>JBAMYA010000008.1:9668707-9688251 GCA_037176975.1 Arrhamphus sclerolepis
TGCTGTAGATTGTGAGTTGAAAACAGTAATGTCTCACACTCAGCATCAACCTCCTCTGAGAGATGGAGATGGATTAAGATTGTTTGTTTTTTTTTCTACTGACAACTGAAATAATTACAGGCATTAGCATAAAATAACGTCAATAAAAAAAACAAATAACATGTTTGGCATAGTTTCTTTAGTGGACCATAGTGAACAAAAATTAAAGGTCTCAAACGATGATTCAAACACTGTTTTATGCAGAAAATATTAAACATTAAAATACTAAACTCCCAATAAAATTTCTGGGAAAAAACAAAACAAAACAAAACTTTTACAATAACTTTTGTGTTTTTGTACCTGTGAATGGTTACTGTTAACCAGAAAAACCTGGAGTTGACTTTCAATGGTATGAATATTCTCTTTTCGATCAAGTGGATTGGAGAATCAATAGAAACAGTGCGGGTGGATTAATAGTGAGGTGACTCTGGAGCCTCATTGAAGTAATGATTTTAAACTTGTTAAAATGTTCTGTGGTTTCTGACTATATGAGAGGCATTGAATGTGTATAGGGCTGAGGCAGGCGTGTGATTGGATGAGGAATTCAAAGAGGCGGGATATGCGTGTGAATGACAGGAGTGTTGTTTTTTGTTTTGTTTTTTCCTCTGAGTTACTCGATGTTTGATAGCAGCTGAGAAAAAGTTTGAGCTACAGCTGTTACTGCTTCTGTGGCGTTGTTGTCCTGACTACCTATAATCAGCTTCTGGACTTGTAAGAGGGACTGAAGCCCATCTAAAACAATATCCATCGTTTAGATGTTCTTTCAAAAATTTCAAACCCTCTAGAAATCAGTTTATCTCTTTGTGATTCAAAAATTTACAGCAATTCAAACTGAGATTTCAAATTGTCTCCCTGTTGTGTAGTTTCCTTCCAATACAAACATGCAAGTAGGTCAGGCTTCACATTTCTAAGCTCTATGTTGTATACAAGGATACTGTTGTTCAAACCATCTTTGAGAAATCTCTGCATTTCTTCTCAGGATATCACATGTCGTAGCTGTCTCTTAATGTTTTTCCTCTCTCTTGGTCAATGGCCATATCACTTACCAAACTCAACACAAATGCTTCAGTAAAATCTGATACAACTAAATCATACTATCTTACTAACCAGTTTAATAATCTTTCAGATGATTTGATACAAGACATGCATAGGGTTTTTTTTTCTTGCCATCCAAACAGACTCAGGAGGGACCCTCTGACTCCTTAATCTTTAAAAATAAATTAGAATAAATAAATAAATAAATAAACAAGGGGGAAAAAAAGAAAAAAGAAAAAACAACAGGACAGCCAATAAAACTACTTACCAATGAGACTGTCATTTACCATCAGATGACCTTTTTTGTGAATTGGTGGTATTTAAATTCAAATGAAATAAATAAAATGCCCTACCTGAGTACTTTAAATACATTTATAGTTTAAAATGTGCTAAAGTTGTTTTACTCTTTTTTTTTTTTTACTATTACAAACATTTATTTAAAAAAAGAAGCCAAAACAGTGCAATACAACCACGTTGAAGGATTTAGCCTACCCCATCAGCCACTACATACCATATCTGCCATGCCAGTGGTGCGTTCTTCAAGCCAGTCGATGGGAGCTCTGTAAAGCTTCTTCAAAGCCGACTTCCTCTGGGTCAGCAGCTGGTCTGGGAAGTGACAGTAGAACAGAACCTTCTTCCTGCGACGGGACAGTCGCAATACAGGTATACACACCGACACCTGGGTCAAGTGAGACAAAAAAAGAAAAAGATTAAGTTATCAAGGGGAGTGTCCACTGCTTGTTATACATCCAATATCCTAAGAGTACCTGACACTAAGAAACAAAAGAGACCACCATTTTTATTTTTTTACCACTGTCAGCATACATACAGTACATACATATATATATATATATATAAAATATGTTAATGGTTAGTATCCAAACCTGGCAACCTTTTTCTATATATGAGAGATGCAGTTACCAATTTTGAAAATTATGGAAAAAAAAAAAAAAACTCACACAAGTGACAATTTACTCACCTGATCACAGAAAATAACATCATACTCCACCCCACTGAGGAAGACTAGGTAAAGTGCAACATAAATCATCCTCAGGTATGCACACAGAGCATGCAGATAGCCAAACACACTGGTAGGTAACCAGTCCCCCACACATACCTATTAGAAGAGGGGAGATCGGTTAAGAGAAAAATTAAAAACACTTTTCTTTTTTTCTCTTAGACAATACGGGGATCTGTTTTAACACACCACAGGTAGGTCTGGGTCCTGGGTCTCAGAGAAGCAGTGTGTTGGGTCGTAATGGGCTGTCCAGATCTGAACACTACATCCCCGAGACTTTAGAGCAACGGCAGCATCAACCACAAGCCGCTCCGCACCTCCAATACCAAGGTCCGGATGGAGAAACGCCACCCGTACCATTCTGCACACCTAAATTGTTCAAATAAATGTTCATTACCTATTATCCAAAAAATGGCAAGCTGGTTTACAATGTTTTAATTAAAAAAGAAAAACATCAAATCTCCTTGATTCAATCAAAAATAAACAAATGACAACCAATTGCAATGAATATCAAATCTAAAAAACAATAGTCAAACACTGAATTAAAAAAAAGGTTTCTATGACTTTGAAAGTCTAATCATTCAAGTTTAATTTAGATGGAAACAAATAACATCTAACTTCAACTTCAGCAGAAATTACCTCACCTAAGATTAACCTCTGATGCGAGCTGTCTTGTTAGCAAAATTAAATCATTTTTAAATGAGGCTTTTCATCACTATACAGTTGTTTTATCCCTGAAAAGGAGTCATGAATAGTCCTAGTCTACCATCTAAAAAGATAAAGTCTGAAGCTAGCTGGCAATGCAGTCTAACACACAGGTGGGGGAAAACCTCATAATAGACTTTTCAGTTACTTTGTCTCAACAGACGTTTAACACCCTGAGCTCAAACCACGTAACTATGAACACCATCTCTCTAATTCGTGAAACTATTAACCATTTTTGATAGCCAAAGTAGCAGACAGCAGTATTTGTAACATAACATCACAACTGTGTGTAAAATAATAGGTAATTCGACTTTGTTCACCTTTCAATCTGTCCACAACGCTGTCTAACTTTGGAAAGCTGTTATTAAGCTCGCCTGGCTGATGTGAATGCTGAGGAAGCGATAGCAGCTGGGTGCCATTTTGGCTCAAATCGACATCAGTAATAACGCTTATCGACTTCGTGCAGGAACCACAATGGCGCCTGTTTCGCTCACTCTGATATGCTTCCTGTGACGCTTCTGTGAGACACGTCTCTCCCTCACAGTAAAGGCGGATTCATTATTCGCCAACAAAATAATACTCAAAATTTCTTGATCATAAATCAGATATACGAAAAACAAACAACTTATGAAAGTATAGTTTACCCGCTATGTTAAATATTGGCTCAGAAGAGAGGCTTCATTCAGAATTTTTGTGTTGGTTTCATTCAGTCGGCCAGGCTTCTGCTCGGTCGCCTTCACTGGTCTTAAAAAGAGCAGTCGTGTCCTTTTTAGACGGACGTCAGCTTTGAGGGGTCTCTCTGTGCCCAAGTTTTCCTTCATTCACCAATTCACTATCTGCCATCCGTTTGGACGTTGCGTCGGGGTTTCATCTGACTTAAGGACGAGTACAACAAAATGGTAACAATTCACTGTTCCACCTGAAGCCCCTAGTTTACCCGAAACTGTGTAGTTTTCATTTAATAACGTTGTGTTGTCTGTAAGCTGCTGTGCTAACGCTAGGACTTTATCTGTGGACGTGGCCGTTTTTTCCTGAATTTCACACAAGACTAAAGCGACACATTTTAAGTTCACTTAACACGAGATTCATCACATCTAAAAGATTGAGAACGCTTTTGATGAATCCTCGCTAGGTATTCTTGCTACTTGATTAAGGTTTTAGACAGCAGTCTATCATAAACAAACTGCACAGCTGATCTTGGTTATTCATTTAAGGTTGACTGATTTTATGTTTGTAAGACTTCACTAATTCGATAGGAGGTGGGTATATTGCCTATGAATCCTGTCCATGAGATTTTTATTTTAACAGCTGTTATTTCTGTTTTAGCCTGGCCCAGCAGCAAGTGCAACCAACGTTGGGGCATCTGGCCGTTCCCCCAGCAAGACGGTGGCCCCCCGAGCTGCAGGCTCCACAGTCAGACAGAGGTGCACACTCATGATCTTTTTATAAAGCTACACCAGCACGACAAAGACTATCACAAATGTGAAAGTTAAGTCAACAGAAGATAAGCAATAATACACTGACTAATAGTCACATGCTTTTCAGTTAAATGTAACTGTGTCAAAAAGTGTCACTTCACTGCTCTTCAGTGAAACCTTAAATATCACAACTGAGGTTGTGACATTTTAGTAAGGTTTATTGTTCGTTACAGTCATTAAATTTTGAAAGTTGAGCGCCTCTGCCTCTACAAATACATTTGGCTCAGGTTTTCAGTTTGGGAGCCCTTAAATCATCCTAGAAGAGAGAGTTGTTGCCAGATTGCGTGTTTAATCAAAGCGTAAGTCAAAATTCAAACAGCGTAAACAATATGAAAAATAGCAAAATATGGAATTTATAGAGTTACCCCGCACTTCAAAAAGATTAACCATGAAGAACAGCATGTAAACACACCCGTGAGTCAAACATAACAGCCTGACACAGGCTGTTTTGTCATCATCTGCAGACCATTAGAGAGAAGAAAAAAAATCACTGTACAAAACACAATAGTGGCAAAGATTGCCTCTGATTTTACTGATACTTGTATACTGATACAAATCTGGAAACAATGCTAGATTATCACAACTTCTCAATACTCATCTAAGTTCACTGTTGCTTTGTTTTGGAATTATACTGTGGAAAGTAATTATGAATTTCAGCCCTCCATATTTCAAGTGCACCCTGTCATTACCTGATGTGAGTTGCTGCCCGATGTGAGGCGCAACTGCTCGGAAGGAGACTAGTGTATGCACCATAGTGAACTAACTCTCTTCTTTCACCCTGTATAAACACAGTTGATCTAGGTGATTCTTTGGCCTCTGATGTAAATATATGCCATGTATTTAGTCCTCAGAATTGACTAATTCAACTCCTAATGTTTTTTTTTTTAGTTTTTTTTTTTAAATTATCATCATTATTATTATTATTAAATTTTGTTCATTGTAAGTGTAAGAAAATGGGTATAATAGTGGTGACTACATTGGAATTAAGTTCAGTTCATCTTGGAGAGGTTCTAATAGACAATTATTTTATTATCATCATCATTATTATTATTATTATTATTAAAGGGTGCCAACGCAAAGCATTGAGCACAACTTATTATTGCTCCCCATATTTATTCCACTTCTTGTTATTCTCTCGTTTCCATAAGTTACTCGTGTAAATCACAGAATTGCTCCCATAATGTATTTTACATATTTTCTGTCAACAACTAATTTTTAACCTTTGCTCTAAGACATTCAACAAAATGCAGTCTCATTGGCACCCCTTCAAAAGATTTTCAGTAATTTTCGAGTTTTTTATTTTCTTATTCTTTTTTTTTTTTTTATTCTCTGGTTTCTTGATATTAATAGACTATACTTTTATAGAGAGGAGGGTCATTGCTTCATCTGATTCACCAGAAACTTAGAAATAGCCAGCATCTGCGGCCTAAAAAGAGCCATCAGCCTAATCTAACACCATGGCGTACATTGTTTATGTCAGATATTTTAAGTCCTTGTTGCCGTTCATTAAATGAAGTTTTGGCAAAAAGGTGATTAGAAATCACATTAATAACTGAAGTTAATAGCAGTATATACCAAGTAACAAGACTCGTGTTACCCTGCAGTCACAGCAGTTGCACATTTAACATCAGGCAGCAACTCATGTCAGGTAGTGACCCCCCGCCCCCCGTAGACTGAAGCAAATGGATGTTGTGCTGTGGGCCTAATCGGTGTGTAATCAACGGCTCAGTGTAGCCTCTCTCATTATTACTCATTACCACTATCCTCTTCATTACCTCATTAACCTCTGTTTAATCTCTTCACATGAGTGAAGCAGCCATGAATCAATCTGCTTCTTCATTACCATCTTCTGTAGTTGTATTGGAATTACATTCTGTATATAATGTGTAAATAGGATGATATTTTTAAACTATAATAGGTTCTAAATGTCAGTGATTACAAGATGGTTTTGAACTGATTTCACATTTGATACATTTTGCTGTTCTTATAAACGAGATTAGAATTTCATAAATTTGGTTTTCTATTTTTAGTGGTGTATTGTTTTGTTTTTTTTCTTCTTTTACAGGGAATGCTCCCTACAATATCTTTGCAAAAACAATGAAGAAAAGCATGTGTATTTCAGAAGGAGGCATTCTTCATTATTGTTGGATTTCATGGCGTTTTGTTTGTGTTTAACAGAAAAGCTACCAGCAGTGGCACACGCAGCGGCGGTAGGAGCACAGGATCGGCAGGCACTGGGGGTATGTGGCGTTTCTACACTGAAGACTCGCCGGGTCTCAAAGTGTAAGTACAGTTCATAAAGACAGCCAGCATGAAAAAAGGTTGCATCTATACTTTCACAATTTTAGCCTTTGACATTTTAACTTTTCCGACACCTGGAAAATTTAATGGTAGGAAATTGGCCAGACGTGTCCCTCTGGTTAAAAACAAATTATGTATGAGCCTGATTTCAATCTGTGTGTCTATATACACACATAATTACGTGTTACAGCAGTGCATCCTTACACAACCCGCATCCACAAACTTATGTTTGCTATATCCTTGCTCCTGATATTAAAGACATCCTGTCTCCTGACCATAGCCAGCCACGACTGATCAGTGGTGCCGTGGTGGTTATTGAATGCATCTTTAAAGCAGTCGAAGGAGGGCAGACTCGCCATACAGTGGTGTATATCGAGTGCGTGTTTGTTCCTACGTTAGATGCTGGCCTCAAAGCTTCATTAAAGGATCCACTCTGAAAGGTCAACTCAATTACAGCCTTCTGACAGGATAGGAGGGGGCTACGGAGCAGAAGGTTGGCATGGCAATGTTATTTCTTAGCAATGCTTGCCTCTGCCCCACCCCCCTCTCAGAGCCTCCTTCAGTGATGAGAACCCCTCCTTGATTCCAAATCTCATCAATAAAATCTGCCTCTACTCCAACTTGCTCGCTCTGGTTGCGCTTTCAGTGAGCGAGCCATTGGGGTTTTGCATGTGTGTGTGTGTATGTGGGCATTAATCAGTGTCTCATTCTTCTGACAGCGGTCCTGTACCAGTGCTGGTGATGAGTCTCTTGTTTATCGCTTCTGTCTTCATGCTTCACATCTGGGGGAAGTACACCCGCTCTTAAACCACGTCCGATGACCTGCAACTCTGCGCCTCGGCTTCTTAACTCCTTGGACCTGGACCAAACAACAAATGAACAAGTTTCAAGTTCCCTTCTCCATTACCACCACAACAACACACTCATTGGATTTTTGTGACCATTTTTACTTTAGTCAAGATCTTAATGTACATCAAACTTGGCAACCTCCTTGCTGTTTCTTCCATCAGTTTTTTTTTTTTTTATGCTAGATGGGGGGCAAATGGAGAAAGCCTTATTAAGTAACCTCAGATTGGACGTGTGTGTCACCCTCTCACAAAGTCGCTGCAGCAGCGTGTTACCTCTGCTACTACACGAAGAGCAGAGCCCAAGGACATTTTTGTTTTCAGGGCCTTTACAAACGATTCTCCTTGTAGCCTGAAGTAAATGTTTTGTTAACAGCATTTGTACAAAATGTAATTGTAAAATTGTACAATAAAAAAAAAAAAAAAAAAAGTTAGAAAAAAAGTGATGTGATAGTTTGTGTTGTTTTACTGAATTCAGTTTACTTCTGCACATTTTCTTAAGTGCCTTTTGATATGTCTTTTTTTAACGAGAGACTTTTGAGAAAAACGGGAGCTTTAGAACCAGAGGCTGAATTTACGTCTGATTCAGGTCTTTGATGATTTCCCATTAAAGTAGTTGCAGTGCATTTTAGTGATATTTTGGCTTAAACTGGATAGTTTTACTAGCGTTCCTTCTCTTAAAATTGCTAATCTTAATTATCTGATCATGCCATCATAAGGCTTTATGTTGGCATTGATCTTATTTTGGTTAAAGCATCTTTTCTGTGTCAGAGAAGTGTATGTTTGTCCACAAATACACGTCAGAAGTGTACGCAGGCCTCCATAGAGGTTCAGAGGCACGTGTGCAGCATGGACCATTCAAAGTTTTATTGGTTCTCATGCTGAAGTAGTTGTTTGTTTTTTTTGTTTCTGTCCTATCAAACTGTAGTTGCTGATAGGTAAAATATAATCGGTGTCACAGTTGGTGACTGACTAATTAGGTTTATTATTGTGTTTTCAAATAATAAGCAAGCCAGCGCCTGAGAATACCTAGCTGTTGGACGGGTAGGTGAATCTGTGGACACCCCTGGATTGTTAAACACACACCACCTTGTTATATTTAATAAACTGAATTTAGAACATTTTATATTTGTGCATATTTTTTAAAATTTATTGACAGTAAAAAATAATCCAACGTATGGGGTGGGCTTCATAGACCGCAAATCAACTACCCTGATTTCTAAAAATCAGGATTAACTACAGTAAAACAAACAAAATACAATGTCTGTCAGCCAGATTAACCACGTCTAATAGACTTGTTTCCCCCCAAAAAAGTGGGAAATGTACATAAAATGCAATGATTTTTAAATTATTCAAATCTTATGTTGAATAGAAATTATTACAAATTCAAGTCAAAGTAAAAATAAAGTTCATTTCCTTATTTAACACCAGAAACGAGCTGTGAACACATTAGACAAGAACATGGTGTGCATTACTTCTTTTAACAAAGAACGAAAACTTTCACTGCTAAAGAGACAAATTAAGGCCACTAAAGCTTAATTATTTCTAGATGTGAGCAAGAATGGAGGTTAGCACCGTTGCCATACAGCAAGAAGGTTCGTAGTTCCCCTCGGGGGCCTTTCTGGAGTTTGCATGTTGTCCTCACGCTTGCGTGGCTTTTCTTCGAGTACTCAGGCTTCCTCCCACAGTCCAAAAATATGCATGCCAGGTTAACTGGTGACTCTAAATTACCCTTAGGAATGAGTGTGAGTGGTTGGTTGTCCGGTGACCTCTCCATGGTGTACCCTTGCTTTCCAGCCAAAGAGAGCTGGAACAGGCTCCAGCAGACCCCTGTGACCCTGCACAAGACAGATGATGGATATATTAATTTCTAAATGTTGGTCAGTATTTTATTTCAGCAGGTCCACAGCTGAGTTCATGTTATACCTCTTCTTAAAATGCACCAAATTCTCCAATTGAATTTTATTACAGCAATGTGCTTTGGATTGCAATATAAAACAGTTTGTTCAACATCCCATAAATTACTAAATTAAATGACAACAGGTCAGTAATGTTGTCCTTCATAAGAACAGTGTCCCAGACAGGTATTGAGTCTCCCTGGGAGTCGGTAAAAACCTGCACAATGAGGACAGATGTACATCACTCTCTGGTGTAATAAAGTAGAAAATTTATTTAGGAAATTACAGCCACCTCTGGGTTTAAGCAGCGGACAGCTAAAAAGTCAGACAGTATGGTGGTACATTAGAGCACATGGCACGGGTAACCTGAACATCTGAGAAAACTACTTTATACAAGATAAAAATACACTCAACAAGGGACATTTTCTGCCTTCCTGACAACATTTTTGGGAACACATTTGGGAAGGTCTTTATTTTTGCAACAAGATAATGTCAAACCACATTCTGCACATATTACAACACCAGTAAAGAGTCTATGTGCTAAACTGTCCTGCTTACAGTCCCCATCTGTCAACCACTAAAAAATATTTTTGTATAATAAAATAATATTATTATTAATAATAAAAAAGATACAGCAACTAAAACCTCAAATAGCCGAGAAGTTGATATTTTCAAAGAAGAATGAGGAAGTGAAAATACTGACTCACAACTACAGAAAACTGTCTCCTCTGTTTCTAAATGCTTAAAGGGTGCTGTAGAAAAGAATGATGCGACTGTTACTGTGGTCGTGTGTGTGTTATGTTCTACATTTTGGTTTAGGTTGCTGGTAGAACATTCAAAAAGTGCATATATTTGCCAAAGAATGAAATATCTGAATTACAGCAGTTGATACTGTGTGTATTGTACAGAAAAACAGTTCCTTTAGACAGTCAGCATTCATGAACTGGATCTTGTTTCTAATCAAACAGGTCATTTATATAATAACATTTAATGTTTTGTTTTGTTTTATTATTATTTAATTGTCACCCATAAATGTGCTTCATTAGAATTGTCCAAGGTGTTTTGCATTCTTCTCCTGAGGGGGGCGCTGCAGACTATTTTCTGACTCTTACTGACAGAAACTACAGTATGAAACTGTTCTCAGTCATATGTTCTGCTTACGTTTCTGCAGTCACACTGATGTATTTAGTTTGCCTGAGATCAAGTGCTTCACACCCACAGTTTGTTTAATACATCAGCCACAATGTGATTTGTATAGTCATAGTAATTTAAACCATATTAAGAGGAACCTTCTGAATTTCTTTTCTCTAGTTTGACTGAAACTAACAATCACTGTGAGCTGTTGGGGATGTAGAAGTAGTTCTGGCCCAACTTGCATCACCAGGTTATCCTTGTTGAATATGAAACCTCCAGCTTTCACGGCCAGTGCTTATTTGTGCACGCTTGTACCTTGTGTTAAACGTAGCATTCGTGTCCTGTTCATTAATTCATTCTGTTGCTATGGCTCTGCTTTCTGCGAGGTTTCCATCATTTTGTGGCAAAGCCAGGCACCTCTGCCACATCACTCTCCCAACCGTCCCCGTCCTACACACACACACATGTTGAAATACACAAACAGCCTCCATGGCCCAATTCACGGTGGCACAACACAGCATTGAGCCAGAATAATTCAACAAAAACAATAAAATATGAAGGAGCTGTGGAAAAAGACGTCCCTCAGTGTAACAATCCCAGGCAGCGTGTGGAGAGCTGTGGCCCTTCGCGTTGCTGCAACCGGTGTTTCCAAACTCCTCTGGACACTGTACAAGTTAACTCATTATTTCACTCAGCGGCAAGAAAGGATTGAGATTTCTTTATTGTTTAAATGCTGTAAAAAGAGTGCCTTGTTTTTATTATAACAGGACATTATAAAAGCTGTATTTTTGCTGTGATTGGACCACAAAGTCATTTACTGGAATATTGGTCTTTATAGAATTAATTCTCAAATGTATGTTTTTCATCTGGAACTTTTCTATTCCTTCATACCTGGGCTTTGCTAAAAAATGATCAAGAGAGATGTGCTGAAAGTCTGATTTTATAGTTATGTGCATGACACAAAATGAAAAGATCTACATCTGTTTTCAGGTTAAAAGAGAAATTTAAAAAAAAAAGGGCGTATTTGATTGAAACCACAAAGTTGGAATTTCAAATTTTGAATAAAGGAAACAAGAAAAAAAAAGCATTTTTGCATGATTACCAAGGTAGGCAGCTTGTTCACAACTTGAGCATCAGAGAATATAGATTTTGTTCTATTCAGATTTTCTTCTGAGTTTTTTGTACAAAGAAAAGCAACAAAGCAAACCTGAAAAGAGCCATATTTTTCCCCCCACTTTGTGCATCAAAAGATGCGAGGTTCAAAAATAACTTTGTGCTTTGATTTCAATTTTCCAATGAGCATTGAATGTATAGTGACAGTTATCCTTGTTTGAACTATAATTAATAAGTGAAAATATTTATGCGAGTGAGATAATTTATTTACATGGCATCAAAGCTATAGCAATAAACATATACAAGACTACAAGTGAAGCCTTTATCTGCGTATTCTACATAAATCATGCCGTACATTTAAGGTGACATTTGTCTTGTGGAAAGAAAGAGAGGAGTGAGACAGAAGGAGCAAGAAAGAAAAGAAAATACACTTTGTTCTCACTTCCTTTCTGTGTCTATTTCACCAGAAACTCATATCCTGTGGAGAAACCACATGCTTTTACAAGGGATGGTCCCTTACGAACAGACGCACACACTTAAACACACAATTTTCTCAGTTCTGCATGGCACTGCTGTTCTCTGCTTTAGCATGCAGTTTGAAAAAGAAAAAAAAAGGCCATTACTAGCCAAGTCACACTATCACTTATCAATCACAGAGATTCATGCACAGATGCACTATGCTTTAAATAAATATACGTTTCAAGATATCGGATACAGTACAGGGATTGTGGTTTGAAAACTTTCTTTTCAAAAATTGAGCACAATATTCCTTCTGCATGATGAGTGTGAATGCCCAGTGTTGCATGAAGTTATGTCAGATATGTGTGTGTATATTTGAACAGATCACCTGGTTGGTAAAGCGTGGAATGAATGGAGACGCGGGTGGAATCGATCCATGCTCACTGACCAAGTGAGTCCTGAGGGATGTCCAGCTACTGAGGACTGGTAGAGGAGACGTTGGGACACCTGTAACAGGATCTGTGCAGTGAAATGGTGGGGAAGCTGTACAAAGGCCTCCAAGCAGACCAAGCTGTTCAATGGGGTATTATATGAGCTAGGAGTAGTTAGTGAATAGTACTCCGCTTCTTATCTTGGGCATAGAGTAGCAATTTTAAGAAAAATGTAGAGAATTAAAGTGGAATGAAAATGTACTCAGCTGACTCATGTTAGTCTACGAAATGAATGTACATATTCTAGGAAACAACTGGGCCTCAGTATTGTGAGTTAAGGAATCAAATTGGAAATGCCTACTGTGATTATATGCTTCAAACAGATATTCGACAAATATTCAACACACTTCCAAGAAGTGGATGCTTACTCCAAAGCCAAGCTGTGCAATACTCAGTTCAATTTCATAACAGCTTTTTTGAAGAAAAAAAAAGAAATGAAAGTATTGTTTGTTTGGAAAGGTTACCAGGAGAAAAATCTCTTCTCTCTAAACAAAACATAGCAGCAAGGCTTAGGTTGGCAAAGTTGAATCTGAACAGATCACATGGCTTCTAGAGCCATGTTCTTTGGATGGATGAGAGCAAAATGAAGATGTTTGGCCTTCATGTGCCATGTTGAGTGAAAACCAAACAGAAAACATTGGCACATAGGGCTCGTACTGGTGGTTAGACACAGTGATGTAGGAGTGATGATTTGTTCGTGTTTTGCAGACATATGACCTATGAAGCCTTTCAGCCTTGAGTTAGTCATAAGCTCCTCTGTATAATAACGTATTCAAGTGTCAAATGTGAGGCCATCTGACTTCCAGCTAAAGCTGCGACCTTAAGAGAGGTGTGCACACTCAAATGCCTTCAAACTGAAGCAACATTGTGAAGAGGAAGGTGCCACAATTTCTCATCAACAATATGAATGAATTGTTCTGGGAAAAAAATGTATAAATAAAAATTAAAAAAAGACATTTTATTATTACGCAATGTTGTTAATTTGAGGTTGTAATTTTGAGACCTTGTAAAGCAAAGACCAGATAATATTTTTTATCTTGTCCTAACACATAAAACCTTTGAACTGAAAGAGGATGCACACTTTTTCACATGACTGTATATCAAATGTGTCCAGTTGCTGTGATCATAAGACCAGTACAGCCAGTGATTAGTCAGCCATTGGGTGCAACAGTTTGTTAATGTTCAGCGATCAGTAGCACTGAATGATCTGCTGAGAGGTGAGAACTTGTTCACTGTAAGATAATCTGACTCTATATTCTGCTGCCGAGCCTACATGGTTGCGGTCATATGAACTGGATGTGTGTCAGGAGGGTTGGGGCTGAGTGTGAATTTGTGAATGTGTGTACAATATGTGCCAGCTGGATGCTCCATGATAGTTCTAGATGTGGATCCCCTTCAGACAGAAATAAAAGGGTCAGACTTAGAGCCAAGAATGAGTCTGAACCATCAGCACCTCGTCTCTCACTCTGTAGATCTCTATGTGACATATACTCACCTCATGCTCAATGCACAAAGTGTGGAGGAATTATCGATGAAGTTTCAATTTATTTTCAGTTGATCAAAATCTTTTCAAATATATTCTTTTCCGTTCATCTGTTCTTCTTAGGGGTCTCCACAACATATCATTTATCTCCATCTAACCCTATCCTCTACATCCTCTTCTCTCACATCAGCTAACTTCATGTCCATTTTCACTACATCCATAAATCTCCTCTTGGGTCTTCCTCTCTGCCTCCTTCCTGGCAGTTCCAACCTCATCATCCTTCTGCCGATATATTCACTTTCTCTCCTCTGTACATGTCTAAACCATCTCAGTCTGGCCTCTCTGACTTTCTCTCCGAAACATGTATTTATTCCTGATCCTTTCCATCCTTGTCCACCCAAAGAGAATCTCAACATTTTAACCCCTGCTACCTCCAACTCTGCCTCCTGTCTTTTCTTTAGTGCCACAGTCTCTAAACCATACAGCATTGCAAGTCTCACTCCTGCCTAACCCTAACCCATACATGTACTGCACCACCCCAACATACTTCTTTGCTACTCCAGACTTCCTCATACAATAACTCCTCTCTCAGCACCCTGCAATATACTTACTCAAGATCTACAAAGACACAATGCAGCTCCGCCTGACCTTCTCTGTATTTCTCTTTTAACATCCTCAAAGCAAATATTGCATCTGTAGTAATCTTTTTTTAAAAAAATGGAACCATACTGCTGTTCACAAATGCTTACTTCTGCTCTTAGTCTAGCTTCCACAACTCTTTCCCATAATTTCATTATCACCATCATCATCATTAACCTTATTCCTCTGTAGTTGCAAAAACTCTGCATGTCTCCCTTGTACTTAAGATCGGCGCCAGTATGCCAATTAGCCTAAACAGCATGTCTTTGGGGTGGGTGGAACAGAGTACCAGGAGAAAACCCACGCAGACACAGAGAGAAAATGCAAACTTCATTCAGAAGGACTCAGGTGAACCAAGATCCAACTGAACCTTCTTGCTGGATGATCTGAAACTGAGACAAAATAGACTGGGTGAAGATGCTCAGTACACAATAGGAGTCCCCACAAGTGTCCAGGCCTCTAGCAGCATAACTAAGAGGTGATCTACGAGACTACAGAGCTTTCTTAAAAAGGAAGGTCTTAAGCCAAATTTTAAATGTAGAGCTCGAGCCTGCCTCCCAGACAGAGTCTGGATTCCATAATGGAGGAGCCTGATAGCTAAAGGCTCTGCCACCCTTTCAATACATTTCTGTCTATATCCTTCATCACTCTAACCTGCTGAATGTCCTTCCCAAATCTAGCTCTCTGCCTCTCCAGCCTATATAAATCATTCTCTCCCGTCTTGCCATCCAGGCTAGCATATAAGTCATCATACGCTGTTTGTTTGGCCTTTGCCACCTCTACCTTCACCTTATGCTGCATCTCCCTGTACTCCTGTCTACGCCCGTCAGTCCTCTCAGTGTCTCATTTCTTCTTAGCTAACCTCTTTCTCTTTACATGCTGCTTCACTTCCTCTTTCAAGCATCAAGTCTCCTAGCAACCCACCTGTGTGCTCCTACCTCCATCTTCCTGTCTCTTCTGGAACAAAGTATTCACAACAGCAATTTCCGTCCTTTCTGCAAATTCTACCACTATCTGTACTTCTGTGTTCCTATCCTGGACGCCAGACCTGCCCATCACTTCCTCATCACCGCTCTTTCATCTCTGGGGATACTCCCCAGCACTTTATTTACCTCACTGCAGACCTTCTCCTTCTCTTCTCGCTCACATCCCAACTGTAGGGCATAACCACTAACAACAATGAACAGCACACCTTTAATTTCTAGCTTCAGACTCATCAGTCTCACATTCTTTTTCACCTCAAGAACATTCCTAACAAACTCTCTCTCTTCAAAATAACTCCTACTCCGCTTTTTTTTCCTATCCACACCATGATAGAACAGCTTGAACCCTGCTCCTAAGCATTGAGCCTTGCTGCATTTCCACCTGGACTCCTGAACATACAGAATATCCACCTTCCTCCTCGCATCACATCAACCAACTCTCTAGCTTTTCCCATCATAGTCCCAACATTCAAAGTCCCGACTCGCAGCTCTTGTCTTTTGCTTTTGCTCTTTTCTCTCTGCCTATAGACGTGCTTTCCTTCTCTCCTCTTTGATCAACAGTAGCCCAGTTTCCATCTGCGCCATGCTGGCAGTTGTTTTTTGGTCTGGACCTCGTCTGATCGGGTATGGGGTTCATAGGCCTTGTGATTAGCATGTTTAGTTTTGCATAGGTTTTACCTTGAATACACTTCTTGGCACAACTCTCCGCATTTATTCGGGCTTGGGACTGGCTCAAAAAGACTGGCTTGTGACCCCCTGAGGCTGCAATCTTTTTAAAAATATTATCTTATTAATATCCACACAGTGTGACCAAAGTGAGTGGTCACAGATTTAGCTGAAAGAATTGTATAAGAAAATGTAGTTGCCTTAAAGCTTAAACTTAGTATTAAATAACAGGCAAATCTACATTCTATCTACTTCTGTAAACTAAACAATAGACAAGCTGCCTGAAAGTGCAACTACTTTATAGTTGACAGTATAGTTGCAATAGAATAAACCATGTCTTATTTAGAATAAAGGAACTGTAGACATTGCATCTTTAGATGAATAGCACAATGATGCCGGTATATTTATTATTTGAATTAAAACAAACTTCATATTAGTGTAGGGATGCATCAAATGAGCTATTATACCTTTTAAGGGCTGTATTTTACTGCATATTGATTATTAAAACTGTGGGATAATAAGGAATTCAGTAAATGAATGTAATCTTGTGTCAAGTGAATATATGGGTAAAGGAAATAATTGTGAACCATGATTACAAAAAATAGAAGTTATTATAAAAAGGAAATTGAGACTGAACCATTTGGCTCCATATGTAGACATTAAAAGCACAAAGGAAAAATCACAAATACACTTGGGAGTTGAAAGAGATGGAGTTAGAGCAGAAACAAGCCCTGAAACAAAGAGAGAAGAGGCAGCACAAGTCAGTGGAGAGAGATATGAATAACTACAGGAAGATGGAAACAAGTGGAGACAGTTGATAGTGAGAGAAAAAAAAAACAAAAGAAATTTAACAGGGCTGATGTGATACATTAGAAGTATGGAACAATGTGGAGGCACCACCAAAGATGAGAGATGAATAAAAAGCAGAAGAGGAAATGTACCTTTTTGATGAGAAGGAAGCAAGTATGTGGTGAGGAATCAGTTGCTTTATTGTTAAAATATGAACAAAAGGCAAATAGCAATTAAAAATGTATAACATATAGCCATGTTATAAATGGCAAATCTTAATAGATTTCTTTTCAGAGTATGCATGTGCTGTACCGTGTGAATAGGGGTTAAGTGGCTGTGATAAGGTGAATCCAGTCACAGAAGCCAAACTGGTCTTTACGACCTTTTCACACACATCTCCTCACAGGCTACGTCAGGCCTGGTGATGCCCCGTGTGACTGCCACAAGAACACAGACAGAGCCAACTGAGCTGCTGTGATGTCATGAGCATGTGTGTCCCAGAACCTCTCTCTCACTCCCCCCCACCCCCACACACACACACACACACACACCACTTTCACTCACTGTGTGCCTGTTGGGACCGGTCCATTGCGAGCGGCGTGGCCAAGGCTGGACTAATTTTGGCAGAGCTAGAGGGGTGAAGGAGGGAAGTGAACCTGCTGTACTGAGTATCTCAGGTGTCAGCCTTGTGCTTTCTAATATAAAAGACACTTGGCCCGAGTGTGCAAGGGTGTACGCGCCAACGTGTTTGTGTGTTGTTTATGTGGAGTTTATTTTTAGTTGATTTTTCCACTCCTTGCGCAGCAAGTAGAGGGGAGACAGAAGGGGTGGGGGTCAGCGGAAAGTGAATCTGGGAATCACCTGCCTCTTAAATAATCGTATTCTTTGGTTATTTATATAACATCTCTTCAAATAGTTGCCATATTTATTTCTTTCCTTCAGGGTTACAGCCCAAAACAATTCCAAATATGAAATTGTCTTGAATAAGAAGCTTGTGTACACTTGTGCACACTTGAAGCATCCTTAGGCCTGTGGATTATGTTTTTGTTATTTTGTTTTTTCAGAGTTTATCAATTTCAAATCTTCAAACTTGATGAATAAAAGTACTGTGGTGCTATTGAATGAAGTGGACCATTGTGAGAGCAGCCTTCACACACATCTGCTGGGCAAACATGGAACATGACACCTTCACACAGAGCGATGGATGTCATCACTTGTTGCTGAATTGTTTTAAATTATGAATGATTTTAAATGATCTGCCTGAAATGCAGTAAAAAAGAAAAGAAAAGTGTGATCATTTCCTCTTTATTACTTGTTTCTGTCTCGGTCCTGCGTCTATGCGATATGTGATTTCTTACCTGGCATGGATTTGCAAACTCTAATATGCATGCTAGCATCCATGCTAACATGCAGTTTTATCTGAGACCAATGATACAATACTAAGGTCCCACAAACAGCTTAAAGGTTTCCAAGTAAAGTTCAGTTTTGTTTTTGTTGTTTGTTGTTGTTGCTCTAAAGCAAGCAGTTGTTTCAGTTCCACAACACTGTTAATTTAAAATTAACTAAAGAAATGTCTCTAAGTATTTGTTTATGAAATAATTACTATCACATAGAAATAATCTGACATTTATGCAAAAAGTATGACTTTCTTGCTGGTAATCTGGGTTTTTACAAGATTTTCATCTGCACATTGAATAACATAAGTTTAATAACATGTTTGAGGAATTGTCAACTAAAGGTGTGAGGAGTCAATTACCAGACAGAGGGTGTGAATCTGTCTTTCTCCTCTAGTTTATCTCCTAAACTGTCTGTTTTGCTTTGTTTGTCAACCCTGTATTTAGTCCACCAAATAAAACACATTGCCTGCTTCAGTCTCTTCCACCACCTCTGTGAATGTCCATTCATCCTTTCATTTTTCTCTACCACTTTCTTCATCTGCAGGGTCACAAGGAGGCTGGAGCCTATCACAGCTGTCATCAGATGTGAGGTGTGCTACACCCTGGGCAGTTTGCCAGTTTGTCACAAGCCAGCACAGAGACAAACCATGCACACTTATTTTCACTCCTAAGGAGAATGTGGAATAAATTCACTACATACTGTAGTGAATATATATGTATATACAGTATATATATATATATATATATATATATATATATACTGAGCCTGAGGGTTCTGTGCAGGATCTTAGCTGCTCCTGGGACTGTGCTCTTCTGGACAGAGATCTACAGGATCTGCTGGAGCCACTCTCCCAGTGGTTATAGCCCCGAGCGCTCCAATCACCACTGGCACTACTCTAGCCTTTACCTTCCAGATCTTCTGTATCTCCTCCTTCAACCTTTGGTACTTCTGGAGCTTCTTGTCTTGATGTTACTGTAGCTTGGAATTGCTGCATCTATCACCACTGCCTGTTTCTGGAGCTTGTCCACCACCACAATGTCCGGTTGATCGGCCATCACCAGTTTATCAGT
>JBAMYA010000008.1:9688351-9700156 GCA_037176975.1 Arrhamphus sclerolepis
CCGATCTGACCAGTAGTGGACCCATAGACTGTAGAAAAAGAAGTGGACTGTCTGTGATGTCATCCATAGGTTTTACGATGCCTGTTTTCAAGCATTTGGGTTGTTTTTTTTGGATGGTGCCATATTGTCAGAAGGTGACCCCATTCTGGTTAATTCAGTATAATAACAATTACATCAATTCTGATCAACACTGTCAATCTTCATTTCTAATATGTGTAACAAATGGACGTAAAAGGAGTCAAAATGAGGATTGGTAAGTCTCCTGGCAGCCTATCCGTTGCTATGGCTGGGTGCGATCAGCTAGTGGTCTGGTTAGTCAACCAATGAGTGACTCAAGTACTCCTGGAATTGTCTGAGGCTACTGATTAAAAAAAAAAAAAAAGCTGGAGGCCATCAATGAGCCTTTGCTAGCAGCTTTCTACTGGGAGGCAAAGGTAACTGCTTCTAATATGACTTCTTAGCTAAGCTTCGACCCCCATTAAAAGGCTATTGGCTACAAGCTGTTTGGTCGTCTACAGAATCCCCAATGCTCCTCAAGGTCAACACAGGGCCAATCGCAGTTCTGTTTACAAATAACAGCACAACAAGCCATATCTTTAAAATAAGAGCGATTAGCCTTTAATTTTCAGGTCAGCTGTTAAAATCACATATGTGCTAACACTGAGCTGTGAAAAACAGGGAGATTTTCTGGGGTAGCGCTCTTCTCACAACATGTCTGCCCCAATGTCACCACAGCACAAATTAATGAAAAAGGATGTAAATAAAACGACTTTTAAAGACGACACTGGCATTGTCTGAGTTGAAAGCTATCAACCGCTCCCATGGAATGTTCCTTTTCCTTCCACAAACATGAAACGCGTGCCTGCTGTTGGAGGATGTACATGCTGTATACTCAGATTCTACCTCACCTTAAATGCTAAGTGCTAAGTTGATATAGTAATGACAACTTGCCTTTACAACAATAACACAATAATGTTGCCACCACTCAAAATGATATTCTTAATTAGGGATCAATGGAGACTGACCAACTTTTGGAACAAACCCCTAGTGATCATTTGAGAAACTCCAAGTTTCTGCAAGTCGACTGACGAAACTAGAACTTCATTAATTTTTGTTAAAGTCAAAAGTTCTATTATCTAATTGTTTTATTCATCACATTGCTAAACATTTGATTAACGACAGACTCTTATTTTTATGACTATTTATCAATGCCCCAGAAAAAAATGTAGGTAATTGTAATGGAAAGGTGTTTTTTTTTTCATCATTAAATACTGTTTTTTATTAAAAATGTTTTACGAGAATTATGACTAAAACATGAAAAGAGCATTTTACTTAATATTTTACTCTGGAAACGCCAGATTGGACTGGTCAGATTTAATGAGTTTCATTCAAATATGCACACATGCAAGGATGGGTTTGCTTCTAGTTGTGTGTGGCTTGAAAAACTGGTGGCCTAGGTTGTCGTTGGATGTCATGTCTAATACAATCACATGGCCACTGAGGCTCTATTATTCATGAGATCAATGTTGAGATTCAACCAGGCCTGGTACATGACAGCTCCCCCCCCAGTTTTTTTTCTTCCCACCATCTTTCCATCGAGCTTCTCCAATATTTCACTGGATTATTTTTCCATTTGCTGTTCTCTTTTCTTTTGAATTTGACTTGTGAAAGTTGTGAGCATGAAAATTGAGAGTGTTCACCTCAAGGGATGAAGCTAGTGAGAGACGACCAGGTGCCTCTGACACCTTTACTGACAGGCCTTTAAAGCCAGAGGCAAAATGGTGGAAGGGAAAGGTGCAAATAGTGAGGCAAAACAAAGTGATAGAATGTAAGGTTGCAGGGTGGGTTAGTGTCAGACAACCAACAATGACCCAGGGAAGTGTGAACTTGAGCCCTACAGTTCCTTTGGTCCACCATAATACAAACTCAGGTTACAACCTAATTCACTCTAAATTAATAATCTCACTCACACAATCTAATCATGAACACTGTCTTATTTTAAAATGTCTTCCTATTGCTTCTGATTTTTGTTGCATTTCACAGAAATACATGCTGAGAGCATGAATTCTGGCCAATGTACTTGGTGAATGTTTACAATGTGTTTCAAGATCTTTATCTGCCACAAACAGAGACAACTTTGCTCTCCAACAACGGAAGTGTGTAAAGAAGTCATGTTTCAGTCACATCTGTCCGTCAAGGTAGTCTGCTTGGTTACAGTGGTGGCAAGTGGTGAAAATACACTTCCCAAGAAAATGGATGGATTGAAATGGATTCATTCAAAGGACATCAGAATTGGTATTGTCATATTCCAAATTCTATGTTATCATTTTACTGCTTTTGATATATTTTTTTTCTTTTTTCCTAAGCCTAACTGATCTCGGTGTGCAAACCTAATCAAACTTCGTCTGAAGTGAGTAAAAACAATGGAAAAACATAAGTAGTACTGCACAAAACCTGCCCCAAAAACAATAATAAAATCTGAATGAAACAAAATACATGATGAAAAAAATATTTCAAAGGTACTCTGGAACTAGTTGGAAGTCATACATTGGCTTCACTCAACCATCATCACTGTTTTTTCCTCTTAACATGCATTAATTGTTTCAGCATACATCTGGAGCATATACTACACATTTCATTTGTCCAGCACAACAGTAATGACAACAAAAGGTTTTAGTTAAATTAACATTTGCATCGTTTTCATGGAAGCAGCATGCACTGTAATTTTAACAGTCTGGGCTCTTTGGGCCACTGAGATTCTACATAATTGTGGATTTGAGGAATGCAAAATGTTTTGTTTTTTTTCCACTGGCTATTCAGACAGATATTCATAAAGACAACCCTTTACACAAAATTAATTAATTTGTTTTCATTGCTGAAGAAAGAATTTTGTATTGAGTACTAGAAATTTAGGGGTGCCAGTAGTACTGAAAGGGACTGAACAAGCTGGAAGCCCTGGGAACTTCATCCTCCGCAGAGAGACATTACTGTGTCCGTGTGTCACTTGTCCTGACTGTGACGTCTCAGCATGAGTGCGTATGCGCTGGTCTGAGCTTCCTGTGCGTGGACGCCTGGACAATGATGTCAGCACGCAGGCTGTGGTCAGTGAAGTTGGGTTGAGGTTTGGGACTGTGTGGATCTGGAGCAGCTGGAACAGACTCCCAAGGGAGAGCTGAGAAAATTGCCACAAGTCTTCTGCCAAAAGCCTCAACAAGACACAGGGGGACGGGGGACGGGGGACGGCCCTAACTGCAGCATGTGATTAGTGTGACACTGTTCTCTTTTTCTGTGCTCAACATTGTTGTTCACGGTCATGAAAATCATCTTGAAATGTGCAACTGAGTGTGTTTAACCGTGCACACAGGAAGCACTGGTGACGCTTTCACATCGCCCACCACACATATTACAGTGGAAAGCAACTGTACACCCTTTGTCCTTCACCATACACATGGAAAACTACCACACTGTTGTGCTGTGGCTATACTAGCCAGCTGGTGGGTATATTCACTAACAGTGGCTGGATGAAGGCTGACTCAGGACACATTGTGTGTGTGTTTCTGTGTGTGTTTGGGGACAGCGAAGAAATGATGGCAAAGCAAAGTGGTGTAGACACACTCACATACTTCTCTCTTGACACGTGTGAGGATAAACACTGATTTACTTGAATGACGTTAACACCCTGTTGAGTAAACATGCAAGCAGACTCAAACCAGCGCAGCAACATATGACAGGCACTGCACACTGACATGCCTACTGGCACCTCAGCTGCGTCTGCAGCCATTGTGCGAGCAGTGTCAAGCCCAACAAACAGCGCCAGTTCAAGGTTCAGAACTGCCTCGCTACACTCCTGCCACACATACAACACACACCTGTATTTTGGTTTAATGGCCCCTGATTTTCAGCACACCTCACCATCATGCTCTGCAAGGAAAGAAACACATTGTACAAAAAAGAAAAAGAAATGAAAAGGATTCCCTCTCACCCCGAAGATCAGTTCATATATGAAACAATGAATCCCATTGTAACCAGAAACACAGCCAGATTTAAAGATTTGATGGTCCTGAAGAGAAAAAAAAGTGTTTTTTTTTCTTTTTTGTGTCCTCTACTTAACCCCAGAACACCAATGTGGTGTCATGTCACCATACTACACAAAGGCCCACAGTGGACTGCATACATCTGCTTCTTTAAGTTCTGAGACAACAGCAAGCTCTCCTTATTAAACATCACAGCATGAGCTAACGCAATTAAAGCAATGGATAGCAACAAAATATTAAAGATGGTCTAATGCTGATAGAGAGGGTCATAGTTATAGATTTTTTACAGTCATTTACAGCTGTACCACTTCCTAGCCTTTAACATTGTCTGCCTGCACAGTATGAGCAGGTGTCGCTTCTCATGGGAACAGTTTAAGAGTCATAGTTATTGTGAGTAAGTATACCTTTTAAAAATTTGCAATATCAGCTATCAACCTTCCCAGAGCTGAGAATAAGGTTTACCCAAAATGAGGCACGAACCAGTTTGGTTTAGCTTGATAGGATCAAGCAAACGGCTCATATTACCCATTAGTATTTGTTCTCTAATGCTCTTGAAATTGATTTTTTTTTTTTAAAGTGAAAATCTTAATATATCCAGCAACAAAACCAAATGGTTAAGGTTTTTATATAAGGTGATTATATATCTGAGTAACACGGAAGAGCATTTTGCACCAGATCTGTTCGACGCTGTTACAGGGCACTGGGCATAATATCTATATACTTCCCTTTTCTTTTCTTTTTTCTCATATTTCTTCAACTTAGCTGCATTACTTGTCACATAATTTCACACATTCTAAATGGAATGTGTAGTGACATAAGATCTACTGTTTATTTACTTTATTCCTTTTATTTCTTTTTCCATCTGAACAATGCCATGTTTTAATCGCTCACAGTAAACTAGAAACTAGAACAGCATTTCAGTGAGGAAGAGCACTTTGTAGCCACAGGCAGGGAAATTACAAAAGGTTATGAGAATCGTTTCTTGAGGTCCAAATACATGTGTAAATATATGTTTGTGTGTGTGTAAACATTTGTCAAAAATGACACAATGAGGTTTTATAACATCTATCCATCCATTATCTGTACTCGCTTATTCCTGTACAGGGTCACGGAGGTCTGCTGGAGCCTATCCCACCTCTCTTCGAGTGAAAGGCAGGGTACACCCTAGTTGCCAGTCCATCACAGGTTTTATAACATCATATGAGGAAAAAAAATAAAATAAACAAAATGAACTTGAGCTAAATGTTTTGATCAGCAGACACATGCTGTGCCCCTGAGCAGGCACAAGCTGATCCAAACACTGAGTTCAGGACGTCATCGTGTGAAAATGTGTCTCTAGGCATGGTGTGCAGATTTTTTTTTTTTTTATGTATTTCCAAAAGGCATCTTTGGAATTTTGAATTTACGCATTTTTAATGCAATACATAAATGAGTTCATTCTTTAATTTGTGCACTGGCATACATAGGGTCACATTGGACTACAGCGGAGTGTTTTTATATGCGTGTACAAAAGTGCCCGAGAGTGTATTTATCTCTAAGTCACACCATTTTCTCCTCTTTTCCTCTTTTAGCAAGCTTAGGTCAGGAAAGACCCGGTTTAACAACAGTACAGCATACTATTTGTCATTATCTATTGAACAAAAAGTACTTCAAAAAACAAACACACTAGTTGAAACATTAAGGTCACCCCAGACCATTTTAGATTAAGTAGAGGTCTAGCCTTTGGCTGGGCTACTGCAACACATTGATTCTGTTAATTTTTGTCCATTTTCTTGTATATGCTGGTGTGCTTGGGATCATTGTCCTCTTGTATGACCCAATGCTTTAGTTGCCAGACAAAAAGCCTCACATTTGATACTTGAAAACTTTGTTATACAACGGTGTTCCTGGTTGACTCAGTAACTGCAGTCTGCCCAGGTAATGTGGCTGCAAAATAAACTCAAATCATAACCCCTCCACCACAGTCTTTGACAGTTAGTGTGAGTTGTTTATGTGGGCATGCTGCATTTGCATCATGCAGGCTGTGGATTATGGAAAATGAGCTTCACTTTGGTTTCATCTGTCTGAAAGACATTGTTTCAGAAGCCTTGTGGTTTGTTCTGATTCAGCTTTGCAATATTAGAAAGGAGAAGCTTTTTTTTCTGGTAACCATTCCAAACAAGCCAAAATTATTAGGGTTGTGTGTGTGTGTGTGTTTTGTTGTTTTTTTTTGTTGTTTTTTTGCATGGGTACTGTGCTAAATTTCAATATTTGTCATGCTAGCTGGGGCAGATATAGTCAGAAATATTCTGTAGTACCTACTTTTGGTCTTTAGGTTTTTTTATTATTTTACCATTTCTCTCAGCATTGCTTGGTCTGGTCTTGGGGTGAGCTTGTGTAAAGTTATATTCTTGTAACTATAGTGACTGTCTACAAATGTTCACAACAATCTTTCTCACTGTTGGATAATGGATTCCATTATCTGGAAATGGCCTGTTAGAGCCCGAAATGTAACAATGACCTGAAATGTTATAAAATAAATGTAATGAAACCCAAAATGTAATAACTGATTGATTATGTAACAAGATATTGAACCCAAAACACCAAAATGTTGTTGCATTTTTGGATGCTACAGTTACTACATTATGGGCCAGGCAAAATATTTTTATTACATCAGAGGGCATTTGTGTACAAAGTCCAATTTAACAAGTTGTTACCTTTTGGGCAAAAAGTTATTATGTTTTGAGCTCAGCATCTAGTTACATTATTGACTAGTTATTACTTCTTGGGTTTACATATTGGGCTCTAACATGGCCTTATAGTAATTCTTCTGTAAGTGATGGCCAACAACAGTTCCTTCTCTAGAGCTTTGCAGATATTATGCTATAAAGTTAAACTGGTGATCCCCTCTTCATTTCGTTTCCACTATCCAGGTGTACATTTACAATGATCCCACAAAGGCACATTATTGTGAGTGTGAGTTTCCCAAAATCACTGCAGCATTCCACAAACTGAATACGGTCCCTTTTTTCAAATTTGAGGAGGGAGTTTCATTGAGAGAGAGTGAGAAAGAGAGAGAGATCAGCCAGGCTTTAGGTGATGGAGACTCCTCCAGGTTGCTAAGCATGGCGGGGTAACGAGTGAGTAGAGCCTGAGTTGATAGAGCCCCAGGTTGTGTCACAAAGTTCATAATGACACCTGTTAAGCTGGTCTGTCTGTCTGTCTGAATATTGTGGTTGAAAACCTAATGGTATTTTTTTTGTTGTTTTTTTCACTGTCTTTCACTTGCCTCTCAGCTTTAGCTTTAGTTTGCTTGTCACAGATCTTCTGACAGGGAATCTGAAAAGCCTGTCTCTTACCACCCCCAGGATGGACCGACTTGATCCTCTGTGGAGTTTGCGGCCAACCTTGCAGCCCAGGTACATCTATACGCATTGCCAATTCACACAGCACTCATTTTGCACCTGTTTCATCTCTGTTTGGGCTGGAAATGCAATGTAATGCAATGTTACACTATTGTGCCTCTGTGCAAATCACACAGCACAGCCGTGTGAAATAAAGGCATTATAGAGGTGGAAAAAACTGGTGGTGTGAATGGGACTGCTGATGTCTATTCTCTTTGGCACTGTGTTAACACACTTGATTGCTCCAGACCAGCAAGGTGACAAACCTTTGCATTTGCAGAAGTACTCATGCTTGTTGATCATCAGCAGGCAGTGAGTGTGTACTTTGTTTTCAGTTACCTTTACTTGAGAGGCATTTTTAAAGTACATTTTACACCTCAGGGTTCTAAACACAATTAACAATAAATATATGAATAAACTTTAGGACGAATGAAGTAAATAAAAAAATTAATCAATTCAAAATTCTTTTTAAAAAAAATCAGTAAGGGAAAATGACACCAGAATTACAGGAAACAAACAAAACAATACTAAAAACAATTATTTATCTTTTGTTTTGTACCTCAGCACACCATCACCGCTATCACTGCATATGTGAAACATTATCTTATTATTATCATAATTGTTTCATTTCCTGAGGAAACGGTCTCATATGCCGATACCAGGTGTTGAGAAAATATAAACGTGTTTAATCCTTTCACTTATCTTGCTAGACTCCATTCCCTTTTTAACAGCAAAGTCAAGTCATGACAGAAATTTAAGTCCCTCTTCTCTCATTTCATCTTTAGAAGAGGCCTGTGAGAAACAAGCAAAGAAAAGTGCTCAGTGAGCAGAGAGGAGGGAATGTTCTGAACCTGAATGTTTGAGTGTGAAGGGTGGAGGGTAGTTGGAGCAATGTGAGGCTGGCTTTAAAGAGGAACATGCTAGAGGATAAGGCGTGTTCCCTTTGGCAGTACAGTGTGGTGTCAATCCACTGGTGCCATCTGATGCCTGAGCTTGTGACGGTGCAACAGTGTGTTGCAGACACTGAGAAAAGATTTGGCAGCTATAAATAGGCTGTGTGTTAAAGAGGCACATTGTAAATATAGTGCCCTGGTGTAGTGTCACTTTACACCCCCTCCCACCCACCCGATCCTGCTCTCAGCCCTCAACTGGACTCCTTTTAACTGTTTCATTATGCCAAGGTGCGTGATAGGCACTGGAAAAAAAAAGAGCTGAAAACATGGGAAGAAAAGGAGGAAGAATGAAAGATAAGACAAGGGCTGGCAGCAGTGTAGTTATGAGCCAGATTACCTTCACACTGTGTGTTTGTGTGTGTCTGTGATGTAATGTAACTGAGGCTGGGCTTCCCCAGGTTCTCTGGTAACTACAGGTTTGGGAAGAATCCAAAGAACATGAGAAGAGAGAAATGTTGAGCAGATGATCCTTCCCCCCATTCTTTTTCTCCTCCTCTTTCCCTCCTCTCTGTCTTATCTTCTCATCTCCTTTCTATCATCTTTCCACTCTTCACCTCTTCTTGGATTCTCTTCTCCTCGCCCATTCTAATTCAATTACTTTCTCAAATCTTCTCACTCTTCTATCTTATCTTCATATTCTTTCTTGTTTCTTCCATCGCTTTTATTCCCATATTTTGACTTTAATTTTCTTACATCTTCTCCCTCGTGACTTTTTTTCCGATTCTCTTTCCTTCCTCCTGTCTTTTCCTCTCTGCAAACCTGTTGAGAAAGCGCTTGGCTGGGTGTGGTGAGTTTTGTGTAGGCATACACTGTGTCCACTGTGCTTTGACACTTTGTACATTTGTGTGTCGTTGAATTACTCCTATCACATATAAAAATCCTTCCTATGACATCACGCAGTGACGTCCCTTGACATTCAAATGTCCACTAAGTCAGCTTTCAAGGGAAACCGCAGTGTGTGTATGTGAGTGTGTAACTGTGCACACTCCTGGACATCTGGCAAGGAACTCCAAGAGCTTTTTTCTCTTTGTTCCTTTTAAACTTGAACAAGCGACTTCTTTACAAGAGAAAACTCGGATCGACTCTGTCTCACTCTCTGTCTCACACACACACAAGCACACACACACACACACACACACACACACACACACACACACACACACACACACACACACACTATGACGCAACAGCCACTGGTCATGTTCCCAAGGTCCTGTTCTCAGAGAAGTCTGACTGGAGGCCTTTGTCTGAGTTCACTTTAAAAATAAAACTGGAGAAGGATTACCACGTGCGCGCACACATACACACACACACATGCACAGACACTCATACACTCTTTTATGCATGAACTAAGCCTGACCCAAGGTGGAAAATGAGACCACTGCCAACTCATGATGCTGTTTAAGTGAAGTGCGCCCGTGTGTGTGTGCGTGTGTGTGTGTGTGTTACTATACTGTATTCACATGCGTACTATTCCACTCAGTCTCCTCCTTAGAGAGTAGTTATGAGCTTTTATAACACTCATATGTGTATATGAGCACGATCATGATCACACCACCTGTCATTTCACAGCTGTGCAGGGAAATATGACCCACTCCAAAATTGGAGGACTCAGATCAAACACCTCAAATTATTGATAACTCCCCATAAGCTGATGAGACTTTCTGTTCTCACAGTGTTACTTTTTGACCCCCACCAGCCCCCTCCGCATAGCACTGAAGCAACTTCCTGGATCAAGATTTAGATGGAGACATGATAGTAATCAGTACGCACTACATCTTTAACCACCACATGCTACACATGGAATATTTTACTTTTTTTGTCTTATGATAGAATTATAAAATATGATGTCATATTTAAGCTTTAAAATCATTTCACCATCTGGCAAGAATTGTCCCAAACTATCCATAAAAAGGCACATGTATTTACACTTCCATCATCCTCGGTGGGATTCAAGCGCTCCACCATGCCATGTTTTACCAGTTGAGAAACTCAAGACACACTTAATCAGCTTTTACTCCAAGATCACCTTCCCTCTCCATTAACTTCTACTCCACAAACACCCCAGCCACAGATGAATCACTGCCATCCTAAAGGTTTCAAGGGTTTCTGTTGCCAACAAGCACAGATGATACCCACTGAGAGCTCTCAGCATGGAGTAGCAAAGCTTTGCCACAACAAGACCCCAGAGTTCCACATTAATGATAAAGGACAGAATATAGTAAAGTATTGACTTGTAAGCAATTCAGCTTTTTTTTGCCTTTATTTACCTTTTTCTTATTTTTCTGATTAGATGTGTAGGCCTTCATTTTTAAGTCAAGTCCGAATGTTATTTTCAATATTTTGAAACATCTAGGTTCATTTTATGGGTTGTTTGTACCCACTTTCAGTTACTATCTCCTTACTAAATAGTAGAAGCTTCATTGAACAACCTGCTTTGTAAGCATTTATCAGGCTGACTTGCTCCTCTGAGGCCCTTTGCTGCATCCCTTTGGCTGAAAATAACTCCTCCCCTGGGTTCACAAATTTGATCTCTAAAAGCATGACCCTTGCTAGGTCGGCAGTCAAGCCGCATCACAAGGCAAACCCTCCTCAGAACAGTCACACACCATCCGAGAATATCGAGGACATTCAGGGGAGACACCTGCTGAATCAGGCGCTTCTACGCCACAGAGTGTGATGGAAACTGATCCACTAATATCAGCCATGCAGCTATTAGAGTCTTTTACAAACACACTACCTTCTATTAATACTGTAACCTGGCACGTACTCGCTGCTCTATAAATGCACGCTCACGCAGCGACTGTCACACATACCTGATCTAGTTTCAGCCGTTCAAACCTTCCCAGCAACACATTATACAAGAAAGCACAGGCCCACACATACAGGAAAACACACACACTCATCTAAACATACTAGCTGGCAGCGGCTCTCAGTAGTGTCCCGTTCAGCAGACACTTGAAAGGACACCCAAGAGAGGAGTCCTTTTCACAGTAATAGTGCCCAGCAGCACTTAGCATGGACCCAGTGGCTCTCACCCACCGAAGGGAAGGGGATGAGAGTTCTCAATTCTACAGCGACCCACTTCTCTCTTCCTGCTGAGTGGGAGGAGAAGGGTCTTTCATGGGCATAGTACTCCATCGGCTGCACACTCCAAAGCACTCACTCACCCGTCGACCACTATGGAGTGTGAGATCTCAAATTTGAGTGAACAAGCTAGCGGGCATTGGCTATGAGTGTGGAACATTTCTGATTATATTCAGGCAGTTTACACTCCAAACACTGAAACTCAGCTGCCACAACAGGCTGAGAATATAAAAAGTGCTCACAGTATACATACAGATTCAAAGAAAGGGGCAACATAATGCGGGGAGGGGGGGGGGGGCACGACACATATTTTGTCCAGCCTTTTCTTCATTAATATATCTAAACTGC
>JBAMYA010000008.1:9700256-9713288 GCA_037176975.1 Arrhamphus sclerolepis
CCCCCCCCCCCCCCCCCCCCCCCCCCCCCCCCCCCCCCCCCCCCCCCCCCCCCCCCCCCCCCCACCACACATATTTTGTCCAGCCTTTTCTTCATTAATATATCTACATTGCCACATGCCAAATTTGCATAATGTCTCCATGTGGTGTTGTAACGCTCAGCCTTTCAGATGGATGTCCTGAGGAGACAAGAAGAGATGTTTTTGACAGAATGCAACATGAGGTGCTGCAGATCCAGCTAGAGAAAATCCTTTTTTAAAACATTAAAGTGCGTTCATTTCTTTTTGTGAACCCTTAAATTAAAATAACAAACTTGTCAGTGGACATAACAGAGAAGGTCACCACCATAAAATACAGACAAATTAAGACAAAGTACATTTGACTCAATACTTCATGTTTTTAGTTAGGATTTCCCCCAACCTACATAAATAAAAAAGTCTATAAAAACTTGATACTGGGGAAATTCAGTGCGAGTATGGCCGTGAATTAAAAAACAATGACTTTTCTCAAAGAGATGATGTCAACAGGTGATTGCACTGAGGATTTGGTACAGAAACAGTATCCATGAAAGGCTGAGTCTTTGAGGAACAAACATCAGAAGAGGACCTTCATTTTCAATGAATGTGCAGTAAATTTACGTAAATGGTTCAAAAAATGATGTTGCTCATTAACAACTGAAAGGGGTTTCAATATTTCTATGTCTATAGTACAAAATGTTATTAAATGATTCAAGGAATCTGGAAGAATTTAAGTGTGCAAAGGACATTCACAAGCTTATTGTTGTGTCCTGTCGTCTTCAGTTCTTCAAAAAGCACTGCATCAAAAACAGTCATCAATAGCCAATATAACTAAACAGGAAACAGACGGGAAAACTTTATTTGGTGATACAAAATGTAAGAGAAAAGAGTAAAGAGAAAGCTTTGCGTTAAAGTTGCCCAAAGGTGGCGTCAATGACTTTGGTTTTCAAAGCATCTGAGATGGATCATTACAGTGGACACGTGTCCTGATGAATCAGTCATCCAGATCTTTTATGGAAATTAAAAAAAAAAAAAAGGCTGGAGTATGATCCAGACCAAAGACAAAAAAGACCATCCAGACAGTTATCAGCAGCAAATAAAAAGCAAGAGTCTGTTATTGTATGTGACTGTATCTGAGCCCTTGGCAAAAGTTATTTACATGTCTGTAATGACATCATTAATTCAGAAAAGTGCATAAACTGTATTCATGACTGAAGTGAGTCCCCCTACACACTGTCAGATCAGAATTGTTTTAGTTTTGATTCACAAGAAAGAAATCTTTTGACATCAGCTGGCAGCTTATGCAGCCATCCATACTTTTGCTCATATAGCAGAGCTGTTTCTTTACCAGCTTATGATGTGCTGTTTAAACACAGATGAGGACAGGACCTTACTTTACCCTGAACAGTGGAAAAATTACCCCGACAGCTGATACGAACAGGCAGGAGTGCGAGGGCAAGAGGAGCTGTGGTGAACACCCACCACTTCGCTCTGAGGCACGCATTTGAGATAAATAAGACACTTTTTTCCCCTGTCTCATCCCTGCCGAACATCCTGTACATATCCTGTTGCCTCTGTGGTTGTCCCGTGAGTGCGTGCCAGCTCAGCATCACTGATGGAATTCATCACTCGTGCTTCGGCACGGCCCGGATTACAGCAACATTCCCTGCTGCTAAGTCACAATGTAAATTCAGCTTTTCCAAGTGGATATCTGGGCTTATTGGATTGTTTGTGTATCTGAGTGTGTTTCTTGGCTGAGGATCTAGACAATATGAGTCTGAGGCTAAGTCTTTAGGAATCATGAAGATAGTTCTTCAGATGCCTAAAATTCCTTTTGGAAACCTTGCTGTCTGACAAAGAGGATGAATTAAGATGCAGTGTGGATGTGTGTGTGTGTGTGCACGCACGTGTGTTTCCTTGAGTGTAGGTATGTGTGAATTTCAAGTTGAGTGAGTGAAAATTGCAGCAACAATCTCCTCATCTTTCTTTTCCATTTGAGGCTGTTTATCCTCACGAGACTAGATTTATGAGATGACTGTTGAGAGAAGCCTATTATGGTATGAGGACACAACACGTCCCACTCTTCCACATCCAAATACCCACACAAACACACACACGCACACACACACACACACACACAGACAGTTACAACATAGACAGTGATAGGAATCAGGCAGCTCCAGTATTATCAGACCAGAATGTGATGATGTAGTGGATTCCCGGGATACCAAAGTGGTCAGGTTTTCTTCTTACTATTAGACAGGTTTTTCAGACAATTACCTAATAGCTGTCCGGCATGCAATAAAAGAATATCTATGCTTTGTCATTACGATTGTGAAGTCATGTCGAGGAAAAAAGAAGCAGGTTCACAGATGTAAGGAATGCAAAGGAAAAGGAAATACTGGGACAGACCATAAACCAGAATCTGCTGAACCAGTGACGCACTACAAACCAACAACGCTCAAAGGCTCTCTTGTACTTATGACCATTCAGATTTTTTACAAGTTTTTACTATCATCAGTGATACAATTCTAACACCAAGAACTGCTATGAACAGAAATGTTGTGATAAATAAATAAAAAAGGCATCATAAACTATCATATGTAAGTGGTGTGATATAAATGAGACACATATGAGAGAGATTAATTCTTTATCTGTACTTGACCAGAAAATTATCAACTAAATTTGACTCAAACAAATTCAACAGTTCAACATATGCCATATGAACAACAGTAGTCAAACACCTGACCATTACACCAACAATGACTGCAATGACATTGTAATTAAATACATATACTTTAATATGGAGTCTCTCACCCTTTTGCAGCTTTTACAGTTTCCCCTCCTCTCGGAAGGCTTTCCACAAGATTTTCAACTGTTTCTGTGAGGATTTTTGCCCATTCATTCTGTGGAGCATTTATGAGGTCAGACACTGATGTTGGATGAGAAGACCTGGCTCGCCATCTCGCTTCTCCACAGAGTTGGAGTCTGGGCTCTGTGTTGGCCAGTCAAGTTCTTCCACACCAAACTCATCAAACCATATCTTTATTGTCCTTGCTTTGTGCACTGCGGCACAGTCATACCCCAAACTGCAGTTACAAAACTGGCAGTATAACATTGTTGAAAGTGTCATAGTATCCTGAATAACAGTCACTGGAATCACTGGCGATACAGGGCTTTGTCCAAACCCTGAAAGGAGTCCCATACTGGTACCCCTACTCTACCAAACGTCATAGTTGGCACAATGGAGTCAGGCAGGTAAGATTCTCCCAGCATCTAACACGCTCAGACTCCTCCATCCAACCGACACAATGAGAAGCATGATTTGTGATTCCACAGAACACACTTTGAATGCTCCAGAGTCCAGCGTTAACATACGAAACACAAAACCATCCAAGGCAAGCACTGCAGCTGCTTGGCCATCAAAGCCATCCCATGAAGGACCTGCTACAGGGTTCTTTTGTTTACATGAACGCCAGTGTAAGTTCAGTGGTCGGACTGAATTGGAAAACAATTTGGACTTAATTTGATCACATTTAACTTTGTAATATTTGAATGCTTTTGTGTAAAGAGGCTTGAGATGGCTTTGTTTTGAACTGGCGCTACACAAACAAAAGTGAATTGAATGAAACTGAAGTTCAGAACTCTTCAGCACTGGAATTACCAGAGCACTGGTGACTTATGTACCGCACTTCTTGGCAGTTTTTGATTCACCTCTGTGAGTTTTTTCTCCACCTCATGGCTGAGGTGCTGATGTTCCTACATGCTTTTGCTTTCTAATAATATGACTAACAGTGGACCATGGAATGTCCAACAGGGATGAAATTTCATAAACCCCCTTCATGCAAAGATGGTATGCCACCACAATACCATTCTCAAAAGTCCTGAGCTTTGTAAAAGATGTTAACAAATGGAGAACAAAAATAATATCTGTGCTTTGCCATTACAATTGTGAAGTCATGTTGAGGAAAAAAGAAGCAGGTTCACAGATGTAAGGAATGCAAAGGAAAAGGAAAGACTGGGACAGACCATAAACCAGAATCTGTTGAACCAGTGACGCACTACAATCCTACAACGCTCAAAGGCTTTCTTGTACTTAGGACCATTAAAGTTTTTACGAGCTTTTACTATCATCAGTGATACAATTTTAACAAAGAAAATAAAAAGAAAAAAACAACATCCCCTACAGAAACTGTGATATGTAGAAATTCCATTTGAATACTTTTCCCTCCAAATGAATTGAGTGTGTATTTGGTTGTTTGACTGCTTATGCTCTTTTCAGCAGTACAGCTTTCCTGTAAGTGCTCCATGGGTAAAGGTATTACTCTCCTTTGATCCGATCAACCATTATTTAACAGACTACATTACATTAGATTCATTTAGCTGGCACTTTTATCCAAAGTGGCTTATGAGGAAGAAACACCAGGGGCAATGAGGGGTTCAGGGACACTTTCAGGGACACTATGCAAGCTGTGGATCAAACCATCAACCTTCCAAGAGAAAGGTAATCCCTCTACCTTCTGAGCTGCAGCCATTCAGTTGTAATATGAAAAGTTAGAGAAAAAAATGTAAAATTGTCAAATGACAAAGATGTAAAACTGCTTCACTTTTCAACAATTGTTCAAGTTCACTGACAAGAAAACTAACATGGCATGGGTTTGTGATAAGTTCAAAGCTCCTCCAGAGACATAGAAGGTCTCCCAGTTTGTCCTGACATCCAACAAATCACATATTGCTGCTTTTTCAGGAACAATTGGTGCCCACATTAATCAGATGGTAAGGCAGAGTGGAGCTAAAGAAAAAGAAAATCCACATGGAACTTACAAGGGATTCAAACTACAGTCTCTGAGATGAAACTGCCACACAGGAGTCAGGCCCCTCCTCTCCTGCCTCCTTTTAAGGACTTTGTTGTTTGGTCTCTGGTAATGTTTGTGTCCAGTGTGAAATGCCACCATGGTTGATGTGTCACCAGATGGGCCCTTGCGTTTAAGAAAAAAGCTGTTGAGTTTGACACAATGAAAATAAAAAAGTAATGACATAGTCTCTGACATTTATGCTTTCGTCTTTGCACAGTTTCATGATTAATAAATGTGAAAAGTAGCTTGGATACAATTACAATAACTTTCTATCTTCCAATATATTATGAGTGACAGAATCTGTGACCAAAACTTTATTTCATAAAACATAATATTTTAAAAGTGCTCAGATTAACCTTGTCTTGATTATTTGTTTATGTGGTTTTGGAGTGTACCTGTTGCTCTATTTTGATTTTTGTCTCAGCAGCTGAGATCATGGAAAGGATCAGGTTCACTAGGCAGACAGAAACAGATATTGAAATGAAGCTAAACATCACAGAGACACACAATATGAGACATTTAAGCGCTTCAGAGAGTAACAACACGACACACATACTTGACACCTCCCTAACACACATTACCCATGGGACACAAATCAGGATGTGCAGTTGTGTGCATTTCCTCTGTGAGCCACCATGAAAATGGAGACATGAATCACTGACTATACAAAAATAACTGGGCAAACCCTCGTGATGTCACCCACAGGTTTTCTGAGGAGTCCGTTTGATTCCTGAATTGGTCTTTTGTCAGGTTCTTGCCAAGACACAGTCTAGCCAACCCCTGGTTAATCCATAAATAGTCAAAAAAAAGGAATGAGGCTGAAGACCCCTGGGAACACGCCCACTTTAGCTCAGTTACCACAAGTTACCTATTTTCACTTGGCTTAGCTCATGCTAATCTATGGTGCTAACTGATGTTATCCTGTATTTTTTTTTTTTTCATCAAATCTGTACTCTTTTCCGATCAAGCACCGGCAGAACCCTCAACGAGCCAAAGATCAGCTAGAAGTGCCTACCTGAGTACTGTGGAAGATGTCATAAAGGGGCAGCACTCACACTCATCCAGGGGTCCAGAGACGTGTGGTGAGGTTCATGGCTGGTCAGGCTCTGAGTCCATCAGATTTAGAGTTACAAATATATGAACCCAACAGAGTAGATTATTCACCATTTGATCGGCAGCAGTTAACAGGATATGTTTCATATTTCATATCAGCATTCTTTACACATACTCTTTTGGCCACTTTACCCACGTCACGTTAGCCATAAGGGGATGTGTGGCTTATTTGCTTTGGATCTATGTGATTTACAACATCCCAGTATCATGGTTGTGTGATGGCAGAATGTTATGTAAAATGAGTGATCTGTATCTTGTTGCTTTCTTTATCAGAAGTGGTTGTGTCTGCAGAAAGTCCCAAATACAACACATTACAACTGGTGCTGCCATTTATTGGACAATGATATTTCTGCTGTACTTTGGTAGGTTCTATTGACCGTGTGTCAGTTTGGTCAAGGGTTGCTTTACATTTCATTAGTATTGAGATTATTCTGAGCTCCAAGAGTCATTCATACCACCAGCACCCAACACTTGTTACAGCAGCATTTTCTTTTCTGTGAAAGTGCCTAACACCCTTTTAAACCTCCTCAGTAGGCCCTTCCAATTAAATGCCTACATAAGAAGGTTTTAAAGGGTGTACCCTGCTTGCAGCCAGTCACCAAGGTCTGTTACAATACAATTAACAGCGCAATGACGTACACAAAAATTTGTCACTCATACAATTGTCATGGATGCCATTGAAATCTAGTTATGGAGACCAAATATGTATTTGTTTTTTAACTAGGCTGTAAATATGCTTATTCCTGTTGTAAAATTGACATTTAATCATCGCTGGTGTATTAAGAAAGGACTATGAAGACATGGTTTGATGAGCTTGGTGTGGAGGACCTTGAGTGGTCAGCTTCATTTTACATCAGACAACCTTATAGGGGGGTGGCTGTTCTTTTGTGTGTGTGGTGCCTATTTTAAAGAATTCCCCATTGGCAGTCCCCAAGAGAGACAATAGATGTGTTCAAGTCTGAATAGTGCAGAGTCTACTGGAAACTTGTGAACATTGTTAAAGGACTTTATTTATATTTACATGTGTATATATACATACATATATATATATGTATAGATGCCGTGCGAAAAAAGCACAGTCAACTAAGAACCTTCAGTTCCTTTTTCCTCGCGCACATAATATGTCTCTGTATCTTGTTTTCCACTGACAAGGCATATAAGTTAATGTCTGTAGAAATGTTACGTCAATGTCTCAGTTGCACCAAACTAACCCTGCGCAATTTCATAGAACATGTTCTTCAGCTCAAATATAAGAGATTCAAATAATTCAACAAATTCAAGTCCAATGAGAAGAAAACAAACAGCTGACTGATGGAACTCTACTGATATTGAGGTCAATTTTTTTTCCCCAATAAATGGGCAGTCGCTTGTGAAGAATGCTTTGTTCTCAAAATGACCCACTGATAATCCATTCTGTGTGTGATATCTGTCACTTAGAGGCTTGCAGCGCTGTTATAACGAGCACACGGTTGGCGTCACACACAGCTCATATTAACCCCTTGGCTCTTTTCCATATCCTATGTGTTTTTTGTGCAAGACAGTCTTTTTTATCATTATCTTTGTAAATGCCTAATTTCATATGTATTCACGTGAGTGTCCTCATTCACATTAAAGAAATGGCCAATGCAAGTGTTTTACTCATGTTTTAATGTCTGATTATGAGCAGTGAGTCAGGGAAAGAATGAGGAAAAGTCTTTGGCTCAGAGCAACGTCTTGAGTGCCCCCTTGTTTTCCTCATTCAGCCTCATCATCCATCTTTATCAGGCCTGAACCCTCTGGTCGCTGTCCTAACTTCTACTGTCGGAGGCCTGAGAGAAGTCAGCTATGCACCCAGAAAACTCACTCACACTCCCACAGCTATTCAATAAGAACCATTCAGCACTCCACTACAGGAAGCAACAGAATAGAGCATTGTGCTTACATGCATTTATACCAATGTATGGGTGAACGAAAGGTGAGCAAGGAACCCCCAAGAATACCAAATCTAATTTCACAGAAAAAAAAAAAAACATGGCAGAAAAAATTGGAGACACAATGAGATGCTTCAAGTGCAGCTTCAGTCTCTGAAGAACTACAGCCAAACATCTTGATGATCCCACACTCCCCTCCTCACACAAATCTGTCTCTCCTCCAAGAACAAGATCCATGAATGGCTGCAGCAGATATCTAACCTGGCAAGCATATATGCGCGTGTGTGTTTTTGCGTGTCTGCGCATGTGCATGTGTGTCTGTGCGTGTGTGTCTGCGTGGATGTGTTTGTCTTCCTTGGGCTGTCCCACAGGGAATACAGGCGTCTCGTCTCTGAGTCAGAGGCAGGGTCTGTGTTTGTGTGCGAGTCCATCAGAACACATCAGCATCAACATCTCAAATTCACCTCAGGCACACACACACACACACACATATACACATTGTAATGTTGTACATCGTTGAACCTCCCCAGGGCTATGTGCTATCCCCCCCCCCACGTCCCCGTAAGCAGAAACCTCAGTCTCTCCATTTGCTCCCTGTGTCAGATGGGCCATGCACTCCCACCGGACAAAGGCTAGCATACGCTGCTCGTTTGGGAAGCCGTCCGAGTCTACACACTTATTACGCACATGCACATATATTTCCACTACATACCAGCTGTATACATAATGCTCACTTCTTTTTATCTTCAAATACTTGAAGATTTTTGATTTTTATGTGTTGTTACTGCTGCAACAACAGTTTAGACTACAAAGTATTCCCTTGTGAAAAATTTAACCGTGTGTATGGAAACAAAACGAAATTGTTGTGAATTAGAAAAATTATTTTAAATGATGAAAATAATAAAAACAAACTTCAAAATACCTTTGGCTTCACACTAGCCGTATGTTGTGCGTGTCATGTAGGCATTGCTGAGCTGCCACCTTGCAGCTGCATGTCTCCGCACCTTCAACCTTTCTGCTGTAGTGTCCCTACTTCCTGCACGATCGAGCTACGCAGCAATGTTTTCACTAATAGTCATAAACACAGTATTGTGTAATTGAGATGATTCAAAAGGTGAAAGCATGACAGTACACCATTTGTAACATGAGGCCAGTCTAGAAAATAGAGAAAATCATCATCATAACAGGTAGTATCATCATTGTACATATTGCCTGCACACTGGAGCTGTGATAGAAGTGATAGAAGCTGTCACTGACAGAAGGTCAAACTGATGAGCAACAAATGGTTTAGCCGTATATTTTATAGAGAGCCAGTTTCGTGACACCTGACTTGTGGCTCAAGCCGCAGCTGAGGCATGTTTTCATTTGGCCAGTGTAGATTTTCTAATTGCTTAACATTAAAACATAAAAACCTACAAACACATCAAATAAATCATGCAGGTAGGGACTAGGGGGAAAAAAATATGTACTGCCATTCCATGTTTTTCCAAAACAAGAATTCTGAGACAGATTTAGTACGTTTTTAAAGACATTTTAAAGAATATTCCTCTAATGTATTGAAACTCACTCATTTAAAAAAAAAAAAAAAGCAGATGTTGAATGATGATTGGACACAATCATTATTTGATTAACCTCACCGACACTTAATTGTCAGTGTTTTTTTGTTCTTCATGACCTGAACTGGCCAATGAATGACACTTTAATTACATAAATATCAGCCTGCTTTTTTCTATAGATGAGCTTCCGTGCAACATTTTAAAACAGGTGAGTGCACAACCAGGGGCAGAAAGCAGTCCTCATCTCTGTTTGTTTGGCAGAGCCAAGCTCTTAAGCAAAGATGAGAAGGCAGCTGACTGTTCCAACCTCCTTTAGAGATGGATGAAAATTGTTCAATATTGTGAGAGAACTGCTCTAGTGAAGAGTGGAAGACTGAGAATCCAAATCAGATAAAAGGATAACTGAGAGTCTGTATGTCTCAAAGGCACTGAAAGTGTCAACTTATTTTTGTCTTAAAACTTTAATATTCACAGTATTTCTAAAAGGTAATCTGAATAACTCAAAATTATGTTTTGTTAGTTGCTTTTTTTTCTGTGTGTTTGTTTTTGGTCTCATGGACTCACTAAAGCTCAGGTGTGGTCCAGCCCTACCCACTGAAGTTTTCAACCAACTGAAGTCCAGAATATCTGAAGAAAATAAAATAAGAAATCAAAGGATGCAAAAAATAGTGAAAACTGAACAAGAAACAAATATCAGCACATGGACACTTTTACAGCTGTATGAACATAATATATCTAGTCAAATAAATTTACTTAACAAGACTTAGAACCATAAATAACAAAATGCTTGCCGTGCTATAACCTGCAAAGCTCAACAGAAACCGACACAGAAACTATTTTCACCAGAAGACATCACAATCAGACAGCAGTCTGGACATCAGTCTGAGTGTGAGGTCACATGTTTCCACAATGTCTAACAATCAACAAAATGGGCAAAGGCAAAATTACATGAAAACAAGAAACCACAGAGACAACACACAGCAAATCCAAAGACCAGTAATAAGACATCACTCAATAGTTCAGCAAAACTATAAATAAATAGACATAAATTCTGTGGAGCAATGAAAGAGACATGCAGAAACAGACAGAAAGGTAAAATGGAAAGAGGGAGACATACTGGGGTGGTGCAGAGACAGAGATGGAAACAGAGCTACAGACAGACAGGCTGACTGTGGAGTGGCCAGCAGAGCTTCACTCCGTCTGAGTGCTTCAGCGAGGCTCTCTGCGCTGAGAGTCATTATCGTTCTATGACACAGATGAATAGTACATTAGCATAAGGGAGGGCCTGACATGACACATGACAGACACAACCAACTCCCCTTTCGCTCTGTCACCTTTTCATGAGCTTTCTGTCAGCAAGAGTAAGCCTGTTCTTTCATTTTGTCTGTTTACATGAAGTACGCATGTGAGTGCGTGACTTCAACATCGCAGCACAGTTCATCATATGAAAAGAGGTTAGGCTATTGTGCTCAATAATACCGCATTAAACAGTTGCTGATACAGTATGCAGGGTGAGTATGCGTGTGCGTACATAGAAGAGAATAAAAGAGAATATAACAACTCAGTGCACAATGAGGTAAGAGCCTCTGTATGGACTTGTGGCCTTGTTTAGAGAGTGCCTCATTCTGGTTTGTTGTTAACTGAAGAGCCTCTTGGAAAATACACATATATTCACTAACTATAAACCATATCAATAGTTTTCTAACACATGGTAAATGAGTGCATGCTTGAAGGGTGGAAGCACCATACCAAGGTCAATAATGACTCCATTATTCTTTACTCTGGATAGTTATTTTAAAAGTCTATTCATGTAAGTCTATGAATATTCCTGGCATTTGATTAGAGGTTTATGAAGACATGGTTGGGCCTGGGGGAAAGTCAGTTTTTCTGGTTTAGTTCTGGCTTTCGTGTTTACTCTGCACAACTCTGCTGACTGAGCGAAAGTCACTTCTTGGCTTCTTCCTTTTCTTTGTTGACTCACTGGCCAACAAACGTGCATCTCCACTAAAATAGCAGGGGAATCCTTTGTGCGTATGAGCTCTCCTCCTAATGTGATGGCACAGTGCCATTTAAGCACCTTTGAGCTGGGAAGCACAGGGATTGCCTAGCCCATCCATCCGGCAATAATTGGATCAGTGTGCGTCTGAGGAGGCCCAAGCCTGGCTGCCACTAACTACCCTCCTAATTGGATTAGCAAGTGTAACTGTGTGTGTGTGTGCGTGTGAGGGTTTCCCCAGCTTACAGTGTCCCAGGTGTGTATAGTAAAGCTGCTGGAGTTGGACGTGTTTGTGACGTCACTCTCGAAGACAGTCATCCGGTCGCCATTGTGACCCGATGACTGGTATTTTCCTTCTCACACAGCAGCGTCTAGCAGGAGATTCCATCAGCAACATGCATATGACGTCACTGATCTAGAGGAGCGAAGACACGGAGCGGAAGGACTCTATTTATCCGAAAGAATCCAGCTGAGAAGGGCTGTTTATATGTTGTCACTCCTCTGTCTGACAGATAGGACCAGGAAAGCCTCAACAGCAGAGTGTGTCTATTACCACAATTATATAATTCAGGCAATACAATTGTATGCTTGACATAATTTGATAGACATATTCCTTACTCTGATATGCCTCACCATGGATCAGTGGTTGACATCTTATATGTCTTTCTGGTTTCTTCACACAGTCCAGTGGCATACATGTGAGGTAAAATGGTGATCCTAAACTTTCACTCTACGTAAATGTCAGTGAGGATGGTTGTCTGAATTGGTTAGATCGTGCAATCGACTCTCAACGGTGCAAGCTCTTTTTTTGGCTGAGGTAGGCTCCAGCAATCCACAGCAGAGTATAAGCATTAATTGCAGATAAAAATAAAAGATAAAATTGGAATTCAGAACTGACCAGTTGCAAAACAAAAGGTCAACACAATGTAACTTCAGAACATACATGAATATAACGGTAGACCTTGCTGCGGCACATTCACCACATATTTTAGCCCCGGCCTCTCTGTGTGGCGTTGTTGTCTTCCCCCAGTGCCTGCATAGTCCATGTGAGAGCTGGAATGGACTCCAAGATGAAACATAGAAAATGCAGATCTGCACTCAAAGGTAAGGTGAAAAGCAGGTCATCATAAAGAGCCACTAAACAGAATAATGATAACTCAAATGTGTAAAAATGGGCAAAAAATATTTAAGTATAGAGAGAAATATTGTGTGACAGTAACATTGAGTGAGATGTCCACTGTTTCACCTCTACCTGGTGAATATGGAGTTGTTGCAATGACGTTTTCACCTGTATTATGATATAGAGGCTTCCAGTACCACAACATTCCTGTGTATGCTAAACACTAGACATGGACTGGGTGCCAAACTACTTGTGATGTCTCAAATCAGCATGAGACAATTTTCTCTTAGCCCAGAGGATATGCACACTTTCACTATAGAATGTGACCACGTCAATGTAGGAAGAAACTTTGCACATATTCCACACAACAAAACGGGTTTAGCTGCAGGAAAAGGAAGACAAAGTCTTTTGCTTAGTCTTTTGATTAATGCAGAACCAATGAAAAAAAAAAATGTATATGAGATCG
>JBAMYA010000008.1:9721501-9733054 GCA_037176975.1 Arrhamphus sclerolepis
CCCCCCCCCCCCCCCCCCCCCTCCCCCCCTCCCGCACCCCACCCCCCCCCCCCTCCCTTCCCCCCGTTCCCTGACACAGAAAATAAACACAAGACTGGACTGAATTCACACTGCCACCACAGAGTACTTTAGTGACATTAAGTACACCTTTTCCTTTACACTCCTCTCTACTGTCTTTGGGCACTGGTGTGATAAGGTGGTGATGGGTTGTATTACTCCTGGGGGGAATCCCCTGGTGTAGCTCTGCGTACTTGTGTGTGTGAGTGCGTCCCCATCGAAAAGGAAGAATGCCACCATTGAGCACCCTGCCATTGCGCCAGCAATCCTCTCCCCCGCATCCACTCCCCCTCCCGCCCTAGCTTGCACTCTGACGTACAGTTGGAGCAGATTTGGTGACAGGAAGATAAAAGCCTTCCACTGTTTCTGTCCTTCCTCTTTCTCCGGTGTCACCAGAGGGCTGAGTTCTGGTGCCTCGGCCACAGACATAGAGAGCTCATTCAAACTGACACAACCACGTTTTACTTCTGCTTTGTGGCAAGCCAAGGAAAACTTCAGTGCATCTTGCTGCAATATGTGGCGCAACACGCGGGTCTTCTGTGTATATAGGCTACAGCAAATGTTACAAGCTTCTTATACAAAAGGCCAACTTCCTCTGTCATTAATCAGACAACACTGACAAGCCTCAAGCGCTGAACTGTTGTGCAGAGAATCAACAGACACTCAATCTGTCAATCTGATTCTTTATTGGAGGACAATAAGACAGAAGAACCAAAGGGATTATTCATCAGATTTGTAAAGTACAATTTGTCTGGCAGTAAAATGAGTGAATCAACACTGACTTGCAAAGAATTTGCATGTTTTTCTAAAACAAGATCGAAATTTAATGTAAGTGTGTAGCCAAATAATAAGATGGTGACTGGCGGTGAGAGAGCGCACAGACGTTGACTGAGAGTAAAAACAACAAAGATAGGAGCAAACTGTGCTTAACTCGTCCACCTGTTTTTAGCAACCCAACAGAAAGATATTAGCACTTTCTAATTCTGATCTGACCACAAAAGATGGCAGTTAAGAGAATAAAGAGACAGCGTTTCTAAATCAGTGTGTGTGCCATTGATTTAGAAACAGTTTGTTGTTGCAGGGTAGGAGCTTTTTTCCACTGAGGCAGCTTGTGTTACAGGGTTTATGTTTCCTTTTTGTATTGTTCTTCACTTCAGCACCGAGCCGATGAGGCTACACACAAGACAACATGTGAGTTCAGCTCAGCTAACACGTTCACATTTTGTGGATAAATTGGGAACAAAAGTGAGTCTCTTTGAAGTAAACAAGTCACTTTTGGGTTCATATCTTTGGATTTGGCTACAGTTAAGCATTGAGATAAGCTTATATTAGCTTTGGTTTAGAGTACGGTGAGTCGTCGGGGAATTAATTCTAATCGATGCTATGCCCTGCAAAGTGACAAAATAAGTGGCTGTTTGTGTAAGTGTGAGTGAGTCACCTGACACGCGACAACAGTGGACACAGTTAATTATCCACACATCCAGTTCTATTAAAAGGACATGGTCATAATCTCTAATAACTTCCATGGCAGGCAGAATAAGAGAGCAGGTTAATCTGGATTACACGTCACCATGGTGGGGTCACAGCCAAGGAAGCTGACATGCTGAAGAACCAGAAAGAGCGTTAGATGCCAGGTAAAAACACAGAGGGAGACAAGAATCGACAAATTATAAGAATGAAGTATCGTAAAGGCCTCAGAAAGAGAAATTATCCAAAGCTATATGACTATACTTATGGACAGTATCTATAAAACATACTTATAGATTCTGATGAAAAACAAAATATGAAATAAAATAAACGGAAGTGCTTTGTACACCCACCACCACCAACACTCTTTTTTTTTTTTTTTTTTGAATAAATGATTCATTTATAACACCATGCCCTGCATGACCCAACACATCACTTTACAACTCTGACAAGACAGAGGAGCTCGGGACATGCAGACAATCTTGTGATCTATGCCTATAGGATATGTTCTGCTCTAAAAACCATGGGTACAGAAATAGGTCAACTTATAATTTAGTGAAGATTTTAATGATAAACCCGGACATAAAACAAAAAAAACAAAAAAAAACAAAGGGGGAGCCACATCAGGAAGTTGAAATGATAAGGAGATGGACTGATGACATGTTTAATATTCACCATGTCAGAGTCTCAGACTAGCAGTGGCCACAGTCAAATGGTAGAAAAATATTGCAAACAACATGCATCTGAAGAGCTAATGTGAATTAAAGCAGGAAAGTTTTGAATGAAATTACAACTGAATGACTCTTTGGATTGCAGCATAGCATGTGATCTACACGCCTGGCAGCTAATTGTAGCACAATGGGAATGACTGGTGCTGACAAATGTATTAATCACGTCACACTCCTCTACAACCCAACTTGGCAGTTAACAGGAATGTTGGATCTCCTGCACGTTTGACTGTAAACCCTTAATGCAGGAGTGGAAGAATGTGGGTCAGAGTCTGTTTTGGTGGGCATGCATTAGCAATTGTGTGGCTTTCTTATCTGCAATTTTGTCATTTTAAAGTGTAACACAGATATTGAGATATTTTACATGACTGTGAAGATGTAAAAACATTTCATTACAAGAAATAATCCTGCATGAAACTTTTTTTTTCTAATAGAGCTCAAGTATTACATCAAAATCAGTTTCTTGGTATAGGTACTGAACTTTTGGTACACCAGTATAGGGTTGCTATTGTAGCTGCTGGAGGTGGATGTGGTTTAAGTTACACTTTGAATTTTCCATAGATATTTCAAAATATGGAGTCCCTAGACAGTTATTAGGGACAAGAAAAACTGTTCATTCTGTCCACTGTTCATCATTTTTTTCCCCTTGTAAATATTTGTGAGTAAGATAATGGATGTTTATTGGAAAAAAAAAGCCACATGTGACACACAGATGGGTAACAGGACCATTTGTTGGAGGTTTTTTACAAGCAGATGACAGAAATGTGACTTGGACTACAAAAATTCTGTCTGGTAAACTTCAGAAAACTCAAAATTTGGAAGCCACTGGTTTAACCCTTTGATGCATCCCAGCACATTTTTATGTTCTTGGTTTTTAAGAGCATATTATATGACGTTAGTATTTGACATTGAGCAAAAATTAATAATGCATATAAATAAATGTTGCTACTAATCTTTCACATATAGTATCAGGCTGCAAAAGTCAAACTATAGCGTAAATAATCCAGTTTGCATGGAGTATATTGAAAGTTAATAATTTATTGGTTTTTTTAGACCATAAAATGAAGTTGCATCACGAGAAGCGCCAATTTAAGTTAAAAATTAAATTTAAGTGAAATGAAAATTATATTAAATTAAAGTTAAATTTGAAAAAGTCATCAATTTTGGTGTTTGGTTGGGACTTATGATGGTTCTAAAAAGTTTTGTTTGTTTTTGTTTTTTTGATGGTGCATCAAACAGGTTAGTCAATGGGTTACTTTGTAATGTTATCCACTATGCAAACGCTTAATTTGGAATTAAATTACACTGAATGGAAAATACCGTCTGGAAAGAGTTGGCTGCTTTAGGACACTATTAAAGAGCTGCTCTTAACCACCGCCCAGTAGAGATTTCCCGGAGCAGGTGGCCCTTCACTCTTTCACAGACGTGTTTCAGTATCAAGTCGCTCGTATCTTCCAGCTCCTGCAGCAGCGATCAGGTCCTCCTCGGCTGAGTCGCCTCAAGTTTGGAGAATTCAAGTCATCCCAAAATCAGAAACCTGCAGAGCGCGTCTGTTAAAACCAGCTGCTTTCTGTTTATCTGCGGATCTACGGTCTTTTCCACCCGTTTGAACGAGAGAAAGCCCGCGGCAGAAAGACCTCCTTTCACTCTCTGGGTTTGCTGGCTGTCAGCTGATCGCTCACAACAGTCCAGCTGGATAACAGGTTAACACTGACTGTGCCGATTTTGGAGCCGTGCTCATTTCAAACTGTATCCTATATCGCACTTTGCCAAAGAAACCGGGGACACGCTTAAAGGCTAAAAATACCTGTCTACGACTATATTTGGCTTGGCTGGGTCACAATCGCAACGCTAAAAATTGTCGGGCCCGCCCCAGCACAATGAATAGGCCCTCTGCTATCTCACCCTTCCTCAGTCCGCCAGCTGCTAAAATTAGTAACAAAGCTTGCGTCAATCACGAGCCTCAGTGCGTCAAGGCTCTCCCCGCCCCCCGAGTTTCATCATTGGTCGGAATTAGGACGTTAACAGTAAAATACGCGCTCCGTGATTGGCGGCTGTGGGTCTCTGGTTCCCAGACACCAGTGGAGCTTTTTAATTTTGAGGTTGTAGAGCACGCCGCGGAGTGTTGTCTGAATCTCTGCTTTTAACTTTTTAGTGGTTGATCGGAATATCCATTCGACCACATTTTATCTTCGTAAGTCCTTTATCATCAAAATGAAACCATACTTACTGTTGACCTAAACGATAGGATTTGTTTCTGAATTTATAAGACAATTTTGTCAAACATTTATATTTTATTAAAAGAAAAGATCCTATTCACTTCTGTTGACTAATCGCTCTTTTTTTAACACAGTTCATATAAATTATAATAAAAAATCCACCACTTGTTCTTCTGTGCCATTCAACTTGTGCCCTATCAGATGAGTTCAACTAGTTTGTTTACTCCTTGCTGTGCCAAAGTTAGAAAAGTTAAAAGCCAAAAGTTACAATGTCCCTGTGCAATCAATCGATCAATCCAAAATAAAGATAATATAAATGATTAAATAAATAACTTGATTCATCATTTTTTGCAGTTTGCTCGACCCTTTACAAGCCTGCGACTTTTATTTATTTCTTTTAGTAGGCTATTTACATGAATTGAAGCCAGGAGAATTTCAAAACTAACACGTTTGTTGTACAAAAATACCTAGTTTGATATGTCAGTGTTATTCTGAGGCTAAAACGTCATAGGTTCTACAAAAAGACTGAGTTAATCCTATTTTCTATTGTTGTAATATCCCTTATTTGAGGAATTTTCTTTAAACGCGTGCTTTAGTATAATAAGGTTGTAAAGTGCAATCTGATTCTGGAAGATTAGGATTCAAATGTGTTGATTTGTTCTAGAAAAGGCTGAGGACTTCTAGCTAAGCAGCATCACTAAACAGCATTTTAAGACACAACCAATAGACCAATTGTTATAGTGCTGTGCTGATTTATGGTGGCTTATGCTGAAAGAAGTTGATACATATATATATTTATATGTATATATATACATATATAAAATGAGGCTGAAAAGAAGCACCGCTTGATGATCTGTGCCATGACAAAATAATATGACAGCGATGTAAAATGCCCCAAAGGTTCAATGTTGCTCTGAAGATCTGAAATATGGAAGCATGAAGACGAGTGTTGCCAAAAATCTATTCAAAACATGTTATGACACATTCACATTATACTCCATTGGTACAGACAATGTTACAGCATGGGTCTTGCTCTGAGGGCTTCTATGTGTAGCATCTGCATGTTCTCTCTATGGTTTTCACTCTGTGGATACTTTCTTTCTCTTAAAGTAATCAATTTATTTTGTTTGAGTTTCTTAGTTGTCTTATTTATTTATTTATTTGGTATTTTATGCTTGAACTCCACTGAGAACCAAGCAGTGCTTTTTACTCCACTACTTTGTCTCTTAATCCTCTTGAGCAGAAAAATGCAGACAGCAAACATGCCAATGCTGCAATCAGAAAACATAAGCCAATGACAGTGAGCGTTTCCTTCAAAATAAGTGTTTTTACTTGGTTAATTTTAATGAATTCTCCAAAAAAAAATACTTGTATCATTTTACTGTCTTGTAAAAATCTGAATTCAAGACATTTTACATCATATTTTTGTAGATTATAAGTACATTTATTTATTAATTATTTATAAAATAAGGATCTGAATTAAGGATAGGTTGTTTATTATGCCAAATGAACAAAAAGGTCAAGGGCACGTGATTTTTCAAAACAGAAAAAGATTCAGTACATTTACCAAAAAGGGTTAGGGTTAGGGTTGCCAAAAAGATGCAGAAAAGAAGCAAATGAAGTGGAATGAAATGAGAAGAAGCAGAATGGCAGAGATAATATTATACTGCATGGCTGACTAAAGGTGCAGCATAAGACAATATGAAGCACAAACGTGAACATAAACTTAAGTCAAATACAGAATCTCTGTCAATAAAACTGACAACCAAAGTGCACTAAATATACCACACAGTAATTGAAAAAGAGAAAATCAAACATTTTAACATAATCAAATGAGCTAACAACACAAACATACATTCTGAATAAGCACCTATATACACAGGCCTGGAAATGTGAAATGACCAGGATGTGGAAGGAAACAGATTCAAAATCTTCTAAATATGGCACAAAAACACAACAAAAACTGGTACATGATTTTCCAAGAAGTGAACAATGACACATAAAACTGTTTTGTTCTGTTTTGTTTTTAAAAAGTAAATAAAGTAAGATAGATAGCTTAAACTTGGCTTCCATGGAAAGATATAGAACTGCAAAATGTAGACAGATAGATGGATAGAAGATAGATAGATAGACATAACTTTATTGATCCCTGAAGGTAAATTCAAATTGTCAAGTGCTCATCATCATCAAAGAGTAAAAAAAAAAAAGTTATGATAAGCATCAGTAATGTATAGTTAGAGGCAAAAAATGAACTTGCTCCTCAATGGTTAGTGGTTGTATTATCTCTCTCTGTCTGGTTTTCCTCTTCCTCTGTGGGTGGGGGGCCGTTTTCACCTCCACCCCAGGGGCTTCTCGTTTCATATCCATGATCTCAACACTTCTTCCATCTCAAATGGACCTTTATTTATTTAGCAAATGCTTGTTTACTAAAAGTTAAGTATTAGCTGCTGGGTTGTTGTTGTTGTTTTTTAATTAAGATTTTTTTATGTGTGTTTTAAAAATTCTTTATTAGCCTACTATGAATCATAGTTAGAATAAAATTAATCTAATCTGGTCTGAAGACGCTGGTAAATGCAGAGCGATGTCTGTTCCTGAGCTCCCAGCTCTCCAGGCGGATCCCCCCTCAGGTTCTTCCCTTGCAACCATCAAACCAAGCGCTCGTGTCTTTCGCCTCTGGCTGATCCGCTCCCTCTCCCTGTTTCTCTGGCACAGGCTCTCGAGGCTTATGTGTCTCGTACTGTACGAAGAGCGCGAGAGAGGGAGCTCTACTTTGAGTGACGTCACCTCTCCCATGGCGTCACATTGACGTAGCGCATACCAGCCGTCTGTGTGGAGGCAGAGCGCTCATAAATGCTCTATTTGACTTTCTCCTCTCAGACTGCGCACATAAACAAACCCGCGTTACAACTCCACACACTTTGCAAAGCACCATCAGCGGACGCAGACACACTCCTCATTCTTCGGGAGTTAGATAATTTTTATATATATATTTCTACAGTTTCTTCTCTTTTTTTTCAAACTTTTTTGTGCTTTAGAAAAAGTAAGAGGAAGATCGCTAAACTTTTTTTTCCCACCTCCGATGCGTTTGTGCCTTCTCCGTATTAGTAACAGCATTTTTCAACATTTTTCTATTTTGCTGTCGTCTCTTTGTGATTATTCTGGATGGAAAAGGGATACTTCATGCGAGGTTATTACCACATGTAAAGACGGAACCGCTACAGCAAACCAGTAAGTAAACTATGAATGAATGAATCGATGATATCCGTATGCTATTAGACTACCAGACTTCTACAAAGCCAAACCTCTCAGATGTGTGTATTCATCATAACCAAACCACGTGCTATGTTGAATTTATATCCTGTGTCCGTTGTGCTCAACTTTATGTACCTCACCTGTTGATATGGAAACCTCAGGAGCGCATGTAACTGCTCCTTCAGTATCTCCGTGTGGTGTTTCCAAATGAAGCTGAATTCGGATTTAATTTGCGCTGGGAATGTATCATATCCTTTCTGGTTGTCATGGAAATTAGATGCCTCTCGCTCACACAATGAGGAGTGGAGTCAGACGCACAAATTGTCTGAGTGGAGAATAGTCTAACCTACATTCAGGCAGGATCAGGCAGACTGGAGTCAGTGCGCTTTGATTTCATTTCCATCCTTGCTTTAGAGCCTCTTCGCGGTTTTATGATGAGACTGTGTTGTCAGTTAGGGATTTTTGTAAGTGTGTTAAGTTTGGATGTGGCTTTATTTTTGAGATAGGGGTTGTGTTTGAGTTCATATTTCATGTTTCAGTATAACGTTATGGTGTGCTTGTTAAGTTCCATCCACCTCAAGAAAAAAAATTAAAGCAGCATTGATTCATGTTTTAAGGCTTTAATGAAATTAATATGATCAGTCGCCACAGATAAACCGTCTCTTGACTCCCTGGGGATATGGCCTCTCCTCCTACCGCTCACAGGAAAGTCACTCAACCAAAGCCACGACAATTCTTTGTTGCTCTCTGTGAAATATGCCCCGAAGACACGTTACCATACACACTGCTATACTTCTATACCTACAAATGATGTATGGAAAACGGCAACCCCCAGTTGATGCGCTTAAGTAACTTATTTTACCCGCTTTTTTTCTCACACTCTCAGGTTTACGCACGCGGACAGGCACCTCTGACAGTCTCCCCTCTCAGGGCTGATTTACAGTGCTCATATATTTCCCTAGTCTCTCCTTTATGTCCTCCCTTTTCTCTGCCTCTGTTTGCTGGAAGCCTCGCACTGTCCGGGGTTATTACTGTGAGGGGCTACCGGGGCCTACCGGCGCTCCGGGGCGCGTGCTTTGCAGCTCTCACGTCTTCTCCTGGTTACCGGTGCGCGCAGGGCCAGAGCCCCTCCGGCCAGCTCGCCCTGACAGTGGAGTGAAGGAAGACTCGTTTGCTTATTTAGTTGAGAGGGGAGGGGGTTAGCTGTAAAATACATATAGCCTATACTTTCTAGTGAAGGAGGATTTAAAAACACTTTCACAAAAGTTGTGATAATCGCACGATTTCACTCTTGAAATGAGAGATTATGCAAGAATAGAGGGGGCATCAGATTGTATTGCAGACTAGAAAAGCAATCCGGTTCTTTCTATAGGGTCCTTTCTGTGCATAAATGCTTTTGCCTCACAGCAAAGAATTGAATAATGAACTAATTGTTCCAAATCAACCCTAATCAAATAAATAAATTCACGAAATTGCTTGCCTTGATTGCCGTTTTAGTTCATTTTGTGCATATTTTGAGACACTGGGAGGCTTTAGATTTGACTTAAAGCTATATTCAGACCAAAGAGCCACCAAAAGAGTGCCCTGCGCTCCGGTGCTTTTCTTCAGAAATGGCCTGTGAGACCAGTGAAAACTAATTGCCAGAGGTTAATCTGTTAACGCAGAGGTAAGGGACACGGGAGATTGCAGGTGTTGTCCTGAATCTTGGTTAGGAAACTTGATACCTGTGTTTAAGATACACGCTGGAAGACCAAGTGGTCTCACAACTCAACCATACCACTGTGTGTGCTTGTGTGGCAGAGAGAGAGAGAGGGAGAGAGAGAGGGAGAGAGAGAGAGAGAGAGGGAGAGAGAGTGCATATAAGGGAGTGTGTGACAGAGAGGGGGCGCTCTGGGCCTTGAAATCCACCAGCCACAGTGCGCTCTTTTGCATTTGAGAGATCTGGAGGCGCACGGCGCACAGAAGCCCGCTGGTTCGGTTTCACGTCCGACTCAACGAAAATTTCTAGATTAGTCTCTCTCTCTGGATGAACCTTGAGCAGGCCAATACGGTGGCGATCAGAGGCAAGGAAATCGATGGCCCGGACGCGCTGGCACAGACTGCTTTTATAAAAGTGCTTACTTTTGTAGGTGTGTAGAACTTTTTTTTTTGTTTTTTATCTTTCGGGGATCATATTTAAATTGTGATAATAACGGGGCACATATTTGTTTTACAATGAAACCTGTCGCCCACGTAAGAGTGAGTTGTGAAATGAGCCCACAGCCCTTAGTTGTGGTTCTTGATATTTTCTTTGTAGCGTTGATTCAGTGTCACATTTTAATGTTTAAATCTTCTTCTTATGTTTTTGCATTTGCATGGACGTTTGTGGTCATTTGCTGTCATCTCGTTAGAGGCGCAGTTTTTATCCACTTTCATCTGTCTCTACGTCATCTTCATCTGATTTTATCTCAAATAACGGTTTACTTCTGAAAAAAAACAAACGAACAGCTCTCCTATTATCATCTAATTGCCCATCTCCCTTTTTTAGCCTTTTTTTTCGGAACTTTAAAAAATATTGTTCGACCTCACTTAGACTGTGCTATACATACAGTTTGGGGAGATGAGATAAATTCAGGACTCTTCGTCTGAAAAATACAAAAGCATCACTTACTTTTCATTTTGTTTGAGTGCTCGTCCTTGCTGCCTGGAGGTGACGGGACGCACCTTTTCATTCAGCCTGCCGCCTCCACATCACTCGCTTCACCTCGCATCTCCACACCAATCCACAGGTTCGGAAGAGCGCGCCCAGCAGAGCTCGGAGCCACGGCGTTCGGATCCTTCCCCTGCGAAGACCGCCGAGTCCTCCACGCTCCAGGAGCACTGTCCCGGCCGCAGCCACGCCACCCCTAAATCCCGGACACCCAGCACCATTCAGCGCGAAGCTCTTTCACCAGGTACACAAGCGCACCTTTCTCTTTCTTTCTTTCTTTCTTTCTCTCTCTCTCACTCTTTCTTTCCTTCCTTCTTTCTTTCTTTCTTTCTTTCTTTCTTTCTTTCTTTCTTTCTTTCTTTCTTTCTTTCTTTCTTTGCTTCTTGGCTTCTCATAGCGATTCATTTGGATCTTTAGAGGAGTGGTGAGACAAGCAAAAGGGTCTTGTGCTGTCAAGATTGATGTCCCCTATAGCTTCATTGATTTTGCCATTGTGGTGCTGTGTCCACATTAACAATGACACTCAGCTGTCTCTTTACTTGTTTGTGAGTGGCCGGTTTTAGAGCTCCCAGGGCACAGTGGTCAGTATGGGGTCCTCTTTCTGGCCAGCAGCTGGGATCCCAATTGAGTGTTGGAGCAAACCTGATGGTTGCACATCATCTGAAAATGAACAGGTCAGAGTGGCACCACAGGGGCGATCAAACACAGGTGTGGCTTTAACAGCTTACGAGGTAGAAGTGCTGGAGACCGGATGTGCAAAATAAAGACAGATCTGATTCTCCTGTTTGCATGTTGCTTGGCCTGAGCTCTTTCTTTAGTAATCACTGGCAAAGTTAATTTAGCTTTCCATGATTTGCCTTTAGCTGCTCTCTTAGCTGATATACTGCAATGCTCCCTCTTGGCCTACTTATATAAGCTTTTGGCTTCTTATTTGCTGTAATTCTTGTTTGCTGTAATTATTTCTATATTTAACTGTCAAACCTGACATGATTACATTTTTGTTATTTTGACACATATGTGCCTGCTGTTGCCAGAATCTAAATCAACAAGACCAGGACTGAAACTCTGCATGGTGTACAGGGCTGGAACATCAGATGCAAACATATATATACATATATATGTGTGTGTGTGTGTATATATA
>JBAMYA010000008.1:9734869-9752014 GCA_037176975.1 Arrhamphus sclerolepis
TATATACATACATTCATATGATGAAATAGTCTTTAGGTAAGAAACAGAAAACCCCCATGACGCCCATAATGCTGCATGCATGTTTTTCCACGTGGGTTTGAAGAGCTGGTCACTCTTAGCCTGGGAGAGGAAAAAAAAAAACTAGATGACGTCAAGGGGCACGTAGGCCTACAGCTTGAGTCATATCCTCAATATGAAAAAAATGTTTGTGCTTGAGACATCTAGAATTGCCTGCATGTGCTGGGGCTGACAAAGCTAATAGTTATGTGAGGGAAATAAAATAAAATATGTCTCAGTACCCAAGAAAAATCTACTTTTAATACAAGGCATATTTATTAGTTAATTATGGGATTGTGTATTTTAATCACCATAATACCAAAGAACAAATCTATTTTTCATCCTCTATCTGTTCATGTCTGATAGCTAGCTTGATAAAATGCACAGACACAGCAAACAGAAAAAAGAATTGGATTAAATAAATACACATTTGTAGATGGATGTATAGCATATTTTTTTTCTAACCAAATTAATCTTTTTTTGTAGCCCCCACAGCTAAAACACATTCTGGCACTCAGGTACTATAACTTAATTGAGACAGAAAGAGCCTTTATTTTGAATCCTATGAAAGTGGTGTGAAAGGCGCATTTGCCTGTAGTCCTGGAGCCACCTGAATGCGTCATTCTGTCTGCTCGTGCCAACAGTGACATTTAAGGTATATTTGACCGCAAAGGTAAAGTTCCAAGCAATTTTCAAATTGTCCCATTACAGCTTAACCCTGTTTGTCGATGTTAGTCGCCTTTTGATGAGAAGAAACAGGGGTTTTATCAAGTTATGGGACTTTTATTAGGCTGAAATTGAATTGAAGCTGAAAATGAAGCGAATTGGATAGAATTCCTTGACCGAGCCGACGCGAGTCTGCTTGGATGGAGGTATTTTTTTTTTTTTGGTGAGTGCTCTATTAGCAGCAGAACCGATGTGTCTCGTACTTGACCAGACAAACATGACGCGCGGGGAGCTCGGGGCGATTACGGCAGAGCGCGCGCATGCAGAGCGTCAATGGACGCAGCGTTGTGTTGACACTTCCCCTGCTCAGGAGAGCCGAGCAAACATCACTAAACCCTGCTGGCTACGGAGACACTCATGACTGATCGGTCCGCACACACCCCATGTGCGCGCTCAAATGCGCACAGATGTTGTGTGTTACGTCAGAGATTTGATAAGACAAGAGCATATAGGCGCAGTTAAAAGAGGTGGTGGCCTGTTGCTTTGACTGTGGCAGAATTAAATCAGAGAGGGAGGTGGTGGGGGGACTCAAGACATGCAGACTGGCGTCTGTATCAGTTAGAAGGAATATCTGTGTGCATGTTTCTGTCTGCATTTATCAGTATATCTGTGTGTGTATGTGTGAGTGCGTGTGTGTAAGGAGATTGTGCAGCAAGCATCCAACACCACTATGGGGTTTCCATTATTATTGAATGTTATATCATCTGCTTTGCCATATGACTAACCAGACACCCACCTACACACGCAAACATGGATCATAATCCTGCTCTGATCAACTACAGCATCTCTCACCAAACTAACTTTGGATGAATCAGCTATGTTTGAAGATGTGTTTGTGTTTGTATGTGTGTGTGTGTGTGCGGGCTCCTAATAATTCTGCTGTTCCTATTTGATACAAGCACAAGTGTTAAAACAAATTGACTGAATGGCAATTCATGGAAGGGTTTGTTTTATTACTGAAAAGCACATTTAGATTAATTAAATAAATGAACAAAGCTGTGCATCTTTTTGATTTAAGACCTGAAAAAAAAACTGCCTGTTCCAATAGAGCTGTGCAGACATTTGTAGGCACTGTTCAAGAGTCAGCCCATATAGTACTACTTTTGTGTGCATGTGCCTCTAATATTTGAGTCTGCCTTCTCCCTGTAGACTTACTCTCAAGTCTTTCCTCCACTGTTTATGTACACAATCTCCCTTTAAAAGTGCTGTAGCTCTTTTAAAATTAGTGTATAATAATTTTTTGCTTAAAGATTTATTTCTACATTTCATGATTGCTGCTAGCAGCTTCCACTGTATTCTACTAACAGAATAAGTATCAAGATGCATTTTGCATGAAATGGCTGTGGCCCGGTGTGCCACGCAGCTCTAACCAATGTCTGCACTGTTTTTCCTTGGCAGACATGCCCTGTGTGCAGGCTCAGTACGGGCCCGCCCCTCCAGGCTCAGCTTACTCCGGCCAGTCCTTCAGTTACCAGGGTGACAGCTACGGCTCTGACCTCATGACCCCTGACTACACCAAGCTGGACCTGGGTGGGGGTGAGATCTCTGCTGCTGCCACCACCTCCCTCCCCAGCTTCAACGTCTTTGTGGAGGGCAGCTATGAGCCCAAGTCCTCCTGCCTTTACCAGATGCCCCCACACAGGCCCACCATCAAAAAGGAGGAGGAGAGCTACCCAACTGCTCCACCACTGGAGGCCATGTCCTCCTCCACCATATACTTTAAACAGTCTCCCCCTTCCACTCCCACCACCCCGTCTCTGCCTCCACAGCCTGGCACCTCCTTCCTGTGGGAAGACCACTCCCTGGTCCCTCCATCCCACCCTCACTCCCTAGGCTCAGGCCTAGAGACGGGCCCCCTCAAGTCCCCTCGCTTTCCACATTTCTACCAGCACTCACCACCCCACAGTGGTGGCAGCGTCGGCGGCTATGAGAGCCTGGGAGGAGGGCTGGTTCGAACCTCTTCTTCTTCCTCCTCCTCTTCATCATCAGTGTCCCATCCTCATGGTCCACCCCTGGAGCAGCCCATGTACCCGCTGCACCGTGGTGCTGGGGGCAGCAGCCTCGCCTTCCGCTCCCTGGCTCTTGGACCTTGTGGCCCTCTACTAGGGGATAGCCTGCCCTCACCTCCTCCTCGTGGTGCCCAAGGAGAGGGCACCTGTGCCGTGTGTGGAGACAACGCGGCCTGCCAGCACTATGGCGTACGCACCTGCGAAGGCTGCAAGGGCTTCTTTAAGGTAAAAACTCTTTAACAACATCATGCAAAGCTAAGGGTAATTTCCCTTTCAATTTTTAAATATCAATGCATCCACTGTTGTTTTGTACCTGTTTGACATTAACAGTCATTCCACACAAATATACAACCGAGCCTCTCTTTGCACACTGACTGACGTATTTCTTTTCTGAAACGATTTTCTTCCATTTGTCTGGCTCCCACTCAACGCCTTTACAGTGGTCTCTAAATCATTTTCAGCGTCATAGTGAGAGTGCAACACACCCATAGGGGTCATTTCTCCCATCAACCACGTGGGCAGAATTTGTGCGCAGCCCATGCAGTTATGTTACATCAAAGCACAGGATGATGAAGACATATTCTCCCTCAGACAACCATGCTTACTGCTCAGCCACTCACACATGAAGTATAGCTCCTCCTTGAAATCAAAGTTTCCCTGCTACTTGATTGTAATGAATCAGTGGCCATGATATTGACCACAATTTACTGACATACTACTGGGGACGATATGAGTCAGGCTGAAATTTAACTCATCAAATGATTCAATATACTCCTCGACTTCTTCTCAGTGCACACGCGTTAAAACACACAACTTATTGTTCAACATCAGCAGGACATGGTTTTTAGTCACATTTCTGGTTTTCCTTATGCAAGTCATAAAACACAGCACTTTCAACTTTTCTGCCACGTGTAAGAAATTATAGAGCTGCATGTATATTTGAAGTTTCGTGGTACAACACTTGAAATTACATTGAACCCACATTAAACGGCAGTGAAGTAATTTCTATGCACAGTTTTTGATATATAACATTTTCCAGCACACTTGTTGAGCTCTCTATTGGTTGCTTGAGACAAGAGAATGAAAATTAAGTGACAGAAAGACAAAGGGTGCAGACACAGAGGTAATTGAATAATGCCTCTGGTAGGTGGAAATGAATTATCCTTCATTTCAATTAGTTTCACAATTTGTTTTTATTTAGTAATTAATGAAAGCAGCGTCTGGTGGCAACGGGCTGCAGGCTGTCTGAGTGCTACAGCACTCAGCAGCCACAAATCCTGTCAAGCTTCAGTATGTTTCCTGTACAGACACTGCAGATGCAACTGTGCGCATATAACATATGCGCACAACCACACATATAGAAAAACATACATGTACAGATTTTTCTGTTTCACTGTTAATCCAGGATGCAAACTAAAACCATTCACACACCAGCTCTTTTTCATGTAATCTCGAGCACATTACCGCCATTATCCTGATGGCTTCACTGTCCCGTGAAAGTACTTTCTGGATTATATTTAATTATCAGTGAATAGTTATTACACATTAAACCATAGTGCAGGCTTGTTGTAAATTATTGTTATTTCATTAATGCAATTTAAAGCACATTTCCCTGTGAATTAATTTTACCTCTTAACCGAGTACTGTTTCCTGTTTTATTATTTTTGACTGAATAATGTGTGCCATTCACTGGTTTCCATTAATGACCTAACTCTATCAAAATTTGAATTTTTAAAATTATAACCTACCTCAGCTGTTTGTATAATGCATTATGCTGCAGACAAAAGAAACATTAAACTCATCTGTTTTATGCAAACACTCATCCAACCAGTGAGCTCCTTTTACTGTGCTTTTATCAGCCAAAATACACATCCACTCAGTTAACTGCACACAATCTTTATTTTCTGTCGCTTATTAAACATATAAGTCGTAGGAACTGCAAAGCAAGCTGTATGCATCTTTACGTTCACAAATGAAAAATGTAAGTTGATTAAATGCACAGATCTAGATTTGTATATGCAAATGGCTTAGGCCCTTAGAGAGTATAACAGTTAAGACAATGGAAGCAACTCACATTATTTTCTATTTAAATCAAAGTATCCTCTTTGTAGGGACAGAAAGGGAAGACTGAAGCAGAAGATGAAATAAGATTTGGGGTGATGGGGGCAAAAAATCCCTAAAGGCCTTTAATTTAAGTCAAACATGTGACAAATCTGCCCCTACATGCCTCCATCCTGCCCCCACAACACCAACAGCATGTGTGCCTCACTTAGCGTGTGTGCTCATTTGTGAAAATGACTTGAGTGCACATAATTCATTCCTCAATTCTGTCCCTCAACATTTATCTGAACCCCATTCAGCTGAATTATGTTTGCATCCACAGATATTTTCCAATATCAAAATTTCAGTGTCCAATTGAAATAAAGTGTTTGAATTAAATTTAGGAAAAATTGTGGTGATTGATCAGAGCGGAAGTGATATTCAGTTAACTGCAGTCTATTTTTTTTCTTTTTTTGTACTCTTTCTATTGCACCCACGCATGTGTTGTGATTAAGAACGCAATGTACAGCAGTAGGATCTAAGAGTTTGGTAATTATACTGAGATGATTTGATGTGTGTGTGTGTATAGGCCTATGTTTATGCTTTCACCAGCACATTTATGCTGGCAGCACAGTGGCATCAGGGTTGTTTGCTCTGTTATGTAGCAACTCTGCTGGGAGGCCAGTGTTGCTCAGCAAAGGAAGCAGAGTACTGACCAATATGCTGTTTCTCTCTCTCTCTCTCACACACACACACACACACACACACACAGACACACACACGCACAGAGAGAGAGAGAGAGAGAGAGAGAGAGAGAGAGAGAGAGAGAGAGAGAGAGAGAGAGAGAGAGAGAGAGAGAGAGAATAGTTGACAGAGACAGTAGACACTGGGGGAGACAGACCAGCGCTCACTCACGAGAGCTTAATTTATCTAAACCTTAATTGATCAATGAAAACTCTGGCTTTTCTTGGAAGCAGCTATCTTATAAATTAATTCCTGAGGTCAGTGAAGAGGAAACATTTGTCCTCAAACAACCACCACACTTAACTCAGTCTATACACCACTTTCACTCGTAAATCCAACTCTTAGAACACAAGCTCCTTGGAGGAAAAAATAGGCAGATCACAGGACTGGCATATGACTGAAGAATATTAATTGGCTTTCGTGATGGACAACATTTACATGAAGGTTCGCATAAGTGTCTTCAAACTTTGTGCTGACCGTGCAGCAGACGTGCACAAGTGTAAATAAATGCTGTTAATGCGTCATCCAGCCTGTTCCGACTCTCACTAAACGGATGCTACTCTCCCTCCACCACATTAACGGCCCTAACTAACTTATCCCCGCACACACGGGTCACTGGCCATTGAGGGGATGAGAGGGAGACATTCACAGCGATCGGCGGTGTCATGGCAACGACTCTCATCCGGCAACGGCGCCCATTACGCGTCAGTTCCGCAGTCGCGCTGGTGCATATAGAATAATTGGTGTGTTATTGGTCTCCCGGGGGCACGGGCATGTGTGGCGCGAGGGGTTCCTAATTGGATGTATTTGTTTTTGATGTGTTTTAGGGGTGTTAAAGACAAAGGGGAGGCCGCGGCGCTTTCCCTGCGTTGCGTTCGTTTAGTTTGCAGTTTGTTCTGGTGCTGTCTGAGTGGACTGCTGGAGTCACAGCTTGACAGCATATAAAATGTAGACAGTTTGCAAATGGTGGTAATTGTAATTATTTTCACCGTGTGTGTGTGTGTATCACCACAGTAGACAGCATTAAGTGGGAAACTGTAGCCTACTTAGGTAGTTGTTTTAGTTGGTAATAAATTGTGAATTAGCAGATTTTTCTCAAAACCAGTTAGTAAAAAGTGCACATATCTGAGATCAAAATGTATTTCAAACTTTGTTGGGGACCACACAAAAGAGCGGGGCATTTATGTTATAGTATAAAAAGAATGGGGAAAATATACAGTAAAGAACGTTAACATGTTGCGCCACAGCTGATGTAACATCCACCGTGATGGTGGCGGTGGGGGGGAGCTCGTCTAATATCGGTTAATATCGTTATATAGTTTGTTTATTAAGTAGCTAATTAACTGGGTGCTTTAAATAACACTGTTCATTGTCGCATTGCACTGCAATTACTAAATGAGGCAGAAGTCAATAATATCCTGCCACTTATTCCACACAGTAGTTCTTGTACACAACTTGCTGTCCCAGACGCACGAGACTGACTCGTGTGTGTGTGCGCGCGCGCCCACGGATGCATACAGGCATCCACCATCATTTCAGCTATCATTGTCTTACATTCACGTGCTGAGCTCACCCCCACGCGGCCCGTTTCTGATTTCATTTTAATAAGGTCAGTAATAATCGCGCGAGCCAGCCGAGGAGAAAACAGCTCCCGCGGGGCCCATTGAGAGAAGCGCGATGCGCGAGACCCTGAAGGTGCCACGAGCTGACCCGCCAGCTTCACAAACAATCTGATCACGCAGCTCTTGCTGCCGCTGCTCCCCCCAGCCTTGCACCCCCGTCTCGCGGGACCCGGCTCAGCACGCCACGCGCTCCATCCCCATTGTCAGCTCTGGCGCTAATAAAATTGTCCCTCCTGCAGGCGAGGCTTGTTGGAAAATTAATTTTATCTAATTATACTGATGTCACCGTAGCCTTTCAGCGCGTAATTAAAATCTGACCTGCGAGCTTCTGCTTTTACTCTTTGATGGGGGGGAATTTGAATTAAACAAATCAAATATTAGGTGTTGATGGTGTTTGGAGGCTGATTATCGGTATGCCTTTTTTTTTTCTTCTCCACAGCGCACTGTGCAGAAAAACGCCAAGTATGTGTGTCTGGCCAGTAAAAACTGTCCTGTGGACAAGAGGAGGCGCAACCGCTGCCAGTACTGCCGCTTTCAGAAGTGTCTCAGTGTGGGCATGGTGAAGGAAGGTGAGAACCCCGACTCCTGATACCAACTGGTTACACACAGGTCCATATTTGTCCCTGCCAGCTGTGTTTAATCTGCCATTGATGACCTGACATGTGGTAGCATCACTCACATCCAAGCTTAACCTGTCTTCTATCCAGTAATCCGCAGTAATCCTAAAGATATGAAAGACACGCAAAGTCAAGATGACCATTAAATTCACGGATTGTCATTCTTGTCGTCACTTCATTTGTATCATCAACTCTGATATGCTGATCGACAGCATCAGAGGTGTTTTTCTGATCAGCTTGACAATCGTGCTGCCCTCGATTCCCTGAGGTTTCTCACCTGTTTCACACATCCTGTAATACCCCCACCTACATACACACAGCATATATGCAAATATGCAAAAACGAACTCCTGGTACACATATGTATTCCTGTTACATTAGCACATGTGGCTGGAGAGCAGCTCCACTGCCATCTGCTGGCTTTCTGTTTTCTGTGTTAGAGTGAGGGCAGCTCTGGAGAGCCCTTGTGGAGGGGTAATATGTTGGAGAACAGAATGCCATTGAGCGTTCAGAATTAACTACTGAAAAACTCATCATCCTTGGCTCTTATCTTCTGTCTTTCTCTGCTTCACAGTGGTCCGTACTGATAGCTTGAAGGGGCGTCGAGGCCGCCTGCCCTCCAAACCAAAGAGCCCCCTGCAGACAGAGGCTTCTCCCCCCTCCCCACCCCTCAGCCTGCTCTCCGCTCTGCTCAGGGCTTATTCCCACTGCACACCCCGAGACCTTGACTACAGCCAGGTACCCCTACCCCCACTCACACTTCATCTCAGTTTTACATATACATATTTTTCACTTACTTTCTTTCTCTCTTTCTTTTTCTCTTTCTTTCTTTCTTCCTTTCTCTCTCTATTTTTCATAATTTTCCTCCTCTATCTTTTTTTCCATACAGTTTAGTGCTGCTGACCCCCCGTCTGCCACCTCAGACGCAGAGCACATCCAGCTCTTCTACAGGCTGCTCACCATCTCGATGGAGACCACACGGTGCTGGGCTGACCGCCTGCCCGGTTTCTCTGAACTTCAGCGCGATGATCAGAACCTGCTCATAGACTCCGCCTTCCTGGAGCTGTTTGTCCTGCGGTTAGCTCACAGGTAAAGAGGAGAAGATGATGGATAGATCTTAACCTTTTGGGTATTAACTCGTGCAGATTTCTGCTTTTGTGCTTCCCTCTTAAATATATATTTTTTTCATTACTTCATCTTGAGAGTCTCAGTCTTCAGAAAAGTTGTTTTCTTTTGCATACCATGTTGGGAACAGCAGGCATTTAATATCCTTACTGTTACGTTAGATGTGCTGTCAAAACCGAGCACTGTTGTGTTGGTGTACTTCCAGAGTAGGAGGAGTGGAACTGAGTAATAGCCATACGAACCAAATTATGAATGGAGTCCGTAGCAATGACAGCAGCTACACCCACAAAGTTCCGCTGCGCTCGTCTGATATCTGACGCACAGAGAGCCCTGTGTGTGTTCCACAGACAAAACTGTGCTCACATTTCTAGCTGTGAAGTGACAGGATCAATTCCATATAAAATCTAGTCAGCTGAAAGATTGAAAAGGGCTGTTATGGAATGAAATATGATTTCAGTTCAGCTGACTGGAATAAATTTAAAAAAAATCACTTTATTTACTTTGTGCATCCAGCAGCATGTGTGAATGTGTGTTTGTGTGAGCATGTGGGTGTCTCTCTTGTGGATACCTGTGGTGCCTTTATGACTGCCTTGGTCTATCTCTGCCTCAGAATTACCCTGGGTTACCGGTGTGCTCTTGTAAGGCATGCGGCTGGTTAAATTTATGGGGAGGAGGGGGATTGCGCTACAAGCTCATCCTTTTGTCCGTGTTGTCGTCTAGGGCAGAAGACCAACACAGTCAGACAGACAAGCACACTTACTCACACACACACACTGATGATCTAAAACTTTCTCTCCGCCTCCCAGTGTATGTCCAGGTGCAGGGTGGGTAGAGGATTGGTGGTGGCATCACAGTCCCAGCAGGACAGGGGGGAGGGAGGGGAATCTGACTCACGTTAAAGGGTGGACTCATAGAGGCCTCTCACAAGCACACACACACTCACACAAACACAACTCATGTTCCCATCAGCCAAACTCCCACGGCACAGAGGAAAATACACACAAGCACAGCACTGTCTTACTTTCTGCATGTTCCGTGAGAGCAAAGGATGCAGTCCACACTCTCATCTCATCACTGACGCGGCCCTGCTTTGACCCTGTGTTGAACCAGGATGCCTGGCAGACCCCCACGCAAGTGTGTATCTGAATATATGTGTGTGTGTGTGTGTGTGTGTGTGCTCGTGTGAGTAGAGTAAATTTACTTCCCTCTTCTGGGCCGACATTGCTCTAAGCATCCCGTTACCAAACAGTTTCTGTGGTTATTGGCTGATTACCGTGGTGACAGTGTAGTCAGGGGTGAGTGGAATGTGTGGCAGACATCCAGCTGTGCTTGTGTATTTGTGCGCGCTCATGTGTGTATGTGTTCATGCATCTGCCTCACTGCTTGTCTGCCAGTCAGTCTGTGTAGTTTTAATCATGTGCTTCAGTCAAAGATGGGTCAAATATTATTATGAAATGCTATAATATTTAGCATTTAGCTCAATATATAAGAGATTTTAACTTCATTACAACAGTGCAGACTTTTCAGCAAGGAATAATAGAGACATTGTTTGTCTTTACATTCTCCTATTTCATGCTTCCTCACTTATTTATTCTTCTTTTTTTTCATAACAGATTTAATTTGTTCAGTTTTTTTCTGTCTGTCAATCACTTATACAAATTCTTTTCAGACACAAGGGTTGCTTACACGCCAAAAAAAAAGCTTTTAGATGTCACAGCTATGCACTGCATTTATGACCACCTCAATGGATACTTTTAAAGCAAATTCTAAAGCTGATTATTACATAAAAAATATATATTAGGTTTTGGTGTCACTCTTTTCTTGAGCACACTGGGGCTGTGACAGTTTGAAATGCTGTATGAAAAAAAAAATCTTTACAAGTCAGCAACATAGATTCATGACCAAATGATCGGAGTAAAACATTACTTTAACAGAGATGATGCACGGGGATAAAATTAAAGAGCTCATTGTTTTTCCTGAATGGGAACATCACTGCTTCATACAATCGTCTCTCAAATCCTGCCTCTCATTTATTTTTTTTTAAATAACATGCATCTTCATGCACACTTCATTCATCATTTATATGTTATTTTATGACTTCAAATAAATAGTTAGGCTTGTCATAAAAGCATAGTCATCTTTGACTGCATACAATAACACAAAAAGGAATTGTTTGTTAAAAAAAAAAACATGCATCATGTTTTGTTCCTAATAACTTCTATGAATTGGGAAATATATATTTGTTTACTGCACATTTAACAGTGGGATTGTTTGCAAGTATCTTTGTGTATGTATTGGGCTGCCAGTGTGTGGGGTATCTGTTTTCAATTGCAGTAAAGATAATTAGACACAAATGGCACAGTATCGTATCCTCATATCTCCTAAACCAATGTTTGCAAAGGGTGTAATTAGAGGCTTCCCCATCTTCTCCACAATTCCTCTTCTGTACCTTTCTGCTTGCACCGTTATCTGTTTACCTCATTCACTCTTCATCCTGAATCCCCTCTTCACTTTCAGCTTCCCCTTTTGCCTTCCTCTTGAACTAACTCCCCTCTGGGTCCTTCATTGCTTGCTCCCCTTCCCTTTCTACTGGACGATAAAAAAAAAAAAAAGTGGGATGTTGTGTGTCGTGAGTAAGTGATGGTTAAATACATCTGAAAAGCTTTTTCATTTCCTCATTAAAGCTTTGTGTTTCCACTGCACACCACAGCCTGGGCACATTAAAGCCATAATAGTTTACCTATCTGCAAACACACACTCACACACACACATAAAGCAGCCCTCTGCCCTAACCCTTCACCCCACCCTGCCACAAGGAAACACAGGAATGTTTTAAAATGCAGTAATTTGGGAAAAACAACCCTAATCAGCTGCATGCCTGTGTTTGATGTGTGTCCCATTTCTGTGTGAGTTTGTATACTGCCAGGTTTTCTCATTGTTTTTATTGTAATTGTTTCCTTGCCCCAGTATCGCAAGCTATATTTACAATACATGAGGGAAAATACAGTGTTTCATTGGAATGGAGAGCTAACGACTCCCCCGTCTTCCTTGCTCCCTCTCTGTTTCCTCAGGTCGATGCTATCAGAGGATAAGCTGGTGTTCTGTAACGGCTTGGTGCTGCACAGGTTCCAGTGCCTTCGAGGGTTTGGAGAGTGGCTGGACTCCATCCGGGACTTCTCCACCCACCTCCAGAGCCTCAACCTGGATGCCTCTGCCTTTGCCTGCCTGGCCGCCCTCGTACTGCTAACAGGTAACAACCTACATGAAATCATAAAATTACTTGCAGGAGTAAATAGAATTAGAGGATCCAAATTCTAGAAAAAAAAAAAGCTGTCCGTTCTTCACTCCACATGAGCTACTTAAATAAGCAGATACACACATACACACACTTTCTCACACTTTGTCTTTACTTTATTCCATTTGTCAAGAGTGCTGCTTGTGGGTGATTCACTGTGACAGTGATCAGGTGGATACATCCACTTACGTCACGCAGAAGCTCAAACACACACATGTGTGTGCGTGTTCACGCACATCTCTGCCTGAAACAAGAACCTGATACCCAGAAGCACCTGCTGCACCTGTCACACACCTGGCCCTCTAATCAGTGTTCATGGGTGAAAAATGGAAGCTTTCTCCATGGACACACTTGAGAGACACAACAGAAGGAACAACAATGTTGTCCAAGATGACAGAGGAAATGCAGCAGCTAGGTTTTAACATCTTCACTGCAGAGTCAGACTCTGTGCATTAATGTGCCCCGCATTCAGCTTCCATACCTCACCCCTGCCCCCGCCAACTCCTCTTCCTCCACCTCTTTTTTCTGTCTAAGCCCTCCAACCCCATCCTTGCTCTCTGGGGGAGCACTTAACTCTGTGCCTGATCGACCAGCCCACCATGGAGCACGGCTCTGGAATGGCGTCTGCAGTGTTCTCAGTGGCACTCTGTCACCTCGGCAAGGCACACAGAGCAGAGCCATGGCTGAGCCACCAGAACCACCGGGCGATCGACCACTTCAGAGTGGTCTGTGCAGAAAGGCTGCCATCGATCTCTCCCCAGGAGCTCACGCTCACAGAAAAAGAGGTGGTAGGGAAGGGAGGAAGAAAGACAAGGAAGCAGAAGTGTGAGAGAGGTCTGAAAGGTGCAGGGAAAGGAAGGCTGGAGTGACTCTGCAGTAGCAAACACCACAAACAAAAGAGTCCCATAAACAAACAATAAATAGGCTTCAGATAATGGATACCTCAAAGTGAGACTGGTCTTAGTGGCAGCCTCCCTGCAGCACAGATCAGCTTGTATGTGCACTTGAATATATGTGTGTATGTATGTGTGAATTGGGGTGGGGGGGTGTGGGCTGGACACCATGCTCTCTGCAGAATAAGTTAGTGTCACATTAAGACTGGTACTAGCGCCGCTGGAGTTGCTATGGGCAGCAGTGTGTGCGTGTGTGTACTTGTGTACTTGTAATTTAATTTGGCTGCTCACAAGGCCAAATAATCAGCTAATTGTTGAGCACTTTTGTTTCTATTAGTGTCTTAAATTTTTAAGTTGCAAGGACTATTTGTGCATCTGTGTGCGCGTTTATTTAAAGTATATACAGCATGTGTTCATAGAGATGTGTTTATTGGACGTGGATAGTGTTTGAGTATATGTGCTCCTACGCATCGTGCAGAAGGCTTATTAGGTTAGACTGTGTATTGATCTGTAGTGAATGAGACAGGTTAAGGCCTGTTAAGAACATGAGCCATACAGGCTAATGAGGTGAAATTCAATATAAAACAAGATGTAGCTAATGTTCTTCAGCTGAATGAGCTCTGATGTATGTATATGTGTGTGTGTTTTGTTTTCCACAGACTTAATTTTGCCATTTAATGAATTACTCCCCTAACCTCTTTGTCTGTCTTCCCTTCTATCTACAGAACAAGTTCCAGGTCTGAAGGACTCAAAGCGGGTCGAGGAACTGCAAAATAAAGTCATTTGTTGTCTCAGAGACCACCTGGGCTCCGGGCCCTCCTCCTCCTCCTCGTCCAAGGCTTTGCCTCCTCTTAGCCGGGTTCTGAGTTTAAGAGCAGAACTCCGTTCTCAGAGGACCCAGGGCCTTCAGCGAATCTTTTACCTGAAGTTGGAGGACCTGGTACCACCTCCACAGGTGATCGACAGGTTCCTGGACACTCTGCCCTACTGACAGTTCAGTCTGAAGACAGAGAGAAAAACCCATGTCATGTCCTGTTCAGGCCTTTCCCCTCCCCAAGGAGCATGCACACATATCCAGATGAGAGAGATGCTTCTTTCTGACTAATGTGGAGCAGAGAGGGCCATTCAAAAGCTCTCAGTCAGCGGGACAGCGATACTAAAACGCCTTTTTCACTCAAATGGACAGCCAACATAATGCTTTTCACTTGTATAAAAGACAATTACTTAAATGCTTTACTACTTTTTATTCGATCCTCCTGTTTTTCTCACATGGGGGAGGATGTTGAGGTGGAGATGGACAAAAGAAAAAAAGACTTTTCACCGTCTTTCTCCATTCGGGTGGCAGCTCATTCTGCAAAAAAGACAAGCTTATGAGTACTGTTTATCAATGTTTTGGCCTGGATAATTCTGTCTGAGGCTTCTTTTAGCAAAAGTGGGGTATCAGCGTGACTGAATGTTTTCTGAGCTGTTGATGTCGCAGTAAGACACAGGTTACCTCCCACTGAAACAAGGAACGGGTTTTTGTTTTTTGTTTTTCATAAGGCCAGACAGCAAAAGAATAGAGAGGCAGAAACATGTCAAAGCAGGAAACAGATATTTCATAAACATGGGAGTGGCTGTGGAGGTGGGTTTTTAATTACAAGTGCAATTTCATAAGTGCTGTCTCACCACTAAAGGAACAGATGGAGGAGGACCGTTCTAATTTCAAACTCTAAATTATTTTAATACAAAGACTTGTCCTGTGCTGTCAGTAGCTAAACGAAAGAGGTACATTCTCTGTGTAGAAGAGATACTGTGCACTAACGATTGATGACTGAGTCACCCAGACTTGAACTTGCTTCTACTATATTGTTTGTATTAACTCTTTCTGAAATCGTAGGTCAAGTAAGACTCAGAGAAATGAACTTTGACAGAAATTGGCTTTTGAAGCACTTAGACCCCATGAAGGGCTAGAAGCATAGACACACACCCTACCTGCTCATCCGGAGGATGCTGGGGAGTTGGAGGGTGCTCGACAGATAGATGCACGTCCAGGAGGGGTGAAACATTCCACATTTTTGCTCTTTTTATTTCTTTACATTTCTATTTGGGGGCTGCGTGAGAGTGTGGAGGACATTCTGTCTTTGTGTGTGCGCTTAGAGAAGTCAGGATCATATGCATGGTGTGTTATAAGCTGTCAAGAGCTGCCATAGCACTTCAAAACAGCTCAGCCTGTGTTTGTGTCTCAGACTGCAACTTATATGGGGATCTCCCTGGGCCTCCATCACCCACTCACACCCTCACCGCAGCAGTTTTAAAATGAAAAAAAGATATATAGATATAAATATAAATATATATATAAATATATACAAAACTAATATTTTGAAGTGTTTTTAGCTTTTTCAAATATTGTGGTACGAGTTGTGCTTTTTTTTTTGAAAAGAAAAAGTTGCTGTTTTTCAATGTCCCTCTTTGGTTAGAGTTTCCTGTTCAATTTATTTTCTTTCTCTTTTTGTTCACTGGATTTTCTGTTCAGCACTTTGAAATCATAAACTAGTTCTGATTATTCTGACCCACTGTTCCCTGTGTTTTGATTGTTTAAAATAACCTGATTCCTTCACACAAAACACTGAAATGACTTGAACATTAGTGCTTCGTGGCTTTTGAAACAAACGCAAGAATTTTGAGCTGATTTTATACACAGTACCTCTGCGTGTGTGTGCATGTGTGTGTGTTGTCAGAGACAAAAGCCTCTTGACAGGTAAAAGGCCTCGTCTCTCCCCTGAGGAACCCTCAGGCTCTCACAGAGAGTAGAGGGGGATTAGAAGAGCGAAGGGGGGAGGAAGAGGGAGGAGAGGACAGCATTGTGTTAGCATGGGTTCCAGATCAGCCTCCAGCCTCGTTAAACAACATCGATCGCCACTGTGACATTTCACAGCACATGCCGTCTATACTGTCACTGCCATCACTCACTTGCCATCCTGCACAACATCGAGAGCACTACTGCATACGCACACTCTCTTCTGACCAGCCAGGTGATTGATAACAACTGTGATAGTGAAATAGTGAACAGATCTATCTCTGTGCGTGTGTGTGTGTGTATGAGAGAGAGACTGAAAGTAGGAAGGAATGAAGTGGATCAGAGTTAAAGTTAGAGGGCTCCCTGTGCCTGTGCTTATGAGCCACTCAAATATGATGTTTCTCCATCAGATAATAATTAAATCATTTCTAAGTGAAGAAACATGCACTTAATACACCAGAAACATGATGGCTTTCAGTGATAAATACTAACCAAGAAACTGTCATGTACTCCACGGCATTCTGTCTATGTCCATGCGTGTGGGCTCTGTGAATGACAAGAATATATAACACCCAACACGTCATGTTCCTGTCGGCTATGGTGATGTCTGTGTTTGATCCTTTCTGTATCAGGAGTTGTGTGTCTCCATATGTGCGCAAATGAACATGTGCTTATCCTCATTCTGTTGCAAATGACATTTCTGAGCTTCACACACAATAATATGACATGAGGCAGAGAGCTTGAGAAATAAAATGCGCATTCCACTTCGCATGGCCGCGCACATTTGCACGGTGAGCTGTCAGTCTCACAGCCAATCGATCAGTGCTGACAGGTAGCAGATATCCAGAGTCTTAATTAAAGGTCCCATCAGAACAGACACAATAATTATGCACACACATATTCAAAGTATTTTCCCGGGTGCCAGTGCAAAGCTTTTAATTTAATCAGAATTGTAAAATGACCCCCTTAATTAAAAAATAAAAATAACAAAAAATAAAAAAATCAGATGGGCAAAACTTTGCTTATAAATCTCTTTTTTGTTCAAGATTGAAGCCCTGGGCGTAAAAGTAAACCAACACAGATAACTTATAAACAACAAGAATCAATTTAAAAAACAGTTAAAACTAAATATGAATCACAAGTTTAAATCCTTAGTGTAAAATCTTTTGACATATTTAGGAAATTAATTTCCTTAAGATACATATATATATATATATATATATATATATATATATATAT
>JBAMYA010000008.1:9752747-9776266 GCA_037176975.1 Arrhamphus sclerolepis
TTTTATTTTATTTTATTTTATTTTATTTTATTTTATTTTATTTTATTTTATTTTATTTTATTTTATTTTATTTTTTGTAGGAAAACGGAACATCTTAGTGGGAACCTGTATGAGTTGGAGGTGCTGTTTTAAGTAGGACGCTATTCACGGACGCACTGGTAAGACAGTTGTTTACAAACAACTTATGTGTAAGAGAAACGTTAAAAATATCAGTAAATGTAGATAAACGTTATTTTTCTCATCAGTAAGGAGCGTCACAGCAGTCTTAAGCGAATGTAGTCATATTTCCGCCTGATATTGTCACCGGTAAGAGTCACGGTTTGTCTTTAAAGTTTGTAATTTCAGTTTCATTTGTTTAAATAATTTGTTCTTTGTTTAAGAAGATATCTTATTGCTCGCATGCACAGAGGCTAGATTCCTTAGATCGCTGTATTATTTTGTTACTTGTCGAAACTGTGAAAGAGTGTTTCACTTTCTGTACATACTGTAGAAGACGTAATGAGAGAAACGTCTCCAGTTTAGACCGAAACAGATCATGAGAGGTCACATCGAGGTGTATTAGTTTAAAAAATATTTTAATTCTGACCACGCATTTTCGTTTCTCTTTGGAACACAGACTTTTAGAGCAAAGGGTGACAAAGATGTGACATGGCCTGTCCTGTCTTATTGGTGTCAGCTTCTATGGACGATGAAAATAAACCTTCTGTTTCTACAATGGACGTGTCATGAGCCAACAAACTACGTGCAAAACTATTAGGAAATTCTAAAAATGCGTCATTAGAGGGTATATGGACTTCTTTTCCTGGTTTTTGAAGATGTTTCACTGCTCTGCCAAAATGCTTCTTCTGTTCACGTCAGAGTTTCAGTTTCAGCTGTTGTGGGTCTATCTGTGTTTGTAATTCAGGCCACATGTACATCACTGATCCACCTGTTCCTCCTGTGGGTCATTAACTTTGGGTCTTTTGTCCACTGTGCCCTGCTTGCTTGGTCAGAAGCTTTGGTCATATTGATTAGGGTCCAAAAGGTTGTGAAACAGCTGGGGTTGGAGATTTAAGACTTGATTTAAGAGTTAGATAGGTGAAACCTGAATCCACCTGCAATGTTTAATTCTTCATGTTTAACACTGATGGCCCTTTCCACTACTCTCTCTATTCTAATTTGGCTCACTTTCTCATTTGGCGTATTTTCCTTAGAATTAACTAATTTCTGAATGAGTGTGTTAGTGTTGAAGAGCACCAAGTTGTTGTGCTTGGAGGAGATCCTTCTCAAATGTCTCAGACATGCACGCTATTCATGAAATGGTAAAGTTTTGGTTCCTGTTTTTCATTTCATTTTTGGCATTTCATTCCAGGCTAGTTCTGGATCCCTGTCTCGCCACCATCTATTTCAAATGCAATACTGATAGATTCAACAAAAAAGACCATCAATATTCCTGCAGTGCCCCCCAAAACCACTGAGTGAGAGTATCTTCATTAACACAGGAAAGAAAAAAGCAACACATCAAGAAAACACTTCACACCTCCAGATATCCAGACCCAGTCTTTGTCTATACAGCCAATATACATATCTGTGAAAAATACAATGACATCAAACAGAAAAAGAAAAGAAAAACAGGTGCAAAACTATTGTCGTTTCATATGTGACAGGAGTGTCTGAAACACCTAAATGGATCTTGTCCAAATACATGCTAGTACTTTATCAAACTCACAACAACACGGTCCACCTGCATCTCAAGGATAAGGGCTACTCTTGTGAAGGTAATAATGTACACAGTCTGGACAGAGTCGGATGGATAGTGTCTGAGAGTGGTGAAAGGTGCTATCTGTATTAAATGAGGAAAAAAAAAAACATTAAATAAAGGAGGTGGTCTCAGCTACCTTTGAATTTTCTCCCCTTTTGCAACAGTTCACACCTTGAATTATGTGATCAAAACAACTTGCAAACCAAGCAGGCAAACAAATTACAGTGGACAAGTCCCAAGTGGCCCACTGCACAAACATGGCAGGACTGTGATTTACATGTGATTTGAATGACACACAAGAATAGATGGCCTCACAACACCATATTAGAAAACTCCCCATCAGTCAGGAAGAACTGATAAAGCCTTTTGAAAGTCATGTGAAATGTCTTCAAGGAAAAAAAAGTTATTTTGCCTGCTTTTTTTTTAATTACAATGACCTGGAAGGCTAAAAATCTACATTAGCTTTAGGCAAAGTCATATTCTGAGCTTACCATTATTTCTGTGCTCATTTCCATGTCCAGCTCATATAAACCTGAATGCATAGGATTGAATTTCATCATTGATAGTTAGGTGTGACCAGAGTAATAACTGTATTTCTTGGCTCTAGTGCTCTTTATTAGGAGTAGGGAGACAGTTAATGAGGGTGGAGAGAGAGGGGAAGACATGCATCAAACGGTCACAGGCCAGGAGTCGAGCCTGCAACCACTGCCTCTGTATGTTTGCCGCATGCTTTGACCACTATTTATATATTTATTTACCAATATCAAAAAGTGCAACAAATACAACGCTGGAACATAAAAAAAAATGCATCTAAAAGCACAAGTACATTGTAACGTGAAGTTACTGGAAGCTGGATATTTTCCCCTGTCACCATATTCCAGAAGTGAATCTTCAGTATGGAGGCGCTCAAAAGTAAAAGGCGGCAAGAAACACGTTGAACATAAAGAAAGCTGAATGGCAACCACAACTAAGATTGACGAGTTGAACATGCACATGTTTCAAAGGTATCAGTGACTTTCGTCAAGTAGGCAGAGCAGATGGATTGGCTCCTGCTGGATGAACAATACACATTTTTGAATACCATTTAAGAACCCGCTGCCGCTGTCTCAACAAAAGTTGAGAATAAAAACAAAACAAAAACCAGACTCCATCTATGAGAGCTTCATGGCAGAGACTAAATTGTTATTAAAGCACCAAAAAAATCTTACTTAATTTCATCTTTTGTAATTTCTTTTTTCTTTGGTTTGCTTGCACTAAAAAACAAATTAGCTAATTATAATGTAGTTGCTCAAAACTCAATTTTCTTTTGTTGACATGTCATGTTGATGATGACGTTTGCTAATATTTTGGACTTATTTGCAGAACAATAAAATGAACCCAGAAGAATACATTTTATCTGCAAGTTGTGTATTATAAACTGCTACAGCAGATTTAATAGAGGGCCTAATCCATCAAATATTTTACAATAAACTGCTTTGATAGTCTATAAAGTCCATGAAAATAGTGAAAATTGTATACAGTGACTTGCATTAAAAACTAAGCAAAATGTCTCGGAAAAAATAACAATGTTTGGCATGTTTTTCTCAGAAAAGGAACTTGATTAGCACAGTTACTTTTTTACTCAGGGATGTTGACAAATATGTGCACAATACATTGACTAATGTTATTGAGAAGCCAGTTTTGAATGTGTGGGCAGGCTTGCTTGTGTCACACAGTCCATTAATTTGATTTGCGTATTTATTAAAATCATGCTCTGCTGGTATTTACAGTGCACGTGGGCGCAGTGAGATAAAGCTGAGGCGCGGTGTGTACGTTACAGAGAGGCGTTGGCTGTGGGCACCCAGTGGGACACATGGCAGAGGAAAGCAACAAGCTGACACTGAGGCGCCTGGAGGCACCAGTCAACAAGTTTATTAAAGTGGCTCTCCCTACGGACCTGGAGAGGCTGCAGAAGCACCACAATAACATTCTGAAGGTGATAACTGACTTCATGCTGGACACACGATCACATTCAAACTATTATTTCCAGAGCTCAAATGAATAAGTGGTAATTTGTCTTTAATGCTCACAGTATCAACATAGCCAGCAATGGGACCGCCTCCACCTGGAGCATATCAATGCCAGCAGAACTGTTCAGGTACAACATGATACTCTTTACACTTAAGGAAAAAAAAAAAGAAGAAGAATCTGAAATGTCTGTACATTCAGTGAATCTGATAATGAGACTCGCTGCCACGCACGTCCCAGTTACTGATTTATACATTGTCTCAAATAGTCTGGTCCATGTGACCTCCTAAATCTGGACCTTGACATTTCCTTATTTGTAGCAATCATGTTTTTTTTTTTTTGTTTTTTTTTTAGTTTGAAGATCAAAGACTCAGGCCAGAGCCACAACTGGCGACTTTATCCAGTTACGTGCAGACAATGTTTAAGTGAATAAAATAACTGCCAGTCCTGTGTTTTAGAGCCCGTTTAAACTGGTGTCTGACACAAACAGATATCTGTTTAACCATGTCAGACAGAAATTAGTAAATTGAATTCTGCTTCATCTGAAATCAACAGTCATTAATCGATTGAATAATGAAAACTGAAACAAGAGCTTTTTAAACAAAATAAATAAATGTCCAAGCACTTGCTGTTTCCAAAGCTTTTAAACAGTTTGTGACTTTCATAATAGACTTTGTTTAACTGTCATGGAGATGTCTTGTTTGACATGCTATAATCTAAGTGTCCAAATAAAAAAAAAGGACAATATTGAGTCAGTAAATATAATTTCCTGCCATATATGACAAACTTACACAATTAGCTCACATGGTAACTACGAAATGATCTTGTTAGACTGAGGAGCTCCTTCATTGGAGGAAAGTATGTAGATGTTGTTATAAAAACAAAAAATTGTATTATTTATCTATTTGAAACTGACCTTTCTAAAAACATGAATCTGTTTTAATAAGCCGAGTATAGACCTATGTGTACGTATAAAAGGCATCATTTATTTTTAATAACTACAATCTAATTTCCTAAATAGATGAAAGAAATAGCAAATGCATTAACAATTTTTTTCATTCTAAAGTTGATATCAGCGACAAATTTAAATGCAATTGGACAGAGGTAACAATAGATAGGACAAGCTGTGTAATGTTAAAAAAAAAATCTGCCTCATCTGCAAACTATGTTTTTTTGCCATAACTACAATGTGTCCATATTGTTATTTTATTCTGCTTTAACAAGATTATGTAAACTTGCGACATGATTTGCCCAGTTTATCATTGATATTTCTGTTGAATGGGAATATACGGCCCTTGGAAAATAATCAGCAATATTTTTCATCTTATCATAGTCATATTGTGCATGTTATTGTGATATCAATAAACCTTTAACATATTATGTGGCTAGAGTGTTGATGCATCCAGGATGCATTTGAATTCTGATCAGTAAAGCACAGTTGGAGTTGGCCTGGTCCACATGTGGCCACATTCGCATTCATCCTGGTCCACACTGAGGAGAGACCTCTTCTGTACAGTTGGAAGGACATATAAGCAGTTTTGAAATTACATTCTATGTACTGCAAATTGAGTGTTGTGTACTGAATTATGTACTGCAAACTGCAAACTTTTTCAAGCTCAAAAATATATATTCCTAATATATTGCCAAGTGTATTTGTGCCTAATCTTAAACAAACACAGTATCATGATGGGATGTAGAAAGCTCATTCCAAAGAAGATGAGACTTTGAGCAAATCAAGTGAAACTGCGCAGGGTTCACCGCTTTGTGAAAGACTGTGTGAAATATTGGAAATTCTAAGACTGATGTTTGTCACTTAAAATCTTCAGTTTAAGTCTCGAAGCACTTGAGAAAAAGCTGAAAACCACAGGCAGCAGCGCATTTAAAACAGGTGCAGTTCTTCTCAGGAGCACATCTGAAAACCAGTGTTGGTAAACATCCAGAATTCAAGTTAAAACCCACAAGATCCAGACACAGAGACGCAGCACAGCGGTAAACTCTCAGCTTTTTTGAAACTTGTTGTTGACAGCTAATTCAATTTGAGCACATATCACCACCACCCGCCCACCTTACCATTTTGTGTGCATTTTAAGTGTGCTGCTTTTTTCGAAACAAGGATGTAAATTAAGAAAAGGAAAAAAAAAAAATCAGAGCAAGAAAAGAGCATCAACCGAATGTCAAACCTACTATCTTGTATGTGTGTGTGTGTGCGTGCGTGTGTTAAGTGCTTGCGTGCTTGTTCACATGGTTGGTGTGAAATGCCTCAGGGGATGTTGTTGCCTGGAAGCCACCATGTCTCTGAAGGTCTGAACAGGCACACACCTATCCTCTCACCAATACCCCACAAGCCCCAGGGGTGCACGTAGTGCTTTCTCATGTCTTCATGGCGTTAATCCAGAGTAGGGCTTCGGCGCTTTAGATGTGGGTGTTTGTGCGTGTACGTATGTGTATGTTCTACAAACGAATCGATAAGAAGTTAGGCAAATATATAAAGTTCATAAGTGGGCTTCTAAAAATGTTTGATTTTATGTCTGGAATTTAATGCATTGCTGTTTCTACATCTGTTCTTTAACTGCACCCCAGAAAGAGCAGCTGCAGTCTGCTACCCTGTTTACGGTAATGATTGGCATGACGTTCCAGACGTATAAAAGCAAGGGAGTCCCCGTGAAAATGACCCGTGCAGACTCATTTGTTCTACCAAACACTCAGTTACAGGAGACAGGTGTCTCTACTGTGTTGTTGTAATATTTTATTTTATGTGTTTGGTTTCAGCTGCATATATTTACTATCAGGAGATATTATCAGTTTTGTTAATGTCATTAAATGATATTAACAATAATAAAAATGAATATTTCTGTCTTTATTTATTCTTTATTCTTCATCATTCATAAACAAGCCCCTGGCCTGGTTGTTTCCGTATTAGTTAGTACATTTTAGACATAACACATTAATTTTGTACAAGTACGTGTGTTTAATAATGTTGTGTAATTAGTGGAATATGTTATTGGCAACAGGTTGACCCCTCAAACCCCGGCCGTGCAGCCTGGAGGCTGGTGGCTGGGATGTAATCCTCCTGTCACCCTGAGGGTACTTCTTGTGTTCCCCTACCCCACATCTAAACCTCATTAAGCTCCCATCAACCTTATATCGCTCTATACAAGGCACGAGCATCTCTTTCCAACTGTTGCAAAAAGCCTCCTATTTAAATTGCATTCAGGTGAGATTTTTTTACAATGGCTGCAAATTTGCAGTCTCTCTTTTAAGACTAAATTTAAGTACAGGTTTTCTTGTCATTCTTCCTGTCAATGTTCCTTCTAATCAAGCATCTCAATGCTTTAGAAATATTAGTCTCAAATTCCCAGTTCATCTTGATATGATGGTCGTTCACTCATAAAAATCAATTTCTCCTTTTCTGTTGTGCAGCAGCTGAGAGCTAACATCAGAGAGATGGAGAAGCTGTGTAGTCGGGTTCGTGCCGAAGATGCTGCGGCTCTGGAAGCACTTGTCAAGCCAGTCAGGGACAGAGCATCAGCCGCTGCACAAGATTTTCTGCTTTTGCACTCTAACCCCACACCTCAGCCCACCCCTGCACTACCGCCCGCCACACAGCTGTCCAGCTGTGCATCCAGTGGCCATCACACTATTGACAATGTGGGTGAGGAGCAAGTGTCGGGCAGGCAAATTCAGGTCAACCTTCCAGAAATTCCTGCTGATCAGAGTGCAGCTGAGTCCTGGGATAACCTGGAAGAGGTATGCATGGCTATATGATTCATCAACACTATCAAAATCATTTTTATTTCATGTTTTTTTTTTTCTTACATTGTTGAATGTATATAGAGATATGATCATGTTTGACTTATATTCAGTGGCTTTCTTACATTGAAGATAAGGGATCGACACATGCAAAGGCATTGTTTTCTAACTAAATCAACTAAATTAGTAGAGAAAAAAAAAGACAAAATCTGAGAAGCATCTTCATGAAAGATATGAAAAATAGAAAAGTCTGCATTGACTTAACAACAGATAATAAAACATATACACAGGACTTATTGAAAGAGATAGATGGGTAAAAGAAGGTCTTGGGATCTCTGCTCAGAAGGCTGTTCCCCGACATCCCTGCTTTCGATAAACAGCAGAAAATAAATGGATGGATGCGCACAAAAGGGAGGTTTGCAACCCTGCTGTGTAGCAGTCATTGCTGTGGTTGTACACTCTCACTCTATTAGAGAATGACACTGACAGTCTGGACTTGTCGTTGCAGCTTCATGTCATGAGCAACAAAGTTTAATATCAAAAGAAAAAAGAGGAACAAAAGTATATTGAATATGGTTTCCCCTCCTGTCCCCTCAGGATCTGAAGGAGCTGTGTGGTTTGGTGACGGAGTTCTCTCTGCTCGTCCATGTGAGTGGAAATCAAATTTTGCTTCTTGCGGTACTGTTTAACTGTTAACTGTAAGTGCTTTAAAGGTGTATGTTCATAAGACTATAATGATAAAAATGTCTTGATTCTGAGCTGATCTGGCAATCAGCTCAGAAGTACTGCTGAGGCCCCTGAGGCCCTCCACAGAGGCAAGAGGAGAGACTGAGGACTACGTATGAGGGAGGGAGGGAAGATTTGGGAGAGGACAGCAGGTTGTCACAGGGGGAGAGGAGGAAAAGAAGGGATACAGCAGAGCAGGTGGAGAACAGACGGCTCAGATTATCACTCTATCCTCAGGGATGGAGGAAGAGAAGCAGAGAGGCTGTGTGATGGAGAGATTATCGGTGAAAGAGAGAGTAAAGATGAAGTTAGAGCGAATTTTCTTTTCTTTCTTTTTTTTTTGTATAAAGATAGAGGTATAAAGGGGGTGGCAAAAAGAGCATAGACATGTTTTGGTGTCTCAGGGGTGTAAGACTGCCGTTAGGGGAGCAATATTCCAGCGCTCAGCCACAGTGGAAATACTGAGTGAGTGAGTGTGTGGTTGTGTCTTTCTTTGTGTCAGTACATGCGTCATTTTAGCTGCTGTTCCGATGTTTGTGTACTGCTGCGCTTATCTGGTGTTTTTTCTTTGTGTGTCTCTTAGGGCTCTCCACTGTGGCTAAAAACCAACACATTCAGTATTAAATTATCTATCAAGTGAACAAATGTAACAATAGGAGCAATTTCCCATCAGTCAGATGGAGTTTACGCTGGCAGATAATGGGAGCGGAATTTTCCAAAGCTGTAGTGACTCAATGAATGAACGTTAAGAGATAATTTTGCTTCCAAGTTAAGAATACACTCACACAAGTTTGGTTACTGCTATTTATTTATTTATTTATTTATTGATGATGTTAGAAAAATATTAAAAATTTAGAACTGAAACAGTTTGTTGATTTATGAAGCGGTGTATGCCAAGCATAAAGCTTTTTTAAGCTTCACCTTAAGCTATTTTCTCTAGGTGTTTAGCCTTGTAGGAGGGAAAATGTCAAATATTTCCTGGTTTCACCATCTGTAGCATGAGGATTAGCTCATTTTCTCAGTTTTTTTTTTTAATTTATATCATTTTTTTAAAACTTAGACTGTTAGTCAAATAAAATATCTGAAGACTAAAGTATTTTTCACTATTTGACAGCCTTTCACAAATGTAATTCTCTTTCATGAGGGCAATTGGCTGGTCTGTGATACAAATAAGTACCCCTTGTTATTGTTTTCTGTGTTATATGGCTCTAATGCATCTTTAAAACCACAAAGTACAACATGGAAATTTAAAGACAGGACACTAAAAACCTAAGTGAGGTGACAAGTGTTGTCTTCTACAGGGACAAGTGTAAGATATAAACTAATAGCATAAGACAATACCACAAGACTGTTTGAAATCTGTGAATAAGTTTTGGTTAAGTCTGAGCAGGTGAGCGGAAGAGAGAGAGAGACAGAGGGGGTTTTGAGGAGGATGAGGAGAAAAAGGAAAGCACTCTGCTTGTTGTTTGGTCACTGTGTCCATCCAACCTTCACATGGAGAGAGACAGCTGCCACTCTGAATATTTCATGAGATTCACACAATGCCACACGTTTACACACAAACACACACACACTTAGTAGGACGAAGACTCCTGTGAAAACTGTCTTGAGTATACCTGCATCCTCTTCACACGCCTCTCCCATGTTAACTTGTGCAGCAGAATAGAATTTGAATACTTAAAAAAAAAAAAATCTTTCTACACAACAGGTGGTTGCTTTCGCATATGCGTGAGTGTGTAGATGGTGTGCGAGTGAATTCTTTCATATTAATGTGTGTTCACATGCACTTGCGTGTGCAACTAACCCCTCTGCTTCAGGCCCAGCAGGAGAAGATTGACAGCATAGAGGACAACGTCAACACAGCCACGGCCAACGTGGAGGAGGGGACCAAGAGCCTGGGGAAGGTGTGTATGTGTGTGTGCGTGTGTTTACATCCTAATAATCTGATGCGTGTGTGTGGTGTTTGGGAGATGAGGAGATCGATGGCACTTTGCCTCCCAGCCATTCCACAGCATTTGTCCCTATTGATCGGTTCAAATACGAAGGAAAGCTGCAATTAAGGAAATAGAGAGAGAGTGGAGCGATAGAGAGGTCGGATAAGAGGGCTGAAAAAAGAAGGTCTACCTGAGTGTGTAGTATTGAGGAGCAGCGAAAAATTACTATGTAGTAGTTTGTTTTTTTCACCCTTACACCATTCTGCACTGAACGTAAGCAGAGGATGAATCACTGACCTTCACACATGAACACTTTTTGTCCGTAATATGCCGAATAATTCAGCTGTTCTTTTAATACGAGTTCCAGTATAAACAATTAATCACTTCTTCTAACTATGCGCATCATGTTTGCTTTGTGGGAACATAATAGAAATGTTAAGCTATAAGACTGTAATCACATAGATATTAAAACTACCACCGGGATGCTTTTTCATAGCAGCCAATACACATTTGTAACTTCTTCCAAATCATAAAATTGGATTTTATCCACGTACACTTATACAGATACATATTTGGTTACTGAGATTCAAAACATCAAGTACAGTTAACACAGGCTGGTATTGCTAGATGCATAAAGCTTTTTTGTTGTTTCATCACTACAACTGTGGACAAGCAAAGGAGAAATGTGCAGACATGTTTTGTTGTTTTTGCCAGATTTACATAGTTCCCTTATCGAAATCTCAGTCTTCAGAAAGTTTATGTACCTGTCCAAGTTTGATCCCCTCACATTTTGTGGATGCCCCAATAGTCTTAAAAGACTATTGGGGCATCCAGACTAGAAAAAGAATAGCTAAAAGACTAGAAGTAGAATAGTTTTTCTATGTGAGAAACTGAGATCCATCATTTTAGAATGGAAAAAGGAAATCTTTTTTTTTTTTTTTTTTTTAAACTTCCTTCAGATGCAAAAATGCATGTGACAGCATCCCATCTATGACAGACTAATTTTCTCGTGCATTCCCAGAATAATGGCTTGTGGAAACTTAAAACACTGCAATTATCATCTGATGTAAGTAAATCAGAACAGATTTTTTAAATACATGTTCTGTTCTATAAAAATCATAAAAAAAGACCTTCCAACAATTCATGATTCATGATCCATAAGCTTAGATTGTCAGGCAGATTTGCAGTTACAGTTTTTGCATCACCTAAAGTTAAGTAGTATGCTATAGGAACTAAAATGACGAGAAACAAAATCAAAATAAATCACTGTCATGCAAAGTAGCAAGCTCTTTTTTCCTGTTAAATTTTGTCAATTCTTTTTTTTCCTAATTTCCAATTCCCAATATTAGGCTTACATTGGTTCAAAAACATGTTTCCATGTTTCCTTAGTCTTCAAAAAATACCAGCTTGTGTGAAATGTGTGAAAGAAAACTCACATGCATGGTTTGCGTACATACTTATTATTTATGCGTTGCGAATGATAGTTGCTATGTTTTGCTTTTTGCTTTTTTCCCCATCTATTTTGTCCTTGAACTCAATGGAAAACACAATGAGCTCTAAGGAAGACGCAAAGGAGTTTTCCTAAAGATTCAAAACGATCCCTTAAAAAATTAACCGAGCATCACTCCTGCAAAGAACAGTGGGGTGACAAAGGGAATTTCTCAGTGTTTCCTCTGCGAAAGAAGAGAAGAAATGAACTATTGAAATATTAAAACCCCAATGCTCTTATCAGGACTACCACTTAAATAGTCATGGAGCAACTTTATATTACCAGCCTTCCTAAAAAAACAAAACAAACAAAATGATTTGACCAAGTGTTTACCTTTCTGGTAATCCATATCTTCAAATAGTGATTATTTTATGGTTATTTTGTTTGTCAAACATCTGTCTAAAAAAAATGCCAGGATATCCTTTTTTTTTTTTTTTTGGACATGCAATTATTTTTTATTTTTCTGTCTTTGTTGTGATTTGACGTTGCTTTGTTCTAATGCTGATATGATCATTAATTGGCCTGAAAGTTGTACTTGGGGAAAAAAAACCTGAACAAATATAACCAAAACTATGCAGGCAGACAGATTTTGTAACTGAACTTTAGGCCTAATGTGTTTTAATCAAACATTAATTTTTAAATGGTTTATTTAAATTAAATCTACACAAATGGGGAAGGCAAACAAAGACTGCTCTCTCTGTAAGGTCCGTGGTAGATGTATTGGGCTGCACATTAGATCAAGGGTTGAGGTGAGATAAAGCAGATGAGAGGGGTGTTAGATGTTTTAACGTGTTTGAAAGCTTGTAATCTGTCATCAGGTCAAATAGCATTATACATACACACACAAACAGAGCCACACAACACCCCATTTCCTCTGTCATCCACCACCTCTATACCCAGGATCCTTTTAACTTAGCTCAGATGAAATTAAAATTCCCTCAACTGCCATAGGGGTTTGGGGCAAGCAATGCTGGCTTTTGAACTAGATTAATTTAATGGTGAAGTGTTAATCAAGAGAGTGTCCTTGTGTGTGTGTGCAGACATGTGCATGTAAGGATGACCAGAGAATCAGTCATTAATTGCCATCAGCAAAGAGCACCTTCTACTCTGATGATAACAGCTGTAATAACACACAGGCCACATCTCTCTGATTTCTCCTAAATGAAGATAATGGAAATGCTTTGATGCAGCTACGGAAGCGTCCGTTTACATTTACACATGCAGGCTTGTTTGTGTCACTTTTTTCCTTCTACCTTCTGTGGATTGATGTGTGATCATGAAAGGATAGACGCATACAAACTCTATCGCAGACTGTTTTGAAGCCACAAAGTGCTAATGCCTTTAAATGTGTGTGCTGGAACATGTCTCTCCTTTCTGTCTCTCAAGGCAGTGGGCTACAAGTTGGCAGTGCTGCCGGTTGCTGGGGCGCTGCTGGGTGGTGTGTTAGCAGGTCCACTAGGCCTGTTAGCCGGTTTCAAAGCTGCAGGGGTGGCTGCTGCTCTGGGAGGAAGCGCCCTGGGTTTTGCAGGTGGCAACCTGGTCCAGAAACACCGCCGAGCTCAAGTGGATCTACATATGAAACAACTGACGGCACCAACAGCAGATGAACCGGAGAAAAGCAAATGACACAGCTGTTCTTAGTCACTGACGTTCCTGTGTGGTCAGGCCACACGAAAAAAGAAGCACAACTCAGAGACTCGATGAAAGCGGTGTTGCTGAGCGCTGCCGTTGACGAAAACTGTGTAAAAATAATTATGTAACAGCCTTAAAGAGTCAAAAATGTTATTCAGGTGTAAATCATGTCTTTTGGGACATTAAACTTAGTTATACACACAACAAAGCAATTAGCACTACAGCTTCGAGAGTGTGGTTTGTGACATGGCTATAAGAACATATTTTTACTAATGAAGCATTTGTTCAACCATATTGTTGATTAATAGCACATTCAGACTGTTTTTCTTTTTTTTACCCCTTCAAGTATGTATTTCTTAATCATCTGCAGGATGTTTAGGTTTAATATCTCTGTCTAAGTTTTCCTCTATGCATAAATGTTGTAAACTGACGTAGCAGCCTATTGAAATGAAGTAATACTGCCTTTTTTTCCCCAAAAAAATATTCTATTAATGCTGCAGAATAGCAGTTAAAAGTGCCAATGTCCAGATAAGTTCACATCTGGAAATATGTAAGGCTGCCATTTATACTAATGCTACAAAATAAAGTGTTCCTTTTCAACAAGATCATTCACTGGATTAAGAGACACCAAATCAGGGTACAAGACACAAAGCATCACACATCTGTAAAATGTTTTTTTTAATGTACTTTTTTTTTCACTTTTTCCTTTTAGCTCTCCTCTGATGTGACTGATTTTGAAATGGCATCACACTCCTCTCATTGATTTTCACGATAGCCGATATGCCACAGGTATCTGCTGACCTCTATGGAAGGCCAGGATGCACAATACAAATGGGTCCCCATATTTGAAGTCAGAATTCCGCTTTTAGATTCTCAAGAATCAAAACCTGCACCAAAAACCTCAAAGACACAAAGAGACAAAAGCAGTTTAAAGAGAAATCATAAAATGGCAGACTTAATTTCTGCCTTCCACCCCATGGGTTTTTCCCCTCATCTTTTAAAACACTGGGAGAGCTGCAGTTGCTGTTTCCCCAACATTACGACAAACAGATAACAGCAAAAACAACCATAACATAAATTTGTGATGATGTTAAAGTACATCATTTAGAAACATTTTGATTCCAAGGTACGTAACTCTGGGTCTTATGGTGATTTGGAGCCAAGCCTTCTTTGACTTTCTTTTTTTTTTTTTAACTTTTACATTATGATAAACAGAATAATGTTAATCAATTTCAAGTTCAAATCAGACTGACCTTGGGTCATAAAATATTTCTACTTGCAGATGTATTTATCAGTATTATCAGTATCTTCCACCATACTAATACAATTAAGAGGACTGGGAGTGGAGCTATAGTATCCCAGACGGCATTTAACAAGGTTCATCCCAGACAGGCCTTAGGTCAAATTATTCATACAGCATGTATTTGACCTGATCTACCATCAGAACTTGTCTAGGGCCTGTGGCAGGGAAGCATCCACACAGCATGATGCTGCCACCACCAGGTTTCAGGGAGGGGATGGTGTGTTTAAGGTGTTGGTCTGTGCTTTGATAAGAAACAGAATTTAGCAATAAGCTCCCAACTTCAACATTTAGATATTTTCTGTTAACTGGTCATGAAATAAAAAAATAGACTAATCACATCCACCATGGCACAGTATTGTAAAAAGGTCCTAGAAATTTGTTTAGAAGCAGTGTAAGAGACATCATAATCAATGGCCATGATACGAACTGTGCCTGGAAGAGAAGAGATGCATCTCAGTAGGCTGCAGTAGCTAAATCTCCATCTTCTTTCTCAAGCTTCAGTTCAACCATGCTACTTCATTCTTTACAATGTGTTTTTTTTTCTATTCCTTTAGTGTGTGCAGAGATGATATGGAAATAAAGTCATATTGTGATACATATTTTTTTTTTTATAACTTGTACTATACAAACAAATTAGACTAAAGTTGGTTGTACTGAGATGCAGCCATGAGGTCAGTGAGAATAAACAAGCATCTATTGACAGACTGAACTACCCAAAGATAAGAATCATACTACTGGAATGAGGACACTGTTCTGTTTGTTCTCCCAAAAAAAGCAGGGTAATGAAAAAGAAAATGAATTAAATAAAGAAAACTCTGCATTTAATTTAGACCAACATTGTGATTCCAATGTAGCACAAATATATTTACAAGCTCCAAAAAAATAAAATAAAATAAAAAGTAAACTTCTGATATCCTAATGCCCCCAACCCCCTGCGCCCAACACATTTTCTTCCTAATCCCCCTTCCTCTTAACGCAAAATAAAAACGGTATGTGAAAAAGTTATGAAAATACAGGTTATTCTGACATGGTTGTGTCATGGGATGCACTCTCCTCTGTTTCATGGACTTCTTTTCTAATCATTTTCCTCTTCATTCTCATCCTCCACATCATCTCTAGCTTGATATCTTCAGTAAGGGTGTTGGGTGTTACTGTTCTGTCCCGCTGGCCTGTCCCAACCCTAACCCATTCCCTGACCCTGGGGCATGGCATTGAGTCACAGGATCACTGGAAGGCCATGTAGGTCACAGTTCATCACGGTCCCTTCTGAGGATGGTGTAGCGAGTCTCACTGGGTGCCAGCTTCTGAAATGAGCTCTCTGGGGGACTGCTGGCCACTTCCTTGTCTGTGTCCTCCTGAGAAGAAGAGGAAAAGAGAGGGGGATGAAGGCAAATTCAAAACATTCTGAAGTTTCATAGAACAAGACTTTCTGCAAGTCCACAGAATGACCTGACGCTGCTGACTAACCTTTCCAGGTGTGCTGTCTGTGGGATCAGGACCGTGGTGGAACTCTCTGTGAAGCTTACCGGAGTGAAGATCCAAAACAAACTGTCTCAACTTGCCAGGAACACTAAAGGGAAAAATAAAATAAAATATATGTGTGTACATACATACACACACACACACACATCCTGTGTTAAAGTAATTACAAGCTGTATGCTACATGCAGTGGGTATGTGATGTAATTAGGTTGTGGAAGGCTAGTCAGTCCTCCAGGCTTCTGTCTATCTGATGAGACTGATTGTAGAGGGATGGTGAGTGGTGGTGGTGGGGGGGCTGAATAAATAAAATTAAATCAGATTAGAGTGGATTAGTTTAACACTTATTGCACGTGCCAAATCATGTCACATTAGCTCCGGCATCCTGGCCCATTCATAAAAGGCAGATTTTACGAGGTGTGACATTTCTCTACTGTTGAGTGCAGAGTGGATTATGGTGGCTTGTGTGTAACAAAATTTATTTTATGACCAACAGTTCTCATTACGAACAATTACACATACAGATGAATGATATGTCATGTATCAAGATAAAGCAATAATTCCTCAAAAAATATTCAAAAGAATGTTGAATATGTCTGATTAGAAACAAGACTGATTCAATTAAAAATTACAAGAGTAATTGAAAATATGTTCTATTCATATTTGGCCTATTTTTGATAAACACTATTAGAATCTTGTACAAGTCTTTTTAGTAACTTTTGTTGAGGTGGTGGTCAATGACATAACAACGATCGAGACTGTATTCATGTTATTTGAAATGTCCAAAGAACTTACTTGAGGTCTTTGAAGTCTGGGAAAACATACATGTGTCTGAATGAGTCTATGGCAATGACGGGACAATCAGCTGGAGTTTTCTGAATATGGAGAAGAGGATGCCGGAACTTATCACAGTCCGCATGAAGGAAGTTTATGGACCCTGAGAAGGATACACCAATAATATGAATGCCATTTCCGCACAAGTGACTCACTCACAGTAGTAACTAAAGTCACATACATAATATGGATTTTAACAATAGACTATTAGTTTATTCCAATAAACTGGCACTTCTACCTTTCTCACTGATGAGCTGCCGAGCTACTTCATGTTGGAACTTCTCTAAGCTCTCTGAGTCTTCTTTAACATGGAACAAGATTAGGAAAGGAAGTCCTTCTTCAGTCAGCTCCTGGTAATCACACACATTTCAAGTGTCAGGATGGAGTCCGGGCCTTTCTTCCCTCAGGAAATGGGCAAACTACAACTCCATAACTACCATTCAGACTGGTTCACAGTATAACTGCATCCATCCAGAGAAGCACATTTATACATCTACAGTTACTCTACTATTGCCAGTAAAAAAATAAAAACCAAACAAGATTTTTTTTTCTTCAGTATTGCACAACACACAGAAGTAACTAACCTCTCCATTTTCAAAGGTGATCTCCCTAACTAGAGGCACACATTTGTCCTGCGCCCAGGCGTATGTCAGGTCAAAGTTGGTGAGGGAGCCGAGGTAGACCATGTCAGGAATGCTTTCACCAACAGGTTTGTAGATTACATTGTCTCCACTAAAGCGCTCGGACTCAGATACAGTACTGCAAGACGAAAAGGCAAGTACACACACATGAAGAGGATAACAAACTTGAAACAATGACCAACACAAAAACAGTGTGGACAAAATATGGTATCGCATCCTCACCCAAAAGCAGCTAAGAATGTACAGTCATCTCGAAGGATGTTGGCAACTTTTTCATATGTGTGATAGTTATCAGAGTCCTTTTTTTCAAAGTAGCCAATGATGTTTCTCTTGCTCCTCTGTTGAATAAAAATATCAAACTAGCGTTAATTGAAAAGAAAAACATGTGCTCATTTGCATGTTCTTAGACATAATGTGTGTCCTTGACACTCACATCCAGAGTATTGACCTCCTCCATAGAGTGCATCTCTTTCACTGGATCGACCTGCTGCTGTCTGATGAAGTCAGCAATTGCCGTGACTGACCTCTGACCCCTGTACTCTCTCTTCATCATCATCCCATTGCGAAACAACTTCAATGTTGGATACTTTGTGATTCGGTAGCGCTGAGCTATGTCCGCTACGCACAAAAGCAGAGGAGTTAAGCAAAGAAAGACAAATCAATTGATGAAGAACAAGAAGTAGAGTAAAAACACATGGGGGTGGTTAGACGAGGAGCAGGGCAGCGACAGAGACGGCAGATAAACCTTAGTCTGAAAAAACTGTCCTCAGTCAGCTCTGAGCTCTGATCTCCCACATGAAAGGAGCCCCCCCCCACCACCACCACCAAGAGTAAATATTCTCTCTGCACACTGTGTGTGTGCGTGTGTGTGTGTGTGTGTGTGTGTGTGTGTGGCAGGTGTCAATCTCCCTGCGGGGTGTCTCTAAGCCTCCAGTCTTCACAGGAAGCAGCAGTTTTGTCATTAGTCTTCAAACAGTTTGCAGGTCATCAATAATTCTCTTTAATTTGCTTTATCTCAAAAGGATGAGGCTGGTGGTTTATGCATCTGTGCTTTGGTGTGACGGGCATCTTTGTTTGCACATGTGCACCAGATACAGTAAGGTTATATGTGTACGCCTTTTTTTTTTGTTTGCTTCCTACTTTACAGTGAGTATGGTACCGATTTCAGAAGTACCACCAGACAACATAGACTTATGGATGATAAATTCATAATATAACAGAGGTCTGACTGTACTGTTAACCTGCTTATGGATAAATAACTTCTCTAGTTTACAGTTTACAAAGCAATTCATTTTATGTTTTGCCTTTAGGGGTTGCCACAGTGGATCATGGTATAGGTACAAACAAAAGCAATCATAAAATGATATGAGATATCATTCATTATTTAATTACTTCTTTGGCCTTTTTTGGTGCAGAATTAACGTTCATGTTTGAGAAAAAAAATTGATAGACAAGTATTCAATTATTTTGGGTTCAGAAAAAAAAGGAGTCAAAATTATACATAAAAGACCAAAATAGAGATACAGCTACTTTGTCTATTTTCCAAGGAGTGTGAATTCACCATGAATGACCATGACAGACAGTAATTGGTGCATTGTGTGAGTACAAAGAAAAAAGCTTTTGTTCATGGCAGTCCCTACACTGACCAACTTAGTAAAAGGGGAGAAAATCTAAACAGCTCAATGCAGACGAAAGAAAGATGATCATTGACTTTTTACAATTTAGGAAAGCCTGCGGGAGCCATTGCTGAACTGCTGAGGACCATTAGTTCAAACATTTTTACATAAAACAAGATATTAGAGGTTCACCCAGTCTGGCATGGTCTGGGAAACTGTCACAGTCAGCTGAGAGAAAATTGGTTTAGAAGGCCAAGAACAACCCAGCAACCACCAGGGTACAGATGTGGCATGAAATAGAAGCTGCTGGGAACAGCAGCGGCTTTTACATCCCTGTAGCCTTAAGAGAGTGCCTTCCAGGAAAGACCACACCGAAACAACATGTGCAGTCATGTTCGCTTGACCAGTTTGGGTTATTTGTCATATTTCTGCATTCAGCAGGATTATGACGCAAGCAAGGAAGATGGCCCACTAAAATGCTGGTTTTACCAACTGAAAGATGATGCTTTGCTATCATCATGTTTAGAACTGGTTCCACACTAGACATTGGTTCTGAAGTAGCACCAAAACATCTCAGAAATGAAGATAATTACCTTTGAAATATTCTTCATTTACTCAATCTTTTAGCAAGACAGTTGAAACTTTGACACAACTGTTTGTTTGCACAAGACAATGACTCTGAATACACATTAAAAGAAGTTGAGAAATGGACGAATCAGGCTTACAAAGAGCCAATATCCTCATTTCAATGCTACTGAAAAAAATGAAGCCTCTGCTTAAAGGTTGGGTGTCGCTGGGGTCAACATTAAGCCAGCTAACACATATATTGTACAATAGTATGAGCGCTATTTTTACACAACACTGATCTCAAAACCCCAAACAAAGATGTATTTTTTCCAACCCGTTTCCCCCCCCAAAAAGAATCATTCAAAGAAACCAGCTAAAGCACAACACTGCCATGACCTTCATATCCATGATGACCAAATGCCAACTTCCAACAAGAACTCTTTATCTTAGGTGATTGGTAACTTATTAACATGACGTGAAATGAAAATGATAAGTACGTAATACTCACAGTGCTGGTCACAATCGACGCGAGCAAACACCACCTGTTTGGTATCTGGGAACTCCTCTCTCACTACGTTTGATGCTTCTTCAAAAATTGGATGGAGCATCTGACTGAATCTACACCTAAAAAGAAGTTTGGGGGAGTGGTTTAATCTCAGAGACTGAATAGACTTTACATAAATGAGACAGATTTTTTCTACTTCACTAGACTAAAATTTGTGACCACAAAGGCATTTTGGCCAAAATCAATGATCCAACTATTAAGAAGACTCAGAAGTTAATGACTTAATAATAGAATACCCATTATGTAAAGTGAATAAACTTGGTATCTGAAATCATTAAATTCATATTTATGATGCCATGTGACATGCAGGAAAGACTTAAATTCAGACCAAAACGCAATTCAAATGTGATTGATATAATATAGAGGTCCAATAACAGGCTTACCAGTCAGCATAAAAATTCACTAATGCCACACCAGCATTATCTGCAAAGGAAAAAAAAATACAAAAATGGAGGGTGGTTAAGTTTCAATACATAAACTAATATAGTTAAGAAAACATTATTATCCATCAAAATTAGCATGATAAATTCCTGTTAAATCCTGAATAGAATTTAAACATCTCCTCCTCATGTATAAAGCCCTTAAGGGCAAAGCTCCAGGTTCCGTATTATCCCATCAGAGCATTTTGTGCTCAGACTGCAGATTTACTTGTGGTTTCTAAGGTTCCAAAAGTAGAATGAGGGACAGAGCCTTCAGTTATCAGACTCCAAGTTTGCACTCAGGGCCCTGTATCCCAAACAGGTTTCACTGCTTTAATCATTTAAACAATTTGGGAAATGCAGTTCTGATAAAATCTGAGTTAACTGGAGGCACACCCGTGGATATTTTAAGGCACACCTCAAACGCACTGCTTCCTTGTGTGCCTTTCATCTGTTCAAACAATTATACGCATCATAAACACTTATGAGAATGTCCAGCCATCATACTACGCAGGAAGGAGACACGTTCTGTGTCCCAGAGATCTATGTGCTTTGGTGTAAAATGTGTGCATCAGCCAAAAGAACAAAGCAAAACACCTTGTGAAGATGCTGGCTGAATGTGGTAAAAGAGTGTCATTGTCCACAGCGAAACCAGTCCTGTACTAATATGGGTTAAAAGGCCGCTCAGTGAGGAAGAAGACATTACCCCAAAAGCGACATAAAAACGCCAGATTACAGTTTGCAAATGCATGCAAGGACAAAGATTTTCATATTTAGAGACATGTCCTACATTTTGATCAAACTAAAATTGAACTTTTTGGCCATAATGATCATTGTTACATTTGGAGGAAAAAGGGGGAAGCTTGTAAGCCTGAAAATACCATCCTAACTGTGACGCACAGGAGTGGCATCATCATGTTGTGAGTGTGTTTCTGACGCGAAATCTCAAGACATCAGCAAGAAAATTAAAGCATGGGTCCAAATGGGTTTGCCAAAAGGACACGACTGTAAGTATACTGCCAAATGAGTTACAAAGTGGCCTACGGACAACAAAGTCAACGTTTCAGAGAAACAATCACAAAGCCCTGATCTCAGTTCAATAGAAAAGGTGCAACGCAGCCTACAAGCCTGACTCCTTCACATCAGTTCTATCAGAAGGAATAGCCCAAAATTCCAGATAGATATTGAGAAAAACCTGTGGAAGGAAACCCAAAACATTTAACCCGATCATACAGTTTAAAGGCAATACTACCAAATACTAAGAAAATGTATGAAAACTTTTTCCTTTGAAGAAAACAATTTAAAAAAAACTCTCATTATTCTGGCATATAGGAAATAGGACTAATTGTAAAAATCCCAATTGACCTAAAACAAGAAAAGTTTAGACTGAATTAATGTCAGACAGTGAGAAAAAAAAGTTTGTCTTTATATATAGTGTATGTAGGCTTCTGGTTTCAACTGTATATGCCTTTACTGCCATCATTACCTTTCTTTTGTCATTTTTTCTCATATCCTTGCACTAATCTGTTGGACTAATGTGCTGGTCTCTCTCACCACCCAACCAGTTGCCCATTATGAGCATGGCTGTGCTGGAAGCATCTTTCTTTTAAAAGCAGTTCTTTTCTATTGTCACCCATGCATGCTGAGGACCAAGGATTGAAATGAAATGAAGATTTGATGAAACGTTTACGTTTCCTTAGCTAGACAACACAATTATAATGAACTGGATTGAATTTAAATGAAATGAGACTGTAAATGGATTATACCAAACTGAACATAACTGGAATAAAATTGAATTAAAACTGAACTGTGTTTAACTGGCGTGCACTGAAGTCATTTACCTTCTCTGTAAAGATTACTTTTGTTGTACAAATAAACTGAATTGAAGGGTAGAAAAATTAAATCTAAAATCTTCGTTTTTTGTCTATAAATTAAATAAAATTAAAGAAGAAGCACTTAAAGCCCATTTTATTTACACAGCTTTAAACTGTAATTAAATGTAGATTGTTAATAGTTTTTTTTTTTTTTTTTTTTAAAGAACTAAATAAAACAGGCCTAGTATATTGTGATGTGGCAATATATACATATATATGTATAATTGAGAAAATAGAACTAATAAAGACAGAAAAATGTTATTTTACTGAAATATGTGATATAGCTCAATATATCAAGAAATATGTTTAAATAATATAATAATGAACTTATTTCCATTTCCAGCAATTTGCTAACTAACTGAGACTAATCAATGTGCAGATGTAAGAATGGATTCCGTTTTCTAATATTTATTAAATTTCTCTAACCAAAATGTTCCTTCTAAAGAATAAACTGGATGCCTTACTTAAGACATCATCAATGTTGCCCGAGTCCAGACTGGTTATTTCTGCTTGCCCTGGAGTAGAGAGGCCCATCACCTACAGAAACACAGGAATCAAACAGATTAGCAATTAGGCCACCAGCTCCAGCAAAGTAAAAATAAACAAACAGAAAATCAGAACCTAAGGACCCTAAACACACCAATAGACTGCTTCACACAATTCTTTCAACGCTCAATGTCATATAAAACAAACAAAAACAGCCACATTCAGTGCATTGCTGTGGAATGTGTTGAGTAAACCAGCATGGATAACTTTATCCAATGCCTTTTCTGAATTCATAAAGTGTCCCAAGAAAACAAAGGTGTGTCACTATCTGGTCCTAGGTGTGTCCAAATTGTTCTCTTATAACACCTGGTACTGGGCTAAATATATAATAAACAATGTCACCACTGATCTGTCCTTGCCAGTAATGACACTTGACTTTCTGAGTAACCCGTATTTC
>JBAMYA010000008.1:9785562-9806365 GCA_037176975.1 Arrhamphus sclerolepis
TCCCACATATTGTGTACTGCTGGGTTCTTACTACGTGCAAAGAAATAAAGGCCAAAGAAAATTTCAGAATAGTGCTGTTTTGTCTCTTTTTTTCTTCTTCTTTTCTTTCCCCATTATCTACATTTTCAAATTTGGGGATTTCCACTTGTGCCCTCAAAAAAATAAGTAGGAAAAACATTATCTCAGATACACCACAAAAAACTATTTTTATTTACATTCCAACCTTCTGGCTTTAAGAAATATCAAAAAGAAAGAAAGACAATTGTTGTAGTCAGTTGAAACTTCTCTCCTATCAAGCTGTGGAAAAAAAAGGAATTTTTCAAGTTCAAGGAAAAAATATTATTGAATCATTGGGGGGGGGGCTCTTGCACAACCTCTGTTTTTTATAACAGATTAAATTCTCTGAGGCATCAATTGAACTTCTGACAGACAGACTGTGTCCAACTTTCTGTTATTGCTGTTGCCAGACTGGCAACCATCTTCCTCAAATCCCACCATAGACTTTCAACTGGATCGAGGTTCGGAAAATATTTGCAGGTCATGTCATTGACGTTATGTCACTGACATTATATTGATATTAAACCCTCCTGTTAGAAAATCTTCCGTGCATTTTTCCCAATGGCAAGATGCACTTCATCCTTTCAATTAATGGAATAAGAAAAATGTCCTGAATTTCAATATAAACGTGTCCATTTATTGCACATGTAATGACTGCCATCTCCCCCGTACCTTTACCTGACATGTAGCCTCATATCATCAATCAATGTGGAAATTTGCATGTGACTTCCAGCAGTCATCTTCATACATTTCACTGGAATGTTACCAAACAAAAGTTCCAGCATCATCACCTTGCCCATTGCAGATTTTTGATCCGTCACTGGATATCTCTTTCATCCAATCATCAGTAGTTCATGATTGATTTTCTTTTGCTTACTGTAACCTTGTTTTTGTGTTTTGTTTTTTTTTGTTTGGTTTTTAATGATTTAATGACAATGATTTTTTTTCTTTGGCTTTTCTGTATGTAAATCCCATTTCCTTTAGGCGATTCTTAAAGTTTTGTCACAGGTATTGACCTCAGTTTTCACCCATCTGTGTGTGTATGGATTTTCAAGGTACAGCTCATGCACCCCAGTAACCTATACTTGCGCAACACAACATATGTACCTTTATTCCTTCATTTGTAGGCTTCATGCTTAAAATTGATAATAATGTGCTCTTCTGTGCCTCATCTCTAATAAACATGTCACTTTAGGGCTAGATAAATCATTACTGATGAGGAGATTAAAAACTACATTTACAGAAGAAGCAGTTAAAGAACATTACTTGACTGACCTGGAGACCTGTTTACCTTATTTGAGCTTGTCCTCATATTGTGCGTTTCTAACATAATTCATTTCTATGACTCATATCATTTTGCTCAGCTGTGATCTTGGCTAAAGCAAGCTGGGTGAACAGGGAGTTACCCACTTAATAAGTATATGTCTGTTGCTTTAGGCTCAGACGATAACTTCAGTCTGTTTTTTTTTTTTTTTTTTTTTGCAGGCATCTGCAACATCTAGCCAAAGTCCTGTATCTCCTGTCTCTCTGGGCTCCCAGGTTCATGCAGCAGCTGTCAATGGAGATAGGAGCGCCCTGAGCAAACTCATCACAGGTCAGTAGCAGTCAGCATCTGTGTTATATTACATCTTCACTGAAACTTTCAGCTGCTTAACTTATTGGAGCAGACAGAAGAAAGTGCAAACTAAAAAATTGTTTCATGCTGATATTAAATAATTTAATATACATACGACACTGTATTGCTGTATTGTTTCATTCTCACAGTACTTTTTTTATTTATTATGACAGCCAGATTCTCCAAAAAAATCTGTTTACTTCGATCACTGTAAATCATTTTATAACAAATTCAAAAACCAACCCCAATATTGGTCTCTGTGAATTCATATAGGCTAATCTGAGTGTGTTTTATTTGTGCACATGTCCACATGTATGTGCAGCAGAGCCCTCGCTGAGGGACCATGAGGACCAGTTTGGACGCACACCTTTGATGTACTGCGTGTTGGCTGATCGCCTGGACTGCGCAGAGATTCTGTTAAAGGCCGGAGCTTCGGTCAACAAAGCAGACCACAGCCAAAGAACTGCTCTGCACCTGGCTGCACAGAAGGTACAGACATCCACAAGTACACGGATGTCTGCTGGTAGACACACAAACCTGGAGTTGACTGTCATGGGTCAGCCTTTTTATGTAATGATGTTTACAAATTTCACTAACAAAACTAAATACACGTTAATATGAAGACTGTGTTTGATTTCATTCAGGTCAAATGACAAAGGTCTGCTCAGTCCATAAGCTCCAGCGGGAAGCCAGTGCCCCCTAGTGGCATTAGTTACGGCCTCGGGGCTTATGGGAGGAAACGTCAAATGATTTACATTCATTACAGGCTTGTATTGAAGTTATCAGCTTCCTTTACTCAAGATGTAGAATATATACAATTGTTTCTCAATGAGTATGTTGTGTGTCATAGCATTACTGACACAGAAGAGCAGGGTGTATGATGTTCTCATAAATGTCACCACCTCTACAGGGATGTAAGCAGAAAGACAGGGGGATGTGGCACTAATAACATCTGTTAACATCTCAGTTGTTTATTTATTTCTTCTTTTGGGGGAGTGTACTTAGACAGGATCATCATATCATTGAGGAGAGATGGAAGATAATAGGTTATTAGGATCTGTGTCGTAGATGGTGTGTGTGTGTGTATCTGTGTGTGTGAACGTTTGTGTGTTGAGAGATGCTAGTGATGGGAAGCCCTGTCTCTTTGACATGTGATCAATAAGTGGCTGAGACAGCAAGAGAGGCCAGGGATTACTGATCTAATTGGACTGAGAATTGTGAGGACAGGAACACACACAAACACACACACACACACTCCCTCTCACAGTCGAGATGCATGCTCACACACAAGATAGATCTGTCAGACTGTGGCTTTGTGGTCTGAGAATGACAAATATAGAAAACTTGCTCACACGTGCAGATGTCATACCTGTGTAGACGCACTGCCATTGTTTCAGTTCTATTGTACAATAGACAACTCAGGGGCCTGTTGGTTAAAGAGGCCAGAAGTGAGGATGATGATGACTTGGATGACAGGCAGGGAGATGGCTGCTGTTTACTGTTTAGCAGCTCATCACAAGCACTGAGTAGGGAGGCAGGAGGAGGGAACAGAGATGGATGACCTGCGGATTGAAACAGACGCCACTAAAAGCCTGGGGAATCCATACGTGTGGGACCGTGTGTGACACTGCTTCTGGATCATGACTATTGTGAAAGAAAAATTTGATCTTCCTGAGATTCTTATCGGGATAGTTTGTCCTGATCGTGTGTTGCAGGGGAATGTCCGCTTCCTCAAGCTGCTGCTGTCCAGGGGTGCCAACTGGCTGCAAAAAGATTTAGAGGGAATGACCCCGCTTCATCTGGCCACCCGTCACCCCTCTCCTAAAGCCCTTGCTCTGCTGCTCAAATACATTGGCCCTGGAGAGGTTGACACACAAGACAAGAATAAGGTACTGGAGTAGAGACACACACACATGCAAAAGTTGCTTATTTTTACAACTGCTTGTAATTTGAGTCAGTCAGAAAGCAGCCAGTCTGGGCGTCCAACCAATAACCTGCAAAGAGATAAGTGACTGACTTAAGAGAGTTTGCTCGAAGCAATTGGAACTTTAAGTCATACACACATAAATGTAGAGGCCCACGCACACAGCAGCAAAAGATGTAACAATATGTGGCTTTGTCCTATGTTCTAATGATAAAAGCACAAACACACAGTCCTCTTTGTCTGTTGGAGCTGATGTGTATCTGACATCAGTAGTTAGTTTTGTAATAATCCAATATGCATCATCAGGTCAGATGACAGTGGTTTCAGCAAATCTTAGAATAGCTCAGTAGCCGTCATGGAGTCAGTATCTGGGTTAGAATCTCTGCCTGCTATTGGATCTTCAATATGAGCTTTGTGCAGCACGTTCCTCTATATTTCCTGGACATGTCATAGTGGAGTAATTTTCTGAATGTAAGTGGAAACCTCAGCCCTGAGGATACAACAACCCCCTTTCTTTTTTTCTTTTTCTTTTTTTTGAAGTCCATTTATTTATCTCTGTCTCTGACTTTTCATCTTTTCATCTACAGCAAACTGCTCTTCACTGGTCAGCGTTTTATAACCGTCCAGAGCATGTACGCCTTCTGATCAAGCATGATTCCAACATAGGCATACCAGACAGTGAGGGCAAGATACCTCTGCACTGGGCTGCGCACAGTCAGGAGGCCAGCGCCACACAAACCGTGCGCTGTATACTGGTACATTTCCAAGTTTGCACACACACACACACACACAGGTTCACAGCTATAATTTTCATCATCAACCATCCTAAACGCCTGCATCTCTTTTCTTTGCTGCTGTGTATGTTTTGTGTGTGTGTGTATGTGAAGGAAGCAGCGCCTACTGAGTCCCTGTTGAACTGGCAGGACTATGAGGGTCGGACGCCCTTGCACTTTGCTGTCGCCGATGGTAACGAAGCAGTTGTGGAGGTGCTGACATCTTATGAAGGTTGTAATGTGACGGCTTATGATAACCTCTTCAGAACACCACTGCACTGGGCAGCTCTACTGGGTGAGTGAATACACATCCTGCGTGTGACTTCCTGCAGCCCGTAAGCTGCAATACAAGCTGCTGTATGTGACCAGAGAGAAGCTCGTCTCCCTAACAGCAAAATTCTCATTAGGTCTTTTTTGTAACTGGTTAGTTGAGTCAAATAGTTATTACACGTGACTATGTTTTATTTTTGTTCATGCTAGCAGCATGGCATGAACAAAAATGAACAAGTCTGCCAGCCAGTTGATGCACTACCAAAATATCTCAACTGTCAGATGAATTACTGTGATAATTTCTGGAGACAGCCATGATTCATGAAGATAAATTCTACTAATGTGGTGATCCTCCAGTGCCACAGGCAAGTGACGTCATCATCAGTCACAGCTATACCCTGAGTTTACCAGTAACACCGCTAATAAACAAATACGTACTATGTTTAGTACCTCTGTGGTTGACTCAGTCATGCATACTCTTTGGAATATGTGATGGTATACCTTATTGTTGTTGCTTTTCCTTTTCAATTAAAGTACACTAAACACAACGCAAGATTTTTCTTTTCTAAGCGGCGTGGTTAAGCAGTTGCCTTAGATCCTTAAATCATTGTCAGTACCTGCCACTCTGCACGTCCCCCCAACTGTTAATATTTTCCAGGCCATGCCAAAATCGTTCACCTGCTGCTGGAGAGAAACACATCTGGTACAATTCCCTCAGACAGCCAAGGAGCGACACCACTGCACTATGGAGCTCAAAGCAACAATGCTGTGAGTTTTACATGTTTTGTGATACTATATTCAAAACAGTATAATTTATCAGTAAAGAAAGTGTTTTATCCTGTATAGTCTGAATCACTTTGAGAATGTAGAAATTAGGGAACGATTTTATGTGCTTGATCGATCATTGTGCAGGATTATCAGCATCTGAATGTTCTAAAAATGATATTTCACTGAAAATTTCAGTACACTTTATTTGTTTGCTGGAAGTATTTGTAATTATCTTCACGAATAAAGTTCATTTAACACAGTTAATAAAATGCAGTTGTCTCTGTGTGCATGTGAAGGAGACAGTTGGTGTGTTTCTCTCCCATCCATCCGTCAAAGATGAACCTGATTTGGAGGGCCGAACCGCATTCATGTGGGCCTCAGGGAAGGGCAGTGATGACGTCATTTGCACCATGCTTACCCTCAACCCTCACATCGATATCAACATGGCCGACAAATATGGCGGCACCGGTGAGCACTTGAAAATCCACATAGTAAAAAGTGACGCTCCTCCAGACTGCCTTGACCCATGCGTCTCACCTCTCTGTGTGTTTCATGGCATGGTGATACTAATTTCTGGGTCTATGGCCAAACACACACGCCTTAATCATTGTTACTAAAATGCGACTTGCCCCTTGTTTTCATATAGACATGATGTTGTCATGGTTGACTTCCTCCAAGTTGCAAAAGAGTTGCTGTGATTGAGGAAAAAGGAAAGAGATGCTGTCGCAAAATAACTCCCTTTCTGAACAGTCTGCTGTCCTTTGACGTGTCTGCTTCATACATGCAGACACACATGACTTACTGCCACACTGTGACCCCTAGGGCAGTCTATACACATAATCTCCGTGGTGATATCCTCTCTGCTCAACCAGGCGTTCATTGTTTATACATGAATAACATGGAGGGATTGAGTCATGCTAATGAGATGCTGTGAAGGGCAGTTGAACTGACTGGTGCCCAGATCACTTCCATGCATATGACTCCCATCTAAGCTGCTGGGGGACCAGAGAAGGGAGGTGGGGTATCTGCAAGGAGGATTAAGTGCATTGCTCTTCCAATGACCAGGCTTTAGCTACAGCCTTCAGAGGGGCTCCAGTCAAGGATGTAAAGGAACAAAGAAAAAGCAGATAAGGGACAGGAAATTTTCTTAAGGGTGCAGTTTGATTCAGGACCTCATTCACTTGTCTGCTGTGTGTATAAACAGCGCTCCATGCGGCCTCCTTGTCAGGCCACGTGAGTACAGTCAAGCTGCTGTTGGAGAAAGGAGCAATGGTTGATTCTCTGGATGTCATGAAACACACACCGCTGTTTCGCGCCTGTGAGATGGGCTACAGAGATGTCATACTTACTCTCATTAAAGGTAGGTGTGAAACCATTATTTTTGGGATGTGTGATTTCAGTGATGAAACAAAAGACAATTTTGCAAATCTTTTTAATATTGTTTTGTTGTGTCCATGATCTGAAATATTTTAATACAGGTTCTGCTCGTGTGGACCTGGTAGATGTGGACGGTCACACTGCTCTGCACTGGGCAGCTCTAGGTGGGAATGCCGAGGTCTGCCAGATACTGATGGAGAATGGGATTAGTCCTAATGTGCAGGTATACATCAGAAAATTTCATGGTGGCAGAATGGTAAAAGAATAGCCCAGACTGTTGTCCCTTCATCACTGATGTTGCTCTTGCAGTTGAGCAGGTTTTCTTTCAAGCACAAAAACTAACAGTTTAGCAGTAAATTTGAGTGGTATTTTCAAAATGTAATGTTATTATCTGCCAGTTTTTTCCCATCATTCACAGTTTATTAAAACGTGTAAAAAAAGGTGTAAAAAGCACCTCATTTCACCACCAAAACTAAATCAAATGGGTGTTGTTGTTTTTTTACTGTAACTATGATTGTAACTGTGATTTGCAAACTTAAATTTGTGGGAAATAACCATGACTGGAATGTGTACAATGAATTAAAGGACAGATGACAAGACAAAACTAAATAAATATATCATGAAATCAAGATTTTTTTTTTCTCAGTTTAAAAAAATGTTTTTATCACTCTGCATCTGGCTACAGGATCATGCTGGACGAACTCCACTCCAGTGTGCTGCGTATGGTGGCTACATCACCTGCATGGCGGTTCTCATGGAGAACAATGCAGATCCAAATATACAAGATAAGGAGGTTAATATAACAACTTGCGTTTGCTTAAATGTAGAAACTGTTTTCCCCAATTTATGTTTAGATGCAAAAAAGGTTCAAAATTACAATGTGAATGGTGGTCTGCTTTTATGGGACTACAGGGCCGCACTGCTCTCCACTGGTCATGTAACAATGGCTACCTGGACGCTGTCAAACTGCTGCTGGGCTACAATGCATTTCCTAATCAAATGGAGCACACAGAGGAAAGGTAAGGACAGAGTCTGTCATAAAAGCAGCAGTAGACATTGGTAGATTTATGAACAACACTTCTATGCTGTGCAGGTACACCCCTCTGGACTATGCTCTGCTGGGGGGGCACAGTGAGGTCACTCAGTTCATGCTGGAGAATGGTGCACTGTCTATAGCAGCCATCCAGGACATCGCTGCTGCCTCCATCCAGGCTGTCTACAAGGGCTACACCGTCCGCAAGGCCTTCAGAGAGAGAAAGCAGCTCCTCATGCGGCATGAGCAGCTGCGCAAGGATGCAGCCAAGTAAGAGTCTAAATGCACAAGCATGACATGATACCTTTGAATGACGTTTCGCTGGCCCAATGCCAAATCACTGTTGTAGTTACTTGATTCCTTGAAGCAACGTTCGTCTTGCCAAATAACTACATAAACTCATGGAAATGCTTTAAATCCTTTCTTAGTAAACAAGTATTGAGATTTTGTGGCAAGCTGAAAGTGAGCTAATCTTTGCAACTGCAGCATCAATAGTAATTCCTTTTTTTTTAGCACAAGGAAGGAAATGGTTTTATACTTCAAATGTATTGGCTCTGTTTTTTCTACCGTACCAGGTTTTTTTTTTCTTCTTCATGATCAGTCTTCTGCTTCTCACCCATGTAAAAACAGTCACACTCTCTTCGTATCTGTCTTTCTCTCTATACACACATTCATCTTCCATCTGTCCATTTCCTCTGGCTTGCTCTTCATTTGTCATTTACTCACCAGTCTCACCTGTTTTTCTTTCACAAGGCTTTTGATAAGTAAATTTGCTTTAAGAGAGCATGGTGACATCTTTTTTTTTCTAGTATCCTAAGCAGAATATTTTATCCAAACAATAGAATTTTTTTTGTAATGTTCTTTTTGTAAAGTTTATAAAATATTCTACCATCTACACCGCCCTTGGCAATAAAAAAAAATGCACAGCCTTCATTTATCAAATAGGAAAGATTTAACCATCTATGGTTTGATTTCTTTGCATGTGGATTGGGGATGGGTTGTTACAGACATCATGTCAATAGCACCTTCAGAAATAAGTTTACTTAGCAAATTGATGACGTGTTCAATACTTATTTCACCCACTGTATGTTTAAGCTGGAAACAAATGATCTGGTTCTGACTGTTGCAGTGACTAGTTTCTCTTTCCTTCAGCAATCAGATGATGGAAAGATGGTAACTCAGTTTTAAAAGGTTCAAATTACTATTCTGCATCAAGCAAAAATAAATGCTGTGACTAATGAAATTGGGTAACAAAACATCCAACACATTAATAAAATCTGGCAGAATAGTGATGGACCATAGTGATGGTAAAAGAGTGGTTAAGGGAGCATAATGAATAATTTTCATACATTGATTGGTTTTCCTCCCAAGTGGTGTATTTCCATGTATTCGCCTACATGTCTAATTGTTTTCACAGTATCACAAACTTGTTTGAAATCCCAACTGGATTCAGCTTATCTTTGCTACCATAGCTGTCATTGGACTGATCAGCACACATGAAACGTTAAAGTTCAATGACCTTTCACATCTGTACAGTATCAGAACAGTAACTACCTGGGAATTCAACAGGACAACCTCAAACACTAACTCCGACCCTAACCCACAAGTTTCCAACAGTGACTCTGAGAAAAAAAAAATGGTTGTAAGATTACGGCCTGATTACAGCTGTTGCTGCACTTACATTTCTTTTTTTTTTTTTTTTTTTTTTTTTTTTGCACTTACATTTCTTGTCATATGTCACAACTTCTGTGGGTTCAATTTTCCTCTGTGTTTAGGAAGCGAGAAGAAGAACAGCGCAGAAGAGAAGCTGTACAGCAAGTTTCTGTGGCCACTGTAGAGAAGCGAAAGGCCTCCCTAGTGAGAGCAGGGCTGGGAAAGCTCTCCTTAGAGAACCTGACAGTGAATGATTCGCTGCTGGAAATGAAGAAATCCTCCAAAGCTGAACGCACAAAAAGCAAAGAGGAGAAACGCAAAGGTACACCAGTGTCGAAATGCTTAAAAGTGTCACGTTACAGCCTGTAGTGTGAAGTGTGTAGGTATATATTTTAACAGCGAGAATATATTCATCTTCACTTATATGAGATGTAGTTTGCATGGTGTTATGTAACATGTTTTTATTGAATGAGGCAGATATTGAAAGGACTTTTATCTCTACCTCACCAGCCCAAAAGAGCAAGTCCTCTAGAAGGAATGCAGCTGAACATCATGAGGTTCCCGAAGTTTCGAGCTGCAACTCTCATGCAGGTAGCACTGTGTCTGATTCTTCTCAGACCACCAGACTGAAGGAACTTCTGTCTCCTGCCAGCTGCAGCAACCCGCTTAATCTAAAACCCACGCCTCCTGCCGTGCCGAAAGTCAGGGAAAGATACTCCTCAAACACAAGCACTCCCGCTACGCCCATCTCCACTATGGACCAAACTGAAGTCGGTACTAGAGCATGCATCCCCCCCAAAAAAAGAAACACTCATGTGAGTGTCCACGCTGCCTCTGGCAAAGCAGATGCATATGCCAATCCCCCAAAGCAAAGAAACCACAAGGAGCAGGCTTCAGAGAAGGCCTCTGTCAAAGACCAAACTCATGCTTCATTAAGAAGCAATTCCTCCTCAGATCACAAAAGGCTCTCGAGGAAAACTCAGTCTGGCTCAATTTCAAAAATGTTGACGTCCACACAGAGGGAACATGACAAAGAGCAGCTCAGGAGAAGAAACGAGGCTGCACGCATCATCCAGCAAGTCTGGCGGAGGTGAGTTCACGTGATCTTGAGAGTGCATAGATGTGGCCGTGGAGGGGAGCTCAGTGGCTGGAGGTTATTTTACTGTGGGAAAGTGCCAGTCCCAGGCACAGTCCACATGTGTCCTCGCCCACATACATGCAATCTCTCTTGTAACACCCCTCATTTTCGTTCTGGATGTTATCACCACTGGAGCAGTGGGGGGGAGAGCGTGGGAGAGGGGCAAGACAGGGAGGCAGGGGACAGAAAAGCTATAATCTAGAACTTTCATACTAACTTAACAAGAGGCTAAAAGTTCAGTATGGCTGTTCTAATAGCTACCAGCAGCTTCTCTCCACTTTGTGCCCTCCTTACACTCACTGTGTTTCTCTTAGAGGCTGCCAGTCCACTGCAGGAGGCTCTCTGTTTCTGTGCAGCTTCACAATTATGTGTACATGCTGCCTATTAAATGCCCTAAATAAACTGTTTACTTTGTTTACGCTTAGTGAGCTTTAGAGTTAGGATTTGCCAGCTTTTAGGCCTTTGAACACTGTCTGAGATTTTTTTTTATTGAGCGGCGTGCATATGTGTGTCTGCAGGTTCTGTGCACGCAGAGAGGCTAAGGCCCACGAAAAGGTGGAGTCAAGTGAATCAAACTATGCCCATAACAGGAGGAAAATGAAAAACAGATCACAGCTGGCCAAACTAGCACAGAGTAAAAGCACTGTGCTACAAAGCATCTATGGTAAGGGAATTCTTACACCACTCAACGTTTTTTTTTGTTTTGCGAGTCAAACGGAAGTGTACCCTTTAATTCACCGCCCCTTCAAATAAAATTAGATTTCAGTTGAGGTGGCAGGTTTATGGTTAGGATGCTTTTTATTGAGACCTTCCCATTAAGTGAAAGGTCGACTCTATCATAGCTCTGAAATCTAGAGCCTAACGTCTTTATCATTTAAGTATTTTTACTAAAAGAGGTTCCAAAAGCCATTAGAGGAGAGATTTCAGGTTCGTACCCTTAACATATGAAGGATTTTATTTTGTTTGTAATTTCAATAAGCCATTGCAAATTATGAATGGAGACAAAATACCCCAAAAGGCTCCTCAGATAAGCTCATTCATACAGATGCTAACTAACAAATTCACAATACTATGTAAAAACAGATGCACCAACAGGTTTTTTTTTTAAATTCTAAATGAAAAAGTCTAACATTTCAGTTAAAGTCTGAACAAACCAAAGTATATTAAGTAATTTAAAGGCTGTTTAAAATTCCTTCATATAATAGCATCAATATTTGCCACTGATGCAAATATTAGTCCAGCTGGACAACTAAAAATCTATTAAATAACCACTTTGACAGACAAGAAGGAATATTATCTTTCTTAATAGGTAATGAAACTTGCACATTCAGTAGATTTAAAGGTCCGAAGGAGCAGGATTCATCCCAAGTGTGATGCTTTCTTATCTTATTCTTTCTTCACCGGAGAAACTGTGACTTAGTGTGGAAGCTCAACACATTTTTATCTTTATGATTATTTTTATTATTGTTATCATCATTATTGCTGTTGTTAAAAAAGAAAAGAAATTATAGTTGTTTAAAAAAAAAGGAAAAATACATAAATGAAATTTGTTTTCCTGCGCTGTATGTATAAATTTGCCCAAAGCTTTTTAAATTTGGTGGCAGAGTTGTCACTGCTTTTGTTTAATGATGCTCTGATTGTTTAATTCATGACTATTGTACTTGATTATAGAGTGGTTTAAAAAAGTAAATAAATAGAAAAACATCGTGGAATACCATAAAATAAAGCCCAGATTTAAATTTCATCAAAATGCCATGAGATAATTTAACATAGGCAGTATATTCAAAAACCATAGTAACAAAAAGTTCTTGTAACTGATGGACTCTTGCATAAAAGAGGGGTAAAAATTAAAATCGGATGTCTAAGATTTGGACAATTATGCAAAACCTTCATAAAAATGAATTTCTGCAAACCTCTGAGGTCAAACATATGCCTAGTTTTCCACAGGAAAACCATTAATGTGTTCATTTTATAAATTACCACATGACTAACCTAATTACATTTTCTTTGCAGTATCTGTAGAGACAGTTTCAAAGATAATCAAACATGTAAGAAAAGTCAACAATTTCCATGTGGCGTAACACATTCACATGATTGTATTAAATATAAAACTACTACAGAAACGACATCACAGAAACAGGATTCTTCTCAAATGCATGTTAAGAGTTTCTTTTAAATTGCACCAAGAAATTATGTCAGCACGGGAAATAGAGAAACAGCAGAGAAGGGTTATTGCCGTTTTTGAGAGCAAGGCTGTAGTTAATTACAATGGTAATAAAATCTGTTATTAATCAAGTTTACTTTTGAATTTCCAAACATTTTAATTCTCAAACCTAAAACTTAGACGGTTGCAGCTTCAGTGCTTAACATACGTTACGGCCTAAATGAGTCTTCCAGAGGCCATGCCAAGGAAGCAAAACTCACAACTTTTGAATTACATTGGCCTGTGATGAAATGGAGGGCAGTAAACTCAACTCTGCTAGTATTCCACACAGAATCAGTTTTTGTGGGGAATCATAAAGCCTCATTATGAAAGCCTTAAGTAAGCAATAAGCATGGCTGACGAGTCGAATAAACAAACCAACGCTGGAAGCAACGCTGCGGGAATCTGGAATTTTGTAATTTAAGGAAGAAGCTGGGAGTCCTGGATACTCTATTACAAAATTAATAATGGCGGATAAGAACCAGTGCAAAGGTCTCGGGTGATGTTTCAGTTCATAAACTGTATGTGGACAGTATCAGCTTGGTTCTCTGCGTGGAACTGCTGTCATGGTTTAACTCGCAGACAGCCCTGACCTTCGTAACACATCACCAGGCGATGACGGAAGGACAGGCAGAACCCTTGCTGCACCAAAACATGTGAGCGCACATGCCCTCTTCCTCTCACAGATGGACTGAAAAGACTCCTCGGTCCAACCCTACCTTCTGACGTGGTTTTCCCCTCCCCCTTCTCACCTCACACACCCCCCCACCCCCACCCCTCCTCTCCCCTCTCTATCTGACAGTCCTGGTACTGTGAAAAGTTCAGAGCTGTCAGGGGGAATGTCAGACGACTGCGTCGGGCTATCAGCTGAACACACAAACCCCCCGCACGATGCTTCACACGTTCATTAGACTTATTGTCTCACTCTGTCTTTTTTTGATTTCCACTTGGTGGAGGGATGTTTGACACACAAATGTGGAACGGGTCACACTGCTCTTCATTGTCATTAACCTTTTTTTTTCCCCCTGTAAACGGCCTTTAAAACCATCTTTCTTCTAACATGTTCAAAGATCTGTATTATGACACATGGAAGGGACTGTATTTTTGATTTGACTGGAAAAAAACAAACACAACAGAACATTATAAAACTAAGAGACAACCCTGACACTGGTTGCTACGAAACCATTAAGATCTGTAACTTTAACCAGATGCTTTGTTCTGTTGTTTTGTAGCAAAAATAACGGTTACACCACAAACCCTGTGAAAATTATTGAATCTGTTGGGCTGCTTTTTCTAAAATGCCTTGATGTTTCCTTTTTTGGATCAGTGATGAGCTCTTCTCTTAGTTTTGTAAGTTAAAGAAGTGTTTGTGACAGCTAAAATAAAAAAAATAATAATAATTTAGGCCCCAGCGAGATTCGAACTCGCGACCCCTGGTTTACAAGACCAGTGCTCTAACCACTGAGCTATAGGGCCTTAGACAAGCACAGAGTGACAGCAGCTCTAATTTGAACACACCTGTATCCATGGGTGTGGAACACTGTCAGAAGAACCTGTTGTACTGGTGACAGAGCATTATGCAATACCAGCAAACATAAGTGACAAACTGCACACGTCATCTTACTGGAAATATTATAATAAATGTCATTCAAACACTTCTCATGTATGGTTCATCAGGCAATTCTATGGCCAGACGAGGGCACTCATTTCAGGGGTCTCAGTCTCAGCTGCTCTTGGACATCCCTCTGCGCACCCAGAGCCAGTGTAAGTGCACACACACACTCAAACGCTTTTTTTTGATGAGATGTAGCCTCCTAAAGATAATTACATGTTCTTGTCTTGTTTTCCAGTGAGTGGACTAGACTGCGTGCATCTGACTGATGCTGTGAATCAAGCCAAGCAGTACTCCTACCACCTGAGACCATACAGTGCAGGACAGGGGACGAGGGGCCGAGGGAAACATTGAACACACACACAAACACACCAAGTTATTTTGCGTTTTCTCAGCTGGCTGGCAGGTTTGCGTTATAGAATTACTCCACACAATATTCGCTCAATGTGCCAAGTTTTCTAAAATTAAGTTATATGACATCAGAGCCGTGACCTCACAGGGTGGGGTTAAGTCTACAGAAATGGCTTGTGTAAAAGATAACCTTTAATCCATTGTGGAAGGAACGCATACACACTCCATGTCCCTCGTTCTCCATCGCTCTTGCACACACACTGAGATAACCTTTCCTCCCGTTGTGTAGAATGAGGCAGTCTATCAACAGCCAGTCATACAGATAGCCCACCTGCAACCGCCAACACACACACACACTTTTTCTACATATCAGTCTAGTCTTTGATTGCTTTGCCTCTCAAAAGAAATATTCATTTCTGAACTGTGCCTTTTTTTAATTCTTATTTGGTAAAAAAATATATATTATTTTGTGTAATTTCATAAATGTATAGCTCAAGGTTTCTTGCGCTATTATATATTAAATAATAAAATAAAAACAGAAAAACAAAGCGTACTTGGAGTTTATTTTATCTTTATTTTGTTTTTTGTTTTAAATCTTTTTTATTTTTAATCCAAAGTTACCTTATACTGGAGTAAGCACTGGATCAAGGAACAAAACTCAGAAATGTTGGCAAAGACAGAACAAACAGGCTAAGAATAATGCCACAAAGAGGCAGTTAATAAGACCCAAAAAAATGAAGTTCCTTAAACAAGAACATTAAGTATTCATGGTCACTAATGATAACAAAAAAATAAATGTTCTGTTGCATGTACTTGCTCCTACTGAGCTGAGTTTTGTTATTCTACATGTCTGAAAGATGAACTGAACAAACCCTGTGCTTGTCTATTGGTTGCGTCGGTTAGTGGTTAGTACATGTCTCGAAGGCCCATACTTCCACGGTGTACAGAGGAGCTGTGAGCCATGGTGACGCTGTAACAGTAGAGCAAGTCTGTCAGCCACTGCTCCCTGGGTGCACCCCGGGAGTACCTCTGAAACACACAGGCAAAGGGTAGTCAGGTGACAAGCTTCAACAGAGGGGTTATGTTTATCTCTCCGTCCACATTCTGCAGGAGCACTGAAACGTGTGCACTTAGTAACTACCGTGAGGTACTGTATGATCTCTTGCAGCAGAGCAGCATTGGCCACCAGCTGGTTATGGAGCGGTGTGTGCTGCAGGAGCATCGAGAGGATCAGTCCGAGCTGCGGCAGCTCTTCCTCATTCAAATCTCCAATGCGCATCGACTGCAGAACGATCCGCAGCAGGCGAGGAACACTACTCAGTGCCGTAACACAAGCCCCCCAAATTGCTTCCCTGCAATCATGACAAACTCTGTTAAAAGGTCTCTATTCGCAGAAAGTGGTGAACAATAAATTCCTAGTATGATTATTCAAAACGCACCTTTTGTGGTTGGCTTCGGCAGGTGCCTCCTGTTGCAAAGTGACAAGCAATGCCAGCAGGCTAAGGCAGCACCGAGACAAGAAGCGCAGCACTGGCTCAATCGGCAGGATGGACAGATCCAGTAATCTGGAGACAGCTCTGAGCAGCCCGGCTGCCATGCTGTCAGGAACCACCTCCAACTTTGTCTGAGACATATACACAATAACATCACTGCTATAAAAAAAAATATATATATATAGAGAACAAACAACAGCTACTCAAGGAATACAACCGTAAAATGAACTCTGAATTAACAATCACTAAAACAAGTTTGGAGATGAATGAATATAGATTCTTACCATGTATTTGCAAATGCCGTTTTGCAAGATGTCAAAGCACTGAGACTTTGAACCCACAGTTTCCAGACAGTGGCACACTTCCTAAAAGGAAAATAAATACAGAAATGAATGAATGAACGAATAAATATCCAACAATCATATTATTGCCATTTCCAAAAATGTGAGTACAAATATTCCACAAGAGAGTTCCAGTTTTTCAACACGACCACAGTTTTTCAAAAACAAGGTTGATGAAATACGGAAGATTAGACGGTATTTTGCTATGATCTTAACTATACAAAGTTCTCTGTAAACATGTTGTTCTAAAAGAGAAAATAAAAGCACAAACACAACGCAAAGTGCTTGATTTTCCTAAAACCACCAGTCTTCAGATATTTTATTAATTATTGCTAATTTATGGTATTTAAAAAAAAACGTGATTACTAAAACCCTGTTCTTTATGCTTTCCAATGATTTTTACTTCCAATGTGTGATACCAGGTCATAATAATGAAAAACAGAAAACCTCAACTTTCCTGAATTTTTTATTTTTTTTTAAATAAAAAAATGGCAATGGCAAGATGGAGAACTAAAACTAGTGCTATTTTAGAAAAAAAGATTGGTAAAAGTCTGTCTAGAATGCTTTTAACCTACATGTTTTATTGCCTCCTGTCTGAATGAGTGATCTTCTTCTTTGCTGAAATGGGGACAGCGCCTGGTTCAGGCCAGAAAAAAGCTCCAATGCCACCAACTTTTAAAAGGTGAAAAATAAGGCTCAGCTTTTCCTCATTAACTTGAAATCCAAATCAAATTTCTCATTACCTTTTATCAAATTGAGGTGTGTCTGAACGGTGCACCTGTTGGCATTCCCTCAGTCATTAAAAACAATCCCGTCTCATTAGTCGAACAGGAGCTGACACAGTCCGTTCCTTAATGCTGCCCACCACCCCCCCACCACAATGCGTCCTCTCCCTCCTGCATCCCGCCACTTGCCTGTGATTGATTTGGACAGGGAGATGAGAGAAGCAGGATCTGAGGCCTTAATTGAGGGTCGGAATTTGTGATTATAAGCCCCCACTAGCTCACACACACTTGCCCCAGGTCATAGTTACGTTAACAGTAATTTCTGTGCAGAAATGTCACTCTCCCATCATGCCATAGGCTCTCATTAGCATTTGTGCATATCCCCTATGCCCAATAACCATGGATCTCCAACCTGCGCAACGCGATAAAGGTTCCCCTCTCAGCAGGAGTGCCATGATAAAGCTTCCACCCTCTGAGCTCTATATGAGGGACAGAGAGAGACCGGGGGGACTGAAAGACCGCAGTTGTGTCCAGAATATCAACACTCTGCAATTTTCAAAATTACGTCTTCTCTTCTGCTTCTTTCACCTCAAAGTTTCTGCTCTGTTTAAATTCAACTAACTGACTCCTGAGTGGAAGCAGTTACGGGAACTACATGTATATAACTTTTGGGGTGACGGTAAAAGGAAGTGTGAACCTCAACAACATCCCAGTGGTGAGTGAACTGGTCCAGCAGGGTGGGGAAGAGGCAGAGAGGTGAAAGTGGAGTGGGAGGCAGAATGCTCTCATCCTCCTGCAGGGTGGCGAGATTTTCGGACGAGAAGCCTGTGAGGGTGGAAAACAGGAAGCTGATGTAGTCCACGTCCTGCAGAGCTGCTTCCTGGCTCCCAACCAACCAGCCATTCAAGGAGGACCTGCAAAAAAGACAAAAAGCAAATACTTTATACAACTGACACAATATCTGCATTAGAAAACCAATGCTTGTAGAGTTTCTCCCATCTTTAGTGCGCATCATCACATTTTTGAAGACTATTTCTGATGATGTGTTTTGTAAGAGTGCAATCTGCTGTACAAAAACGCACGTAAATACAGTTATGAAAACGACTCCTTGTCCTGAGGGAGGATAGATCTGTAACAGCAGGAAATGTGTGTGAATAACAGTGTTTTTTTGTGAAGCCTGGGAGGCACATGCAGACCGTCTCCTCAATACTCCATGACGATGCTGCATTCCAACCTCCCAAAGAGCTCTTTGTGTCAAATCCATTACGCACACATCCTTATCCCATATGAACTCAGTCCTCCCTCCACTCAAAATTTGTATAATACTGGCCCACTGACACAGGAAAAGGGTCAGACAGCACCACAGGGAAAGGTAAGTAGGGGACAGGAACCCATTTTATTGCCATCCATAAGTTGAATAAATAAATAAATGCAATTTAAAAAAGATAATTCACATCAGCATCTATCAACAAGCTGCTAAGAGAGCTGTTGAAACAGCAATTCATCTGTGAAAGCGCAATACTGCCATCTCATGGTATGCAAGAGTGCTTTTCATATGTCTAATACTGATGCTAGACTGGACCATGATTCCAAAGCTAAAGGCATCCAACTGCTGTGGGGCAGCGGTGTAGGGGTCACTTATGCAAACAGGGTTTTCAAGCTCACCTAAAACGTATAATACGGATCAGAGAGGTAGCAAGGCTGGCAGAGATTCTTCCAGCCGTGCAGCAGCCACTCAGATTGGCCAGAAGAGACTGGGACATGTTGGGGAGGAAGTAGAGTAGCTGCACCATTCGCTGTTGGGACTCTGCTGGTAAGAGCACCACCACTCCTTCCTGTGGATCTTCACACACAAACAAAGATGCACGCTGTAATTAAACAGTGGCAGCAATGCACTACACCCTCTGGGGATATAACATGAAGGAAAAAAAAAATTATAATGAAACCAAGATCATCAGACCATGTTTGGGTGGCGACAGAAAAAAAAAAAGGACAAGTCAGAAAGACATAACTACTACATGAAGGGTGCAGATAATGTGAGTGTGTGTGTGGTGTTCTGTCGGTCTCTGACGCACATGCTGATGTCAGAGGCCTTCAGACAAAAGGAGTCTTGTGATGGTGAATTGCTGGCTCTGCTGCAGCTTCTGTCAGAATACCCCTCCTCCTGGCCCTCTCTGTCACACACCAGCCGCACTATCTGACCATTCTCTGAGCTGCACTTGTGGACAGACTCCTACCACTGGTTGGAGCTCCATTTTAGTTGTCTTAGATGCAAAATGTTGAGTTATACTGCCACTTAGTGGACACGGAATTGTACACAATTTGTATATTTTTATTTTTACATGCTTGTTTATAGAAAAGTGTGTGTTCACATCTATACATGCATCAATTCAATTCTGGTAGTAAAGAACACCTAGACACAGAACGTGTTGTTGGCACCAATGGCTACACATTGGCGAGTCATGACTTTTAATATAAATAAAATATTGATAAAATATTGATTTCTACATCTGACCAAAACCTAATTACAGTTGCCATGTCAGGAATTTACACCAAATGGGACTGAGTTGTGAAATAAGGGTGAAATATGTTTGTAGGTCTCAGTGCTTCCAAAAGCAAGGTGACAGGTCTCATCTTTTTCACCACATGTGACTGTGTCATCAGTTCTTCAAAGTGTGGCTGTGTAACAGCTTAAAAATTATAATCAAAGTGGATATATATGGATCTTGCCCGGTATTGCAATGAGCTACTCCAGCCTGCATGAGCACTCATTTTTCTCTTTAAAACTGTGTACTCACCGTAGAGTCTGCAGGCATGTGTCTGCAGACTGTAGAGCAGCTCTTTGTTGCCTCGAGAAGCCGCAGCCTGGATGGAAATGATGAGCTGTGCAGAGAGCGCGGGGTTACGGTGGCCCAGCTGGGACAACTGCACAGGAAGAGACGCCAGCCAACGACACAGCACCTTGCTCCTTCAGACGGGGGGGGGGGATAATATATAATAATTGTAAAATTTTGTACAGAGCAGTCAAATTCATGGTGATTATTATTACAGGACTGTAACAATTTTAAAAATTCATATTCCCTTTTTCAGAAGTTGTGTTCAAGTTGCAGTGTAATTCCTCTTTCATAGGCTCCATAAAGCACTTTCTATTTTTAATACAGTTTAGATTTTTGCAAAACAAAATTTCAACTTTGAAAAGGAAAAAAAAATCCTGCTGATGCAGGTTTGGTCTTGGTCTCTAGAGTGGATATAAAATATTACATAAAGTACTGGTAAAACATTATTGCATTATTTAAGCCAAAATAACTATTGAAATTATGATTTTGACATTGTGGTCCTTCATTGGAATGTAGGTTTTACAGAAGACCCATTCAATGAGTTGTACTTACAATTATATATACACATACATATGTATATATATATATATATATATATATATTTTTTTTTTTTTTTTTTTTTTTTTTTTTTAC
>JBAMYA010000008.1:9806465-9823550 GCA_037176975.1 Arrhamphus sclerolepis
GTTTGGGCTGAGACTGGGCAGACAAATACGAGATAGCGCAGGGAGGTACAAAACAAGGAAGTTTTTTTTTCTTCTTTCCTTTCTTTTCTTTAATGAAAAAAATGACAATTTATTTTTTGAATTCGAGTCTGACTAGGTGAGATGATGTAAGTCATCAATAGTCTCAGCATTTACCCTACTGTATTCTTTTACAGTACGTTTGTTTTTACCATTTAGCCCTAAACGAAAACTGTGAACGTTCAGGTTAAATAACCTATGTTTTGTAAACATCCACTGAGGTTACCTGGCAATGTGCATGTGTCCTTGCTCCTGCAGGTACAGTTTGCTATAGAAAGAGAGCAGCAGAGATCGTGTCTGTAGAGGGAGGTTCCTTTGCTTATAGTAGATATACACTGCTGCCAAAAGTTCTTCTGTCACTGCTGCAAGAATACAAACACATACAGATATTTAGATCATAGCACACACTTACAAGTCCCCTCACACAAATGTTTGATATACAAGTGTTTGCATATGATCACTCTTGTACAACATGTCAACTACACATCAGTTTGTTACCCAACAATCACACAAAACTAATTTAGAGGATTTCTTGATGGGGATTTTGGAGTTTTATTTAATTACCTGGAAATAAAAATACAAATGTTCAAGAACTCATTGATTCAGTTCCGTTCACTTTCATAATCCATTAAGGGAAATTATATTGTTGCAGTAAAAAGACTGTCAGTATTACAGAGTCACTATAAAGAGTCACTGTAAAAAGCTACAGCTGTAGACGGGAATGATCTTATGCACTGATCTGTGTCGCGTCAAATCTGAAGTCTGTGACTGAAAAGACTTTGTTGTGTAGAGGATCTGCAGTATTTCATTCTGCAACTTATACAACTTTCTTCTTTGCATAATCAGATCCAGCAGCTCAGGAGCAGGCCCAGTGCAAGAGCAAGAGCTTCTTCACTTTGTTCAGTTTCTTTGAGTCACTGACTGGATGTGATAAAGTGCCTGTTTGCTTATTTAGGTGGGCCAGTATTTTAGGAGAAGAAAAAAAAAAAAGGATGTATCCAGTTTTTCTCTATCTCCGCAACAAAACTTCCTCTGCTGTAAGTTTAGTTTGTTTTTTTTAGGTTAGGTTAATACATGGAAGAATATGTGTTACAGTTTACAAACATGTACTGGAATACCAATACAAATGAGGTTGATGAGCCACATTAATGACAGAACACTATATGGTGAATAAATCAAATACATGCTTACTTCTGCTCATCTGTGTGAGAACCATCTTCCACACAGTACCCAGCAGCATGTGCAGCTGCCTGTAGCTCAGTTTCACTCCGCTGCCCAGAGTGTCGCGGACGAAAGTTCTCAGCGGTGTCAGCCACTCTCCATCCGCCTCTCGACTGACGCCCTGCTTCTGGCTGAGGGCCACCATGACCTGGCAAAGCGTAATATTTAAAGCTAGGGGCTCGACAGTCAGAAATGGGATGGCAGCATTCTGTTTACTCCTGAGGAGAGGACAGTGACATAAGAGCAAACTCAGCAGGTAATCTTTGCGACAAATGTGTTTTTAGATTCCCCATCACACGGCACAGAGGTACTTTTAAATGTATACTGGTTACTGCACATGACAAAAACAAAAAGCAACAAACAAACAGTGGGAGGACACAAAAAGCTTTAATTTGCCAAGGATGTTATGAAGCAGTGTGCTGCCTAATTTTAGAAACCACAGAGAAAGAATTAGTTACTTAGAGGGGGGGGTTCAAATTTCAAGTGTAGTACAGTTAAGCTACATGATTACAGTTGTATTTTTACAAAACCATAACTGTACATTTGTCATACATGTCATGTAGCTACAGTTTGAAATAGAAATGATCTCCATTGGAGGATCTTGTTGTAGCAGATATTCTTAAGTTCTTCTCAGTAAAACTAAAACCTCCAGGCCAGAAAAATACGGAAACCTGAACTGCAAAAGGTACAGAAAGAGTCTTCCACTGCCTCTTCCAGCATTTTCTCTCAGCAAACTCAAAATCAGCACGTCAACTCAAAATCTGTTTGTCAGATTACATATGAATAAAATGTTATTCAAAAGGTAACCTGCGATCAAAAGTTCTCTTTAAGCAGTTACGTTAGTAGCAGATAAACTGATGTCTAAAAGACACAGTGAAAGATGAAACATTATGTTCCATATTTTAAGCAGAATTAATCCATCACTTCTGTTTGGTTTGAGATCAAGCAGGAGGAAATCGCTGGTTAAAAGTTGGTGTACGCCAACAGATTTGAGCTTGAAGATAACTTTTACCCTTGTCTTAAACCTTGACCATCTTAGGGACTGTGGTTGGTTGTGAACATTAAGGAACATTTAGCACTCTAGAACGACACTTGAAAGAAAACCTTTCCTGTGTCACAAGAATAAACGTTTGAATTTTCCAAATGAAGATCTGTTTCAATTTTTTTTTTAAATATATACATCTTGAAAACAAATCTTGTAGCGTAAGGACTAAACTTTCTAACTGGTATGTCTGGAGAGATAATGGGTTTCCATTTCTAGGGGGAAAAAAATAATACGAGGAAATTCTGACAGCAAATATCATACTTGTGTAAAAAGGTTGAAGATGAAAAGAGGATTATTTGGACAACAGGGTGATGATTTAAAAGAAACTAAAATCCACAAAGAACAACCTGAACCGGTATAAGCTGAAGGTTTGGTCTCACAGTCCCAGGACCTAAACATTATTATAAGCTGTGGATGGAACTCTTAAAGGTGTAACAAAAACCTCATAATACTAAAAGCACTGCACAGGAAGAATAAATGAAAATCCTCCAAACATGAAGTCAGACACTATGAGACACTTCTGCTTTCGCCCTGTGTGTCCCCCAGTGCAGACTTTTGATCTGTGTATTTTAGATGTTTCCCTCCTCCAACATCTTGATTCAAATAGATGGATCATGAACAGACTTGTTCAGACCTTCAAGACAAGCTGATGGTGATCAGTTAATCTGAGTAAGTGTTGAAACAGAGAAACACTTAAATAGTAATTGGAAATTATTAAAAATTTAAAAAGAAATTCTCACTTTAAATATTAATCCAAAATAAAAAATAAAAACATTTTCATCAACTTTACCTCTTTTGAAAATCAGATAATTGTGTTATTGCTTAGGTACGCACAGTAATATAAATTTGACCAAAAAGCCTCAAACATTTTCATGCCACAGCCTAATGACATATTCTACAAACTGGGAAAGAAAGGTGCTGGAATAAGAAGATTTAAAAAAACCACGGACATCAAGACTTCTGAATTTTTTTTTTAACCTGCCCTTTTAAAATGATGCCATATATTCTGCAATGTTTGCATGCTTAGCGTTGCCTTCTTTACTGTCTTTTCAATCCCGACTACAATTCATGTTTAATTACTTCTCGCCAGTTACCGAGTGGGATAGGCTGCAGAAATGTGAAATAAACAGGTGATATAAACAAATCAGGACGATACTTATCAATCATATCACAAAGGAAAACAAAAAAAGTTAAAGAAAAGAAGAAAAAAAAACCCAAAACACTGTTTGATTGCAAATGTTTTTGTTTACCTTTTGAGATCACCTTTCTTTTTATGTTTGGGTGTGTCCCGGGAACCATAGGGAAAGTTTTTCATGAAGTGCTGCTTAAAATCTGCAAGGTATTCCTTACGGAACCAAGCATCCTAAAACAAACAAAAAAGAAAAAGAAAATGCCGACTGTCATTTTTTAAAAATCCAACAGTTTCCTTCAATTAATAAAATTGTGGAGAAAAATAAAACATGGTTTTTTTAATGTGTATGTGTCATCTCACCAGTGCATCCTGGTTCTCCCGCTGTGGGGCCAGTTTTCTAAGCAGCTGCAGTATAGACAAAACCTGGAACATCACTGACATGGTATCTGGACTGAGCAGATGAGCGCCCTCTGTGTTATTCCATGCACAGTCATTAGCACTGGCTTCAACCCACACTTCCAGCAGGAGAGGCACAAGTGTAGATGCAAAGTTCTGCACAGTTTCAGCTGAGTCCAGACCCTCATTTAAACTAGCCTCCGGGTCCACTTCAGGTCTATTCAGTGAAAGAATAAAAGAAAATTGTTAAACACACACACAAAAAGCCTTCTCATGTAAACATGAAATTGCTAATCTTTGCTTAAAAAAACAAAACAAAAAACCTGCAGTATCATACCTGAGTCTAAATGTGGAGTGGGGAGATGGTTTGGCCCCAGAATGTTCAAACACTTTACCCCTGACTTTACTGGACACAAGTTCCCCCCAGGTGAGATACAGAGGTGTAAAGCGGCCTTCTGCATTTGAACCAAACACTCCGTCAGTTCGGACCAACATGTCACCTTCATCCATTGGCCTTTCTTCAACAACTGCCTGCAGAAATCGCCCAAGCCTAAAACAAAAGAGGAACATACTACAGAGCTGGCCTTCGGAACTATGATTTTAGATAATTCAGATTATGTTAGCAGGAGCAGGGACCATATATACCTTAGGAGAACAGAGAGGCGCCATTGCTGGCTGGTCACAGTCCTGTCAGGATTGACCGACAGTGCCCAGGTTTTTCCTTTGGCATCCTGAGTTTTTTTGGCTCCTATTTTACTCTGCCTGTGAGAGATCAGCTCTAAGAAGTTTGTGAGGAGTACTGCAGGCCGTGCAGCAAGCAGCGATGGGTAGTGCTCCAGGAACACATCAAGGACGTTCATGGCATCCTCCTGAATGCTTAATTCGATATGAGTCATAGCACAAGACAAGTGAGCACTGAGGAGAGGGTAAAATGGAGCGACTTTTTCTGCAGGAACAGACTGAGCAATGAACCTGAAAGGAAAAAAAAGAAAAAAAAAAGATGATGCATCGATTTTGAAACACTGAGATAGCCTTATTAATTGTACTAGATTTTAGTAACTGTGTTGGTTTTCCAACCTGAGCACACGTGTAGCTGCCATACGAACATTGCCATCCTTGTCTGTCAGAACAGCAGCAACTTCAGAGACCAAGCGTGAAAGATGCTGTTCTAACAGGGCAGGATTACTGGACAGCAACTCTTTCAAACCCAACAAGGCACTGTGTTTCACATTAGCATTGTAATGGTGCAGCTGTGACAGAAGTTCCTAAAGGAGGAGAAAATGGACAATGGAAATGAAAAAAAGGCAATCAGACAATCAATTCAAAGTCTGCTTTTCTTATTTTCTACACCTACATTGACACCAAGCTGTCTGTGAGTTGTGGGACCAGTTGAATCTCTCCTCAGTTGTTCAGGCAGATTAATTCCTCTTGTGCGGAAGGTAGTGTTGGTGACGTTATCAGCTTTGGGTTTCTTCTTTCCCACTCTCAGTTTGACCTTTTGAAAATCATCCTGTCTCTTCTTCTTCTTGGCCTTCATCTTTGCAGACTTGATTGCTGTCTGTGTCCCACAGACACAGAAATAAGTGATTTGAGTAAGTCCATTAACCGCAAAGAGCACAAGCCACTGACTATAGACTATAATTTTGCAGAGCAGTGCATACTGCTCATGTTTTGGTCTGGATGCTCGTGTTTGTCATCATGAAGTCAAAAGCAGCTGCACGTTTACAATCACACCCGCTAAAACGGCTAGCAGGCTAGCATACGGCTAATGTATCCATCTTATCCCTGATTCAGCGCCGTAATATTTCTTTTACTTACCACTGTAAGACCCTGAGAGGTTTACACGACATCAAACGTCTACTCAGGACCTTCCGCCAATAAATTCTAATCGATTCATACAAAAAATAATTCAATTCTGGTCTCGGTTGTGCACATGGGGTCCTTAGACTCCATGTGTACATGCTTAGAAAGCCTGTTTGTTTGTTTGACGTGTGTAGAGTTTAACGGCTACGGGGTTTACATAAAAACAACCTCAGTGATCGAGGGACAATGTGGTTTCATCAGATATTTAATGATACTTTATTGACTGGCTTACAATACCTTAATAAAGTAATAATAATTAAAACCAAAACAAAAGCCAAAATGTAGGCATTTATTTAATTTATTTCTCGAAATGTATAACGGCAATTCCTGGTGCACAAAATAAACGTTTCACATAGCTGCCCATACGATTGCCTTATAAATATTTAGTTATTATTTTCCACCATTTACCATTTATGATTAAAATTTGTATTCAACACGTGTTTAATTATATGGATTTATTGAGTCTATTGTGACGAAAAATAGCAATTTTTTCTTTTCAAAATCTGTTTCTTCTTTTTTTAAGGCAAAATCGTTGTGCTACTATCTTCTTCCTGTAATGTTAATTGGTCAATTGTGATTAGCATTAGCAACGTTCTGCGTTGGGAAACACGCAGTCTGCGTCCAGAAATGAGGTAAGATTGATCAAAAACCGTTTTATTGTTTAAAAAGTGGAAGAGTGTATGTCATGTAGTTTTTTAACTTGTTCTCAGTATACGCAATTCTTCTGAAAGACTTGGCTGGGCCTGGCCTGATTTCTTTGCAGCAAGCAAGCAAGCATAGACGTAGTACCCGGTGTTTGTTATGATTTACTTTCATTTATTCGTTATAATCACGCAAACCACGAAAATAGCCTTACAAAGCACCCGTCTGGTTAAAATGTTGCCATATTATCGGTTTGCAGCGCACACACTGTGTAAATAAAACGGCGCCATCGCTGTATCGTCTGTGACCCCAATAAAAACAGATTAATTTATTTGAGGAAAAATCGCATTATCATCAGATTGACTTGGTATTACTGTTTTTTACAAACCCGAGCCGGCTCAGATGAGACCATACAACACGAGTAAAATTAAAAAGCTGTTAATTCTCACATGTGACACATTGGAATTGTGGTTTTGAATGTTTTAAGGGGCTCATTTGGTCAATTTACCACGGTTATTTAATTATTTATTTTCCGTAGTGGTGAAGCTGAGAACGTGGAGCCCCTGGCTTCAGAAACCGTGAATCCACCATATGATCACCCACTAAAACAAAGGAAAAAAACAAAGGTAAGTTTCTCGTCCTGGTTGTGTTTGCAACACCACGTTACCAGTGTTCCCAAATAGAGGAAACCCCACTCACTTTACATTTGCGATGGAAGAAACATGCATTGGATATTTTAGATTTTTCTGTTAAGACACTGGTCTTTGAAGTATAGATAAAAAGTATTTAGTCAACCATCAATTCTGCCAGTTCTCCCTCTTAAAAAGATGAGAGGCCTGTAATTTTCATCATAGGTATACCTCAACTATGAGAGACAAAATGAGACAAAAACAATCCAGAAAATCACATTGGCTGATTATTAAATAATTTATTTGCAAATGATAGTGGGAAATAAGTATTTGGTCAACTACATACAAGCAATAATTTCTGGCTCTCACAGGGCTGTACCAACTTCTGTAAGAGGCTCCTCTGTCCTCCACTCATTCCCTGTATTAATGGCACCTGATTGAACTGGTTATTGGTATAAAAGACACCTGTCCACAACCTCAAACAGCCCCACTCCAAACTCCACTATGGCAAAGACCAAAGAGCTGTCAAAGGACACCAGAAACAACATTGCAGACCTGCACCAGGCTGTGAAGACTGAATCTTCAACAGGTAAGCAGCTTGGTGTGAAGAAACCAACTGTGGGAGCATCATTAGAAAATGGAAGAAGTACAAGACCACTGATAATCTCCCTCCATCTGGGGCTCCACACAAGAGCTCACCCTGCTGGGTCAAAATGATCACAAGAACGGTGAGCAAAACTCCCAGAACCACACAGGGGGACCTAGTGAATGACGGGCAGAGAGCTGGGACCAATGTGACAAAGGCTACCATCAGTAACGCACTACACCACCAGGGACTCAAATCCTGCAGTGCCAGACGTGTCCCCCTGCTGAAGCCGGGACATGTCCAGGCCCGTCTGAAGTTTGCTAGAAAGCATTTGGATGATTCAGAAGAGGACTGGGAGAAGGTCATATGGTCAGATGAAACCAAAATAGAACCTATTGGTAAAAACTCTACTTGTCGCGTTTGGAGGAGAGTTGCATCCAAAGAACACCACCCTGCCAGCATGGGGGTGGAAACATCATGCTTTGGGTTTGTTTTTCTGCAAAGGGACCAGGACCACTGATCCGTGTAAAGGAAAGAATGAATGGGGCCCATGTATGGTGACATTTAGAGTGAAAATCTCCTTCCATCAGCAAGGGCATTGAAGATGAAACATGGCTGGATCTTTCAGCATGACAATGATCACAAACACACCACCCAGGTAACCAATGAGTGGTTTTGTAAGAAGCATTTCAAGGTCCTGGAGTGGTCTAGCCAGTCTCCAGGTCTCAACCCCATAGAAAATCTTTGGAGGAAGATGAAAGTCCCCAAAACATCACTGCTCTAGAGTAGATCACCAATAGTGTGTGAAAACCTTGTGAAGACTTCCAGAAAACAATTGACCTCTGTCATTGCCAACAAAGGGTATATAACAAAGTATTGAGATGAACTTTTGTTGGTGACCAAATAATTATTACCCACCATGATTTGCAAATAAATTCTTGAAAAATCAGCCAATGTGATTTTCTGGATTTTCTTTTTCTCATTTTGTCTCATAGTTGAAGTGAAAATACAGGCCTCTCTCCTCTTTTTAAGAGGGAAAACTTGCAAAATTGATGGTTGACTAAATACTTTTTCTCCCCAATGTATGTTGAGCTAGGTGGTGGTGGTGGGTGTACTTTGTCAGTAGACTCACTGTCTGGATCTGTGACTTCAGGTTTTTTCAGACTTCATTCAGTTGTCAGCCTCATATCTTTGCTTGGTTTAGTTAGAATCACAATCGTAGAGCTCATAGTTGGTTAAATTACTTCTCTTTACTTTCAAGTGTTGCTCACCTCAATTGATTAAAAAAAAAACAACTAATCAATTTTGAATGTTGACTGAATGAAATAAATGGAGTATTAAGTAGACTAGGACCCAGGAATTGTACTTGTGATGTCCGTCCATCTTTCCTGATTTGATTTGAGAAATGTTAAATTAAGAACCAAAATTACAAGCACAGAAATTATTAGTTGCCATTCAGAAAAATAATCAGAATACATTTCTGTTTGCTGGAGTTTGCTGCATAATCTGTGTTTCTTGGCAATGTCTGCAGAGATCATCAGTCTTTGATCCTTCATGTACTTTCAATTTTAGTTTTAAGGAATCTGTAGAAACATTGTTTCACTGATGGACCTGATCTGTTCTTGCAGCCACAAACAGCTTGTCTGTGTAGCATTTTAGTGCCTTTAATGTAAAAGTCTCAAGAAGCTTAGTTTGGAATATAACACTACACACTGCATGGCTGTGTGTTTATGAATGATTCGCATTAACCTACAAAATGATATGAGGCTTGTAACCTGAAAGTATATCTAGCTCCATTTGTAAGCTCAGCACTTAAACAGTCACTAAATTCATTCATTTCTTTTGGAGCGTTTTTGTAAAGACTTGTTTTGATGAGCTTCTAGTTCAGAACTTCATTGGTCTGCTGTTTTGCAAGGTTCTTGGTAATGGTTTGCTTTACAAATATTGTATTTGTATTAAAGTCGTGTATCCGTAGTCACCTGTAATGATACAAGAGTGCAAAGCAGATTAGCACTTTTGCAGAGATGACTGCAGTGCAGGATGAAATTAGAGATTTTTAAATGTACATGAGGGAATTTAACACTTAATAAATAAATAGATAAATGGCCTACATTGCAGATTTTAAGTTTTCCTTGTTACTGGTTGTTTAGTTCTGTTGTCTCCTTTGTTGTCTCTCTTGTTGGGATGCATGTACTCCTGAGAGGCTTTTTTTCCCTGAAAAGGAGTTGCTGCAACATTTGCAAACTCCTTTTTGTTCAGGAATTACAGCTCAGACTAACACCAGATCATCAAAGCATGATCAGGGGTGGGTAACACCATATTTATTTACTTGCCCCTCAGGCTACATTTTTAAAGACTGGGGTTTGGGTACAATCAGAAGTTACTGAATTTGGTTTCAGTACTGGAGCGATGAAACAAAGAAAATACTTTTTTCTATTTAAAATGTCAAACTTCTCTGTATTTCTCATTGAAGATATCGATTTTATTTTTGTTATTCTCGACCCAGAAGAACGGTATCTGTGAGCCACTGTGTGCTAGGGCCTTAGCAGCTTTTTCTGTCACTTGTTGCTGCTACAGATCTGTGCAGCACAGCCACAGATCTCAGGCTCACAGAGATCAGACTCTCTGCAACAGTAGCAGGGACAATGAAATGTCAAAGTGCAGCATTACTGTGCTTTACAAGTCTTTGGCATATTGGCTGTCAATACCTGAAGCAAACGCCCATCACCTACTAGTGTAAAAATGCAAATATTCCTTCTGCCCAATTTAGACTTAATTTCTTATTTTTATTAACACTGTCAGAACCCACACATTGAAGTGATTTCTATTTTATGTATGTGGGCTAACAATCAAAATTACCTAGTGATTGTCAGTTTGTTTAGTGAAATTGTTTTTATTAAAAAAAATCTGAATTTATGAAATTAAAATCTCTTTTACAATTTGTGAACTCCTTTCAAACACAGACTTTATTTTCACTCTTAGTTGAATTCCTGTGCTGGAAGACATACCAAAATCTCTTTTCTCTTTTCTTTTTCATGAGTAATATCCTCATGAAATGATGATGTAGATGCACTGTGATTAGTTGAAAGTAATAATGCAGCACCAGGATTCACTCTTACTGCTACTAATATAAATAAGTACTTAACGTCTTGATTAGACAGAAGGATGGAAGGAGCTTGAGTCGATGTGTGATGGAAGAGTTGCAGTATTTTCACTGGTGAACCAGTCACCAGCTTACTGTTGCATCACTTCACTGTTCCTATCTGTGTTGCAAATGCAACCAGAGGAAAAGCCTATGAAGGACTGTTGTTCTTAGGGAGCTTCACAATCCTCATAACCTTAAAAAGGGACCTTGAGAAGTGTGTTGTTTTTATTTGTCAAACTGTGATACAGGGTCCTTAGACACAACACTCAGGCCACAGCTGCTGAGGAGCAGGTTTTGACCCTGATGCTCTGTACAGTTATCAAATAATGCAAGTATTTAAGAGTTCCTCAAAGTTTAATAACTATTTTTTCTATTCAGTTTTAATTATATGGCATCTGTTTACAACAAAGTTATCTGTAGGTGCCTCTGAGAAACCCAGAACATGACCCCTGATCACTTAGAAAGCCTAACAGTGGCAAGAAGAAAAAACTCCCTCATAGGAATAAACCTTCTGGGGGAGGGTCCCTCTGATAACCAGCTGGTTAAAGGAAGAAATGAGGAGGGAGGCAGGATGGTGAGGATCAAGGACAGAGAGAGGAGAGGTGCAAAAATGTATAACGTGGTACAAAAATCTGGTATACATATGCGGGTTCGCCTTCTGGTTGTCCACGCCAGCGGGCAGTCCCATACTAGCATCCATTCAACAGATGCAGGTAAATGCCAGGGTGGTCAGAAGATGGAAGGTTTAGGAGGTAAAGGTGAGCACAACAGCACCTGAAAAAGGAGAAGAGAGCAAGACTACGAAAGATAAACAATGTTGATTCTATTAAATGATTCAGGACAATCTGAGACTGAGATAAGACAGACAGGGTGAAGATGTTCAGTGTACAACAGCACTCTCCACAGCAGCCTTGGCCTGTAGCAGCGTAAGTAGGAGGTAGTTTCACTATAGAGTTAAAGGCTTTATTGAAAAGGAAGGTCTTAACCTTAAATGTAGACAGGGAGTCTGCCTCCCAGACTGAGGCTGGAGGATCCTGATAGCTGAAAGCCTTCCACTCTTTCTAGACCTACAGACTCTTGGAACAGCAAGTAAACCTGCATTCAGGAAGCAAAGTGTTCTGCTAGGATAGTATGGAACTATGAGATTTTCAGATATATTGGATCATGCAAGGCTTAATATGCAACAAGTAATATTTTGAATTTGATTCTAAATTTAACAGACAGCCATTTTAATGAAGCTAGAACTGGTGTGATCTCTACCCAGTTCTGGTTAGTACTGATGCAGCAGCATTCTGGACCAGTTGATGTTTTTTAACAAGGTCATTTGCACAGCAAGAAAATGATGCATAACAATAATCCAGCCTAGAGGTAACAAAGGCATGGATTAATTTCTCTGCATCCTCTTGAATGAGGATGTTTCTAATTATCCTGTTATTATGCAAATTAAAGAAAGATGACTTTGTCTCCCTTCATTAATCTTGCTGCTGAAACAGCAGCAGAACATGCTGCTGTTCTCATTTATGAGATTTTAGACCCATTTCCAGATGACACGATTTAGAGTCCATGTATACTCGTTCCTGTGACTGTCACTGCTTGATGCGGGGGTCATGGAGAACGAGGAAATAATGGCTCTATGGGATGCATGGTGTAATGGACAAGGACAAGAAGTTCAGTCCTCTGCTAAGTGTCATCCTGTCACTAATTCATTATATGTGTCTCTTTCCTTCTCGTGGGTTTATCCCCATCTGCTCACAGAGAAAGCAGCTGCAGCATTCTGGTGACATAGGTAAGTGCTTTTACACATGGTCCCACTTCCAGTACTGATAGTTGAAGCTTGAGACCGTCGTTTCCTTGCTTCCTGTCATGGGTGGTGACATGTTCACCACCCAGTGATCCATCAGAGATCAGGGGGCTGTCATGTCCCCATGCTATGGTTTTTGGTCTTTAGAGATCACTGTGGAAATAAGTTTGAAAAAACTTTGCAGTTTTCTGCCACAATTTTCCTACTTTTTTTTAAATTTATTTAATAAGTTGAACACACTGACCCCTCCTCCTGTTACAGCACGACAGGAGCAACATCATAAAGTTGTAATGTGCTCTATGTGCTGCATAACTGAAAAAAAGTTTTAAAACTGCTGCATGCAGCAACTCCTTAATCAAGGTAATCAATACCTGCTTATCAGAGTACATTGAAATGGTGCATGGACTGCTTCAGTAGTGCCAAGCAGAGTTCATTCTGTGGCTGGCACAGTGCATCACACGGGGCTGTGTCTCACACCTCAGATGGGACCTAAATGGGGGTTAGCTGAGAGCTGGTGTTCCCAGTCTTTCCCCATGCCTCAAAAGTAAACAAGGAGTTTGGGGTCTGATTTATGTTTAAGAATTTGTTTTTTTTTTTCTTAAATCTTATCGGTCATCAAATGCTGCAGGTTGATCAAAAACAGTACATGCTTTCTCAACGACAAGTTCTTCTTTCATGCATTTGTTATTATAGGTTTTTCTTCAGCTTTTCAAGTTTGCTGGACTTGCACTTTTTATTAATGTTAAGACTGTTACCATGCCTTTATTTTGTGTTGACCACTGTTGTTTTTCTAGTATTTGCAAAAGGGACTTCTATCCATACCATGCCCTCCCTCACCAAAGTGTTGAAGGGGATCACAGACCCCATCATTGGTAAGCAGATAAGTCATTTTCTTCAAACAAAACGTATCTACTCCTGTCCCCTACAGCTGATAAAGACAGAAATGAATAATCAATGATGATTACATGTCTTCAGGCCTTCAATATGTGTGGGAGTACCGCAGCCCCAGTAAATCTGTCCAACCACACTACCAGTGCAAACTGTGTTCCTTGGGCCGTTTACAACATGACATGGTTGATCACGTGAAAGGCTGGAAACACGGCTTCAGATACATGGTGTGTACTACTGGTGTCCAAGTGTGCAACAAAGTCCTAGTTTTCCCAGCGACACTAATGTTTACCTCTAACTTCCACACAGAAAAAGGTCCATCCTGACAAGGTTACCTGTGAAGAGGAAGATGCAATCAAAGACCCTAATATCAGAAGGACAGTGAAAGCTGCTGCTGCTGAGGTGGAGATGACAGAAGGAAGGGGACAAATTAGGGTAAATGACAAACTCACAAGCAGTAACACAGAGGCACATTTATCGATTCAAAGTGAATGATAGTCATTACTACAGCAACATAGAGCTGGTTTATAAAAAGACTACTGTTGTTAAGACTTTCTCACCAATAATTAGCTATCAAAATGCAGTTATGTTAGATGTATTTGTTAGTGATAAGAACAGACGGGTAAGAAAGACAGTGCTCTATATTCTAAGGTTTTAAATATCAGGACAGAAAAAAATCTTATGAAGTATGTGTGGGTGTCAGATGTGTGATAAGAGTGATCAGCAAGAATGAAAGGAAAGGTGTACAAGATGGTGGTGAGACCTGCAGTGTTGTATGCCAGAGACTGTGAAACTAGGTGTTAGGTATTTTGGAGCAGGGGTGATCAACTCCAGGCCTCGAGAGCCGCAGTCCTGCATGTCTCACGTTTCCCTGCCACAACACACCTGATACAAATGAATGTGTCGTTAACAGACTTGTGCAGACCTGGATGAGAACTTGATGGTGATCCATTCATTTGAGTTAGATGTGTTGTAGCAGTGAAGCATGTAAGATATGCAGGACTGCGGCTCTCAAGGCCTGGAGTTGATCACCCCTGTTTTGGAGAGAAAGTCGGAGAGGCCAGACTGAGATGGTTTGGACACGTACAGAGGAGAGAGAGTGAATATATCAGTAGAAGGATGATGAGGTTGGAAGTGCCAGGCAGGAGGCGGAGAGGAAGACCAAAGATGATTTAGTGAAAGAGGACATGAAGTTGGCCGATGTGAGAGGAGAGGATTAGGTGGAGACAGATGAATGGCGGTGGTGACCTCTGAAGGGAAAAGCTGAAAGGAAAAGAATGTTGTTGTTCATCCATGGTTGTTTGTAACGATGGGTTTTTTCTTCTTTTTATGTCCTGATACATAAAGTCTTAAAAATGAAAATCCTTATTTTGCAAATGACTGTATAACCTAAGTTAGTTTAACATTTCCTCTTTCTCCTCAGGTAATCCTGAAGGAGCCCTTTGAGGTGCCTGCTTTCAAAGGCCTCCGTAAGTTATTCTTCAGTGGTAAACGTGCACGTACTCTCATGGCCCAAAGTAGGAATGTAAATTTTAAGCTATATTCTGAACCAATAATCACCCATAGTAACAATCAGTAATTGTCCTTTACAAGTTGTGCTTATTATTATGAAAAACAGAAAAGAAAATAACACGAAAAACAGCAATATTAAGTTAAGGGAACCATCTATTATTTCTTATTAAGTTTTTATATACATATATATGTATATATAGTTATACTGTGGCATTTTTTCAATTATTTATCACCACTACTATAGTTCCTAATAAAACAATAAAGCCTAAAGATTAGCAAACAGTCAATTATTTGGAGTAATATATCTTGTCATTTTTCACAGGCTCTGCTGCTCCCAGACTTGGACCTCCCCTGAATCCAGGAATGGGACCAATGGGGCCTCCATTTGGTGAGGCTTCTTTGTGTTTGTATAATGTAATATGGAAGACTGATTGATTTATTCTGGTCTTTTATAGCGTATCATAAAATTTTAAACTTGAACCAAAACTTTAAAAAAAAAAAAAGAAAAGAAAAGAAAATTCTGATAACTTAAGACTGCTGACACGTTTCAAACCTCCCATATGTGTCCAAGATTTTTGAAAATTGGTCCTCAGTCATCTCACAGCCAATAACCTTAACGAACAGTTTTAATATGGTTTTAAACCACTTCACAGCAGAGAAACGTTAAAGTAAAAAGTAAAACAAAAAATCAAAACCTTCTGATGGCAACAGACTTCAGACTCATCTTTCTTGACCTAACCACAGCTTTTTACAGTCTGTCCTTCTCAGCCATCAAGCTTCTGTTAGTATCAATACAACTCTCTTGGTTAACTTAATACCACCCTTTATCATACTCAGTTTGTTCTTTTTAAAAAAAAAATTCCAATCCAATCATCCAGTGGTGTGACCCAGAGATCTATCTTGCGGCCCTTCCTTTTCATCATTTTCCATCTCGCTCTACAATATCTGGAGGATAGATGACAATCATTTCCAATGCAGTACAGGCCTTCATACACAGTTTGGTTGTGTTGCCTTTTGAACTGTATGACTTGGGTCAAACATTTTGCATATTTATCTATTTTATTAAGTGCACCAGTGCATCCTGAAGCAAAACACCTCCACAGCATGATGCTACCACCCCTGTACTTGGCAGTTTAGGATAGTGTTCTCAGGCTTGACAACATTCCCTTTTACCTCAAAATGGTCATTATGGACAAAAGGGTCAATTTTAGCTTTGTCAGACCACAAGGTACGTCTCCAAAAAATAAGGTATTTGTCCCTGTGTGCACAAAATATAATCTGGCTTTTTTTTATTTTTTATTTAATGTTTCTTTTGGAGTGATGGCTTCTTCAGGCCATGCAGGTGTACGGCTCATTTCACTGTGGATAATGACACCCTTTCCAGCTTCAGCCAGCATTTTCATAAGATGTTTTGCTTTTGTTCTGGAGTTGATGCACATATTTCTCACCAAAGTACATTCAGGGCCTGTCTCCTTCCTTAGTGTATGATGATTGGACGTTGCCATGGTGTTTATACTTGTGTATAATTGTTGGTGAACAGATGAATGTGGAGCCTTCAGACATCTGGCAATTGCATCCAAAGATGAACCGGGCTTGTCTCGGTCCAGAATTCTCTTCCTGATATCTCGGCTGATTTCTTTTGATTTTTCCAGTTTAAAGGAAGTAATTAAAAAAAAAAAAAAACTCTCACATTCTGGAATATTGCAAATAAATATAATTTAGTTGATTCCTAACTGACTAAAATAATCAGAATTGACTTCTTTTGTCACAAAGTTAATAAATGCATACAAGGAATTTTGTTGGCAGTTTCTGCTGATTTGATTACTGCTTTACACACTCTTGGCGTTCTCTCCGTGAGCTTCATGAGGTGGTCACCTGAAATGGTTTTCAGTCTTGAAGGAGTTCCCAGAGGTGCTGAGCGCTTGTTGGCCCTTTTGCCTTCACTCTGCAAAAGGTGTCTACTTTGAGGAATTTAAAATATAAAACGTATTGAGAGTTCTTTAACAGTTCTTTGTTGGCTACATAATTCCATATACTTTGCTTCATAGTTTTTATGTCCTCAGTATATATCTACAATGTAGAAAGTAATAAAAAAAATAAAGAACCATTGAATGAGAAAGTGTATCTAAACTTTTGACTGGAAGTGTATGTAATGTGATGAATATAAA
>JBAMYA010000008.1:9823650-9847610 GCA_037176975.1 Arrhamphus sclerolepis
GTTAAATATTAATAGCCAAACCATAAATAAATATTATGAATAAAAAAATGATTCTACATACCCTATATTTTAGCTTGAAGTACTGAAGACAGACATGTCAGATCACTGATGAACTCAGACTGCTCACAAGCAACAGAAAGAGAAAAAAAAGATGAACGAAATATCAGAAACACAGAAAAGTAAGCAAAGGACCTCAACATGTCTTGACCTAAATGAGAAATATGACAGAGCTCAGTAGAAAGAGTTGGATTATTATCTTTTTGAAGGAGGTATACTGTAATAATTTTTTCTTAAACGCTGACACAGTTTAAAATTATGGCTATTCAGAATCGTCACCATTTCTCAGAGGATACCAAATCAGGATACCAAAGACAAACAGACCAATAGCTGCTTTTTGCACAATTTCTTTACGTTTCTTTGTTCATAGCATCTTTTCTTTTTGTAGTGTGCCTCTTTTGAAATTGATCCACTAGAATAAGGGACAATATATTTTAAAAAAAAAAATCCCAAAGATCCCAAATCCCCTTTGTTTCTCTATCTATTGCATTCTAGCAATAGCCTACATTTTGATGATTTCTACTTGAAGGCTCTGTGGACACAATCCAGTGGGAAGTTTGCCTTTTCTCTAAACTTCATGGTTTAGCGGTGTGTGTCCTATTCTCAGGCCAGTTGTGCTTGTTTCTTGCCTCTGATTCCTGTCTTGCATCTTATCCTGTTCTAAATAGCTTAATAAAAGTTTTTACCTGCTTCACTGATGTGTCAGTATAATTTCTTTACCTTGAGCATATCTCTTGATGTTAGTTTTGACCTCTGCCTTTATTGAATTTCTTTGTTCACTTAATAAGATTTCAGTGGGTTTATACTTGTCTATTATCCTCTACACCTACATGGTCAGGAAAGCATTGGAAAGGAATTGTTGTGCTGTTACTACAATAGATGAATTATTATCTGTGAGATATCTTGTCTGTGCAATCATTTCTCAGAATTTACCGTTTACATCGGGAGTAAAGACATCAGTGTAATGAAAGTGAGCAGCAGTCCTGGTCTATAGCAGAATAAATAAATGGATGGTTTAAGGTTATCCAATACCTTTTGAACTGTGTCGCCTTTATCAGAAAAGAGCGTTTTAAGCCTTATCTTAAAAGTAGAAAAGTTGCCTGAATCCTGCGCGCTAACTGGAAGTTGGTTCCACAAGAAAGGAGCCTGATAACTGAAGTCTCTGCCTCCTGCTCTGCTTTTTAGAGATGTTAGTAACCACAAGTAAACCTGCAGTCTTACAGCAAAGTGTTTGTTTTTTTTTTTGTTTTTTGTTTTCCATCTTTACATACAATGCAGCCTGTGAGCAGAATTTCAAATTCTGTGCTACATTTTACCGTATGTGACTGAAAAGCAAGAGTGAAACTGAAGGTGAGGTGAACACCATCACTAGTTTCTTGGTGCAGATCCATTTCTCATTATTTCTGCATCTCACACCTGAAATCTCTTTTAAAGATTTTTGTAAATTGAATCAGATTCCACTTACAAGAGACGCAACATTTTAGATAAGCGTAATCATCATGTTTCCCCTCTTTGTTTTTACATTGTTGCTGCTCCTTGCTTGGTATCAGTTTCTTCTATGTTTGACTCCTTTCATTCATTTGTTTTAACAACATTTCATACCTCATCTCCAGTGCTTTCATGTTTAATTGTATTGCCCCACTTACTAATCATGCAGTTCCTTTTACCTTACTTCCCACTCACGATCCAGTTGTGCTAACTCCTTTCCCCCCACATCTGCAGCAGGTGAACAGCTGTCTGCTCTGTTCAAGCAGCAGCAAGAACATCGAGGCTCCAGTCAGTGTTTGTGGCCCATTTTAGTACAGTTTAATCTTTGTGCGCTTTGTTAAATTCTACTGAGCATATAGTAGCTTCATCTCCTCTCTTTATCTGGAAACAGCATTTTTTTTTCTTGGTTTAAAAATTATTTAAGCTTTTGCCGCTACTTTCTGTTGTAATTATTAATATTATGAATTAATTTTTATAGGAGACATACAGTTTCTTTTTTCACAAAAGCGCAAAGAGGGTATTTTATGAAAAAAAAGGTTTTTCTACGCCTGAGGCCATTTATTTGAGTCTTTGAAGTCACAAACATGTGGGGAAAACTCCCACATAACACACCCTGTGACTTTGTGACAACCTAGGTCTATGAATTTATTATTCAGTGAACTGTTCAGATTTGCAAGGCACTGTAATATCACAGACCCATATCAGCTTGTGTTGCTTATAGGCAGGTCAGAGGTTTAGGAGTCAGGAGTTTAAACACTGACTTCAGTAGTGGAGTTGAAAAGCTAGCACCAACTGTAAAGAAAACAGTATGAACAGAACTAAGGACATGGTTGAAAAGGAAGTTCTGCAGTATTTTGACTGAAATATGTCAGACATCTCAGAAAATAGTTGAAACCTTTGGCAAAAAAAAAAGTCAAACTTTGTTTATATGTCACCTTTCGTGCAATCAAATGCAGCATACAGTGTTTTACAAAATAAGAAGCAAATAAGGAACATCACAGAATCATAGGAAGCCGTCTGCATCAGCCCAGCTGCCTGGCTGGGGGCCACAGGCAGGGCCGGGTGCCATGCACCACCGCTGTAACAGTGGAGGCATGCACCCCACCAAAACCCACAGGAGAGCAGAATTCGGGCCAACGCCACAGCAACCAGAGCCAACAGCCAATGAAGAGGCTCCCACGGAGAAACCAGATAAAATAAGCAACATAAAAAATACTGTCATGATGACTGACTAAAATAGAAAACTAAAAAAAAAGTAGAGTAAAAGTAAAGTAAAATATAAAATGTTAAAATATTAGTTAAATCAATAAAATAATAGACATAAAAATGTATAAATGAATGAGACAGCAGTAAAAATGTGATAAAGACTGGGGCTAAATAGCAAATCTAAAACAGAATAAATGGAGCACTGGTTAAAAGCCAAAAAGGAGGCGCTTGAGCATGTTTTTAGAAATATCTTTGTTCTCTGTGGCCCTCAGGTTCTCTGGCAGGCCGTTCCATAAACGTGGGGGTTTTTTATCAACAAGCAATGCAGTGATTTTAAAACCGGAGTTCTGTGAGCTTTCAACACATGAGCAAGCGACTTCTGAAGTAGATGAAGGGATTTTTTTCTTCTTTTTTTTTTTGCGAAGACCAGACAGCAGGGCATTCCAGTAGTCAATGCGATTTGAGATAAAGGCAAGGCAAGCTTATTTTTATAGCTTATTTTATTCACAAAGGCAACTTAAAGTGCTTTATAAAGGCATTAAGATGAAAGAAATTAAATCAAAAAAATAAAAACAACAATTTAAACGTGTAATTGGACAGAAAAAGGATTAAAAACAAAGAATAGTGAAATTCAACTAAAGAAAAGCACACAAAACAGTAGAGTTTTCAGTTTAACTTTAAATATGTCCAGAGCTGGAGCACATTTGATATCAAAAGGAAATGTGCCTCCATTCCATCATAAAAGCATTCATCAGCATCTCTGTGATGGTCTGATAGAGAAAAGTGTGGCCTCTGGCCATAAAAGAACAGATTAAAAATAAAGTTGTGTGTGTGTGTGTGTCTTCTTCAATCAAACATTTTGTAGAAACACTATAAATGTCATTAAATCTCTTTCAGTCATGTTTGACAGTGTCTCTCTTTAAAGACTGGCCACATGCTGACATCATTTTGCATACAATCTAGGTTCACTGACTCTCAAAGCCTGTTGAATTGCATTTGATTTTACTACACACCAAATGGAAAACAGATGCTAAAATAAATACATGACTGCATAATTTACTGTGAATTATATCAGCAAATTAATTATATCAAAAAATTGTCCCTTCCAGTGTCATTACAAACTGTGATACATGCACGGAGAGAGTGAGAGAGTTAGCGTTAGCAACAGAACTAACAAGATCCACTAAAAAATGAGAGAGGGGGGGGGGCTATGATCACTTGAAAATTAAATTCTCCTCAAAATGATTACATCACATTTTCTTGATCAGATACCAGGTGTAACACACAATCTGGCAACATAATTCAGTTTAGGAGTCGGCAGCAGACAGTAGAGCCTGACTGATGAGCTCACTTGGTTTACTGTCATTTCTGAGAGAAACTTGTTTGTGTCGCAACATCAGAGAGATGAATCTGTGTGATTTTACCCAGCGTCTGGAATTTAAAACATTTCCTGTATTTTCTTAGTGTTGTCCTACATGCCATTCTTTTCAGTCAACAAACTATTTTGCTTTTAAGAACTTATCAGAAGTTTCTTTTCAGAACTTTTCAAAAGCCTGAGAAAACAAGATGAATTGCTATTATATAACAACTATCAAAAAAAAACACAAAAAAAACATATTATAATGTTAAATAATATCTACTTTACAGAGAATAATTGGAGTTCATGTAATGTTGCACCACAGTGTTAATATTGGCTGTTTACTAATGCAACAGTTTATAAGACACAGATAGACCAAAGAAGATTTTTACATTATTGTGTGTAAATGAAAATTTGTTTTTTGTTTTTTTTTTGAATACCACAATTGAACTTTCTTTATTTGGCAGCAGTTGAATGTTTACTAATTTAGGCACCATAGTTGGGTACAGTCCTGTTAGCTCATTACTGAATAAAAGATGTTTACTGCTTCGTTGGATCCCCCACAACACACACACACACACACACACACATACACACACAAAACAATACAAGCAGAGGAATAAACATGAACATGAAGAGGAAAGAGGGCGTGACCATTGACAGGTATTTAACAAAGTGAGACATCCTTGCTCTTTAAAACCAAAGTCATTTAAACATGACATGTGACACTGCTCATAATCTGATCATTGCTTATTTTCTGGCTACTGATGCGTTTCAGATCAGAGACTGGTGTGTTTGTGACTATGCTGAGGCCAGAGTCATGAACCGATGAGGAGGACATGCACCTTGTTTCAAAATGCCGATCTGCTTCATCAGAGCTGCAAATCAAATGTTTGTCAAGCTCCAGAAAGCTTTTTTTCCTCATGGTCAACAGACACAGTCAGATGTATGATAATGTTACCTTTCCAGGATAAACAATGAAAGTCCAATAATTTGTGCAATTTTGTGACAATCTTTTTGGACACTCTTTTTGTGCTCATAAAGACAGCTCTGTGGGAAGATATCAGACAGATTTTTCTGAATCCATCGTTCATGCTCCCCTCATGCCTTTTTCCTCTTTCAACATATGCAATTTCAGATCAACTGACTAATGGGCACAGTGCTGAACGGTGTTGATGCTGAACAGTATATTTTTTTTTCCCCAGTAAACTGTTTTGTTTTGTGTGTCTGCATATGTGCTGTAGGTTAGTGCCAAGATTGGCAAAAAAAAACCTTTTACTTTGCAAATTGATGTTGCAGCAATTTCCTTGTGCGTAGGTGAGAGTGTGGGTGAATGTCTCCTTCAGCCCTCTTAACAGTCTAGCAAACTTTGAACATGATTCTGTCAGAGGACTAAAATAAACCAACAGTGGAACAGATTAAGACAAACAAAGACAAAAGACGGTGACTGTAGTGTGTGTTTTGTTTGATAATGTATTGGTGTGGTGCAGTATGATGCATGTAGATGTGTGTATGGTGGGTGTGTCGTGGTGTGAAGCTGATGTTATGCATCAATTCATGTTTGAGCTAAAACAAACCAACAGTGACTTAAAGCAGTCATATTGACCCATAACACTCCATAACACACCAACTAGTGACAACCACCACTACTTCAGGCTGAATCACAGTTGGTGCTGGTGTGCTGGATCAGTGTCATGCAGCAGACCTCCATAAGTGCTCTGGATTCCTTCTCCAGCTCATCAGGACCATCCAGTTCAGCAGGCTCCCCTCCCGGACACAGATAGCAAAGGCGACTGGCCACCACTTCCCGACCTGACAGAACCCAGGCCAGCCGGAGTCCCAGGGGCGCTTCAGTCAGCTGGGCCGCAATACACCTGCTGCACCGAGGACACAGTACGGGGTCTGGAGGGCCTCACCCTCCACTACCCCCACACCCCCAGGCAGCCCGATAGGTGATGTGAGTATTAAGTTGCTTTCCAACTCCCTGACTGGAAAACAGATAGTGGGTGAGTGTGAGTGCTACCAAACCCTGTACTGGGAACCCAAACTAAGTAATAGGATAAATGGATGCTTTAAGGAGGGCGGGGTGGGCGGGGATGCCCATACCTGTGTGAGTGCTCTGTTCTAGTGAGGCGCATTAAAAGAACAGTATACAGCTACAGTGTATGTTTGTTTTCAGTGTTGGCACTGTTTTTATTTTTTAATTTTTTAGCATAGATTAAGATTGCAGTAATGAAAACTCTATAACAGACATCCTCAGGCTGACTACATCATCAGCATCTATTTCCATCCTACCTTAAATCTGCCAAGTTCTTGATAAAGCGGTTGGAAATCAACCCAGTGATTATCTTTGTAGAAACAACATAAATTATACACTTCAGTCACGATTTAGAACTCATTACATCATTACTTTAATGAAAGCAGTCAAAGTCAGTGACGATCTTCTCATGGCTTCTGAGAGTGGATCCATCTTTGTTCTTGTCCTCTTGGATCTCAGAGGAGCATCTGGATTATTGAATACATGCATTAAAGATGTGAAGTTCTGGATGACTTTTGCTTCTTAACTTGAATGAAAATTGAAGCCGTAATTGCTACCGAGTGCCTCCAAGAGGCGTTTTTGAACTGTACACACATATTAGCCTTTAGCTTTACTTTTAGAAATCTAACGGTGTAATTTTTAATCAAGACCTGAACTTCAACTTTCATATAAATCAGTCGACTGCCTTTCATTTTGCATAACATTAGGACTCAAAAAGATGCAGAAAAATGAATCCATGTCTTTGTTATCTCGAAGTTGGATTATTTTAATGCATTATTTTCTTACAGTAGAGTCACGTTAAAAACCTTCAACCGTTTGATGTGCTGTCTGTGAACAGAGATCACATCTCACCAGTTTTAGCTTTGCTGGACTGGCTTCCAGGCTTAATCTGGACTTGAATTCAAAATCCCTTTTGACTGAGCAGCTACATGCTGTTTTTCTTATCACAGTGTAAGATTGTCCTGAAATGTCCAATTGCATAAACACCATCTATCTTCCATAGTCTCTCTACTTTCGTCTGGAAATCCTACCATGGTGCTACTGGTTGTTGCCCCCGTTCTCATGTGTTCTTTATGATGGGCAGCCAAGTGGTGCAGTGGTTAGCTCTGTCACCTCAGTGCAAGAAGGTTCAGGTGGATCTTGGTTCAGCAGGTTTCTCTGTGGAGTTTGTGTGTTCTCCATGTGTCTACCTGGGGTTTCCTCCAGGTTCTCCAGTTTCCTCCCAGAGTCCAAAAGCAATTGGTGATACTAAATCCCACTGACGCCACATGCAAAATAATTATTAATAATAATATCATTTAACCTGTAGAAACAATTAGGAGTAATGAGAGTGATTATTGGAATAATTAGGTCTAATAAATAGTCTAAGCTAATAAATGTGCAAGTGTGTGCCTCTGTGTGTGTGAGAATATGTGTCTGTGACAATGAACTAGAAAGCCACAATATAATTACATTGTTGTTGTCGCTGTTGTCGTAAACATTGATTGATGCATTTATTTTCATTCATTCCTTATTTGGCTTGATAAGAACAGTATAAAAAACAGATGATGAATACATGTTCTCTCAAATGATTTCATTATCCACATTTGTTTCATAACACTCAGAATATGACAGATTTAATCCTTTCTTGGGACATTTTAACCCTTCAAACAGACAATGTTTTGCTCAACATAGCATGCAGTACTTTTCCCTGTTCATGCGTACAGACTGATGCAGTGATACGAGCGGGAATGTCTACAAATGCAATGCGATATTCTAACATTTAAGAGATGTTAACATCACCTTCTATGTGTGAGGGCTGGCTTTTCTTCATGCACTGCATTGCAGTGAGGTTGGACAAAATAATTCTTTCTTATTATTACTCTGGTCTCAGTCTTACACTTTAGTTTGGTTATCAGATGTGGGGCAATCAAATGCATATATAAAGCCCTTCCACAGTGACAACATTGCAGAAGAAAGCTTCAAGAAGTCAACCAGAGATCAAATGGACAGAGCTATCATTAGCGTTAATTAAGAAAGCTCAAAGAAAATATTCAAAAAGGAGAGGAAAAAAACTACTTTCGTCAGAATCACTCACTAATTCTGAAAAGGTGCAATCAATTTGGTATTCATCCTTAGCTCTGGATCTCTGAATAGATATCTGTTTACTGAAAAAAAACTGGAAGCTTTAAATATGAGTTTCTAAAGCTGCCATGCGCTTCTCAGTAGTACTGAAAGATGTTGAAGCTTCTTTGCCACGTTGAACGCTCTGCTCATCAGGTTCTTCAATGTGCAGCTCGCACACGGAGAACGGGCTTCTTCTTTCAGGTGCCCTCTCCTCTCTCAGCAACTTCCCTTTCAAGCCTGCATAGACCTGCGTCCGTGCTTTCTCAAAACTCATATGATCCCCCTGAAATTAAAAAACAAATAAACAGAGAACACAGTGGGATCCAGGTTAATATATTTACATGAAGACAGGCCAGGGTGAACTGGGGAAAAAAAATAACATTTAAGGACAGCAGAGGTTCAAGGAGAGTTAAATATGAAGCTGCTTTAGACTCACAGACGATGTTCTGTGTTTGAATATATCTGACAGTTCTGGATTGGATTTTGACTGCTGTCCAGATGCTCTATTTACTCATCCTTTTTCTAAATATGAAAATTTGAAATGACACAGCATGATATTGACATGTTGTGCCGAGCTCTTTTACAAGTCTAGACCACAGATGAAATGCTTCAAAGAGTTGCATTGCATTATAACACCAGGGTTTGTTGCAAAATAAACTTCTCCTATTGGTGCGCTAGAAATTCCTTCCTCACTTTGTTGTCGCTTTTATAGCTTATCAAGAAGTTGAAGTGCAGCTCTGACGTTTAAGAAGAGTCTCTGACAGAGAGAAACACTATAATCTGTGTGGAAAAGTACTGAAATTTAAAAATTTATGTTGTAAAAACTTTTTGAATAACTAGACCAATGAAACAGAGTCTCTAACTTTTCATGAAAGCATATCGCTGATTTAGAGAGGTTGGACACAATCAATAAATATTCCATCATCCTGCACTCACAAGCTGTGGTTAACAGCTGAATATTGGAGAAAATATTTAGTTTTTACACCTCCATCGAAGCTGTCTCAAAGTTAATATTTTAAAATAAAAAATCTAAAAATTCATTTATGTATTTTGCCAAGTAAAGTGGTTCCTTTTTGGTCCAAAGTTTGAAATATGAAGCACACACATATCTGAGACGAGAATGGAAATATACGTTTCTCTATTGACCAGTTTGCACCTGCTGTTTCCTCGATCCAGCACCATGTGAGATTCAGACATGTTCACTTTTATATTAAAAAATCCAGCCCTCTGCACTCTTTCTTACTTCTTGGCGTGAAATCGACAAGAGATCAGGCTTAACCTGTCAGGGATGAGGATGTTGTTTTCTTTTTATAATGTCAGAGGTATAACCTACTTCTACGTCAAAGATGAGCAGTAAAGAATTTGTGGCAGAAAAAAAGACATCTATGTTATGGTTCATCTCGTCACCAAGGAACAAATAACTCTGGTTGATTTATTGTGGCCCTGCGATGGACTGGCGACCTGTCCAGGGTGTACCCCTGCCTTTCGCCCGAAGTGAGCTGGGATAGGCTCCAGCAGACCCCCGTGACCCTACACAGGACATAGCGGGTATAGATAATGGATGGTTGGATGTTTTTTTTTTTTGGGGTCTTTTTCACTGTATTTTGTTTTCGCTCTGTTGGCCTTTATTGGCAGTACACAGACAGGACACATAGTAAAGGGTTGCAGACCAGGAATCGAACCTGCAACCACTGCAGTATGTAGACTTTATATGGGTTGCTAAAAGCCTATTATAAATACTGAGATCACTTTGTATTATAGTTAGTTCTTGTCATCACAAATAGACAAACCAGTATTCCAAATCGTATTTGGAAGAAATGGCCTCTGTGCTCAATGGACCAATGATAAAAGGAACCATTCAGTCTGTTATCCGTAACAGGTTCAAAAGCCAAGGTTTGTGACTGCATGGCGTTATGACAGTGATCCTGCAAAAGTATTTTATACTTCTCTCAGCGTTCATGCAGAAAAGTCCACTGCGATCTTAGAGCAACATATACAACCTTCACAATGACGTCTTTTCCAAGGATGCACTTTAATTTTTCAGCAAGACGCTAGTGTAGACTAGGGCATGGCGATTTTTACCTTGATTACACTAGCTATTATTTAGTTATTATTAGTTTAGTTTTTTTTCCTCAGATCACCTCTCCAACAACTAAAAACTAATACATTTCTAGTTCCGCTTATGTCTATATGATAAAATGTCTTCAATAACAAAGAAAAGGAAGTCGATTCCTCAATTCAAGCCTTTGAGGGACAACCTTTATTATCTTCCTGTCTCTCTGCATGTCTCCTTACTTTTTGCATGTTTAACTTCGATATGCGTAGACTTGTGTCTGGACATATTGCTTGCCAGATGTCCAGACTTGCCTGCTGACCATGACTCCTGCATCCTGTCTCCAACACACAAATTTCAGCCCTTCTACAACGCACAGGCTTTACAAAGATTCTAATACATATTTCAGTCTATTCATTTAAACTTATTCCAGTTACTATTTAGATTTTGAACAAATTTCACATCTTACTTACTTGATCTTATGAGATGGTGCGATTCATCTTCATTTGAAGACAGAAATCATATTGTAATACTTCCTTAAGTTAACAGGAAGTGAAGGGTGTGGCTTTGCATAGCTGTTGTATGTATTTCCTTGCAAAAATCCCCCATGACTCATACACTCTAAATATTGAATATTGAAATTGGAAATATTCAAAATACTGAGGACTATTAAGATTGGCAAAAGCAACAAAGCGGTTACGTTATAGGAAAATATGTTAACATATCTAACATTTCACTAATCCTATGAATGTATATGTACTTTCAGCATTTTTTTTAATTAGGAGGAAAACACAGTGTGGTTACAGCTTATGCAGTAACCACAGCAGGCAAGATTTGTGTTTGTCTTTCCAACAGCTCATACCTCTACATTTTTAAGATAACTGATAAGGCCAAAAAGGCTTCTTTTTTTTTCATTTAGATGGCTAGATTTTTTTTTTCTTTATTCATAATGTGAGTAATAACAGCCAGAACCAAGTACCTACCGAGAGTATGGCAGGTCTTTAAGAGTCAGCTGAATGGGAGGAGTAAAGTCCTGGCCATCAACACATATGTCCTGCCAGTACTCAAATACCCCGCAGATATAATAAATTGGCCAAAGGAGGAGATGGAAACCACTGATGTCAAGACAAGTAAGCTCCTCTCAATGCATGGAGGGTTTCATCCAAAATCCAGCACTCTGAGCCTGAGTGAAGTGGAAGGAGGGAGGCAGAGAACTGGTGAGTGTGAAGGCCACCATTCAGAGTGAAACAACAAACATCTGGGAATATGTCCAGAAGATGACAATGATGAACTGCTAAGGCAGAAGACACCCAGTGTGGAAGAGGATGAGGCACCATCATGGAAGGATAAACCTTTACACAGGATACACCATTGACATATGGAGAGAGTGGCTGATATCGATCAATTCTACCAGGGCTAAGAAAGGCTGGTCTGAGGGATAGCACAGAGTAATCATGGCAGCACAAGAACAGGCCCTGAATAAAAGAGCAATAGAGGCTGGGGTCTATCACATTAGACTGGATCTCGGGTGCAGGCTGTGCAAAGAAGCCTCTGAGACCATCCAGCACATAATAGCAGCGTGTAAGATGCAGGCAGGTACAGCATAGTTGGAATACCATAACCAAGTAGCAGGAATAATGTACAGGAACATCTGTGCCAAGTATGGATTGGAGGTCCTGAAGTCCACATTGGAGACACCCCCAAGGGTTGTAGAGAATGACAGAGCTAAGATCCTGTGGGACTTCCGAATCCAGACTGATAAACTGGTGATGGCCAATCAGTCAGTCATTGTGATGGTGCACAAGGTCCAGAAACAGGCAGTGGTGATAGATGCAGCAATTCCAAGCTACAGTAACATCAAGACAAAGGAACACATGAAGCTCCAAAACAAAGGGTTGAAGGAGGAGACATGGAAGATCTGGAAGGTAAAGGCTAGTGGTGATTGGAACGCTCAGGGCTGTGATCTCCAAACTGGGAGAGTGACACCAGCAGATACTGGGAACAACATCAGAGATCTCTGTCCAGAAGCACAGACCTAGGAACAGCTAAGATCCTGCACAGAACCCTCAGGCTCCCAGGACCCGACCTTGGAAGGTGGAATCATCCAGGAGGATTAGGAAGAGTTTACATGTATTTATAAATACATATATGTATATGAACATGTATGTGTGTGTGTTTCAATCAATGTTTCTTTTATATTGAAAGCATGGTTGTAACTGAATTATGTTATCAGGGAGGTTCCAGTCACCAGTTAAACCCTCTTGGTGCTTTGATATTGATCATATCAATATCAAATAAAATAATCATCAACACATGTACAACTGGATGTATTTTAAATCTACTAGAACCACCTGACAGAAAATAACAAGACACCTTTGTCAAACTTTTTGACAGGTGACCCCTGACCTTTGAGGAGGGGGTAAGGGGGCAGGCCTATCTCCAGGCATGAGTCGTGACACGTATTGTTTCCTCTCCTCTTCCTTCCTCCTGCGTGTTTTTTTTAATGACAGTTACTTTTCCGTAGTGTAGCATAATAAAGATAAAATAAAAGAAGGGTTTTATTTTCTCAGGGTCATGAAAATGGAAGTAGGGGGCAAAAACCAAATCAAACTTGTGGTAGACTCCCGCCTTTGCTTCTTGTGGAGGTTCCCCTCCTCTCTCCCTTCCTCCGCTGTGTTTAATGAATGTGTTTGTATTATTACAGCTAGTTTTCCAAGGTGTAGCATAATTATGAAAAAAAGAGAAGCGCGGTTTATTTCAACTTCATTAAAATTGAAGTATTTTAAGAGTTCAGTGAGTTTTACACACACACAAAAAATGAACATTTTGCTAGGCCTAGTTTTAAGCGGATGTAGAGACTTGCGCCCCTGACCTCTGTGAACCGTGGCAGTTTATGTGGTTTGAGAGAGTAACTTCCCAACACTACATTCCCTATATACAATAAAGGGTTTCCAAAGTCAGTAACAGGTGTAGGTCCACCCACCCCTCTCCTTTCCTCTGCTGTGTGTTTAATATGAATGTGTTTTTATTTTTATTATTACAGCTACTTTTCCAACGTGGAGCATAATAATGAAAAAAAGAAAAGAGCGGTGCATTTCAGTTTCATTAAAATTAAAGTATTCTAACAGTTCAGTGAGTATTTAAAAAAAATAAAAATAAATCTTTTAGAACTTTGTGCGATTCTCCTCTGGTAGGTAAATTAGCTTTAGTTATACATCCAATGACAGGAGCGGAGGGGCGTGGACTTCTTTTCTACACTGATAAAAAAACAAAACAAAACAACATTGGAGCAGAGAAAAATAAATACGTCTGTGAACAATTTAGAGTGTGTATAAACCAGATTCTTCGTAATGGATGGGGATACAGCGACGCCAAGGAAATCTCTGCTCAACGTGGAAAACTGGTGTGATATGTGGTCTCTCATTTGCAAGACTCCTGTCACAATCTATCAACAGCACCCCTCCATAAACGATGGGCCCAAGAGGACCATGCTGTTTCTGTGCAGAACTCAGATGCCCCCAAACAGTTGTCTGCAGCAGGAGTGGGGGTTGGAGGAATACAGTGTCCAGGGAAGATGGGGATTCAAATTCCTGTACAAAACGGGGAGCTCTGTCTATACCAGCTGGATCAAAATGAACAAAAGTTGGGACAGATGCATTCCTTAGGGATGCTAACCTCAAGTATAGGTATAAAATTAGAAATAAAATAAAATGTGTGTTTGATTTGTAGAAAGATCCCATTCGCAATCAGTTGAATATCAGTGAGATACAATCTAACTCAGACAGAATCAAACTACAAATAACTGTTACATTTAAATATACATCCAAGCAACAGCCTAAAAACAGCCAAACAATAAAAAGGCATCTCATTGTTTTTTCAACCATGAACTGTAACCAGTGGTGGAGGACATACTGAGGTTTAGTAAAAATACCCTGCAAAATATATACTCAAGTAAAAGTAGAAGTACCATATAAACAATGTTACATAAGTAAAACTACTAACTTTTAAATTTACTCTTTATTTTATTAGTAAAAGTAAAAATTCTGTGAACCCACATTATCTACTATGTATTACCCATTAATTAACCATCAAGTTACACCAATTAAGACATGAAACAGGTTGTATCTTTCAGTAATTTATATACTTGTAAAACTTTTCACTGTGCTCTGTTAAGATCAGTATAGGGAAAAAACAACAGTGACCCAAGACTAGCGGGTTGGTGAGGGAATGCAGTAGTGAGCTATTCTGAGCTCTTTAATGAAGAGTACACACCAGTACATTCTGTTAGGAAGACATGCTTTTCAAAGTCTGCATGAAGCTTACCCTGGACTGCATGAAAAAAACCCCGAATATCTCCTAATTGTAAAACTAGACAACAACGAAGAACCTTGAAATGAAAACTTGGCCATTGATCTGGGTTACTGTCTCAAGAACACGCCAGCATACGATACGAACCATTTAGAGCGCTGATGAACTGTATTAGCAGAAGGTTTTGTTTAATTTAAACGAGAGTACATTTTTATACTGAGAGAATTGGGATTTGTTTAACCGAGACTGCACGTGGTAGTACATTTTTAAAGGCCTTTTCTGTTATTAATAGACATCATGTGTTGCTTTTTCTCTCGTGTTAGAAGCTGTCTGTGTTATGATGGTCTGTGTAATGTCGCGCACGCGTTATAATGACGTCATTATGCAACGTAAAGGATCTTGGGTAAAAAGTTTTGTTTTCTTTTTTTTCATTTTACCATGGCGACGGGGACGCCATTGTTTATCGTTAATGGACACACGTCGCATTTAACACTGTTTTTTGTAATGTTCATCGCCCCGCTTCATTGCCAGCAATTTATCATCCCATTTAAAGCTCCCTCAGATTGCGACGTCAAAGAATTCTTCGATATCTCGAGTTTGTCGTGCGCGAGTTGCGGTTCAAATCAGCGCCGGAGTTCATCAGGTATGCTTTACGTTACCGCCATAACATATGACACTGTTTTTCTACTCGCCTAAGATGTTATTCTGAAGTAAACTAATGGAAATGTAAGGTGGTCATCAGCAGAGCACTGAATAAGACGCCGCGTCGCAGCTAACTGTTAGGACATACGCTACAGGCTGTCTGTAAACCCAAGATCTAAAGTGTGCGCGAATAATTACTGTAGTTGGATTACAAATTTTATATTAAGTATACATTATATTCAAAAGTTAAAACTGTAGATAATATAAATTGTTGTTGAAGGAAACGTGCAGAGATGTAGCAACTAGAGAGGAATCTTGATTTGGAAACATACACATTTATTCGTGCTGTTGTGTTTCTATTTCCTTTGCAGGGCTTACTTGTATTTGCCAAACTGGGTACAAAACTACACAGTTCACCACTGATAAAGTATTCATAACATGTGAAAAGTGTCCCACCAACCAGCCTGTATGTATGATTTACCTTCAGTACCTTTCTTAGTTTCACTTCACATTAAAGTGTAGGTGTTTTCTCATAGAGCCTCTAAATAATTTTGTTAAATATTTGAAGCACATTTTGTGTGTTATGTTTTCTTTGTATACAGGCAGTAACCACAGACGGTTTCGGGTGTATTCGCTGTCCAGATGGGCTCAGTGATGAGGGGACATGTCAGTGTCCACCAGGCAATATCCTGGGTGAGTCACAGATAACATTAGATGGATTTTTAACATGTAGACCTTTTTTTTTTTAAATTGGATGTGCTTTGCAACAGTAAAGTAAAAATAGAGATAAACAAATAGTTAATGTATAATAAATGTGCATCATTTATATCCAAGGCCTTATTTAAAATTTTATTTTTTATTTTTTGCAGTGGAAAGGGATTTAAAAGGAAACCTTTTGGATGAGGCCAGGTGTGAAACATGTAATGGAGACAGCCCTGCTTTGTCTGTACCTAACATCAGTGTAGACCGGTAAGTAAATTAACATGCAAAAACATTAATGAAACCATCAGAAGCTATACATTTTAGAAACCATGTAATTAAAACAGCAGTCCCAAGTGGGGGTGTTAACACAGTTACACTATTCTAATCCAGTGAGGTAGTTTTATGACTTTCTAAATCCTTTTGTTAATTTCCTAAAACCAAAGCTGCATTAAATGTATTAATCACTCTTTAAGGTGCCTTTTGAATAAATTTAGACAGATTAAAAAAAAACAGCATAAAGAGAGACACTCAAGGATTGTCATAACTCTATGATGTTGTGACCAGCTAGCTTTGACCATACTATACTGTAATAATACTTTCTACCACAAAATGGGGGAGTTAGTTAAGAAGTTACAGTAGCATCTAGTTTGCCTTCTGTCTTGTAATTAGAAACTATGTAACATATCCAGCATGCTGGTTGGTTTTTGGATTACCTTTATACTGTAGCAATGTCTGCCGGTGTCCCTCACTTTCATTTATGTACCATTTAAGTGGGTATTAAAACAAGAATAAAAGCAAAACAAAAATAAGTCATGAGAAAAATGCTTACATTGTTCCTGGGCAATTTAACGTACATGCTGCATCAGTTTGTGTTAGATTGAAAGAAACACCACTGTCCTTCGATGGTTTCTTAGAATCATGAAACAGTTCACCTTTATAGAAGACTTTAAATTTTTTGATGTAGTATGCACCTTAAAATAAAGTCTGCAGAGATACAGCCAGTTGACAATAGAATGTCGAGTTTAACAATGAATGTTAGATTAGTAATCAATCTGCCAAGAGGTTGTTGATAGTTAAGACTTAAAAGTTAAGATGACATGAGATATTGAGAAAATGTTTTAAATGTCACCTTCTTTTTCTGCTGTCATCTGTGTTGTGGTCATTTTATCTTTCATATCTGCTTCATTTCACGTATCTCTCCATGTTTCACATAAGCACAAGCTTCTGACCTAAATCAATTAAGGCTAAGATTGTTTTTTTTTTTTGTTTGTCGTATGTCTTATTTAAACATTGTTTTGCTATTAATTCCTGCCTTTCGTCTTTTATTCCCTTACTGCTCACACAGTTTTCAGAGATTTTGAAGAAAGGTTGCCTTAAGTTTAGAGTTTGCTTGATATAGTATTTGAAAGATGGAGAAAAAAAAAAAAACAGTCCTCAAAATTATATTTCAGATGTGAGAGATGTCAGGCTACCTTCATTAAATCCTCCTGCTTGTGTACATCCCCCAACGTCCTGGTGAGTTCAGACATTGTTCTACCCTCATGCCCTCTCATTCTACTCCTACATGCACACCTGTCAGAGATGTATATTTCATCAGCGGTTGTTATTTTTCTAGGCGGGGGGATTATGTTTTCCTCCAGGCAGCCTGTCCACTAATGTGAATCCCAGTATCAACTATGCTCAGTTGGTAAGTCTTCTTCTCATGCCCGTCTTAGTATATTCTTTTGGATTAATTGATTTGCTGACATTTTTTTTTCCTTTTTGTTTGCAGAAGTTCAGTGTTCAGTCTTCCTGGTTTGTGGAAAACCTGTATTCCTCTTCAGCAGCATGTCTTGTAAATTCAAAACATTTTTAATTTTCTTTTTAAAAAAAACATTTCTTGTCTGTTGTCATATGAAGCACTTGTTCACTTTTGTCGCAGCCAAACACATTGACATGAATGAGGTGCTCGTCACAATATTCTTTGTAAAAATGTCATGTTCTTCTTACAGATCTTCTCCAACCTGACAGCGTGTCAGGCTCTTGGGAACATGTGTGTGATGAACATGCACTCCTTCACTGCTCTTTCCACTGATGCCTGCGGTCTCTTTAACACCATCTTTAGATCAAGGGCTGCTATGAGCTCAATTCAAGACATTTCTTACTGGTAATCATATATAAACTGTGCTATTTAGCATGATTATGAATAAAATCTTAATTTGATTCACTTCATTTTAGTTTCAAATTGGACGGTAACATCTGTGGTTATTCTCTCTGCAGGAGAGCTACTCTGCCGTGGCTTTACTACGGGGATGAACCAGGGCTGGCCAGTCGAGTGCTTCAGACTGATCCTGTTCCCATTACATTCAGTTTCAGAGGAACAAAGAAGGTATGTGATTGAATTCAATATATTTACATTGGAACAATGGTAATAAAAGAGTAAAGATATATTGACAAAAAAGTATTGCTTTCATTCCAGATACAAATGAGCTGTATAATTGAAAATGTTTTTTATTAAAACTTGTTGCTTTTTTTTGTCAGAACACTGACATTCAACTGCTTGCTGCTGTCTACAATGTTCAGGGAGAATTCCTTAGATGGGAGCACATAGGAGGAAGTAACCTGCAGGTATAATCTAAAGTGGCCAGTGATTAAATTAAGTGCTTTAGCTTATCAAGCTTCATGCAAATAAGATTTAAGTCTCAGATCAGATCTTTGGGGCGGATTGTTTTTACTATAAGTTTTCAGATTGGATTTGTAAGTTCAGTCTCTTACCAACATATCTCCATGGGTTACTCTGTTAGAAAAATTGTCTTGCTCTAGTGGTTTTGTGCTGTCTTGTCTTCCACCTCCACCAAATTGTCACCAGACACTTAATTCCAGCACATTCCCACCATGTTGTTCTCCATAAGGCTTTGAAAGGAGCAGCAAAGACGTACTGAAATAAGACGAAAGTGACTTTGAAATCTACCAGAGGATGGGAAAGGCATTTAAAATCTGCTGTTATGAACCGTCACTCTGAATAAGGTGGAAGTCTTGAGTCACAATATAAATTTCCAATCATAAAATGTATATAAAGAAAAAACGTTGAGCTTAACTGGAGAGTTTTGTGTTGGAGCCTGAATCCAGCCGTGTTTCCCATCATGTTTTCATATTTTAACAACAAAAAAGGGTAGGCTGTTAAAATGTATCATCCTGACTGTACTACTTTACTTACTCATTTAGAAAAATATATGATAGACAGCTGGTGAATAGCCCTCCAATACCTCAATTCCGTCGTCTTTTTCTTTTACAGCTTTGTCCACAATCAACCACCAAACTTGCAGCAGCTTTCAGCTTTGGAACCACATATCAAGAAAGTGTGAGTGTCTTTTACTGCTTTTAGTTTATGGAAAGGGTAAAAAGTCATGCAGAGCACAAATATATCATAAGCTGTATGTGCATGTTTGTGTGTGTGCAGTGTGATCTTTCAGTAGCAGAACTGTTTGTTACACACCCTGAACCGTTGTTCTATGACGTGTTTATGGAGTTGGATGGAGGGGAGAACAGAAAACTCCTTGCCTTGCCAACACTAGTGAAAAACCAACAATACAATGGACGGTTCATCAATCAAGGTAAGTGTGTGATCTTTTAGCGTGTGAGCATTTGAATGTATGGATTATTTTGAACTTTTTTTTTTTTTTTTTAATGTAGAGGCCATGAGAAACTGGTACCTGTCTCGACGAATGTTCGTTGTTGACACACTGAGTGGAAGAGAGAAGAGCATAAGCTCCTCACCTAAAGTCATTCGTGTAGCTACCAGCATCACGATAAGGTGGCTTTTCAACACACACACACACCAAAATGTAAACAATAAAACAGCTGGAATCTCTGTTTGAAGTGTTTATATGATCACGTGTGTTTGGCAGGTTCCAATTGGTGCCACGAACCCAGGAGGGACAGATTTTCCCCCCTCTAATGACTGTGACCTACACAGATGTTCTCATCACAGATATCAATACTCAAAAAGTATCTGTGAGTGTTCCATACAGATGTATACGTGCATGCCTGTCCTTCTGCAGCTGTGTGGAGCCTTATTGCCTCTTAAATTTGATCTCATCTATCAAGCTTAATTTCCTGACATTTCCATTGAGTTTTGAAGATAATAGGGCTAAATTTGTTTGTTTTATCTTTTTCAAAAAAAAATTTTTTTTGGGTTGCATCATGCACTGAATTGATTTTTTCAGGTAACATTTGCTGTGGAATATGAGATGGATCAGAGTGAGGCTCGTACAAAAACAGATGTGAGTAGAAGCACAACTAAAATGTCGAAACATTAAGAAGTTCTTGCATATGACTGATGTTGTGATACAGAGAGATACAGTGTGACCTGAGGCTTTGTGTGTATAGACTGCTCTCGGGGTGATGGGTGGGATGGCTGTCCTCTACTCCCTGCTGAAGACAGTCAGCTGGAAGAGGAGGATTGCATCTCCTCTCATTGATGCGGAGGTATTGTCTTCATTACATAAGCCGTTCCAAAAAATACATGTTTGCAAAGCATCTGCTGATCTCTCGGTGATCTCTCCCTCCTCTGTCATCAGACGATAGTCAAGTTTCTGTTGTTATATGCTGGTGATTTGGCCAATGTTTTCTTTGTCGTCACTGTGGGAAGTGGACTGTACTGGCTAATCTTTTACAAGGTACAGTTTTCAGATATTTGTTTTATGCATGTGGATTCCTAAAAATTCATATCTTTCTTGTACAGTAGTTTTTCACCCATTTTGAAATCTTTTCCATACAAGACTTTTTCCTTTTTTTTTATTATTTCCATCTCTGCTCTCTTTAGACCCTAAAGGCAAGTCTTCTTTTCTTTCCCTGACCAACTTTTTTGAACACACAGTTGTAGCTCATTGTCGGTTGTTTTCTGTGTTAACATGGTATATGTGTGTGTTTAGGCTCAACAGTTTGTATCAGTGCTGTTGCCACTGCCATCTCAGGAGGAACAGTTTGTGACGTACATCGGTTGTGCCTTTGCCCTGAAGGTTAGACCCTGCATTGGCAGATGTTATAATGAGACGCTTATTGCATCTATATTATCCGCTCTATAAACAAATAGAACTTGAAAATGTCTAATTTTGTATATTTTCCTCCAGGCCGTCCAGTTTCTCCACAAACTGATTCTGCAGGTGTCAGTTGATATATTTCTCATAGACTGGGAGAGGCCCCGAAGCAAAGCAATCAGAACTGTGCAAGGTACCAAGTAGTCACATCGCTTTATATGTTTGTGAAGAAATTACAAATAAATATTTTCTTCCATTAAATGTGTTCACTGCTTTTTTAGCTACCGGGGAGACAAAACGTGACTCCTCTCCCGTTAGCATCTGGAGGACCTACTTTGTGGCCAATGAGTGGAATGAGCTGCAGACCACCCGCAAAATCAGCCCCACGTTTCAGATCATGGCTGTGCTCTTCTTTCTTGAAGTACATCTTACATAAACAAATCTTTTCTTTTTTTTTTTTTTCACAGCTTTTTATATGTATCTTTACCTCATTCTTTACATTATGTGCTATGAAGGTGGTAGGTTTCTCTAACCTGGCCTTAAGGGACCCCTGGTCGACATTGGAGCGCTCCCCACAGGACTACAGTCCTCCTTACAGTCTGACACTACGCTATGGTCTGGCAGCCACACTTTGGCTCTGCATTGGGCTGCTCCAGGTAAATTGAAATAGATTTTTTCCATTTAATTTCTCACATCTTCCTGTCTTTCTTAAGAACTAATAAGGCTCTACAAGCTCCCATAACAGACACTAATATGTCCTTACAGGTGATTTTCTTCACTGTGTTTTATGAACATTTTGTGGAGGACAAAATCCGTCAATTTGTGGATCTCTGCTCCGTCAGTAATGTAAGTAACAATGCACGTTTTAATTGTTTTCTGTCTGTTCTACTTTAATTTAATGGGTTCTGTGCAGATTTCTGTTCTAGTTTTCTCCCATCGCTGTTTTGGCTACTACATCCATGGGCGGTCAGTGCATGGTCATGCAGATACAAACATGGAGGAAATGAACAACAATTTGAAGAGAGAGAGTGTACGTAAACAAATTTGTAGCTTTTGTATTTGCTAGTTTTAATTACTAATATTTCTTTTTGTTTTTTTGTTTTGTTTTTTTTCTTCTTTTCCCCTAACAAGGAATCTTTATGTGGTCAAAGAGGTCTACTTCCGAACACAGATATTCAGACTTTTCAGGTGTCTCTTACAAACCATATGAGAATTCAGTATGACAGGATACAAGACTCACTCATCAGGGTATGTGATTGCTTCTATAATGTTCATATCGTTGTTAAACTTGAAAGGTTTTCAACATTGTGCTTAAACTGTTGATTATTTCCTGTGCTCCAGAGGAACAGACCGTCACGGCTGATGGATGCATCCATAGCCAACTTGTCAGAGCTGCAGTTCAGAGCATACAACACCATGAACCACTTCCTGGGATCTTTTATAGACCATGTTCGTACAAATATACAAAAATAAACTCAATGAGCCGAACTGAAACTGACAAAGCTTGGTCAAGTTAATTGTGAATCAATGTGTATTGGTGGATAAACATTTGTTTTCTCTCTTTTGTGTTGCATTGATCACGTCAGGCCCATCCTGACATGGACTACATAGTGAAGGACAAGTTAGCATTGGAAAGGGTCATAGGGATGGAGTTCCTTGAACCTATTGAGAAAACCATATTTTACAATGGTAACGTTTTCTGTTTTTGTTGATTTATTTATTTTTTTCTGCGTTTACATGTGTATGTGTGTGTGTATGATGTCCCAATTTCTCGTTGCAGATGAGGCTCACTCTTTCAGTGACGTGTTGTTTTACGGAAACGAAGCCACACTGCTCGTCTTTGACACGCTGTTCTTCTGTGTGGTCGACCTGGGATCTCAGAGCTTTGTTCTCGCAGCCGTACTTACATATGTACAGCAAATGGTAGGTATACAGTCTGTGTATAGTATGTTGTTTTCACTGTGCTAAAAAAGAAAAAAAAAGTAGTTGAACTGAAAATTGTTTTGTGTGATCTAGATATTTCGCTTCATTCGTAACACCCTTGGAAGGAAGAACCTTGTCAAGAAAACACTGGTGGATCAGAGATTTCTGATATAATTGTCTCCTGCTGGAAAAGTGCTTTTAGTGGCATTTCTTACTTTTCATTCATTGTACAATGCTTCTACTTTTGTTTTATGAGGTAAATATTTTTTTTTTGTAAATATTTCTATGGTTCATTTTTTATTGATTAAATTGTTTTGATATGAAGACAATATTGTGTGGTTTCACACTATTTCAATAGTTTTTCCAAGAAATATAATCAAATGTATGTAATAACAAAATGTTGGTGTTTAGCACTGATGAGATTTTTTTTTTATTTCATTTTAATGAATTTTCCAAAAAAAGTCTGATTCTTTTCCTGCACCAAAATGATTTCTCTCTTAAAATACATAGTAATGAATACAAATATTATAATGTACACTCCCTGGCCACTATAGGCAAGGCAAGTTTATTTGTAGGGCACAATTCATACACAAGGTAATTGAAAGTGCTTTACAGCTACATAAAGTCACAAGAGGCAAATACAATCATTCCATAAAACATAGAAATAATCATTAATTAATTAAATTGAAAATGAAGAGTGCAGAATAAAATGCACAATTTAAAATTTAAAAACAAAGTAGAAGAGAAAGGCTAAGGAAAAAAAAAACTAGATAAAAACAGAAGTTAAAACTATTTTGTTGTTGGTTCTAAAATTCAGGCTTAAAATAACCGCAGATTTAGAACTTCATTTAAATGCAGCTGATAACAGGCGGGTCTTTGACCTGGATTTAAATAAGCTGATCTGAGGCTTTCTGGGAGTTTGTTTCAGATAGTCGTAGCATAGAAACTGAATGCAGCTTCTCCATGTCTGGTTTTGACTCTGGGAACGAATAAAAGACCAGATCCAGATGATCTGAGGGGTCTGGTAGGTTTATATGGTGTCAGCAGGTCACTGATGTATTT
>JBAMYA010000008.1:9847710-9859902 GCA_037176975.1 Arrhamphus sclerolepis
CCATTATCTATACCCGCTTTGTCCTGTGTAGGGTCACGGGGGTCTGCTGGAGCCTATCCCAGCTCACTTTGGGCGAAGGCAGGGGTACACCTTGGACAGGTCGCCAGTCTATCGCAGGGCCACATCTAGACAGACAACCACTCACACTCTCCTTTTAAAATCCCTTTTAACTAAATTATTATTCAGACTTATTAAGTGTTCATTCGAGAATAATTGCCCTGAGTTGACTTTGTGTGAGATCAAAGGGGACATTCAGTCCCACAGCCTATACATGCACATGTGTACAAGGTCCTGGCAACAGAACTTTGTGAAGACTACAATATTTATGTAAATACTGCAGAATATTATATATGTAGTTTATGGGTCAAAGTTAAAGCAGACCGGAGTTAAAGCAGGATATGAAGGCAAACTCACACTCCTCATGTGTGTGCAGGCTCTCCAGAGAGCAGGCCACCTCACATCCCCGCCCTGCACAACAATTCTGCTGGTGGTTCAGGTCATTACACGCATATCTGTCATCAAACGTACAGAAAAACAGCCAGCCTCTGATGCAGGTATGTTTTCATCTCGACAAATGCAGTATAGCAGACCTTCAACTGTCCTACCTGAAGATGACTTAATTTAACATCTGTAGGTCTTCTGTAAGTTTGACCTTACCTACTCTTCCACAGGTAACCTTTCCTCTTACCTCAACTACAGTCTTTTTTTCTTCATTGTCTCCCTGTATTCCATCAACTTTAGGGTCTTTACAAAGTCTTCCCTTTGTGTGACTCTGTGGAGAAGAAATTGTGGCAACAAAGGTAAGAAGAAACTTATCCAAGGTTTCTCTCTGTCTGTCTGCTTGTCTCTGGATGTGGAATTGACATGGATTGCACTCTATCTCATTCTGATTGAATTACAGAGCACACAACATCAGATAGCAAAAAAACAAACAAAAAAAAAAATATGAGCAGAATTATGTTAGATATTTTGGGGTGAAAGTCAGACAGACCAGCTTGATGGACATGTACAGAGGAGGGTTCGTAAATATATCAGTAGAGGGATGATGCCAGGCAAGAGGCCTAGAGGAAGACGATTTATGGGTGTAGTGAAAGAGGACACAGAGTTAGTTGGTGTGAGAAAAGAAGATGGAGATGATAGGATTAAATGGAGGCAGATGATTTGCTCAAGGAAACAGCCAAAAGGAAAAGAAGATACAGCACTGTTTAAAGCATCGCCTTATAATAAGGATAAAAAGTACTTGAATACACATTTAAATGTAAATATGTTGGCCTTTTCAACAAAACAGACTTTATAAAATTTCTAGAGATTATAAGATAAGATAATTGCAAAAGAACAACGTATATTGTAAATGTAAAGAAACAAATTTTGTTATACATGGTAATTACTTGAGCCAAAATGTGCTTTATTACTTCCATCCAATACAGGTACTTTGGATTACCTAAAGTCGAATGAACTTTTAAAAACTTTTTTTTTTAAAAGCAAACTTCTTCATGTACATGTGTATTTTCAAAACGCCTTCTTATCCATGTTAAACCTTTATACTCTTTGATTCAGAAGGCACATTGGGCGCATGTGATGCGTACGGGCTTTGTATTACGTCATGACGTAAGCCAGGGATCAGCCAATCAGCGTTGTGCTTAGGGTACGGCGCTCAGGAGTGATACAGGCTGCAGGGGTCGGCATCAAGACATGAACTTTAATAACTTCCTCGCATCCGTTGGTTGAGGTAGGTCCCTCGTTCTTTCCACATTCTCGCGTTTTCCTTTCACGGGTTTATCAGCGTTTGCATATGAAGACTTCGTATCTGATGCAGTCATGTGTTATATAAGCGAACTGTTTCAGCGATAGTTGGTGGGTGTAACCTGCAGACAGCTAGCCACAGTTAGCATTAATTTGACTGCTTTTCCTCGCCGACATAGCTTATTTCTTACCATATCTTAATGCCAGACTCGTAGAATCGCTTGTTATACTCACTCAGCAACGACAGTAGGTGGATTTTTAGACCTGCTTTGCAATTACCTAGGAGAGGCTCGTGATGGCAACAATCATGCCAACTTTCTCGGAGAGTTGGGATGGGCCCTCAGTGGTCTGTGTGACTCATACGCTGTTTTATTTTTAGGAGGTCTCTCTCTCTCTATATCGCTCTCTCTCTCTTTCTCTTTCTCTTGACTGAATTTCTTACTCTTAGCTAGGTCAATTTGTAAGTCAGTGTCACGGAAACGGTTTTGAGTAGCGTAGTTTACAACCTGAGCTGCTGCAGGACCTTTCTATCGGCAGGGTCACAGAGGAAAGATCTCACACTGGGTGGCTGCTGATGTACTGTGTTTAAATTGGGAAGCTGGAGAAGATGATATGCATGGATGGATGTAGTCGGAATCCAGTTCGTTTTGGCCATGACCAGTGACAACATTTCTGGGGCACCACATGTCAGAACTGAATTACTGCCCAAGCTATTTTTATCAGGGTGCTCACAGCACAGCTGACCTGTGGTAGTAGAGGACTGCAGAGCTGCAGGTCAGACCTTGTTCCAGCTCCATTGGTTCAAAGTTTAACATTTTAGGAGAAAACATCTTTACTGCCTGAAAATATTGATTGATTGATTAGTATGAGGGTGTACACTTCCCCTTGTGACAAGATTAAATGCTAGGGTTGACACTCCTGCAATGAATGCTTTTTGAGCAGGATGGTTTTGCAAAGTGTGCATGTAAAATAAGTCGATGAATCATAGAAAGTCTCTCCAAAACATCCTGTGTACATGCATACACTGCCTTTGACGTCAGATCTCTTCCTTTCATGTAGCCTACCTTGGCTGTCCACTCCTCCCATCTGATGACTGAAATTGAAAATAGTCTTATCAAAGCCAGGAAGACGTGGTTTTACATGCAAATGAAACTTCTCTTTCTTTTCTTTTTTTTTTTTTTTTACATTACTGAAATGTTTTCTTCTTTTTCCATTATTTGTGTTTATTTGTCTAACTTCTTAAAAGTTAACCTTGGGCTACTTTGTTTCATTAGTATGAAATTAAAATGTAACTTGTTTCTGAGAATTGGAAAATATGATTGCAGTTACACATCATACAGACAGTTATTCAGTAATTCCATGTATACCAGTGATCTGATCTCATTCACTTTTAATGGTCACAGTATGGATCAGGTAAAAAAAAACAATACAGATTGCTCAGTACATAAGCATTCATTTTTAACCAGTTTTTGCTTGTTCTGACTTGTGTATTTTTAAGTGCTGCGGTCTGTCCCAACTGCAGAACATTGTCTCATAATTTCGCTTTGTTTGCACAGCATCTGCCTAACAGCGCATACAGAGGACACTCTGTTCTCTGTAGTGTCTTTGCTGTTGCTCTCTCACTGTTGTAAATCTGAAGTTTGGATGTGCTTTTTCAATAGGTGTGTACACATGAGCGGTGCACTTTTTGGATGCATCTGCAGTGCACAGTCAGTAATGCCTGTTACATCTCAGCTGCTCAGGGGTTTGCCCCGAGCAAAGGTCTTTGCCTCCAGTCTGTTACCATGCCAACACCATCAGTCCCAGTTTGGTCCTTTTGTGTGCCAACCTTCGTCAACGCATTTTTCCAACAAGTGGCAAACATACCGGCAATCAAGAAGCTACCAGACGTCCTCAGTCCTCCACAGCTACATCCTCACGCCCCCACAGGTCAACTCCATTCTGAAAGCCAACGAGTACAGCTTTAAGGTTTGTGGGGTCACATGGAGAAAGCACATCTTTATCATCTTTATGTCTACATTCTAATGCTACTACGTGTTGTGATTCTAGGTGCCAGAGTTTGACGGGAAAAATGTCTCATCGGTGATGGGATTTGAAAGTAATCAGCTTCCAGCTAATGCTCCCATTGAAGACCGGCGGAGTGCAGCTACATGTCTTCAGACACGAGGAATGCTGCTGGGTGTGTTTGATGGCCACGCTGGCTGTGCCTGTGCTCAGGTGAAGCTCAGTTTTATGTGTTGAGCTTCTTTTTTTTTTTTGCATGCATTGTTTTAAAAGCTTCCACACCTCATGATTTTTTTTAATGTTTTTATTCAATTATTTATTTTTGTGCACGTCCATTTGGTAGTCTGTTATTTATTGCTGTGTATGATTTGTTGCAGTGACACAATTTTCTCAAACATCTAACTCCTACCTCAGGCGCTGAGTGAGAGGTTGTTTTACTACATAGCAGTTTCACTGCTTCCACATAACACCCTGTGTGAGCTCGAGGCTGCAGTGGAAGGTGGCAGACCCCTCAGTCCCATCCTGCAGTGGCACAAACACCCCAACGACTATTTCAGCCGAGAGGCTCAGACCCTCTACTTCAACAGCCTCCGAACATACTGGCAGGAATTGATAGACCTAACCAGGTGAAGAGCATGTGACATATGGAACAACACTGCTGTTTTTCAAGTAAATTAATGTTTTAGGTTGTTTTTGTTTTGTTTTTGTTTTTTTCCCATCAGCTTTCTTCACAGCTTGGTGTCAGTAACTTCAGAGACTGAAAATAAAAACAGCCCACTCAGGCCTCAGTCTTCAATCACAAATCAAAAATGCATAAAAATACAGTTTATAATGTTTATAGATGCACTATATGTACCTTTTATGTCAAAGATGGCTAGTTTCTATCTAGTTGTTGGCTTGAATAGCATTTCAAACTGGACTTGATGGTTTCTTATTTTGTACTTTGTAGCAACATGTTCAGACCAACACTGGCCCATCTGTTGCAGCTCTTCGTTTCTGACCTCTGGCTTCTGTTCTGTCCTCCTCTCTCACATTGCTCTCTGTCTGTGTCCAGCCCAGGCGAAGTTCCAGACACCCACGAGGCGTTACTGAACGCCTTCAAAAGGCTGGATAACGACATTTCCCTGGAAGCTCAGGTGAGAGCTTACTATAGCTGTCTGTGGCTTTGATATGAAACTGTGCGGTTTGCTCTCACTGGGCAAAGAAACAACTTCGCTACATTTGTCTAACTGGCAGGAAAATGCATGGGCTGGGCTTACCCAGCTCCACAATTCACAGCTACGTTGCTCTGAAGTACCTGCTGTCCTTATCCACATCTACTATAAACAATTTTCTAGACAACATTCCAACAAAACTTTAAGATGATAGTTAACATCCCAGTGTCATTTTTAACCTTTCATAATCCCATCCAGAAATATTTGTGAGTCAATTTGCAAGTCATCTTCTTTGCTCACAGTGCCAGCCGTGTTCTGCCTCACACATTAAGCGATATTAAATATCCTCATTAAACTGGGCTATGAGTGATAAGAATTTGAGGATCTAAATTTAAATTAAAGTGTTCTTTTACGTTGCAGGTTGGAGACCCAAATGCGTTTCTGCACTACTGGGTTCTGAGAGTGGCCTTTTCAGGAGCAACAGCTTGTGTAGCTCACATTGATGGATCAGACCTGTATGGAGAATTAATGCATTTTAGTGTATTTTAACAAAACTGTAAGTAGTTTTAGGTAAAATATTGTTCTTTTTTTTTTTCTCTGAAAGCTTTATAGCAAATGCAGGAGATGCTCGAGCAGTGTTGGGGGTGCAGGAAGAGGACGGTTCATTCAGTGCTCACACACTCTCTAATGACCACAGTGCCCAAAACGAAACAGAGGTCGCTCGCATACGTAGCGAGCACCCCCCATCAGAGAGGAAGACAGTCATACGTCAGGTAGTGCATCTGCTTAACTTTTCAGCTTGGTTGTTAATAAAGCATCCATTAAAATCCCTCCCATCCCCGTGTTCTGCACCTGAAGGACCGATTGCTCGGCCTGCTTATGCCATTCCGTGCATTTGGAGACGTGAAGTTCAAGTGGAGCATCGAGCTGCAGAAGCGCGTGCTGGAGTCTGGACCTGATCAGCTCCATGAAAATGAGCACACAAAGTTCATCCCTCCCAACTACCTCACGCCGCCGTATCTGACCGCTGAGCCTGAGATCACGTACCACAAACTTCGGCCACAGGATCGTTTTCTGGTGAGACAAGAGGGGACCATCATAGTTTTATCACTCATCAAATCTTTGTAGGTTTTGGGGAACTTTAAATTAACACTGTGTTGTGCCTAAGCACAGTGTCTTCTGATGTCTGCCTTATTTATTATTACTGGTTAGACAAAGCCACTGGTCTGATGGGTGTTTCTGTGACCATCGCTCTTCTCTGTCTGTAGGTGATTGGCTCTGATGGCCTCTGGGAGACCCTCCACAGGCAGGAAGTGATTCGCATTGTGGGAGAGTATTTAACAGGGGTGCATCAGCACCAGCCACTCAAAGTAGGGGGCTACAAAGTCACTTTGGGACAGATGCAGGGGCTGCTGGAAGAGAGAAAGGCTCGCATGTCTTCGGCTTTCGAGGATCAGAATTCGGCGACCCACCTGATGCGTCACGCTGTGGGAAACAATGAGTTTGGCACGGTGGATCATGAGAGGCTGTCAAAAATGTTGTCACTGCCCGAGGAGCTGGCTCGAATGTACCGCGATGACATCACCATCATCATCACGCAGTTCAACCCTCATGTGATCGGAGCACAGAGACAGGAAGAGCAATCCTGAGCTGTTCAGAAGCCATTTATTAATGTCATACTGACACATACACGTGCTTTTGAAAGTGTGTGCTGTAGGTTTAAGATTAAGCACACTCTGTGGACAAACCAACCACACAAATATCTTACAGGTTTAACTACTTTTGTGTAAAAAAAACAAACAAAAAAAACAAAACAACAAAACTTGTATATTTGTTACAGAACCAGTTTTTTTTTTTTTTTTTTTTATTAGGTTAAAAGATCTCTAAACTGGATCCAAATTTTTGGCTTCAGCGATAAATGTTATTTATGGTGCCAGTCTTGTCTGGCAGCTGTTTTCATACACATTTTTCTGTGTTTCTGATATCACGCTGTTACAGATTGACTTTTGTGCCAAAGCAGGTTCAGCCTTCTTTTCTGCTGAAACGCTCAGCAGGGTTCAAATCCCAGAAACCTCCAAAGAGAATAAAGGTAGTGATTTATCAAGTGAAGCGGCCTTGGTCAACAGTTCTCACTATGGATTTGCACTCGAGTGGTACATCACAGTACCTCTCTTTGTTGACCTGTTTTTTTATGTTATGTTATTAGCATCCCAGACACAATCTACTCACTCACTACTCACTTTCTAGATTGCTTACAAGGATTGTTGCGTCTGTTCATCTTAATGTATCCGTTACTGAGATATTATTATTACTACAGTCCATAAAAGTGGTTCTGCGTTGAAAGTGGTGTCTGCATGTTCTGCTCCAGGACCCTGGAGTGAAATTGTGACTATTAGGATTTAATATCTTGTTTTTTGAAGATAAAGATGTTAAGGTTTAGAGCAGTCCTCTGATGTGGATGTAGATTATGTGTATTAAACCAGTGAGTCGTAAAATAGATCTGATGGGTCACAAGATGATTGTAGAGTTGAGGAAAAAGCTAATTCTGTTACACTAAAACCTTTACAGAGGAGCAGATGTGGTTTGAACTTGCAGTAACTTTAACATTTGAGGTCAAAGCTGACATTTCATCATTTCTGAATGGTTGGGAATTGGTGAGTTACTGTTACAGTCTAGCACACAGCAAAGATGTAATTACTATTTTATGTAGTTCAGAAACCATGTAGCCTTGTATGACATTATCGATTACTGTGCTGCTTTCTCAATTGAAGTACCGATGAAAGGAGTGTTTCTTCATGTGCAGTAGTTCTACATATTCCATAACACTACTTTATCTGAAGTGACTAAATTTGTGTTCCTTAATCTTGAAGAAGACACAACTCCACCACAACTTCTTCTCTAAACACTACTGGACAGTTTCTTTTGGTGTGGGATTGATTTATTGATCACTTCAGTGGTAATAGAAGACCACTCTCCTGATGCTGTCATGAATTACAGGGTTGTGACTTTGTGGTGGTATTTAATCCCAAGCTACTAAGCAGAATGTGCATTTGAGGGGGGTCTGTCTCAATGTTCACTATTTATTCAACTTTAACAGTATGTTGCACGTCTTTTCTGTCGTATGTATATATTGTAACTTATGTTGCTTAAGTTTTGTATATGGAATAAAAGGCGGAACCCACAGCACCTGCTTCTGTTTTTGTGTGCGTTTGGTTGATGCAGGCTGATCAGCAGGTACATGCCACACCTGTGAATGCTTCCACACACATGCTTGCACACTTCCAACCCTCAAACACCTGAAGGTCAGGGTGTCTCAGGTTACAAGACCGACGTCATCAATGCATAACTAGATTCAGTTCAGTGCCTCTACATGTAACAGTATTTAGTAATTCATTTCCACTCTATAAATCCCCAAAGGTAAATTATGTCCTATATGTTTTTTAAAGATGTACTGTCAGGAGAGCTTGACACAGACAATGAGACAGTGTTCTACTCTCCACCACTGGATGGCACTGCAACACCAGACAGAACAGTGTTAAACTGAAGAAACAAGTTCAGTTGAAACACCTCTGACATGTTTCACAGCATTTATATTTCATAAAGAGGCAACTTATTTCTTTTTTTTTTTTTTTTTAATGGGTCACCATATTGTGTTCCACATTGGCTTTTATATCAGATGCTGTTCCTGATACCATCCATCCATCCATCTATTATCTATACCTGCTACGTCCTGTGCAGGGTCACGGGGGTCTGCTGGAGCCTATCCCAGCTCACTTCGGGCGAAAGGCAGGGGTACACCCTGGACAGGTCCATCGCAGGGCCCTGATACAATCCTCACCATTTATCTGGGCTTTGGACCGATGCTGACTTGTGTTGCTTTAGTTCAGTGTCCTGCCCAAGGTCACAGTGAAATGCGGTTGGGGACTGGAATCAAATCTTATAGATGATGGGTGACCAACTGTCCCAGCTGTACCATGGCTCAGCCAAACAGTTAGTCCGTCTCACTGTCTTTGTTTTTGGTCTGCATATATATTAATGGTTAATGCCATTATTTGGCAAAACCTTTTAATGATAGATATATATGCATTTTTATCTTGTAGCACTTTTGTTTTGTTTTTGCCTCACTTTCAGTTTCACCTGCAACTAATCGTCCCTATAGAGCATAATATCTGCCCATAAAACAGCAGAAATCTGGCTTTTTCGAAATGAAGAAAGCAAACTGATAGTTGCCTCTTACTCTTTTTTTTTTTAAGTGAAAGGTGAGCAGAGTAACAACTTAACAGCAACAAGTATAAGTGAATACTCAGTTCAGTTTAAAGTAGTCAGCAGGGTCAGTTTCAATTTTCAATTTGAGTTTTAATAAAAACTTCAAACTGAGCCTGCTAAGACTTAGATTGCAATTTATTTAATGTAAGGTGAAATTATCCACAAAGTTTTTACAAGATGGTAAACCTGAGTGGAACAAGACAATTGTTGGGGTTATCTTGCAGCATGCAGAGAGGGAGATGATGAGGAGGGTGGTGGTACTGGGGAGAATGGTTTACATGAAAATGTATCACGTTTACAAAGCCACATAGTACGTTTTTTTGTTAAGCATCAATTTAAAACATTGAAAAATATATTGTGATGCAACGCTAATGTCCATAAACTTCTTTGTCTTTAAATATATATATATATATCTTGATAAATGTTGATGTTGTCAAAATGTTTAAATGTGATTTTGGCTCCTCCTGAGGAAATACTCTGTATTCACTGTTTATGATTATTTATCATACATTTTCTGAACACAAAGGTGAACCAAAGTTTATATTGGGCCTGGAGGGGTGATAATAGCAATTGTGCTTTGATTGCTTGTGTTGTGCTGGACGGACCCGATGGGGCCCATCTGAACACACGGTCTTGTTGGGATGCACATGCAGATGCTGTGATACAAGGGCATGTTGAGCAGATCATTATGAGGCTGGAGCTAAACCTGTTCCCTTTCCTCCTACATCCCAGGTAGCAAAGAGTGTTTGGCCCAAACTTAGCCCTGTGTTTGCAGATTTCCTTGGCCCACATTTGGTTTTGACTGACAACATTGACTCCAGGTGAGTATGGCTGCTAAACCTGGGCACATGTCCACCATAGATATCATTTTCCTTGAGTCTTTGGGCCACGCCTGACCCTCACAACACTTGCCTTATCCCATCTCAAAATTGGTTCATAAAAATTGGGCTACATCTGCCATACAGCACAAACTAGAACCCAAGTTTGGTGTAGTTCATGACCTTTGAGGCACCTGTGGCACGCATTAGCCCACTGCTATCTGGGATGGTTTCTCAGTTGGGCTTTTGGAAGATGCAGAAGACTGTTAACTGACTCATCCCACGCACACATACAAACTCACCAACTTGGCACATAGAGCAACATGTGTTCATGGCAGCATGTGACCTCCACTGTGTCTCCCACTGTCAAAGAGATGACTCAGAGCCTCACTCAGAGCTGTGGCCTCCCCTCTCAGCGACAGAGCAGCAGGAAGGAGGCGATGCAAAATCCCTGAAATCTTTTTAATTTCACACAGAGAAACACAGTAATGAACCTATATTGACAGCTTAACATCTGATGCAAGAAAATGAAAAGGAAACAATTAAATTTGATAAAACTATTTATTCTCAAAGAGAAATTATAGGTTGCAGCAACTTTTATCGTTTAAGTTTCTTCAAAGAGTCATTTGTAGATGGTTCTAGCTGTGGGAAAGAAGGATCTTATAGTATATAGGATCTCATCTGGATTGTTAAACACAGTGAGCTGTCTAAATGTAGCTGTATTCATCAATGGACCTGGTCCACCCATCAGAGGAGGTGAAGAAAGGTTCAGCAGGCTGCAGGCCCTGAATAAGTGGCTTCAGTCTGCATTATGCTGACCACTCGGTGGATTTTATCAGCAATTTTAACATTTTTGGGAGCGCAAGCATCTTTTTAAGGCAGGTGGATTTAATTTGAACAATTCAGGGAGCGAGAGCTTTGAAAAGGAGAGAGATCAGAGGCAGAAAAAGGATATTTATATGCCTCCAACCCCCCTAACGACCTAGACCAGGGACTCTGTAATTATTGTTGGTGTTTTTAACATCCATGTTGACAACTCTCAGGACAAAGGGACCAAAGACCTGAATAACATTCTGGGCTGACTCAGCATGTAACAGAGCCAAAACACATCAGGAGACACATTCTGCACTTACTGATATCTAAAGGACTGAATATTTACAAGGTTACTGTGTCTGATGTGGGCCTGTCTGATCATTGCTGTGTTTTCTTTGAGGGTACAATTTCAGTGCACACAAATGTTTCCAGCGAGGTGATAAGAAAACGTTGTATAACTGAAAATAGAAGATAAATCTTTAACCAGGTCTACTGTTCAACACCTTCCCTGTCTGGGGGTTCAGTCAGCGAACTTGTTAATAGCTTCAGTGCTAAAATGTTAAATGTTATGGATACTATTGCTCCCACCAAGCTGAAGATTATGTCGGAAAGGAAAAAGTCTCCATGGAGAAACTCCACATGAGTGAAAGATGCATAAAAGAAAGTATCAAAAAGATGAGCGCAGATGGAGAAAAACAAATCTTCAAGTTCATTATGAAATCTATAAAGAGAAACTTCACTGTTATAATTTTCATCTGAGGAATGCAAGGACTTTTCTGACATGATCACCAAAACCAGTCATAATGCTTGTGCCTTATTTGCTACAGTCGGTAGACTAACAGACCCTCCTGTCTCAGTGGCAGCTGAACTTCATTCCACCAAGGCCTGAAGCAATTTTGCCAAATTTTTCAGTCAAGATTCAAACTATTAGAAAAGCAGTTGGTACACCAACGACAGGTTCAGGGTATGTACCGTCTTCACCGAAAAACCAGTTTAAATACTATGACACAATTTTATCCCATTGACACTAAAGACCTGGAGGATATCTTACGTCAACTGAATTCCTCCTCTTGCTGTTTAGACGTCCTGCCCACAGGGTTTTTCAAAAAAGTCTCAAAAGTCCTGGAGGCAGATCTGTTACAGATTGTGAACTAGTCTTTAATGTCAGGTGTTTTCTCAGAGCCACTGAAAACAGCTGTGATTAGGCCTCTGCTGAAAAAGGATAATCTTGACAAGACACAAATGAGCAACAACAGGCAGATCTCAAACCTTCAATTTTTAAGTGAGATATCATATCACATCAGTCCATCTCTGAGTTCTTTACACTGGCTGCCTGTCCATCAGAGGATAGACTTTAAAGTTCTGATGCTGGTCTATAAAGCTCTGAATGGTTT
>JBAMYA010000008.1:9869885-9945034 GCA_037176975.1 Arrhamphus sclerolepis
ACTCTCCTCTCCAGTACCCTGGAATAGACTTTCCCCGGGAGGCTGAGGAGTGTGATCCCTCGATAGTTGGAACACACCCTCCGGTCCCCCTTTTTAAAAAGAGGGACCACCACCCCGGTCTGCCACTCCAGAGGCACTGCCCCCGACTGCCACACGATGTTGCAGAGACGTGTCAACCAAGACAGAGTCTGGAGGGAAAGTTGCCGTTTTCAAAGTGGAAGTACAGACACTGGTCTACTATATTCTCCTTGAGGTAAAAGGTAAGAACATACATGTGAATTGTACATCATATGCTGGAGCACAATGTTTGTCCACAACCATTATAAGCAACTCTAATCTAATGAAGCAAAAGGCACAAAAACGAGTGGCCAGAACCCCCACCCTCCACCCCCTCCCCCATATTGGACTGTTCGATTCTTGTCTAGCAGCTGTTATCATACAACTTTTCTGTGTAGCTGAGATCACAATGTTACAGATTGACTTTCGTGTCAAAGCAGGTTCAGCCTCCTTTTCTGTTGAAACGTTCAGCAGGGTTCAAATCCCAGAAATCTCCAAAGGGAATGGATATACCAAGCAAAGAGGTTTTGGTCAACAGAATTTGCATTAGAGTGGCCTGTTTTTATGTTATTTGCATCCAAGACACATCATAAAAACCAGTAGTGATAATATAAATCTGATGGTTCACAAGTTTAGTGTAGGGAGTTGAGGAAAAAGCCAAATATGTTATACAACAACTTAGTAAGGAAATAATTCTGGCTGAAGCATTCCAGAACTTAACGACTGAGGTCAAAAACTAACATTTTATAGTTTTGAATGATCATACTGTAGGTAAATTTGGTTGCAAATCAGTTATATTCTAGCACACAGCAAAGACAAAAATGTTTCATGTTTTAAGAAGCCACAAACACTTGTCTGACATCATCTATTCGTTACTGTGCTGCTTTGCCCCAATGAAGGGAGTTTTTTTCATGTACAATAGTTCCACATATTATGTAACACTACATTGGCTGGAACAATTGAGTTTGTGTTACTGAATCTTGAAGTGGGCACTGAACTCAATCACAGCTTCTTTTCCAAACACTGTAGTTGACAGTCTCTTTTGGCTTTCGATTGATTTATTGTCCACTTAATGGCAGAACACTGACTGTATGGTAGTGTGTTTAATCCAAAATGACTGACTAGAATGTGTATTTGAAGGTGTAGGTCTCTGTATTAAATATTTATTCAGCTTTAACATGTGTTTGATGTCTTTTCCGTTATATGTAGCCTATATTTTGTCATCACCTGCAGCAGTTGTTTAATGGCACGGCCACTAAATGCGATACCATTTAATTTCACCTGTTCAGTTCAGTTATACTCAGTTATACTTTGTTTATCCTTGAGGGGAAATTACATAAGTTCCTTTATTCTAAGTCCTCAAAAAATATTCATTTATTATGAAGATGTGTTGCCAGTATAGATTGGCACAGACTAGGGGGAAGTGGTTCATTCTCCACCAGTAGATGGTGACACAACACCAGACAAAATCTCATATCAAACTGAAGAAAGCAGATCAGGTGAAACACTTTAATCTTCTTGAAATGTTTGGCAGTACCTGTATTCTACCAAAAAGCAACCTCTTTCAGCTTTTTCCCCTCCTACGAGTCGTCACAATGAATCATCATTTTCTACACACCGTTTTGGTGTTGGATGCCCATCTTGACAGTCACCCTCCCATTTATTTGGGCTTGGGACCAGTTCTATATGAACACTGATTTGTGACCCCTTAATGGCTGTGGTAATAGGGGGTGGGGGTGTCAGTGTGATGGTGTATCACAAGGCTGGGATCAATCTGGCAAACCTGTTGAAACTTGTTTTGTTTACGTAACTAATGGTGGTAACTGTATTCATAGACTGGATCTTTTAAAGGTTATCACAAAAGCCATCAACTACTAAAAATGAAGAATCACAGAAAGGCTTGGGGGTTTTAGAGCAAAGGCAAACTTAAACAATGAGACAAATAACACAGAGACTGAAAATATTCTGTGTAAAATAAACCACAGCTTCTCTGGAACTGTGATCAGAACACTAACTTGGCTCCAAGTGTTTGACTGGGGGGATGGAAGTAAAGGTTGACTGATGGTATTAAACAAAAAGTTCTTAATTTTACTATAATTCTGCTTATGTGTTAGAATGAAGCATCTTTTCCCCCAAAATTACTTTATAGCTTACGGGACTATGTAGAAACACCTATTTGATCATTGTTAAAATCTTATTAAAAATGATTATTATTGAAGTGATTGTTTAGAAAAAAGTCCAGAAGATTTGCTGCTAAAGTGATGTGTTTAGATGAGAGTCAGCTTATTGGCAATAAACACCTCTGCATCTTACTTTTACATGTCACATTTCCACAGAAGTGCTGGTGTTATTGCGGGAGTAGCTGGTAAAAGTAAATATTGTAAGTCGCTTTGGATAAAAGAGTCTGTTAAATGTAATATAATGTAAAGGAGCTAAATGAGTGATGTTTACATGCTTGTTCTTCTCGGTGGGATTTAGATGCAGGATGTGCAGTAAATATCATCCAACATAATCAATATGATTTGCTGATATAAGATTTTAAAACAGGATAGCTCATCAAGAAGTTAAGTTGAAGCTGTCTGACAACAAGCTGAGCCACAATTTCACCTGCTGTACTGTCTTTCACACATGTGGCTATAATGGCTTTAAATACGAAAATACTTCATTTTAAAGTTACATTTTGCTCATTTTAAAAGCAGGAGAATATATTAAAGGGAAATGAGGCAATATAAAAATAGGCAAATAAATGGATAATATACTACTTCTATATTAGGACAAAAGGTCTCTCAAGCACGGTGATGAATAAATAGCTGGAACAGAACCTGTGTATGTGTGGTGATGGGGAAGTTTGATATCCAGAGGTAATCATCCATCACATAGTTTACTCTCCCTGTCTTTCCTCAACCTTTTGACTCCCACCACATCTGCAGCACTCTGCACAACTTCATGTGTGTGTTGTTATGGAAAGAGTTGCTGGGATACAGGTACAGATGGAGCGCAGACATTCACGGCGGTGAGGCTCCACGTTGAGCGGGTTGTTTAGAGGCTGTAGCTTGGCCTGCTCGCCTCTAACGTGGTTCTCAGTTTGGCTTTTGGATGCTGCAGAAGGCTGTTCACTGATTCATCCCAAACACACAAACTCACAAATGTCTCACATGGGAGGATTAATGTTCATGGCAGCACACGTGACCCCAGACATCAAAACTCACATGTGTTTTTTTGTGTGTGTGTGTGTGTGCATTTAGGCCTCTTTGTGCAACATAAAAGCTCATAATCACGCCATCCTCCTTTCAACACCACCATCAATCTGTAGCCTGTCTCCCACTGTCAAAGAGATGACTCAGAGCCTCACTCTGTGCGGCAGTGCTGTGGCCTCTGTTGCTCAGTGAGAGACCATCAGGGTGGAGGAGGCGATGCAACAACACTGACTGTAAATGCAGAGTAAAAGCCAAGTGAAGAAATTACAGAGAACTTGAGAGTGTTTCAGTGGAAAGTGGATGTTTTTGTCTTATGTCACCCATCACCTGCAGTATCACGCGTCTGCCCTGACGTGTAAAAGCACCAGGACATGACACACAAGAATGAAAGGAAAACCAAAGGGATTCCCACTTGTTTTGTTTATTGGGAAACTGAGCGTTAAGTGCTCTTTACAAAATCCTTAATGAGCAATAACAAGCTTTGGGTCAGCACAAACAAAAAGAAAGAAAGAAATAAAAGAAAGAAAACAATAATTTAATCATCAGAAATGATGTACCTGTGTGAATGCTTGTTTAGCCCGGGACTACCTACAAAGTTAATTTGATATTCATAGGACCTAAATTAATCAAGCTCAAGGCCAAAAATTTCAATAAAATAAGCCAAGGTTTAAGTGTGAATATACATACATAAATATACTAGTGAGGACTTGTTTCTTGGCTGGAAAGTGGGAAGATGATTTTTTATTTATTTATTTTAATTGTTCTATTCACTTGCTTATGTCATTTTAGTTTATTTGCCAGGGAGAATGCTCAGTGAAAAAAAGAAAAAGAGGGGAAAAAAAAGACTTCAAATATCCACAAACTGGCTGGGAAGTCTAGTTTTCATCTGTAGTCTCTGCTGGGATGGTGAAAGGGGCCATAATAATTGACAAGAGTCTGGTGAATGTGAGTTCTCTCACAGGCATGAAAAAAAAAGATGTTTTAAGGCTTTGATCCATATAGTGATTGCTGAAACAGGGGTGTACACATGCTGTACAATTTGCAAAACCTCCTGAGTTTAATTGTTGATATTATTGTATATAAATAAAACATCACATGTGCCTCTACATCATGGCGTTGTGCTCCTCCCCTTCAGCCAAGTCTTTTTTGCTCTTTTTACTTGAGCGTTTAATCACTATGATGAAGACAATAACTGCAACAAAAAGAGACACAGAACAAAGTCAATGTCAGCATAGAGCAAAATGCAATCAGTATCACGGAACAATAAGATGCACAGTGACATTGTGCAGATGAATAACAAATAGTTCAAATGTGAATCTGACTTACCGCAGAATCCAATAACGCCTGCAAGGATCCCCACGGTGATTCCTATGCCTAACTTGAATCCTTGCCCAGAAGGTGGGATGTAGCAGTAGCCCAGTTGTGTGCAGTTACATACTTTCACTGTCATGCAGAGAGGAAACATTCCGGATGTAGATAAGGTGTCATGGAACAGATTTTAAACATGCAATAACTGATTTTTAGTTGTAAACACAGACATACTACACACATTATTAACACAACCAGTGGTAAGTGGCAGCAATCACACAAGTCATTTCGATCCGTATCTTAGACCGTAAGATGACGATAAGCCTAAGATTTGTTCATAAAATTTTGTTAAAAGCATTTATGGCAGCAGGGCAGTTTATCCAAGGATAACAGTGTCATTGGTTAAAACTGGAAGCTACCTGATACGTATAACCTAAAGTAAACTAAAGTTGGTGGTTTTAACAGGATTTGTTGGTATTCAATTCAATTAAATTTATACAGCGCCTATTTACAACAAGTCATCTCTCAGCGCTTTAGAAACCCAGAGCTTGACCCCCAAGCACATGGCACGCTATCATTGGCAAGAAAAATACTCCCTCTTGGGAAGAAACTTTGAGCAGAACCCAGCTTCTATGGACATATGGACACATGTATATCACTTATGGTAATCAATTCACTCACCCTCAAATGCCTGTGTGATCCCTACACCTGCATTATCAATTATATTGATATTAAGACTGAAGGTTCGCTCTTGAGTTGGTTTTTTCTTCAGTTGGAGTTCAGCTGATGTATCTGCACAAAGGAAAACAAGAAAAATGCAGCAGTCTGAATGAAGATACTTTTTTTAAAATTCTTTGTTTGTGTGTGTGTGAGAGAGAGCGAGAGAGAGAGAGGGAGAGATTTTACAAGCATACCATCAATTGTACGCAGCTCCCAGTTGGGGGATTTCTTGGCAAAGGCAAAAGTGAAAGGTTGGGAGAACGGGTCGCTGTCTTTATCTTCGGCCTTGATGATGACAGGTTTGATCTCCTTCATACAGATGAAGGCCTGCGTCTCAGTCAGTTTGGGGACATTGTCATTGACATCTAACAGGCGCACATGGACCACTTGCTCAGAGGACTTCTCAGGGTTCTCTTCAGAGGGAAATCGGAAGCACGAAAAATGTTCATGAATGCAAATAACAGTACGAACATGCATAATGTCCATCAACATAAATAAAGGTGATTATTTCACAAGCGCATCTGAATGAGTTCTTCTACAGTTGCTGTGACTGCGCCTCCTCTCACCCATCTCAAAGGCAATGACAGTGACTTCAAATGTCTCCAGTTTCTCTCTGTCCAGACTGTCTTTGGTCTTGATCTCTCCTGTGTGAGAATCAATCTCCAGCCAGCCTTGAGCATCACCAACCAACGCAAAACTACACACAAATAAGCAATCTTCAGTCATTAAAACCACTTGCTTCAACACATGATAACCAAAAGTCAAATAACACTTCGTCTTCTTCTTTTTTTTTCTTCCCTAAATCAAAATTTTCTTTTTCTTATAAATTTTGACTGATTTGGAGTTTTAGAAATTAGCCCTGACAGAGCACAAACTGAATTTGTGACCAGTAGGACACAATGATAATCCAAACTAGCAACTGTTGTCCAAAAATCAATTACTGTTTTGTTTACATGATAGCCCCAATGGCTGAAATTCTAGCAGTCAGTATCAAATTATGATCCAGTGAAACAATGCCCAAGTAAGTTTTCAAATCTTTGCATGTGTATATTTAGTTTTCTATATCATGCAGTTCGACTTCAGTTATATCTTACGGTACATCAGACAAGCAGACAAAACATTTGTGTATGTAAAGCTGCTCGCTTAAAAAAACAGAACAAAAAACAATACAACAGTCTTGAAAGGGAATGCCATGAACATGTTACTTCAAGGAAGTACATATAACATATAATGTTCTATGTGGATTTAATCACTTTTTCTTTTGCTGATTTTAAGACCAGCTGAATAAATAAACAAATAAAACAATCAGATTTAAGTGGTGTAGCTGCACCCAACTATGCAATCTCACCCAGTCTCTGCAGCGCTAAAATACTTCTGATTAGAAGAAGTGAGCAGCAGTTGATGTCTTTTTACCTGATCTCTTTCTGTTCTGGGTCCTTTGCCTCCACCTTGAGCAGCACTGATCCCTTGGTGATGTTCTCAGGTACAACCACATCCAGTAAGTTCAGGTTAAACTCTGGCGCCTCATCCACATCAGTGACGGTCAGAGAGATGATGGCGGTGGACTCACTGCCGTATTCCATACCTGTCATTAGTGGCTCTGGATTGCGAGCATCAATCTTTAGGTTGTAGGTGGGAGAGGACTCAAAATCCAGAGGCTGTTGAGGGAAAGACAAGCTGGTTAGAAGAAGAAGCAAAAATGTGTTTTCAGAAAGATTCTTTAATATGTGTGCTTGTTGCTGATCTTTCTCAGTATCATTTGTTTGATTGAAATGAAAACATTATGAATATGGAGGTTACAAAAAGCTTATGGGACCATAATTTCATTTCAAGGCTTCCAGATGCAAACACTTCATGTCATACACAAAAAATGAGGGGTGCTCTAAAGCCTGTCCTCAATTCTACAACAGATATTTACAGTGAATACCATTTACATAAACTGCACAAGTGCAAATCTAGATGATTTTTAAGCAGGGATTTACAACATTCTTATGGACATTTAACATGTTGGGGTTTTGAACTCCTGCTTGAAGAAAATCCTTCGACACACAACAAGTCAGAGCAAATTTTTCTACTAAATTCATTTACTTCAACTTCTTTAATATGATTAATTACCGATGAGCAAGCAAATGATAAATTCTGTAAATTCAACTCAATATGATCATATATAGATATAATCGTAATATAAGAAAATGGGGGGAAAATGGAAAACTAGTGTTTGGTTAAAATCTTAAATTGCACTGATGTTCCAAGACTTTGCAGATCTCTCAAAACAGGCCCAGTGAGCTGATTTCAGTAATGATCAAAGTAGGAGAGGAGTGCAGATTAGCATAGAGCTGTCAAAAAGCAGATATAGTCACAATAAGAACATTTACTAACAACATGAGAACAGTTTGTTTTGTGCTATAACACAGTCCAGATAAGCATGAATCTCAGATGATTATATGTTTAATGTAGTTCAACTTTTCAGTTTGACTAATAAGTGTTTGGGGTTTTTTTGGTTAAAAAACAATAACAAGAAAAACCAATAGTCAACTGCCCATGTCTGCCATGTCTATAAAAGGCACCGCATTAGTATATCCGTAACCCCCAACCTTTCAAGGGACCTCAAATGACAGCAGGGGTAGGATGGGGATTGTGTACCTTAGCTATGACCAGATGACCAATGCCAGTGCCATCAGTTTCAACGGAAAAGACTTCATCATCGTCGCCAGCAGAGATGTGGAATTTGATAAATGAGCTACCAGTGTTGGGTTCATCGGCATCTGACGCTTTGATGGTCATCAATGTGTGTCCCACAGGAGTGTCCTCTGCCAGGGTGAGGCTGCCATACTGCATACAGACACACAGTACATTAAGAATATCATCTTAAGAGCATGAAAATGATGAGTTATGATCCATATACTTACATCATTCTTCTCAAATTGAGGCAACTCATTGTTGACATCAATGACCCTGATGACCACCTTACAGACTGTGCTGAAATCTGTGAGCCAAAAGGCATGAGAACTTCATCCCAGAGGGAAAACTGACAGAACTGTACCAACACCTGTGTTGTGTTGAAGTGTTACCTGGATCACTGACTCTGACATTGAGTTCATAGGCTGTCTGGTCTTTTCGCTGAAGCAAGCGCAGCGCCTGAATGTTTCCACTCTCATCAATAGAGAAAGGAGTGGTGGATGTATCCGGGGACAGGATGGTGTACGTCAGCTGGGAATTCAGTGTTCCTTGTTGATCGATGTCACGGGCCAACAGCTGTCCGACCTTGCTGCCTGGAAAAACAAGATGTCTTCACATTTAAACTTGCACATCAAAAGAAAACCTGTTTATCAAATTTCTTATACCTTAAAAAGGTTTGTGAGTTTAAGGGGGTTCTAGAAGATTTCTTAGTTTGTACATGCAGTATCATTCTCATTTGCAAGTTCAAGGCATCTTCGTGTTCAGACATCTTCAATGTTTGTGGTATGCCAAACTATATGCTTGACAAGGATTATGCAAAAGTGCTAGCTGGTGATGTAGAAAGGTTTAAGCAAGAAAAGCCTGGACTAAAAACAAGGTGTTTATGGCAGATCAGCAGCAAAAATTCTCTTTGATTTCCAAAAAAAAACAAAACCTTTGATATCCTCCCCAACAGTAAATCATAACTGCAATAAAGTTGCAGTATACATAATTTTACTATGTGTAACTTGAGAACTGGATAATCATTTGCTATAAATATATGGTCTTTTTGTCTTTTATCTTCATAATGCTTATTGCCACCAAAAATATTGGGAGACTGCACACGAGGTATTAGATTTGTTTTAGATATGGACGATTAAGTTATGCCAGAAAAGTGGAAGAGGAAGGATGACTGACATTCAACAGATGACTCAAATCTGTGCCTGCTGCATCAACTACTTCTGCTTCTTGGTCACACAGACACACCAGGTAAGACTCCTACTAATAAGGTTTTTGTTTCATAAACACATCACTGATGAATAGGAGAATGAAAATGCATATTTGTTCTGTGGGTCATGGTTTCTCGACCCATCTCTTGTTCTTACCGTTTCAATGAGCAGTTGATGCAGCAGATACTGTATACTGAGCATGCTGCACTGGATGTGCAGTAAGTGGTTTTGAGCCATAGTCCACCGTGTTTCTCTTCTTCCTGGTCTAACCGATTTTTTCCTTCCTTAACAGTTTGCCATCTGTGTCTTGTCCCATGTGAGTATAAATACTCCTGCATCTTCTTACTCTCTTGTCAGTCCTTAGTTCTTGGCCTCTATTTCCTTAATCTGCTGTCCTGTTAAGACCCCATTCGTGTTTGGAATCTCTTTATACTATCGTGTCCATGCTGTAGCTTTTACAATTGTATTAAGTTTCACTAAAGTCTTCTTGATTTGCCTTCAGACTCCAACATTTGGACTCACTAACAGCATCTCCATAACAGTTCCGGCTATAATTCTAGATTATGTAACTGATTGTTCAATATATACAGTATCTAGTATCTAGAGCTGTTTTTATGAATTCTGAAGTAATGAAACAGAAGCAGAGGTGAGATGAATTTTAAAAAAAACAACAAAAAAAGAAAAACTAAGCCACGTGTAGCGCACTCTTTGCCCTTGAGAGGGTTATGTAATAATCACACACACATCTTACCTACAGGCTCATCTTCCTGCACCTCAAACATGCTCTCCTCATGTTCACACACTGGTGCATTGTCATTCTCATCCTGCACCAAGACTTGAATCTCCAGGGGTGGGTCCACTTCATTGTCATTGTCATCCTTTGCAAACACAACCAGGATGTACTGGAAAAGAGCAATTCAAGGTTGTCATTATTTCGGCATAGACTATGGTAGTTAATGAAGAGAAAGCGAAAAAATAATAGATATGCCATTTACCATGTCCTTTTCCTCTCTGTCTAGCTCTTCTGTCAGCAGTATTTCTCCATCTTGTGTTATCTGGAAGGGGAATTTCAGCTCTCGTTCTTTCTGTACAAGTGTATAGGTTGCCTCTGGCTCATTGGACTGGACCTGGATGCAGGGAGGGAGAGAGGAGTAGGGCTTAGAGTATGATGGTCAGCAGCTGGATGATGAACAGATGTAGTGAGCATGAGTAGGTTTAACAAGATTTCTGGGTTTTGGTTGCGTACAGCCCACCTTACCTTGGCAATTACATGAGGGTAATCTTCCTTTAAGTTCTCTTTAATAGATATGGGTCCAGGGTTGATCCACAGGTTCTGCTGTACAGCAATGCTTACTCTGGTGCTTCCACTCAGCGCAGTGTTTGAGGCTCCTCTCTGATCCTGCACACGCACAATTAGGGTGTAGTCTGGGTCCTCCAGGGGGTCCACGTTCCGCCTCCTTTCCTCTACAACACAGGTGGAATACAAGGATTGTAAAGAAAACCAGTGCAAAGCCAAAAGTCGTCTAGAGGTGGAAATACTAATCACTCAAAAAGTCACTACGACCTCTGTTTAACTGCACCATCACCACGTATCCTTCAGTGTCATCATGTGATCAAACATAAATTCCTCAGTTAAGATGGCTTTAAGGATTTTAGAAACATTTACTTGTATGCAGTTGAGCAGAGGTTTAGAGGCACGGTGATGTAGTATGCAGCAAAAGCTGCACAAATATGAGCCTCATGGAAGAAATAAAAGCTCACAATGTCTGTTAAAGATGAAAAGAGGATGGCTCTTAAAACAGGACAGTTATTTTAAGCACACCTTGGTATCTACAATCAGACTGAGCACATCGCCATCGTACAAACAGTTCAACATTTTCAGAAAACTGTGTACAGACCACAGAGAAGAGGCACATAAGAAACGTTGACTTTCTTATGTTGAAGTAATGACCAAAAAGGCTTTTACAAACTGTGAAACCTAACATAGGATGACTGACTGAGCAGGTGCACAAATTTTGAACATGGGTCTATTTTTCTCTCTCTTTCTTTTTCTTTCTATTTTGGAAACTGACAAAATTTTGAAGACCATCAGTCCTTTGGTCTGTAAATATATGATATTTTCACTCAGTCTTTTTATGAATCAGTCAGTTACAATGTATTATTGAAGACTTCACTGGAAACAAACCTGCTCTCTCCACGCAGGTGAAGAAGGGGTTTTCCTCATAAGGGACTTTTGGAAGTGAACAGTACTCATCAAACTTCCGTTTAAGAGAAGGAATGCTTTGGTCTTCTCCCCTGCTATACTGGATTCCTTCTTTGGCCTTCAGCATCTGTTCTCCTGTAAAAACAAACAAAAACAAAACAAACTAACAAAAAGCAGACATAAAATTACCAATAACATGACTAAAACACACGAGAAACATGTTTTAATAGGCAGTTTACAATTCTCACACACATTCTGTGTAGTGACAATTAACATCACGCGACACATTTAAGCAATCTGCCTCCAATCAGCATTAATCTTGAGCGATGTAATCTGGATTTACTGTTGGCCATACTGCCAGATTACAGAGAGAGAGGGAGACGGACAGATTACAGACTTTCCCACAGAAAATGCACCAAGTCTCGTGCATCAGTGTTGGTATGTGTGTGTTTGGGCAGGTGAATGTGTGTTACCCTCTTCTGTGGTAGAGATCTCTCCAGTGTCAGGATTGATCTGGAACAGGAGGATGTTGTGATTGTTGGGGATCTGGCTGTGCAGGCTGTATCTCAGTTGAGCGTTGGGGGTCTCTGGGTCGTCCATGTCTGACGCAAACACTTGGGTAAAAGGGACACCTGGAAGCACAGAAATACCTGAGGCTAAGTTCTAATTTCAGGGAGATATCAGCCAGAGTAGTTCAAAGCAGAAAGATATAGCTTTTTCTGGTGAAGTTTATTGATGTTTCATGGTAAAAAAGGCAAAAAAAAAAAATGCTAATCCCTACCGATCATTTATCTAGCAATATTGTTCTTAAACATTTCAATGCATTTCTCATGCATTTGTTGATAAGCTAGAGCTTCTATGCCTCCTTGTTCCGCCAAGACTCAACTTTTCATAAACATGGCTTTTGTAACTCCAGTCATCATTTCAATAACCTGTTAACTTAAGACCTGTTTATTAAAAGGCAACTATAATTTTCACGTCACTGCTTAGCATAAAATAACCCATAACCCTTTTTAAAAGAAAAAGAAAAAAAGAAAGTTTGTCAGGCCTACCATTAATGTTTGAATTCATTAACAAAAGAAATAAAGCCGATGAGGGGAAAAAAAACATATACTGTTTGCAGCTGAACAAACTCACATTAATTTTAGTACATTTTTCCATACGAGCCCTTCAGGATTCAGACTGATTGACAACCTTCATCCTACTTGACTGGTTTGCGAGTAAAGTATATATTTACTGTTGCATCATATACTAAACTTCTGTACTTTGTTTTATACATATTCCCTAAAGATTCAACCTAACTTCATGTACATGAAATGTGGAACTTTAGCATTGCTTGGCTTTGCAATTTGAATGGTTAATACGTGGAAAAATAAAAGTATACATCTTTTACAAACAATCCTTTACAGTACAACAAAGCTTTTACACTTAAAATAAAAATAATAGCTCAAAAGGTAAGCACCCATCATCGGTGCCCATAAGGAGGTATGTGAGGACGCTATACACAGTCTCGTATGAGGTAAAAGTCTTCTTCTTTTTTCATAGCCATCCTCTTTTCTAAGCACTTGTGAAAGCCACACCTGCTGGAGTGTGTTCTCGAACCAAAGCTGTGTAGCCACTCTGGTTGAAGAATGGAGCATTGTTATTGATGTCCAAAACATTTATGGTCACATAGATAGGGCCTTCAACAACTTCATCATCTGCTAACGCCTCCACCTGGACATAATTGAACACAAACACACATAAAGCGCATGCATATTTGCTGTATTGCTATTGTAATCTATGAGAATAATTGTCTGTTCATGAGAACAAAAAGACTGTCTTACCTTTAGGACGTAATGGTTCTCCTTTGACCAGTCCAGAGGTTTCTCCAGGTAAAGCCACCCATCCTTTGAGATCTTAATGTCATCACTACCTTCTCCACTCAGCATGAAGCCATTAACGCCTGCCTGTGTGGTCTGAAACTGAAGCATGAAAGAAAGGACCATAATTACAGATTGCTTGCTCTTAAGATTTAATAATATTTAAAAAAAAAAGATCACAGACAAAAGGGATATTTTCTTTAAAAATGAGGGATATGTAGCAAAAACATGGTTTAAAAAAAAAAAAAAGCCTGACAAATAAGACCAAGATATCATCAAGAAAAATAGGGAAGAAGTACAAAAAAGGGGAAAACAAAAAAACTTTTTATGAATTAAAGACTGAATCGAAACATTTGCAAATTATTCATGCCATAAAATAAAACTCATGAGACCGTGCAATTTAGAAAATATCTTTCTTAAATATATTCACGTTTTGACCTTTATCGTAGAAACATGTTTACATTTGTGTTTCAGCACCTCTTCTTTATCGCCTTCTTTCAACTAAACTCTGAGAAGGAACTAAGGGACCAATTACTGCATTTTTCCATTATTCCTATCTGTACAGAATGTATTAGTAATAACTAGTCTTAGTTACTCAATGACTTATTCATAATAACGCACAAAACATTTTCAGAACTGCAAGCAGGCCAGTTTAGAGCATCTGTGTTATTTTCAAAGCAGTCATGTTCTAATACACACAAAGAGTGTGTTTTGCTATTATATTGCTGAAATTACTCTTGTCCTTGACATAGATTTTCTTTTTCTTTCAGTTCTATCACCCAAATTCTTTTCAAAGGCTCACTGCATCGCTCTCTTTATATCCAGTCACGACACTGATCTGTTGCCAGTTAGCTACAGGTTACAGCTGGGACAACAGGAAAAAAAGAAGTGGGGCGCTTGTTCCCCTTTAAAAAAAAAAAAAAAAGCGTTGCTCCTATTAAATACAAAATGAAAAAGCTTTTTCAATTTCACCATGTGATATGTTCTTTACATACATGCATATATGCTTTTCACTTAACTATCATGTAAATCATTTGTTTTGATTATTTACACAATATCTAAAAGTTTTTTTGGAAGCAGGAACTATAAATGCACCTTTCCCCTGCTGCCGTGTGTGTAGTACCTGATGAATTGGATAGGGCACTAGTGTCCCCTCTGGCACATCCAGTTCTTTGTTCTCAAACAAACCCTTCTTTTCCTCCAGATCACTCCCACCGACCTGGCAAAGCATGGAAACACAGGTAAAAGATCATCCAGTAGAGTAGAGGTGGAGGTAAAAACTGAACCCACTCCATACTGTATGTTTCACTTTGTGTGTGTCGTAACATGAATGTAGTCAAGCATTGAGGGCAGTTATTTATTGAGCCAAAATTACAACACAGTAACTCAATTCTTATTTTCATCATGGAAATCAGAGATCAAATTCTACTTAAAAAAAAAAGCTAATGTCCCCTTTAGCTCTAGTTTTACAGTTTTGAGTAAGTTACCAAAGGTTTCCTCTCAAACATTTCATCAACTTTCAACACTTATCTAACTGTGTTCTCCGAGTGGTGAAGGGAAGAGCTCTATTAAATCCAAGCACTTACATCATGAATTTCGGTATTTGTAAGAAATATGTTTTGAAGGACGGCGCCAACAGATGGCGATGCTGTGTACTCACAATGCTGAAGAGGAGCGGGAGTAACAACAGATGCAGCATGGGTGTCATTATCACAGCCTGCAAAGGAAGAGGGAGAGGAGGAGGAGGAGGAGGAAGAGAAGGAGATGAGGGGGATAGGAGTTAGAAAAAATGTTTAAAAAAAGAGGCAGTGAAGATGGTGGTGATATAATAGGAGGATTTCAATTGAATCTAATAAATACTAAACTTTAGATCACCTGTGCTTCGTGCTTTTATCTCCACTGAGAAACAATGTGTTATTAATATGTCCTTGAATCTGCAAGTGTGCACATTATCTCTCTGCTTACTCTGAGCTGTTCAACTCCACCTTTGTAATCAGGCGTAGCAGCGACATAATTACACAGAACAAACTGAAAGCTAGCATTTTTCTTTTTCAGGTCGTTTCTCTTTCTGTACATGATTGTATTCACAAAGTGCACAAAGGTCATTACAAGGTGAGTGACCCTGGTGTATTTAAGGCAGTCCGGGATGAAATTAAAATCTAGCCTTTGTGTTTAAAAGGGTGTTTTTTGAGTCTGTTTGATAGTGAGAAAAAAAAAATCATCTTGCATTTACTGCATCTCTGTTGTCCAAACATACTCTAATTGGCAATGAAGTCTGTGCCGGATATTAAACAAACTGAAAGTTCAGCGTCAGCTCAACAGTACTGAACACAGTATATTCTAGACAGAAAGTAGAGTACAGTTCGATTTAACATAAATACTGCTTTAAGTTGAAAAGGGAAAGAAAAATGGTTGCAGAATGTAACTGATGTGAAGTCTGAACATAAAAAAAAAAAATTATTTTAATATTGACTATGCTTCACAAATTTATCAACAATATTTGTGCGTTTGTTAAAGTTCAGGTGAAAGAAACAAGTAAAGTCAGCTCATTGAGTGAAGGTGACATTGAGTGGTTGCTAATGACCTCTTGTAGCACAGCACACTGGATATCACCATTTTACACTATTACCTGATTTCTTATTCTTTCTTCTTTTTTTTCCTGAATTTTACAAGTACTTCAATCTCCTGGTAGCAAACCGTGTCTGCTGACTGGCATACATTGAACCAGCAAGTCCTTCACTGGGTCAATATTTACCACTTGTCTAACTTCCATCTATATTAACTTAGCAAGCTTTCATTGAAGAAATTATATATTGTGCATCTTTAGTCTAGGACTAAACTGAACCTGAAATACAAGAAACCAATATAAAATCACATTTTCAAGTTCTTCCCCAAACTTTGTCCCTTGAGTGCAATGATTTAATTGCCTCTGTCAGACTGAATTTGGCAGCTAAGACACTAAATGTAGTCCTACATATGGATTACTAACAGATATGGGGAAGCAACTGTATAAAGAAATGAAGGCGAGGTCGGCATGTGCCACCGCCTTACAAGGCCCTGCCAAAGTCAAGTCAAGATCACAGCACTCCTGCAAAAATCTGAAATCATCTAACATTCTCACAATATATGGAAACCAACACAAGTAGTCCTGTTTGTTTTCTACACATACCCACCCTTAAAAGAAAAAAAAATCCTCATAAACTCAACAAACCCAATAAGTGGGCGACAGACCTACCTTACAGTGACTTACCTTACAGGAGAGATCAGGAGAGTCTCTCGACAGCCCTCTGAATGATCTGAGCTGCTTCAGGCTGTCACAATGCTGTCAAACGTTAACCAAGTGTTAACCAACAATGTTTTATTGGATCTAATGATTGTCTAATCACCCTGCCCATATGTCCAGCTGGCCAATGGGGAAGAAGTCTAAGTAAGAGACACAGACAGGAAGAGCAGAACAATGATACATATAGTGCCATACCAGACAAAACCCATCATTGACTACTTTTAGTCACTGATTTTATATCAAAGCTCAAACACTTGTAGATTTGTGTTATTGTAAGGGGAAAAAAACCCAAATGAATCACATTGGACCTTTAATTTCTACACATCATGGATGCAACCTATGAATGAAATGAGAAAGAATACAACAAAATAAGGTGTGAAAATGAGATAATTTGTCCGGAAACTTGCAGTTTAGCATTGAAGTTTCTTATTTCCATTCAGACTTTGACCTCTGCACCTCGGCACTGTTTCCTGTCAGATTTTTCCATAGTAGCATGTCTGATAAGGAGCTGTGTGCAGACAAAGGGAGTAACAGATAGCGCTGACAGCCTACTAACTCATAAGAATGCAAAGCTCCGAGGTCGTCCGTGTGATTCATCAGGTCAAGGCACATGTGAAACTGTTAACAGCAGGTTTGAGTCCAGCTCACGACCTCGGCGGCTGATAAACTTTGCGACCTCTTAGAGGCATAATGTCTTGGAAAAATCTCCTGAAGAGAGAATACAAGTCTTTATCTCATCCTTTAATCTTTTCTTCACAACCTCCCCACACATACAGCTGGGATTATCCATGTGGCCTGATGCACATGCTACCATCTCGAGCAGAGGGCTTTACAGGCCATGTAGAGCTGCTTGGCAACGGGGCACAGAATTGTGTGAATCTGCAACTGTAGAAAAACAGGCTGTGAGGGTGAGTCAGTGTTTCACAGGCCCACCATTAAACCAGAACCTGTGACTGCAGTGTTGATGGTTCGGCAGATGAAGCCATGAATTCAGAAGGAAGTGACTGTTATATAAAGCATAGGCCCATACACAGCGCTGCCTTGATGCAAAGGCTGCCTGATATCCTCGCTAACGCGCATTGACGCCATCTGCCTGCTCTCCCTGAACCCAACATACAGATCTCTCTCACAAACAGTTCATTGGCTCCTCTGAATGTTCCCCTGGCAACACACTTTCTGGCATATTACCACTTTCCAGACAAATGTGAATTTAAGATTTGAGCTGACATTGTCTGAACCTGATGTGACCCAAATCTCCTGTTAGCGATCAAATCTGTACCATTCAGACAAGATGCAGACACGCACACACAAGACTAATTTTGTTTCTAAAAGTTCATCTTTTACTCTCATTATCTGACTCATCTTTTATCGGCTCAGTTATGTCACAGTTAAACCCTGTTTGCTTCTCTTTTGTGTGTCAAAGATGAGTCATCCATTTTAATTTGTCATTGCTGAGGTTGAGATGACAGGCAAAATGGCCATCTTTTCTGTCTTCCAAATAAGCTGCGACTTTTGTTCATCAGGCAGAGCTGAGACTACTTTCAAGTTGCAAAACACGTCACACTACCAGTCTGCTTTTTATTCACAGTAAGTGCTAATACAATACATTATACATTATAAATAAAATCAAAGTTATTAATCAGTGATTTTCAAAAAAATGTTGTCACAGACAATCACATACAATAACCAAAAGCTTAGAACCGACAGTACCAGCAGTTGGGGGATGAAGAGTCAACAACTTTGTCAAAGAAAAAACAAAAAAAAAAGGATTAAAAACATGAGGAGAGAAAGCGTGGAAAAATAGAAATAAAGCAAACACAGAAACTAAAATCTCATCCTCATTGTCAGTGTCTATCAGCCAATCTTATAAGCAGTTCCTGTCTGAGACATGACAAGTCCAACAACATCACTTCTGAAAGTCCAGTCTGCACCTTTTAGATGAGACTGCAACATTCACAATAATGGCAGTACAGACATGAAGTAAACACCTCTCGTACGTGCCACCTGCACTGAATGGAGATGAAGGTTAAACCATCCATCTTGTAGGAGCAGGCTTCCCTCCAGTCTCCTTGTAGATTCTCTTCTACAGTAACTTGTTCACCTGCTCAGATGTCAGCTGTGGATTTGGGAATGTCTACAAAACCGAGAGATCGTGGCAGGACTTGGATTTTAGCCAGAACGCCACAGTGGGATTGTTCTTTGCTACCATCTTGTCGAGGAAACGTTTAGCCTTCATGGGAAGGCTTTCACGGCGCGTACTACAGTGCGTATGCCTATGACGTTTGTTGCCTTCTTTGGAGTCTCGGCGCAAACGCAGCTGCCGCACAATGCCGTGGAAAGCCTCCCACACATTGTGCTGCATGGCAGCTGAGGTCTCAATGAACTTGCAGTCAAACACAGCAGCACAAACACGGCCATCTGAAACAAGGAGAAGACCATGGAGTCAGAAACATTGAGGTGACATTGACCTTACAGTAAAGTGATTGGATCTCCTTACCATTTGCGGACACCTCTCTGCGCCGCACCAGGTCACACTTGTTCCCCACTAGGATGATGGGGGTGTGTCGGGCAGGACGGAAGCGACGCAGGGTAATCCTGAGCTCTGAGGCTCGCAAGAATGAGGACCGGTCGGTTATGGAGTACAACAGCAAGTAGGCATCACCTGTCTGCATGTAGCGCTCCTGGCTCAAGTCAATGTCAGTCTGTAGAGCAAACAAAATATTAAAAAAAGTTGATGAATACATCCACCGTGAGGGCAGATGTAGACTGGTGTGCAGTGGCTTCTGATCAACTTTTCATCTCACCTCTGTGTCCCATGTGTCCAGCAAAGTTATAGTTGCAATCTCTCCATCCACTTCAATTTCCCTTTGACACGTTTCATCTGAAAATAAACGTGAAAAATCTTAACACTGTTGAATCTGAGAGCAAAATTCTGTAATTCCTTTGAACCATTTCATTAAAAAATCATTTCAGTATCCTAGCTGTTGCAGAGTACAGTGCAAAAGACTTAGGCATTCCTAGTTGGATTGTTTTATTAAACTTTTAACGGTATCAGCTTCAATTTTAATTTTTCTAGTCCCTTTAAGATACAAACAGAAAATACAGAAACATGGCTGTCTTAAACCCAAACAGAATAATTATCAAGCAAACATCTGCATGGGTACTCTTAAAGCCCATGAAAATTGATCTATCTGAGAAGTGTTCCATATAAAAGTAATTTTCTCATGTATAAATGCATGCTTTTAGTATATATGCAAACAAGAAAATAATAATTTTGGGATGACAAAAAAAGAAAGTTACATCTGTGCTTGGTTTCTGAGGGATGTAACACTAAATGATGACTTTTGGTTGCAGGGTCATTTTGTTCTGAACAAGGATTTTATTTTGTTTGCACATCATCATGAGGTCAGCCAATAAGGGCTTTTCTATGCTTATTATATTAAAACAAATAAGCAAATATCCAAATGGTTAATCGGTCTGGTCAGTCTAATGTTGCCATTGTATTTTCTGTTTGTGTAGGCTTATTAATAAAGAGCTTGAAATATGAATATGGATTATCATTTAAAGGAAACGGTTTGTAGCCTCTTGTACAAATAGGCTATCTAAATGATCTTTTCTTGTTGTGGCACTTGTGAAGGCATAACATTTTTTTTTCAAGCCAAGACTTATTCGAAATGCAAACAAAACTTTTAACAACAACCATAGTAAGTCTCAAGAGCAGCTTTTCTTAGCTCTCGTCTTACCTCCATACAGCTCGCAGTCATCGCTGTCCATGCTGTCCGCTGCTCCGGCGAAGATGCTCGCGAACGCCGTCTTACCGACTCCGCTGGCGCCCAGCAGCACCACTCTGTACGGGACTTCGGGCTCCAGTGGCTCCTCGGCGGAGTCGGTGGATATCACCGAGTCTGAGGACGACCAGCTCCCGCGGCTCGTGCTGGATTCCCCAGCGGAGCTGTTGCAGGACTTGGAGCGGGAGATGCACGCGGGAACCCGGGCCATGAGGCCGTCCGGGAGCAGGTGGGCGCCCGGGTCGCAGATGCTCCACCGGTGCAGCTCCGTCTGCAGGCGGAGGCTGTGGCGGCGCACACTGGACAGCATGGTGCTGCTGGTGAAGTCTAGTGGAACTGAAAGGACTGTGAAAAGTGCTTCTTTTATTCAACCCCCAAAATAAAACAGCATAAACCGCCTGCTTATTTCTGAAAAATCGCTTTTAGATCTTTTTATATGTTTATCATTAACATCATAAACTGACCCAATGGATGGGGGAAATATATCTCTCTCATTCTTTCTTTGGATATAACGCAGAAGTACGTTAAGTCAATAAAAAAATGCATCCAGTATTAAATGCAAAGTTCAACTCTAGGATTGGTAAATCCCAAAAAAGTCTTTTACAGCTGGTGTCTTCTGGATCTGTCTGTTCCTGCCTCCTGTCTCAGTAATCTCCAGCAGAGCAAGTCTCTAATGCTCTGATGGGGTTTCCCTGCAGTCTATATAAAGAGAAAAACTGGACGGGTGGGAGCGGAGGGGGTGTTGTTTTGATCCATGCGAGCACAAAGCACTGCTCTACAGCTCACATGCTGTTTTTCTAAGTGGCGACTGCGAAATATGGGTCTTTAAGAATCCTAAGAAATTCAGTCTATTCTGCAGAGCAGCAGACATGGAGAAATGTCTTAGTGCTCTTAAAGTCCATTAAAATTCATCTCCTGAAAAGTGTTTCATATAGCCTAGAAGTAATTTTCTCACGTGGGCTATACATGCATTCCTTTAGTATATAGTCTATACAAACAAAAAATATTATTTTTTCCTTTACAAGTTGTTTATCAAATAGTAATTAACGTTTTGGTAGAAAAGTAACTGTCAGAAGCTTAACTCCAAGGTCGAGGCATATCACTGCCTTTCAAAGAAAACACTAACATACATAGCTACTGTACAGCACGGAGGAGGCATTTTTATTTTTAAGGACATGTGGGACCTTAAATCAGTGCAGACAATGAAGTCTCAGCACTATTAAAGCATCCTTCCTGGAGGGAAACATACAGCCCACATGCTACTGTTCAACAGACCTCCTCATGCTTTCATGAGGAGACTAAAGAAATCTCAGCTGCCAAAAGTGGTCACTTGTTGGCATTTGTTGCTGATAAAGGTTGGGCAAAAACAATTAGATATGGTTACCATCATTTACTGTATCACCATGCTATTTTCACTCCATTTTTCTGCAAAATATTTACTTCAATCACACATCAAAAGAAAAGCCTGATTTACATTACTCATGAAATTCTGATTAATTCTCATTAATGTTTGTCAGTTTCAGTTGTTATATCATAAAGGATTGTAAATAAATTAGAAATCAATGTTTTCTAAGCTTAAAGCTTCTAACACTGTGCTACGTTCCGAGTTCATGTGACTAAATTCTCTTAATGAATATATTTTTTTTACTTTGTGGATTAGAATTTTACCTATTGATGCTCAGATGCTCATACTCAAAAAGGCACAGACTGAACCTAAAAGAAAAAAATCAGACACAAATTAGAACTTACAATTGCAATTCTACTTTCCAACTGCAGCCACTGTTTAAAAAAAGAAGAAAAAATAAGAACACTATAAAAGCACATGGCTAACAATATATAAATATGAACGTATTCTAGTGAATAATGTCGTGAATATCAGAAAAATACAAATCATGTATACAATTATTTTAACAGTTAGAAGATTTACATGCGTCATTCTGGATCTTGGTTTACATGAAGTAAAATGTTGGCTGTAACATGTTATGATCATAGCAGAAACCCACTTTCCATCATAATGGCACTATTCAGACTGTTTCATGTTATATAAAGGTCCTTGAGAAAGACAGAAAGATAAAGTGAGGCAGAGACAGAAAGAATTGTGTCCATGGTGATGTGAAGGCTCAGTTCTGAAGGTTTCTGGGGAACAAAAACTAGTTGATATTTTACAACTATTAACATAGCTACATTTTTCATCAAAAATATGTCCTTTTTTCCTTTCAAAGAGTTCCAGTCTCTCATCCTCTTTTTCTCTTGCAGACATGTTAAAAGCAACTACCTGAGACAGACGTCAAGGTCTTTTTTTTTTCTCGGTACATCTGTGCAGCAATATTTAACAGAAGTGAAAAACTGGCAGTGTTCTTTCCACCTACACAATTACCAGCTCAGCGCAACAGGCACGTGTCAAGAGGAATTTTAAAAGGGGGGACGGAGGGGGGTCAGAAACAAAAGCAGTACTAGATAAAGTGATTATAAACCATTAAAAGGTTTTATCACAAAAATCCCAGCTCGGGATGCACCAAACATCATGGCTCGCAACAAGAGTTTTAAATGTTTAAACAGTCCTTCGTGCATTTTTAAATCAAATTTTAAAAAAAAGAAAGAAAGAAAAAAGATGAGACTCCATTTGTTTAGGTGCCGTAACACAGATGCAATGCCTTTACAACAGCATCTCCCAAAAATCCCTGATGATTTAAAAGAAATGCATCAGTGTTGTACAGCACCTTTTTAACCTTGTCTACAGCATGTTTCTCACAAACAAACACACACACACACAAACACACCCATACGGCACTTCTTAATACGAACTGTATAATCAATGTTTTGGGAGGCAATGTGGTGTTCAGCATCCTGCACAGGGACATGTTAACACGTGGCAGGCCTGATTGATCTGCCAAAACTCTGTTTAAAGCTCTCTACCAACTGAGCTACAGCTGAGATTTTAAAGCATAAATAACTTATTTGCTGTGAGCATCTCCCAATGAAGACTTTAAAAGAAAGGCATCTTACCAGCCTAAAAGAAAAAAAAATCATGTAATTATAATATGAAGAAAATCTGCATACACTAAATTGTGGCAAAGAAGTTCCTCACAGGACATGGTAATAAATGATTGCTTCTGCTTTCTGTACAGTAAATGGCAGATGATTAACAGACATTAGAGAATGAGCCAAGAAAGAAACCATGAATTATTCCCAAATCCCAGTTACTCTCATCTTTACCTGTATCAAGTTATAAAACTTTTAGAAATAACATATTTAACTGCAGTATGCAAGGAATTTTGACTCAGATACTTTACAACCATCATTTGGATTAACTTTTTTTTTGTTTTAACAATTTTCCATCTGAAATTAAAAACACAAACAAAAATAATTCAGCATGTATGCAAGTTACAACTTCCAGAAACATGAACACACAAAAGCATTGTTCTGTCTTAATGGCACTGCAATTACAGTGAATGAAGGTGTAGGAGATGGGGGCCTAAAGTGAGAGACACAAGGTGTGGTTTACAACTGATAACTTGGTTTTATGTCTTAGAAACAACATGCTCTGGTTACACTATAAGACGGATTTATTAGTTGTCACTATGAAGTGGTTGTAGTGTCTTATCAGATATCTTCACATAGTTGTAAAGACAGTGGAATGAATGCTTACCGGATCTTCTCAACTCAACAGATATGCCTTTCCCTAATAAAATAAAAAAATAGGCCATGTTGTTGTTGTTGTTGGGCTGGGTGGTGGTGGTGGTGGTGGTGACCAGCATCCTGAAAGACCAGGGTGCTGGTCATCGATTCTGTTCATAACCTCTTTTGACAGAATTTTTAGGTTTTTGCTGTCTTAGGTGAAAGAGTTCAAATATTGCAGCACCCATATCACTGTTGTAGTGGAGGTAAAAAAAAAAAAAAAAGAGCTAAATTAAAAGGTGAAGTTTTAGCTCCTTTACCTGTCTAGTCACCAAAAAGAAGAGATCCTGATCATAATCAAAAAATGGAGACTCAAAAATCAAAATGAGCTTCCCTCAGAGGACGGTTGGGTGAGTAAATCAGACAGGTCTGTCTAAAGCTGGTACTGCTCTGCATCAATCAGACAATTAAGGTGGTTTGGGCATTTGGTCAGAATACTTTATTGACGCCTGCCACCACAAAGAGCCCTCAGGGCAGACACATGAGCCTATGTCTCTAGGCTGGTTTGGGAATACTTAGGTGACGGTAAAGATGTTTCCAGGGGTGGGGACTCTGGGCATCTCTGCTAGAATTGATGCACCTGTGACTTGGACCCCATAAGTAGCCTAAAATAGATGATTTAGTATTTACATAGCTTCTTGCCCTTATTTCATGAATAAAAGCTTCAAGAGGCTTAGCATTTAAGCCTGACATTTTTTGGCATAAGCACCAGCATCATTATATGCCAGATTGCAAGCCACCAGATGATATTTTGTGAATGACACATCAGGGTACACAAACGTCCAGAGGGAAGCTGCATACCATCACACACTCATTCAGATCATAAACGTGAATTTTTCATTTGCAAAAGCACTTAGTGTGTGGGAGAACAAGTGACTGGATGAGGGGAGAATTATTATAGAAATTGTGGGATTATTCAGCTTTTTCTGCTGTTTTCCTGACTTCTGTATTGAGCTATGGCCTCATCTGCGGGACCTGCTGCTGTGTATTACAGCGCTGATCTGATCTGCCTGACAGATGACAGAGTAACATGAAAATCCTTGTTAAGTGCTGGAGAGAGACCAGGGTCAGGAGGAGGGGATGGGTGTTGTGGCTGCCTACAGGCTGGCAGGGTGATGCTGGCTGCCGTAGACGGAAGCTGAATGAGAGATGACCTCTCTCTTTAGTTTCTGAAAAAAAATATACTCTTTATATACCCATGTTGCTATAACTACATATATCTAAGCTAGACTGAAAGAGACCCTCTTGATTTTAGTGAATTTTAATTCCATAAGTAGACGCTTGGCTTGAACATTTTGCTTGGAACATTTACTTCCTTTATTCAGCAATATTATGAGATCAGTGGACGTTTCAGCTAAACACAATGCCTTTTTTGTCTGATAAGTTATTTAAAAAAAAGAAGAAAAAAAGAGAAGAAAAATCTTCACATTTCAATAGTCAAAACTGTGTATATGTAGTTAAGTATAGAGACACACATACAAAACACTGAGAATGGAGTAGTTTTAATACTGCCTTTTCCCCAAACAAAGACTTCATGTTAACACTTGGAGAAAATAACTAGAAAAGCACTTTGAGAGCGCAGACCTCCACCAAGCAGCACAGTTCTCCCACATATTGTGACTTACACCCAAAAGTATTACCCCTACATTTGTTTTATTATATTGGATTCCTTGACCATGTAAACATACACTTAGCAATTGGAATCACATTGATATCGTTATTAGTTCAATAGTTATTCGCGATAATTGACATTTCTGTAATGGCGGTTTTCTTCTGGATCTAGCTCCATAACTACTGAGGATACTTCAAATCCGTTGACATACTTCTTTTTCAGTAGACTTTCAGCTACAATTTGGTGCTTGTTGCACGTCTTTATCTGAATTTCTTACGTCAGTTTTACCCCCTACTTTTGTTTTTTTCATGTTCTGGATCTTTAGTATCCAGAATATTGTCAGGTTCTGGATCATACTTTTACAAATTACAGAAACTATCATGATCATGTCCCGTATTTTTTTTTTGCCAAGCATTCAAAGCACTTATTGTGGAGATATATACATATATCCTGAAAATGGCCCCATCCCGCAATGATAAAGAATCCTTTAAAAAATTCCCGGATCCACACAGTGATCCGGATCACCTCCAAAATTTTATCATTTGTTTGCTGTCCCAATTTGGACATATCCTGAAATTTTTAATGAAAATGTCCGTAACCTTTTGAGTTATGTTGCAAACAAACAGACAGACAAACCAACACTGGCAAAAACATAAACTCCTTGGCGGAAGTAATAACAACAAAAAAACAGAACAAAACAAAGAAAACAGTTTGGTTTAACCTGTAAACTAAAGAGAACAACAGACAACAGAAAGTTAATTGTCATCTTCTGTGAGATTTCAGGAAACTGATGAGTGTTCCTTTTTCCCAGTGTGAAATGTTAAGACATTAATTTCACTTTACTACAGAGAAAAACTGAATTCTGCGTCAGTTAACAGCAAGATTAGTCTTGCAGAAACTCCTGTTTCCAGTTTGGTGCTACCAAATCTGGACTTTAGATCCTGAAGTACCCTGTGAAATACATCTGACGGTACTGGTGCAGAACTGGGACTGCTTGCAGCTTTAATGTCAACAATGTGCAGACTCGTATATAAGAGCCTGCACATTGTTCCAGAGGTAATTGTTATGTCTGTGAGGGTTAAGACCAGAGGCTTAGCCTCTGCCGTCCATTTAGAGCTTCCACAGAAATTCTGAGATCGCAGGGAGTAAACTTCCAATCCGTCTCCATCAAAACAGCTGTGAGCCTTCCTCCCTCCGCAGTAGTGGAAAGTCATTCAATCACTGCATACAGCAGACCTTAGTGCTGTCTAGCTGGAGCTCAGCTTATGAGAGGGATTGACTGTACAGTCAGTGGCTGGTAATGCTTTACACAGACACAAATTCCACTTCATGCTAACACCAGCACACGGCCCCCTCGAGGCTTAGACGCATTATTTAGATCAATATCCAGCGTGTGCAAGTGACCCCAGTTTGTTCATCACGTGTCTAATAACAAAACCAAAGAGTCACAGCACGGATAGCCAAGTGGTTAAATCAGGAAGCTCATGTATGAGGCTCAGTCCTCCTGCAGCGGGTGCGAGTTCGAGTCCTGTCTCGTGACCCTTTGCTGCGTGTCTCTGTCCCACCTTCCTGTCTCCTGACTGTGATTAAAGGCCACTAGAGCAAAGTCACAGCAAGAAATCTGACTGCACTGAGGAAAACAAAATGCATCTGAAATTGGTAAAACCATGCCAGACCGTTGCTGTAGTAAGTTGCTTGGAGACAGTTGCTAAGCCACCAGTGGTTTCTAGCTCAAACACAACTCCATAGTATTTGGTCTCCGTGAGTTTATATTTTTAAGCTCCAATTTAGTTTGTTTATTCGCTACAAAATTAAAAGTTTCATGAGTGAATCGTTGAAATTTTGTACAGTCTTTTGTGGTACCCGAATGAATCATTTCTAATAGTACTGGTAGAACTGAACTCTGAGCTTGTCTGCAGCTGCATGTTCACATTTTCAGTTTTTATGTACATTTACAGTCATTTGAAAAACAAATTGAAATAAATTTTCATTGGATTTGAAGTTTCTGTGTACCAGGATATAAACAAGGCCTAAAATTAGGTTCATACAACACTAAATTAACAATCATCTATGACACACTACACCAAAATGCAGAAGCATTGTGTAACAGAGACCCTGTATGGTATACGAAAATTAACACTGATTGGCACACAACAGTGTAATTTATTGACAGTGTTCAAAGTCTTCACTTAACTGGAAGAGTTTAAGTATTCACCAAACATGCAGCGACTGACATGGCAGCTTTTCTAAGAGTGCAGTCTGGTGTGACGACATGATAACAAACCCTTTTGCATCCACTCCTGAGAAAAGTGGCATCTGTCTTGGAAGTTTTCCATTGGGTAGCACGCTTTAGATTACTGATCTCATTACATGTTGCATTATGATAACACACACCAAAAAGTTCAGAATCAGCAAAATGCTACAATATGCGCTTTCATGATGGTCATATTTACTGGGTGATCAATTAATCAAGTGCATTCGATTAGCAGCTATTAGTTTCTTTTAACCCTCTTAAAGAAAGTATTTAGCTTTTCAGCATGGTGCCTCTGAACTTCAGCTTAGGTTTTATTGAATAAATAATGATGTAATATTTAAGATGCTACAGATTTTTCTGATTGTGTTGCTGACATGATTTAGACCAAACATTAAAATTCAGAACATTTTCTCAGAGACCCTATTATGGCTTTAGCCATTTTGATCAGTTCTATTGCATAAGACAGGTGAGCTGCCATAGAACTGACACTGGATTCTACACAGAAAACTATTAAGATATTGTGTATGTGTGAGGTTTGAACTCCAGTTCAGAAAATGTGCTATTTAAATTTACACTGGGGTCACAGAAAAGCAGTAAGTGCCTGCATAATCCCCACGCAGACTCCAACACACCAGCAACAGGCAACAGATCTACAACTGTGAATAAAAGAAAAGGTAACACCCCACAGAACAATTTATTAAACAACAGCGTTTCCTAACAATCACGCACAGTAAATAACACACTAAATAATAATTACATTGTTTGTGTAAAGACTCGTATTGTACCAGAGCTTGGTCAAGCTGAAAGAACCAAACACAAATCACACACATCACCAGGGTGCATGCACACTCGCATACACACACAAGTACATGCTGTAAGTCCACGCAGCATCTTTGTGTTTTAGGGTTTTAAAAGACCAGCGATGTCCCAAATATGGACAGGATGGCCTATTTCAAAAGCCTAGCAGATTTACTCAACACTAATGAGTAGGGTCATTGCAAAACAAACTGTGACATTAAAGAATAACAATTCAAGCTGAGCACAATGGTCCTTGTCTGCCTTCATGCCATGAATGACGTGCTAACAAGTGTTAACTAATTTGTTTTAACGGCTGGCTGGGTACGTGTTCCCTCCGCCAGACACAAACATGACAATCAAGCATTTTTCCAATGATGCAGTAAATATCATTTAGATGGACACAGATGTCCCTGTCTTGCATAGTCTTATCAGCAACAGGCAGATCTAAAACAAGCTGGCATACAAACTGAGCTGACCATTGTCCTCTTTGCCCAGCAAGATATTTCCAGCTACTAATAAGTGGGAGGGCAAAATAATCTTAAAAAGTCTGGATTATACATGCTTCTCTAAAATTCTATTTATTTAATGAATTTTACAATAGAATTAAATGAATAAATATAGAAAGGAGAGTTTAAGATGTGATATAGAATTTCTAAAACAACTCTAAAGGGACTGTATTGTTTTGCTGGAAGTTGTTTTAGCAAGAGGACAAAACCCTGAAGGCAAACATGTGAAAGAACTACTCTGTTTATGTGCAAGTTGGTCCACAGATGGTTTAGTCCAGTGTTCACTGAGTCACGTGAGAGATGGTGGTTTGGAAAGCAAAAGTGATGTGGTCTCGTGCGTGATCGAGGTAAGGGTCTGAGAAGGTGCATGTGTCACCAGAATAGTGCCGCCACTGCGTGAGCTCAGACATGCTGAGATGCTTCTGAGCAGCCCCCCTTCGGCCACCTTGACGACCGAGCTGGCAGGGCCTGTCGGAAACATGCTCCTCCTCCTCAGCCACTTCTGAGGGAAAAAAAAAGAAGAGAAAGGTGAGTGCATTTATGTAACGAACCATTAGGCTGAGTGTAGTCATTTACTAGTGTCAGTGTAGCATGTTGACAAACCCACCATTGACTGTTCCATCCATGCTGCAGCTGCAGTTCAGCAGGTCGTGAGTTAGAGAAGGTGTGTCCGTCAGGCTGAAAAGATCTCGCAGTTCACTGACGGAAAAATTTGTGTGGTCCACACCTTTCCCTATGTCAACCACTGTACCCGACAGCCCCTGTTTGGACACTTGTCTCTGAAATATGCGCTCTTCAATGGTGCCTGTAAGGAAGTAGCAGACTCACACATTCAATCTGAAATCAGTCTGGATAAGATGAATTTAGTGGATCATTCTGGTGTAGCTGTATTCTTGCCTGCAGTCAGAAGACGGTAAATATGTACAATCTTCTTCTGTCCATCTCTCCAGACTCGAGCCATGGCCTAGACAAAGAGAATTAAAAAAAAAAAAAAGTTGAGTTGAAGGAGACACCAATATAGACACTGCCATCTAGTGGATATGCATGTACCATACACATTAGTGCTTCCTCATTTTCATATATATTCATGTGGTATCATCAAGAAAATAGTAATTCGCTGTTGCACGTTCACGATGAGCATGGAATTAAAAGGATGAGCAACTAATAAACATATTGGAGAGTTGTGGAGAGAATTTTCATCAAATTTGTTGGCCTACATCAAGTTATGCTGTAATCACAGCTTTAGAATTTAACAGCGACATTTCACTGTAAGATTTGTGCTAAAAATCACATATCTGCTACCATGAAAACCTGTGACAGCTTGATTTGCCCTCCAAATCACAACAAACTGGCACTAGAGTCAACAGCTTTCAAAGCAGCCCTTTAAAACCAACTGTCTGTCAAAACAGAAATCATCAAAAAGAGTTCAGTGTGTTTACTCTGAATGCCCTTTGATTATATGTGTATATTAAAGCAAGATAAAATAAAAATACCACAAAGCCTGGGTCAAACAAAAGGGGTTATAACCTCTGTAATTTGCAACCACATTTATGATTATGTCTCACTTGAATGTCATTGGCAGGGTTCCAGTCAATGTCATACAACACCAGGTGGGAAGCACCGATCAGGTTAAGCCCCACCCCACCTGCTTTAGAGCTCAACAGAAACAAGAAATTCTGAGAGTAGGGACTATTAAAACGGTCGACGAGTCGTTGTCTCTGGCTTGTGGGGGTGTGGCCGTCCAGCCGACAAAAGGTGTAGCCCATGTGTACGCACAGGTCCTGAAGCAAGTCGAGTGTCTGAGTGTAGTTTGACACCAGGACCACCCTGCAGGGGGCACACATGTACGTCCAAATGGTTAGATGCTCAGAACATTACAGATAAAACTATACTTGTTAACCAAACTTGTGACAGTCTCACCCAAACACACACACACACCTGTCTGAAGGACTGAGCTGTCTGATGGCAGTCAGCAAGTCGCAGAGAACCAACAGTTTTCCAGAGTCAGCGGTGATGACTCCTGTTGAAGAGTATGATTCTGGGAAGAAATCTTCCAGTCCCTCATATAAGGAACTTTCCACAGACCCACGATCTGTTCTCTCCTGCAGAGAAACAAGGCTTTCAGTCAAATTTCCAAACATGCATAGACCTTGATGCAAAATAATTTTTTACACGTCAAAGCTTTCATCTACGATTCAGGCTTCTGTCCCCCTTGTGGACTTGCTGAAATTAACCTTGATAGTGGCGTAAAGCAGACCAGGGTGGTTACATAGCTTCTTCAGTGCAGTGATGCAGGCGAGGTGTGTGTGGGTCTGAGTGGAGCCCTGCAGACAGGATCTGAAGATGCGGTGGCACAAGAGGTGCTTGTACAGCTCTTGCTGCAGAGGCGAGGGCTTGCAGAACAAAGTCCAGTCAAGACGAGGAGGCAGGTACTGATTGATGATCTCCTGCGTCCTCCTCAGGATGAACATGCCTGTTAGGCGGGAGAGTTCAGCAGCTCGCTCATCTCCTAAAGCTTTCTCTTCCTGTTGGAATTGGCAGCGATCAGACCCAAGATTAAGTTGTTTTTTGAGAGAAAGGGAAATGAAGAAAGAAATTACCTCTGTGCAGGATGGCTGTCTGGAGCGTAGGATTGGTTCCTCATACACTTTTCTATAAGCAGTTGTTGACCCAAGAATCCCTGGATTGACAAACTCTATAATTGCATAGAACTCCTGCAGGTCATTCTGCACCGGGGTCCCTTCAAATCACAAAGACAACCACTCAGAAATCAGTGCAAAAAGCAGTTTCTGTCAGACATTTTAAAGATTTCCCGAACAAGCCAGTCACAAACACGCACGGGTGTACCTGTGAGTATGACTCTTCGATCACAGCTGAGGCTGCTGAGGGCTGAGGATGTTTTGATGTTGCTGTTCTTTAATCTGTGGCCCTCATCACATATTATGAGACCAAACTCCACTTTCTGTATCTAAAATTAAAACATAAAGATGAGCTGATGTTTTTTTGATGAATGCAAATAAATCTGGGAAACACAAGGTGAACACACTCTACCTGCTCCAGGCAGCGCAGTAACATTTCATAGCTGATCACAAGAACCGAGTGTAGAGGTGATAACAGAAACTGCTCTATTCTGTGGTCCTAAGTATATGGAAAGAATATTGAAATTAATGCATGTAAGATTAAAGGAAATATTTAATTATGAAGCTTTAAGAAGGTATTTACTTTAAAAGCTTTACAAAAAAAAAAAAAAAAAAAAAAAAACATGAATCAGAGTTTTAAAAGTTCTAAACAGAATAAATCTCTTCTTTTGCTGCTAATATGTTGCCTGGAACAAAAAAAAAGCATCACCTGATCCACAGTAAAGACACTGATCCTCTCACGACCCAACCACTTGTTAAACTCTGCTTTCCAGTTCTGCACAAGGCTGCCAGGTGTAACCACAAGGACGCGCTTAGCAACCGCTTTCCCACCATAAGGTCCCTGTTTAAGCAGCGTCCAGGACAGTGCAACACTCTGGAGAGTCTTCCCCAGTCCCATCTCATCAGCCAGGATGGCACCGTGGCGACCCACAGCTCTGAAGTAGAAAAATATGGATATGATCCTTTAGAAGTCCTGTTAACAGTGATGGAAAGTCTTCCAGCCCAACAGCTTTATCCCAGTGGGCTAAAAGAGATTTTATCTTATTTGCACAACCTTTGACGATATATGATAGAGGAACAGCTCTGTCACCTCAATCCCATGACACACTCATAGAGAAAGAGCAGGCCATCCCTCTGGTGGGGTCGCAGGTGTGTAGTCAGGTGCGGATCAACCACAACATCAACCACTGGAAGCCCTGATTTGTTATTAAGCCACTGGTGGTTGGGAGAGGGGTGTGGCATCACCAGTGCACCTAAAAAAAATGTGGCTTTATCAATGAAAACACTCTATTGCAGCAAGCAACAACGTGTCTGATTTAGCACAAATATAACACCTGGAGCTAGTGGGTTGTGACGAGGTCTGGAGGTTTGTTCCTCCTCTGGTTTAGATTGTGGATTCCCTGTTCTGCCCAACATTGTGGGAGGACAAAAAGGTTTGGAGGCCAAGCAACGAGAGGGAGGTGGTGCAGACTTTGTGTGCGACTCCACTTGCTCTGTTTGCACCTCCTGGAAACAACGGCCCCGAGCAAAGTCTTCAGCAGATACGATGCCCATCACCTCTATCTCTTTGCCACCAATCATCAGAGTCTGTCCCTCAGACAGTGAGGCCAGCTCTGACACCTTGTAGCCACTACCTGTAAAACAAATACGCACAAGCATGAACATCTTGTACACTGGGAGACATTATCTAGTCATGATCTCTCTCTCGAGGATACTATATTTCAGTCTTCTAGAAGTAAAAAGCAGTTGCATGTACAGGTGTTGTGCCTGTATAAATGGCAGCCAAAATGTACACTAATAGGTCATTTCATTCTAAAATAACTTCAAGAATAAAAAAATTAAATATCAAACTCAAAAGAATAACAATGTATCAGCAACTCAAAGTAAGACAAAATATGAATCTACTATATTTACTGAAAAATAAGTGTGTGTGTTGTGTTCATCCACACAACAGTTAGGACCCATGTTTTTGTACAAGACATTGTTTTTATTAACAGGCTTTACATTTAATTGTTTATGATGTCACCTGTGTAAAGCAACAGTAATCAGGGAGTGCCGACAACGCCCACAGATCACCACAGTTGGACGTGGTTACCAGTACAAAGAGCACATTTAACAACCACAGACAGCACAGCTACTTTATCAAGTCAGGACTTTTTATACTTTGATACTGAATACTGTGCAATACAACTATGATTTTGAAATAATGGACTGGGAGAGGTACACACATGTGAAGCAAGAGTTGCTCATGGATGGGGCGAAAACTACATAATGTCAAGGCTCTTATGAACAAGAAGGATCTTTTCAGGGAGGACTGTTTTTTTTTTTTTTTTTTGCCCGATTCCAAGACCTGGAATCAGGCAGGGAATGTAGTTGAAATGTTTGAATTCAAGCAGTTAGTTCCCTTAAGCTTTATATCTCAGAGCCAAAGCAATGCAGGTGCAATGAGAATGGGTAGCCACCCTCAATTAGAGGATATTACATTATTTATTCATATCATTATTATTCTTTATTTATGTCAAATTACAACACAAGTTCAAAATGGTTGAGTGAAAGCCATTTCTTTTTTATTAAAATGCTGTTTTTTTTAATTAATAGAAAATATTTGTTAAAACCAACATGAATGAGACTGATAGACAATAAAAAGATATGTTCAAGTGTGCTGACTTTAAACAAACCGCTTATAAAGCTGTTGATGCATTACTTCATCACAATGCCAAACAATAAAGGGGGAAAAAATGGGGTGTTTGAACTCACCTTTCCCAATATCCTTTCCCTCCATGTCTTTGAGTGTAACTGTTCGTCCTCTTGTAACCAGCACTGCATCACCCTCCCAGCGCTTATGCTTCTTTTTACTGGCCTTGCACCACACCACACTGAAGTAACGCACTCCATCCTGGGTGCAGTTAGACACTGTAGCTACGGAGACAGGGGCTGACTCTGTAGGATGCTGAGGGTTTGGAGGAGACGTGGGAGTCCACTGAGAGCTGTCATTCACTCCTGCAACAGATGTAAAAGACAAAAACTTAAAAATAAATAAATAAATAAATCAAGATCTAAGACATCAGGCACCAGTAGAGGTCACTGTTGCACCATGTTAACCATTGAGAAAGCGCTATAGAATATTTTGTACATTCACACCTTAAATCTTGAGTTGTAATGCTTTCTACTTTGAAAAACAAAACAAAACATGAAACATAACTGACATGCACAAGTTTGAAAAAAATGTCGTCTGATTTCGATTATCATAATATTCTTTGTTATCCTCTACCATGTGAATTGAGAAATGATCTATAAAGTAATGCAAAAGAAAGATCTGCAGAATGTTATTTTTTAATAGAAAAAGGTCAACATGAGGACAATCTGTAAAAGAAACTTGCATACCAGCATTACAATACAAGTAATGTTTAATTACTCAGTAGAAATCAAACATCAATACCTCTTTAAACAACAAAAAAATCCAATCAACTAGCCATCAATTCAGCAACAGGACAAAATTACCTTTTGACTCAATTTCATGTCACGCCACTTAGTTATTATTTTAACAATTTTCTAAGCTTAACTTGTGACACAATCTTGGATCATCTAAAAACAGTTCCTGACATGCTCCTCTAGAGAACTGGTGGATCGAATGAAACGGTTCAAGCTCCTTAGATGTTGAAAATAAGATATCAGATTAAGCAGTTTATTTCTTTAGTGATATGATGTAAAATAAACATTCTCATAGTTACAGTTTGGTGACAGATGGTGGGAAAAGCACAAATGAGGTACACGTCAGTTAATACGACACAAACTTCAGTCAAAAATGTGTTGTTTCACATTCATTTCATCCAGTCATTACTGTCTTGAGTGTCTTTTTTTTGTGATTTCTATCTTTATGTTTGGAAATGATAACATGGTAAAAACAGAAATTGATGCCAGTATCCTGCAGTAAGTGAACAGGTAATGGATGTCTTTAAGAGGCACTATTTTTCCAGTTCTAAAACTGCTCTCATCCTTTAATCTGATGAGTGACTTCTCATCAGAAATACTATCAACAACGAACAGTCACTCCCTTTATGATAACTGGCACAGCTATGGAAGTTCTTCCTTGTTATAGAGGAACTGGCAGCCCATGCCTGAGTCGGGCAGCTTTCAATTTCTCCACTCTGATCTTTGCTTTCAAAAGTTCTTCTTCCAGTTCTTGCTTCCTTTTTAGTCCTTCCCGCTTCTCCTCCAGGTACAGGGCAACCTTCCTGTGGTTGGCCAACACCAGCTCGTGTTCCTCTTTGGCCAGGTGCAGAGGGCGAAGCCTGTCTGGCTCGTGGTGAGGGTAGATGTCATTTGTGTAGAAGTCATGGCGTATGGGAAGAGGTGAGGCGGAGAGGGGGATGTTAACAGAGGAAGGAGAAGGAGATATGGATACTTCGTAATCATGGACACTACTCAATTCTTGCTCTCCGTCTTGCTCCTGGCTTCCTTCTAACCCTGGCTCTGTGTGTGTGGAGAGGATCGGGAGATCTGGTGGTGGTTTCACATCTTCTTGATGGTCTAACTCGACCACCTCCTGAGGGATACTTGTGGGAGCTGCTGAGTAATCCTGGAGTCCAGCGAGAGAGGAGCTGCTGCCAGGGTGATCACAGGGCGAACTGCTGTGCTTGCTGTAAATTAATCTGCAAATAAAAAAGAATAATCAAATAATCAAAAATAATTACCCTGAGACTGCTTAAAAAAACATTAAGGTTCCTACAGCTTATTTATGTGAAACGTGTGGAGATCTCTGTGAAAACTGATAAATGAATGGATTAAATGACACTTAAGGATGTTACAGTAAATTAAAGGATCTTCTACAAAATCTTTATTAGTTTCAGTCTCGCTGGTAGCAAGAATTGACCTGGACCTAATTGTCTGTATATTCTGTAAAAAAAACATTCAAAGTTGGAATATTTTTGCCACACCCTCAATTGAATGATAAAACATCAAATCAGACATAAATAAAATAAGGAATCTGCAACGAAATATTTCTTTTTATAATCTCACAAGGAACCCGATAGTCTTGATTTCCTCTCGCTTCTGGTCCTATTGCAACAAGCAACAATTTTAAGTTTCAGAAATATAATTTTTTTGTTGTTGTTTTCATAATAATTAATTCCAACTATTCAAGGTGTGATTTATTCTACAAACCAACATAAACACATAAAAAACACTATGCTCCTATCTGATTTTTTTTAAAATAACACTGAATGTCACATGATGAATAAGAAATCTTCAAAGATTCGTCAAAAATACATTTGGAAGACTATTTATTTATACTAAATTAATCTTAGCATTGTGGATAAAATAACTGTTGATGGGCAGGCAGTAAATCATGGCAGAACATCCAGTACTTTTCAGCTGAGAGTGGTGATGCTCAGTGAGAGTGTAATCTGACTGACTGAGCACAGAAACAGCTGCACCTCCTCTCTTTCTTCCTCATTGGTCAGAATAATGCCGTCTGGAGCCAAGGAAGTAATGTCTATGTGTGTCTCTTTTTTCAGTTGTGTAGATGAATGTCCATCTAAGCTTACGTGTGTGATTTACACCATACCTGCGCAGTGCCTGGTCCTTCTCATGGATGGGCACATGGTGAAACAGGTGAGGGATCATCTCCATAATCCTCCTGGTTGGCTCAGAGATGCTCGCTCTGTACTCTGGCTGGGCGTGTCTCCGCTGCATTACTTCCTGTTTGGCTGACTCCTTCAGTCTCTTGTAGAGGGTCCTGAGGCCCTGAGCGGTGCGGAGAGGTCTGTCCCCTCCTAAAGAATTGTACTGCTCGGCAACGGTGTCCCAGCACTTGTTCTTGTCCACGATGACGGCATGCTTGTTGGTGTGCTCCTCCAGGATGCGGATGTGAGGACGAACCAGCTTCAACAGGTCCAGCTTCTCAGAGAGGGTAAAATTGGAAGAGCGAGCTTTACCCACCATGCTGGGCAGAAAAACAGAGCTGGATGCCATCTTCTAGCATAGCGAACTCACTCAGACTAAGTCAGGCCTTTGGATATCACCCTTCTGAAAGAACACTCAGTGGCTCCTCACCCTAACCAGTGGTCTTTATTTTGTTTTCTCTTTAGTCCCTGCTGCTCTCTTCTTTTAGTCTTGTGATGCACTGGTCTATCTACCATAGACGTCTCATTTGTCTTCTTGTCTTCTCTTAATCAATCTTAAGCCATGGCTAACAAGTGCATGGATTCACACACTGCTCCTGTGTTCTCTCACAGCTACGTTGTACAACAAAAACAGGCTGTGCTGCACACAATAAGAATCAGGCTTAACTAGGCCAGCCTCGCTTAGGCCCCCGCCTACCACAGAGGGCTTTGGATGAATTCCTCTCAGCTTAGGCTGACGTAGCTAAGCTGCTTAAACCCAGCCCGACCTACTTACAGCTTGGTCTCTCTAAACCCCAAACCAAGCACAGAAGCACAGTCACAATGTCTCTATCCCCACAAATAAAATGACAGCAGCACAAGATATGTGATTTCCCATAGAGAGGGAAATCTGTTTACAAATGCTATATTAGAGGTTATTGGGGGTCAGGGGTCTGTTTTCTTAAACAGGGTGACGCATCGAAATAGGGCTGGTTTAACTAAATAAGCGGGGGAGGGGGTCGGGCTCACTGCGCACGCGCAATACATATTTAAAATGCAGAGACTCGATCTCAACTCTGCATAGCGAACACCTGCTCGACTATGGCTCAACCGATAAAGGCACGTGCTCCGGACGCGTGCAAAGCTGTGCAGATCTGGAGGGAAGACCGCGTGCGAGCCGCGTGCTTTCCTTTGCGGATGTGAAACAGCATCAGCTGCTCGTGAAGAGCGGCGAGCTGCGGTGGCTCCCTGATCCTGAGCACGGTCCTAATCTGGCGGTGCTAACTCGCTAATTTGCATAGTGCTGGACCTGCTGTCCCCCCCACCCCGTCTAACATCCACAGCAGTGTGTGTGTGAGCGTGTGTGTGTGTTATTATCGATCACTGAGAAGTGCCGATTTGCTGTGTCTCGAGCGATTAATTGTACAAAATGTGTAACAGACGTATACACACGCACACATTAATATATACGCACATATCTGTATAACTTTAAAAAATAAAATAATAATACTGGACACGTTTTTCATTATTTTTTTTTAAGTCCAATGACGAGCTCAAAACGATATAAAGGTAACAAGTGAACTTCCAGAGGTTAACAAAAAGGTAGTTTCCAAAACTGGAAAAAACAAAACAAACAAAAAAAAAACAACTAAATTTCAGTATCATACAAAAAAAAAGAAGAAAAGCCTTTTTCAGGGAACAAAGCAAAGCAACTTACAAGTACCACACATCTATGCGAACTTCTGCGGCAGGGTTGGGAAGAACTTTCTGAAGAATATTTTATTTCCGTTGTAGAAAAAAAAAAAATCCCAAAAGTGTGTTCAGCTGCAATAGCTACCAAAGGTGACTTTGAGTCAAAAGTTGGTTTATAAATTGATTTAATTTTTTTTTTTTTTTTTTTTTAACTTAGCTTGTTTATTTGTTTATGCTTTCATTTCAGACTACAATGAGACATTAAACTGCATAATCTACAATAAAAAGAATGAAAAGTGGAAAAATTGGGGTGGTCTAAAACTGCTGACCAGTAGTGTATGACTACATACTCACAATCAAAACATCAAGGAAACATACCTAATGTATTGCTTTATAGAAAGTGAAGAAAAATTAACAGTAGTGTGTTCAGTTCATGAGATCATTCATTCCATGAAAAAACAGGTGGCCCTTATTTAAAGGCAGAAAATGTTAGTAAAGTCGTCAATGTGAAACCAAGCTATCGATAACAAGCCTCCAAAATTCCACTGTTGAACAAACGTGTTGAAGAGTTTATAATCTGCCAAAGAACACACTGACTTGCCTAAAGACAAGTGGAGCAACATTTTGTTGACTGATTAAAGATGAAAATAAGATTGTTCTTTTACGGTCTGGGGCCACAGACAGTTTGTCAGATAACCCCTGAATTCAAGCTATAACATGAGTAAATCTTGTTACAAAGCAATATTCTGCAACAAAAACCTGCATCCTGATTATTTTCTGGACTTCCCCATCTTTCTGCATCTCTTAAATTCCCTAGAACTGTTAGGATTATAAATTTTCAGTTATTAAGGGGCACATCCAGGATGTAATCTAGTTATAAAAAAGTCTAGACCCTAAAACAAGACGTATGTATGACACACAGCGATGACAGGTGGGAACTGGCATCTTGCTTGAGCACAAAGTCTTATTTTGGTAAGGATTTTTAGTTTGTTTGATCCAGGTATGAAGCATTTATCTCCATAGTTTAGTGACATACTGATGACAGGACAGCAACTTCTTTACAAAGTCTAAGAGCAAATGCTGGGCAAGACAGAATCTGTGGGTATTAAGAAGCATTTTGTATGGTCACAGTAAAAATAAATGCAGGATTGTGTATTTACTGTTAATTGCATAATGTGTTTGAAAGGTATGACTGGTAATTTATGTATATGAACATAATAAAAAAAGATATTGCGTGCAAGGATGTTGGACAAATGGGTCCCCGTTGATGGTCCTTTGCTAAAAAAAACCAAGATCGACCACTGGCGAGACTTATCCCACACTGTAAACGGTAAGCTAATAGTACAGTTAATGGACAATCATTTGTTTCTTTTTTTTTTTTCCAGTCACATTCTCATGCACATCATCTGTTCTATTTCAAACAAAGCAACAATTTTCAGATTTTTTCCCCTTTGTAGGGGCTGCCACATTTGATCACTATGCTCCACATATTGATTTTTGGTAAAGATTTTATTTCAGATGCCCTTCCTGACACAACCCTCTCCCATTTATCCAAGAGATGAGTGGCTAGCTCAGTGTGGCTCAGAGTCCTACCCAGGGACACTTTAGCACATGATGTCAAAGATTGATCCGGCAATCTTCTAATTGGATTCTACCCACAAATCCATAGCCATCCCTTTTGCTTGACAACAATTTTTTTATGTATTCATATTTATATATAATCATATGCAGAAATCCATTTCCATTGATTAGCAGATTTTAGTCAACCACAGAAAACAAATATCTTATTGTGCACGATGATTATGCTTACACTGTTTTGTAACAAATAGGCTTAATTACTTGCTGTTCAACACACCTAGAATCTAATTAAGCAGTACTTAAGAGCTTTTTTGTTTTTTCTAGTTACAGTTATCATGAAAGGAAAAATGTATTTTACAGTTCTGTTGTTCATTTATTTTTTTGTTTTTTTTTTTCCATTCAGTCACGTTTCAATGTTCAGTGAAGATGAGTGTCAATATCGTTTCAACTGGATTCATGCATTTCAGACTTTTAAAACACTTTGTGTTGTCTCACCTGCTGGATTTTTGTCTTCTATGCAACCTGATCCAAGGTTTTGATATTTTGCCTCTGCCTCATTTTCCTTGGACTCTGATGCACTGAGAACACGAGCCAGAGCCCTGGACAGACCTGGAGCAGTCTGGTTAGTTTGGGCCTGGACATTACAAGCCGTTTTACTCTCAGTCGGTGCTGAAAGACTTCTCTGGACCTGCAAGAGAAGAGGCATCCTTTATCTCATTTACTAGATGGCACATCCTCAACTCATGCTTCACAGTCCATCCCAGCAGAGAAATGAACAGAAGAATCAAAGATAGACAACAAAACAAGGTGATAATAATAAATTCAGGCAACCTTCCTTCAGAGGTGTAATTTTAATCAATATGAATTAAACTGAAGTGACACAACATCTTCTAACCTTTGCTGTGTTGTTGCAAATGAGTGTATTTCATTTCTGCTAGATGAACATAAAGAGGTGTTAGCAGCAACTTGTATATCTATTTTTAATTTAATATACAGTGTAGGATAAAAGGTACCACACACACTTTAGACGTTGCAGATGCAGAAAAGTTACTTATAGCTCCTCTAATAAGCCACCACTATCCACTCTCCTCCTGGTTTGTTTTAGGATTTGCAATGTCCTTCAAAATATTTTATTGAAACAATCAACTATAACACACACACACACACAAAAGATGGATGACAAAGGAGGATAGAAATCAGACTGATGTCAAAAAGTGGAGAAACTTAACTTACCTTATCCAATACATTGTGTTGACCAGGTTTAGGGGCTAGAAGCTTTGATTCAGCTACAAGTGATGAAGCAGATGCGAGAGGTGGCACAAATCGAGGTTTCTTCACTGCATTACCCAAAAGCTGACTTGGAGCTCCAGAACGCCGCATACTTCCAAGTCTCAATACAAAATGATCTGTATGTCCTGAAGATAATATCACGCAATTAATACTTGTGATGATTAAGTTCTTGCTTCCAATATCAAAGCAGCTGAACATGACAATAAAAAAACATATTAATATACTTCACATTTCATACTTCAAGTTGCAACAAAAACAGAAGCAAAAAAAAAAAAAACTCTCCAAGCAACCTAAACAACTATGCATTTTAAACCCTTTTTTTGCTTTTCCAATATAAATTACTGAAAGTAAGTAGTTTTATTAAATGAAAACTAGTTGACAATTTTGATTCAAAATAACTTTAGCTTTAACTTAATACATACACACATCATTATAGAACTTCACAAATGCAAATTAACTGTCCCTACCTGTCATGTGCTGTAAGTATTTTATTAAATTCAACTATTCTGTTCTGTTCTATTATCTTCTGATAGACATACAGATACAAAACATACAGATACTTTTCAAAACAGATACAGCAAAATAAAAATACATGTAACATGAATTGTAAATATTACGGGTCTTTCCATTAAACACAGATTATGACCAAATCAGTCCATGTCAAGTAGTGATTCTTCCAAGCATATTGACAAATAGCAGATTCATGACCTTATTAAATTTTCAATCGCATCTTTAATAGAGGGTTATTAGTGGGCTATGTCAGCCATTACATCATCAAGCAGCTAGTTAGCTTCATTAACTGCTTCATGGTTAACTAACTAAACTTGTAAACAGTGGGTAAACACATCGATGCGGTTTTAACTCGATTCTAACATCACGTTGGAGATTTGGTTATATATGTCAAGACTATTTAAACACTTTATAAAAGTAATCACTAACCTGGTGACAACAAATACCTCGTCAATTCTGTTTCTCCCGCTGAATGGTTGGAACAGTCCAATTGGTTGCGATCACGTTATGGGCGTGGCCTAAAACACGCGGGGTACGTTTGATTTTGATGTTAACACAATAAAGTGTCTGTGGTTTTTACGGCGTAACCCTTAGACATACATAGAGGTGTAATCATTACGACTCTACAGCATCAACGCCTGGGATATAAAACGAGCACAATTTATACTTAGCCGACTGCTAATCTGCTAATATTATTGTCTCTTCATGCAATGTATGAGGGGGATTCTGTTTGTTGAAAATGTTAACATTGACGAAGAAATCTTAATTTAGTATTCAATGCATTCACTTGTAATGGAACATCGTTGCTTTTTTTTTTTTTCTTCCATCACCGAATGAATAGACAATAAAGGAGTCTGATGATGATTGTGTCCGTTTGTGCTGATCTTTGATTCCTCTCATGTGCTTTTCAGCCATCTGATGTTGTGTGCTCTGTAATCCAATCAGGGTGGGAGAGAGTGTAATCCACATTAATCCCACGGCCAGAGCTAAACACGGAGAAACCTCGGAAGTTTGTGCCATTGAAGGACGGCAGAAACAACAGTGATCCGTGAAAGCTATGTCACAACACAATAAGTGCCTCAGAGTTTGTTTTCTTTTTAATTTTTTTTTCTTTCTGTAATTCTGCCTCTGTCTGATCTGATCTCGTCTGACAGCTGCCTGGCTGTATTCTGAACCCTTGTTGTCAGGGTTACCTCTCCACAGAGACACACTCCCAAAAGGAAAAGGGAGGGCTTTGCAAGAGACCCTCATCTCAATGGAGAAAAGGGAGACAATGAAGAAGAAAAGACTGTAGCAGAAGTGAGAGGAAGGCTGCCTGTTGAAGTGAGGTCAAAGGTACACAAGATAAAAAGACGACAGAGTTGGACTAAAGTCATCTTCAGGTAGGATTGTTATTGTCATAGAATAAACAGTAAAGTGAACTGTTACAGACTTTTGCACAAAAATTGTCATCTCAATTTTTTTCATGTGTTATACAACTTGTATAGTCTGTGCGGCTACAGGATGGGTTATGATCTGGAGAGGTTTGTTGGGTATGTAAATGAAGGGCTGCTATGCTGCGTTTGTCGAGACGTGCTGGAGCGCCCCCTCCAGGCACCCTGTGAACATGCTTACTGCAGCTCCTGCATCAGCAGCTGGCTGCTCCATCACCACTCCTGCCCTGAGGACAGGCTGCCTCTGGATGTGGGCAGTCTCAAACCACTGTACAGGTCTGTTTCCATCTCTGCAAATGTTTTTCTATTACATTTATTTTGTCTTAATTTCACTGCTAGGTTTTGCAACTGTTCAGCTGGATCATTAAAAGTGTGGTTGTATGACACAGAGTATTTCTGTTTTTCTGTACATTTGATAACAGATACATGCGTAATGACCTGAGCCGCCTGCAGATTCGTTGCGTAAATGCAGGGCGAGGATGTGAGGTGGTCTGCCCTCTGGAGAGCCTGCACACACACGAGGAGGACTGTGAGTTTGCCTTCATATCCTGCTCTAACTCAGGTATGAAAACCCCTCGCAGACCCATACACTACACTACAATCTAACATGTTGTTGTATTTATGTATATCTTAGTCTTTATAATAAAGTTACATTGTTACCCTAGATGTGTATACCAGGGTAATGTGACACCTCTGTGAGAACAGATGAGCCACAGCAGGTGGCTCATCTGTTGCTATGGCGACCTTGTAAACAAGTGCATGTATAGGGAGTGAAGGCCCCCAGAGTCTTCACACAAAGTTGACTTAGGGTCAGATACTCTTGAATTAACAATTTATAAGTCTTAATTTATATATAAATATATCCTTTTGTGCTTATTATGTTAATGTAACCTGTCCTTGCCAGGTGGAGAGTATATATGTTACCACTGTGGTAAGTATTGTGACAACATGTAAGCATGCAGTGCAGCTTTTTGCAGTGTTAAGCAGTGCAGTCACAAATTACATCTGGTATTTCTGCTGCTGTCTGATTGCTTTTCTAACTTTAAATTTCATTGTACATCGGCCATGCACAGTTACAATGAAAAAAGTAAGGAAGATAGATATTCATTCATTCAAAGTTTTCCAAATCTTCTGCTCTCATCCCAATTAATATTTTTTTTAATTGAAACACCATATTAAAATATTTCACATCAAGGAATCCCAAAGATGACATCAAATGTTAAAACCAAGATCATAAAATGTTTATTGCTGTGTTTCATTATCCTATGAGTAAAAAAAAAAAAAGAAAGACTTGTTTCATAATGCACCAAATGTTTTTCCATATAGTGAGAAATCTCCACCCCACACAGGTCAGTCTTTTACTGTGGAGTCATACTATTATAATAAATGAGGTCTTCCTTGAAAGTGCTGAATGAATTGTGACAAAATCTTGTATTCAGTATTACCTGTGCCATCACAGATGTGAAAGTTCCCTATGCCACATAGTCTTTTACACTGGATGCATTCATTCACTGCTGCCTCAGAGTTTCAAAGATACTGACTGTTCACGACTGGTTTTCAGACTTTTATGAATTCTGTACAGCTTTTAAATGTCACATCCTGTAGGGATATTATTTTTTTGTAAATTATTTTTGAAGTAGACTGGCTCAGTTTCAGTTTGAGCTTGTATTTTTCCACAAAAGTCAATACAATTGTTCCATTTAAAGATTTGTTATATTCTTAGTTTACTTTTTGTCAAATACATTTCTTCCAGTCTGTCAGAAAGGTCCTAACTTCAAGAATGAGTTTTCACTATTAGTACATTTTTTGCATGTGCATGTTGAAATTAATTATTGTATAATTTACAAAAAATATAAAGCTGATTTATCATTTTAAAAGAACAGTAGAGTTATCATTGTTTTGTGACAAAATTAGACCCATATTTTAATCTTTTGCTTGTATTTTTTCCACCAAATTTTAAGTTTTGATTCTTAAATTTTATTCTACAAGAGAAAATCAAGGACTTGTTGGCACGTCTTTACACTGGATGTGACCAAGTGATTTTAAGTTAAATGAATATTACTTCCTACTTTCTGTGTAGGCTTTGCTTTTACAGATCGCTATGCTGATATTCTAAGCCAACAAAAGTATAAGTATAACAAGTATTACAGTATAAATTATTTGCTTCACATTATTGCTGTCACTTTTCCTTCCAAGGTTGCCCTGTGCAGGTAGAGAGGCGGGGTTTGGAGGCTCACCTGTCAGAATGTAATTTCCGCAGCAGAGAGTGTCCCAATGGCTGTGGCCACACTCTCCACTCCATCGATCAGTCACAGCATAACTGTGTAGCAGAGCTACGCACAGAAGTGGAATTGCTGAGGTAAGTTTGTCCAGTTATAAAAATCCTTTCTGAACCTAAAGGTAACATATCTTATTTTGTTTGAGGGTTGTTATCTTGGTGCAAATATGGTTTACCACAGGGCAGAGATGCTGTGCAAGGTGGAGGAGGTGAGACGAGAGATGGAATCACGGCTGGACTCACAGAGGAGACACATGGTGCAGAAAGAGTCGCAGCTGAAGAACGAGGTCGAGGAACTGAAGGTGAACCATCACTCTCTCTTGTATCATCCCCTCAACAGCTATTAACTAACATCAACTACATGAGCAGCACTGAAGTGTAAATGAAGGTCTTCTTTAAAGACCTGAATGATTTAAACAGCACTGACACTCATGAAATCACGTCATTTGTTGGTTCATGTTTTCTCTGTGAAGGGTCAGTTATCGCGTGTGATGTGTGACATACACGCCCTGTTAGGAGCAGAGCGCCTGAGGAGACAGGAGCTGGCAGAGGCAGAGCTGGAAAAACGAGAACTGTTGGAGCTCCTCAGAGATCTGCAACCCACTAGAAGCCAGCATCCTGCAGAGCAGGCGGCCCATGACCAACATCAGGGAGACCAGCAGACATCTGGCTGGGAAGTCCTCATCGAGCCAACACGACATCAGCGGAGAGAGCCTTCTTTACATGCCTCTAGTCTGTCGCTGCACTCAGCTCAGGCTACACATGCTGCAGGTTCTTCTTCACCTCAGTTGGGCGAGAGCGTACACAAGGGCAGCACTCGCAGTCTGACCCTGGACTGCATCAAGAGAAGGAGTCGGGAGGTGACAGTCATCTGAGTGCACAGAAGCAGAGGATGAGCCAAGCTGCAACCGAATAAATCCTTTGTTTTTTGGAAAAAAAAATAAGCCATTTATACATTTAGTTATGTCATTTTTGGGATGAATTGTGATAAATCATCAGTTAAAAATAAATAAAAACAAAAACTGTGTGCTTTAAAAGCAGTTATTTCTAAGTATATAATTTCTACTGGCAATCAGGGTGTGCATAACAACATCCATTTAATAAACTGAAAACACGTGTCACCATTACTCTCTTACTGCTTCAGAGATCTTCGATGGCCCTTTGCCCATCAGGTTTCCAGTAAAAAATACCCTGCCATCAGATTACTCCATTTATTCTCAGTACTGATCCACTGCTAGCCTCATTTTTTAATTTCAATTTGTTTAAAACTATTCTTTGACTCAAGTTTTGAACATTTTCAACACTCTGTTATGTAAAGCAGATACATGCCTAGAAACTCAGGTTTTTAAAAACAATTAATACACTTTGTGAAATACAGTGTTTTATCTGTCATATTCTTTTTAAAGAGACCACAAAAATGCATGTGTTCATCTGTTGGGAATTTGCTTAAACTGGGTAACAATGTGCCCTTTACTGCTTTTCAGCATCTTTTTACAACACCAGGAATAACGCCTGAATGCTAATCATGTCACGTTGAGCATAATGAAGCGGAGTATTTTTTTTAAACTTTATTCTTGCCCATTTTTGAGCATTTTCAGTTTTGTGTAACCGTTAAACTTTTGTTATTGTCTGTTAATTTCTTCCACTTTTTTCCTTAAAAAGACACTCAATTATTACCACTTTTATTCTCCAAATATGACTCATAACAAAACATAAAAGATCAACAGTCATTGTAACAACACAGAACCATATTTCCATGGAGACAGCATACGTAACATCCTGATTGGTCCACTTTAAGCCATGGGAGGCTGTAGTCATTGCCCAGGTGAATTTACCTGGTGAAGGAGCGCACGTGCCTGCCCCTCCCACCTCCACTGCCCCCACCTCCACTGAATTTACTCCCTTGAGATCCTCTTCCTCCTCCTCCGCCACCTCCTCCAGTACCACTGGCACCTCCCCCACTAAGCCAAGACAGCCCAGCACCTCCTCTACCTCGTGGAGCTCGATCTCGAATAGCAAGTCGATAAGCGCCTGACGAAGAGGAGAATTAACCCAACAGTGTTTTTTTTCCAGTGTGTACAAATCTGTATTGCAAAACTTGAGGTACATGTACGACAGAGTGCATACATACTTGCAGGGGGTTGTCGGGAGGACAGAGGTCCTCTTGTGAAGTTGCTCTGGCCTCCGCGGGGTTCACTGTAAGTTCCTCTGTGAGTGACAGCTGGAACCTGTCCACTCCATGATGAGCCACGGCCCCCCTCTCTCCGAGTATAGTTACCTTCAGAGCCAGAGAGAGAGAAACTGTCACCCCCTGCTGGCCAAACTAAGGTAGCATGAATTCCATTGAAAAAATGGAAAAAAAAGAAAGAGAAACCTTTATCACTATGACACTTTTGCAAAGGATAGTGTGTGTACACACCTGACAGCAGAACACCTTTCGGTTGTGGTGGAGTGAAAAAGCGTGTCTGGCTGTGGAACGTAGCTCTGCCTCTGTTGCCAGTGAACAGTCCTCTGGTCGGGGGCTTGGGGGCACTTTTTGGAGGGCGCTTGTTAGGCAAAAGTCCCAGAGGAGTAGTAATGTCTTTAAACTCTGCTGCAACAAAGTCATCCACATGCATACTGGGAGGGCGGGAAGTGTTCTGTTTGCGCAGACGGAAAATATCATGGGGACGTGAGACATTCTGTCCAAATCCTCCACGGCCTCCACGGCCTCGAGGAGCAGGCATGAAGTGGGCTCTCTTAGCAGGTTCAATGTAGTCAGATTTACCACTGCAGAGACAAACACAAGATGATGACCAGAAAGTCCACTTAAACCTTGATTTAAGATGATAAATCTGCGATTAGTGAAATTACAATGGAGTACCTTGATGTAATGAATGTCTCATGTTTATGTTTGCCCAGTCGGAAACCTTTGGGAGCCTTGGTGTGACCAGGAGAAGAAGGTTCCGATAGGAAGGAGCGCTCCAGCTCAGCCTTTAGGTCCAGTTCAGGACAACACTCCTGAGCCAAACCCACCAGATCCACTTTCACCTGCCACACAGGAAACGTTGTACACAAAATTAAGTGGATGCATAAAACAGATGAGAAAAAAATGTCTTTGCAGCCAACTCCTATGGGTAGGAGCAAGGAGCGGAAAAGTCAGGATGGATTTTTATTAAATAACATGATCTGTTAATTATCGCCTGGACAGCTGATCATATATTGAAACTCTCACTGCGCTGTGTTCCTGTCCATAAAATGTGACGGCAGCAGTTCAGTTTTGTGTTATAGGTCTGATATAGTAGGACTGCCATCGCAAATGTTATCTTAAAGCACTAGAGGGGTAATTCAGAGATGCAACCGATATGCCAGTTGCTGTCTAAAACAAAGCAATATATTTCTGACAGAAGCGTCAGATTCTCACACACTTACCATATCAAGGTCTGTTTCTATGTCATCTGTTTGGAAGGGAGAGAACCACAGAGCTTTCAGCTGCTCATCAAGCGCTTCTGACAAAATGAACACTGTCCTGTAGGTAAAGAAATAAAAATAAAACACACAAGTTTACTTGAGATATCACACGGCTCATTCAAGTTCTTTGTGACTTTTTGTCTTTGTTAAATTCAATCTTTCATGGATGATGTAGTGTAGGGTTCAACACGAACTAAAAAGTTAGAAAGAAATAAAATAAAATTGTGCTCTGTATCATTACATAATATTCTATATCATAATCATAGCAAACCTGTGATTAAATTGGGCCCCCAGAGGTTCAGGGGCTGGCAAAATGGGCTCAGCTTCAGCTGCAGGAGGTGGGTCAATGGCCGCTTCCAAGGTCTGTCTTAGAACAATCACATTGTCCAACATGGTTTCCATCGAATCGTCTTCTTTACATAGTTTCTATAGACATATGCAAAGTAAACTGAATAGTGACGCACTGTCAACGGTGAATGAATAAAATGAGTGTGTATAGGTGTGCAACACTTCTACCGTTATCAGTTTCTCTAAAGCAGGTAACGGGTGTGAGTCAGACTCCTCCCATTGCAGCAAAGCCTTCATCTCAGAGCCTGACAGTAATCGCGGAGGAACAAAGGCAGGTTCCTCGCTGGATCCTTGGCCCTCATCAACACACTGAATGCAAAGACAGATTTAGAATCAATATCCACTATCATCTACAAAAAGCTGTAAACAATTTGATAAAATAATGAAAATAATTTAAATGTTTTTTCCCCTTTTGTGCAAAGTTGAATTGTACTGGAAAGCCATATGAGGACCTATACCCAACTTATACTTAAATGGCCAAAAAAAGGTAAGAAAACATGTTTGAAGAAGGAAAACTGCACCACAGATATGAACCAATAAGAAGAATGAGAACTTGCGAGCAAGAGTACAACAAATTAATTTAGGAATAATCTTTACTAGACTTACAGAGTAGATTTTTTTTTCAATAAACTTCCTAATTCAAATACCTGTATGGCCAGAAACAATTCTTTGCCTTTACCCTTGGGTACCTCTGTGTGCTGCTGCACCATATCAGTCATTGTATATCACAGGTACTCGAGTTAGTTTTGGCATACTGCCTCAGCTACGTCAACTTTCACAAGGTAGATCAAAGCTGACAGGACGCCAGACAAAAGAATTGCATGGAGAATCTGATTAATTTTAAAACTAAAACACCGTTTACAGACTCTCACTTGTAAATCAACACTGCATCATATCCAGTGATGCAAACACACGCTCAAAAAAGAGAGGTAGATGAGAACCAGCCCCACCGCTTTTATCTGGACATACTGAATTTGAATCATTATATGGTATGTTTAAGCTGTGCTTACCATTGTTTCTGTGTTGACAATTTGCCTGAGAAAGTCGAGCAGAGCTGAAATCAGATCTGCTGAGTCCTTGTTGAAGGAAACCACCAGCCTTTTAAGAAGCGAGCAAAGTTCCGCACCATGTTTCCTCAGAGCACTGAAACGAAAGTGTAGGCAAAGTTTTGTTTAAGAAAGAAAAAAAAACTGTGCTAAAAAAAAAAACCATAAGAAGTAGAAAGGGGAACAAGAGTGGAACAATGCATTTACACTTTGAGATGGTAGAGTCCATAGCTATGCTCTGTGAGGAATGTCAAAGTCCTGATGGAAGTGAGGAGGAGTGGAACACTGCTCTCTTTACTGCCTAAAACCTCCAGCAGGGAGTTACACACTGATGTTATCATCTCTCGTCCTGGAAGTGCATTAGCCAGCTGTTCAGCCTCTGACACACAGCTTTCACCAGGTGGAGACACCACGAGAGATATGTCCTGATGAAGACAAGATTTTTAGGGTTTTCTTCCTGCTCTCCTCTATGAAGACAATTTTGTTTGATGCCCGCTGTGGATCTTACCTGGTCACACAGTGACTGTAATGCTGTACCCACTAGAACACTGCATTGCTGCTGTTGTAAGGAATGACCCGCTGGAGGAGCCAACAGTGACAAAAGCAATGGAAACAGATCTGCCAGCTGTTCATCACCAGAAACTGAGCCAGACAGCAAGTGGAGCGTTGCGCTCTTACAAGCCCTCTGCGACACCAGAGCATCCATCAAAGAAAGCAGACGCAACACTTGGCCCCAGCTCACACTTTTCCCTTCGGCCCTGCAGTAGATTGGACATACCTTTAAAATACAACTGAAAACACAAGCACTACATCTGGGAGTGTGTGTGTGTGCTTCGCTCACGGCTGCAGCTCCTCCACCAGCAGCTCCAGCAGGGTCTTCATAATGAGCGTTGCAGTGGGTGAAGACAAGTCTGCCAGCTGAACACACACTCTCCTCAGCATGGCCAGGAGCGGAGGGCAACTGGTGGAGCACACACACCTCAACACCTCGGAAAGCATTTTCCACTGTGCTCGTATGTGCATGCTCCACAGCTTCCTTGTGTTTAAGGCTATAGCCACATCTTGAACTGATATCACCTGTGAAGCCAAAGAACTAATATTAGTTTGCAAGACAGCAACCATGAATAGTTGAAACTAAGTACAGGATTGAGTGGCCAAGATGACAAGAGTGAGTTACCTGAGTGCTTTGCATTGGCAGTGGAAGAGGCAGAAGCTCAGAGAGCAGTGTCAGGCCAGAGAACAGACCTTCAGGAGCTTTCAACAATGAACCCAAAACCTCTTTTAACATCAGAGACCATGTGTTACTGGCCAGAGTCTCTTCAGTGTGAGTCACCTGCAGGAAATACAAAAATTGTCTCAACAAAATTACTAATGATTACAATTCTTTTCTCTCTCTCTATATCTTTTTTTTTAAACATGGGAGCCTCCTCATCCATACACAAACCTCTTCACTAACACCCTGTGTGAAGGTGAGAAGCACATCAACAATGAGCGCCTGCACTCTGGTCTCTTCGCCATCTAGACGTCCTGATGCAGGGATGGAGCAAACAATCATGTGGAGTGTAACCAACACACTGGCGACTCGAGTGTCCCTGAACTGGAAAGCCCCCCCGCAGAGCAGCTCTGTCAGCATGGTGCGCAGCAGCCTGAGTATGTTGATGCATATGCTGAGGATCATGCAGCGTTGTGGCGTGGGGCCCATGTGTCCATGCAAACGCCACGGCTGCAGTAGCACGCTGCACAGCTTCTGCAGAACACGCACACACATATCCAGACCCTCCCCGGAGAACAGCTGGACACCAGAAAGACTCCATTTAAGATCCCTCTGCTGACCTGCAAAAGGGAGGAGGACAAGGTGAAAAATGTAGACAGTGTTGTACAAATGTTAACATATTGTTACACTGTTAACAATATGGTGACAGGAAAACAGTCCACACAACAAGTAAATTTCCACTGAAATCATTAAGATAAAAAACTTGATTACTGAGCATTTAGTTTTCATCAATTTACATATTTAAAAAATATGTTTGTTCTCTTTACCTTCTGCAGGAGGAGGTGGACAGGCAATGTGACAGAGGACCCTCAGAGCAGTGACCAGTCCAGTTCCTTCAGCATTTAGCACATTTTCCACATTCTGGTGTAAAAAGAAAAGTTACTTTCTTAAGATCCACTCTTGTGTTCCTAAAAGTATTCTTTTTCTTTCACCATAAATAAACACTTTTTGACAGTTTTGGTAATTTCTGAAAATCCATCCATTTTCTACTTGCTTAAATCTGTTCTGGTTTTCAGTAGGGCTGAGACAGTGTGGTTTTCAGGTGCAGTGTACCCAGCATATAATTTGATTATTATTAAATTATATTCCATTTACAAAAGTACTAAAACCCTTTGTTTTGACAGTACAGGGTGAAATATGGTGATTTGTTTCCAACAAATGTCTTAAGCTTTTTCCATAAGTTGAGTGGAGAACAAGCCTGCAGCACTTTAAGGTGACTGTAAGCAAATAGTAAAGAAAATTTGAAAGTCTGAAAACTTTTTGCTTTGAGATAATGTGAGAGATTTGAATTACCACATGAGAGTGTGTACTTCCTGTTCTTCTCACATTTTGTTGTTCAAAATGTTGTCTTTTTTTCTCTTTGAAGAATTAAATAAACTTTCAGTTCTCAGAGGTAAATAGTTTCCTTTCATTCTCCTTTAGGTTTGAAAGTTATGGGTCACCTTGTCAGGTGGCCTAATTGTAAGTGACAAAACAGTAATGCTTTAATCCGGCACTAAATTAGAATCAGCTAAAAGCACAGTAAAAATGGTAGGGTAAGGTAACCAGATATTCCCACTGAGTTAATAGACTCTGTGAATTAGATGACAAATCTCTGGCAGCTGCTCAAACACCACCAATATGGGGGAATATAAATCAAGTGAAAGCTCCATACCTGTTTGATAAAGTTGATAAGGGTAGGAATGCTGCCAATTTCAAAGCGAAGTTTCTCCAGAGGCTCCAGCCATTTATTGAGCTCTGAAAAACAAAATCACAATCTATTACTCCAAACTTTCCTCTCCACCATGACACCTGAATATGAACCTGGTTGTATTTACCCTGCAACTTAGCATTAGTGTCATCTGCCTTGGCTACTGCAAGCAGGGGAGCAGCATATTGTTCCATCATCCGCAGTTCATTTGAGTTCTGTACCACCGTTAAGACCAGCATACAGGCATAGTTATATGTCACAGCTTTGCGTGCCTTGGCTTCACTAAAAAGAAAAAAAAACAAAAACAAAAAAACAAGTAAAATCACACTGTAATGGAAGTGAACAAAGAGAACCACTTCAGAAAGTGAAGACAGATTTACCCTTGTCCATCCTTGCTGTAGTGCTGGAGCAGGGTGACCAGACAGGAAAGGTTGTTCTCCAGGCTCAAAACATGGGCCACAGCACTACGACCAGTTTGTGTGAAGGTCATCAGGTAAAGTGCATTGAGCATGCCCAGAACTTCCGAGTTGTCACCTTCTTCAAGCCCCACGCTGCCTTCTTTTTCCGGGGTAACGTGGCTCATGAGTTCTGACACACCCTGCAGAGTGTGAAGTGCTTGCATTAGCCACACACAGAAGCCTTCTTCCCCAAAACCTGGCCCTGTGAGACCTCCTTCTCCTCCTGTGTATGCGCTCTCCTCTCCTTCAGTTTCTGCAACTGATGCCAAGAGACGCAACAGCAAGTTGGAGGGTGAGGGCTGAGCGACAAGGAAGAGAAGACCTGACTGGGTAAGCGACAGGAAGCGTAGAAGCTCTTTGATGGCTTGGGTCACACAAAGATGGCCTGCTGCAGCTGCTGCTGACAACACTACTGTTGCGCTTTCCAGAAAATGACATTCATACATATACCTGTCAGGGGATCAACAAAAACAGAATTTAAAAGATAAGCCAGAGCCAATGATTGAACTTGTACACTGTGTGGTTTTGAAGAATTTTTGATTATGTACCTATATAGTGTTGGATATGGGTTGTCCCTCTCCTGGGGCCCCGTTATTCTTGCACTAGTGGGGAACGCTTTTGCAGGAGGCTGTACCATACAATGAGTAGCAGTTTCCAGCAGGTGGTGGAGCTCTTCCAAAACCCCTGCCAACCTGTCAAGTTCAGCCTCACTGACAGGGGGAGAGCTCAGAGATGGTTCCTCTTCCATAGGGCTTTCTCCATCCTCTGTGTCCTCCTAAAGATGTCAACCCGTAATGATTACAACAATAAAAAAAAAAAAAACATCCCCAGTATATGAAGTGTTTGTGAAAAGAATGGGTTTTGAGTGTGTGCTCACCTGCTGGTGTTCACTCAGAACTGTCGCTGCATGTTGTAAATCGGCCAGTACCTCATACACATGGCTCTTCTGTAATATTGCGTTGGCAGCTGTTATGACCCGGACGGTTTCATCACAAAGGAATAGCTGGACTAGACGCTGTGAAGCACATCATGCTTAGTGTCAGAGAGTAAAAATACATAGATCACTCCTAAGCTTGAGCATTATGAGTAACCGGTTTGGTTTGGTTTTTTTCATGTTTATTGGAGAAATAATAAATGTTGTATAATTTGTGCTTTTCACTGTGGTAAGATCACTTTTATGCTTTATTACTAGAATCAAAGTCAAAGAATTGTAAAAATGTTTTTTTTTATCAAGTGACAAGATATTTTAACCTGTTAATTCACATACCTGAAATGCCTAAAATGCCTGTAAAAGGCATACTTAGATGCTGTTCTTAAACCCTTTGAAGTACATGAAAAAGCTTGCTCTCTCTGTAAAGATAACACTGAATGTTTAACCTCAGCAGCCAGGGATATTATAACTATAGTTAGCATGGGGTCATTAAAGTTGTAATATACAGAAAACTTTTTTCCCTGTTGCTCAGATTTTTTTTTTGTTTTCTGTTCAAGTAGCTACAAATGGAAGGATGGGGGTATAGAGCAGAGAATCAAATGAGGCTGTAAAATCAAGTCTTGCCTAGAGGCAGCTGGTCATTGAGATGTCAATCAAAAGGAGAGACCTTTCACAACAATATGGACTCCATGCCTATTGAGATTTGAGATGTGCAGGAGAATCTATAAGGCTCTGTATTCAAATCTAAATCAGTATGTACCATGGGCAGGATGCCACCTCTTAACATTTAAAGACTGTGTACTCTGTGTTGTTAACCTGATAGCCACTCTTCTCTGAATCCCTTGCATGCAGAAAAGCCTCCACCCCAGCAGGAGCGCTGATGAGAGCATCCAAAGCTCTCAGGATACTCAGCTTCAGAGTTGAGGAGACGTGGTCTGTATGGAGCAGTTCCAGCAGCACATTCAGGGCCCCTTCACGCAGCAGCACTGTGAGGCCCTGTGGACACTCTGCCAGATATGATGCTAACTTTGCACCAGCTTTTAGTTGCCTGAGGTTAAGGGCAATGGGTTGTGTGAGAGCAACTTCCATATTCAAAGCCTGAAGAACCCACTGGACTAAAATTTTAATGAGGTCCTCCAGTTCTCCCTGTCCTTGTTTGATTAAATTAGTCAGCCCTTTGGTCAGCAGTGCAGGTGCCTCTTCAAGTGCAGTGACCCAGCGAGCATCTCTGTCTTCACCAATATCAGCTAGAAGTTCTTTTAGTTGAACACTGGCATCAGCTTCCTCTACAGCTGGTGGTCCTTCTGTTCCACCAGCATCTCTTGGCTCTTCTGTATTGGCTTTCTCAAGCTGGGTATCAAAGCGAGTCTTGTATGGAGGTGTGAAGTAGACCAGGGGTCTAAGTTCTCGTTCATAGGGATCATACTGGACAGGTGGGACAGAGGCAAGATCCTCAGGAGTGTAGTCTATGTCAAAGGAGGGCAACTTGAAGCTACCATTATCCAGATCGTCCTCGTCACTGGAAATCTGCTCATAACCATCATCACCTAGCAGGGGAAAGAAAATATGGAAACGTGAGTATGTTTATCCACTGAAAAGATATAAAAATTCTTCAAACTAATTTACTAATTCATCAATATGTATGGGGAAATGAGTGAGAATGAGGAGGTAAGCAACACCTACATTGGCCCTTTCTCATACAGAGATGCATACACTCTCAAACCTTCTTTCCTATCACAAGAGAACTCCAAGCATGCAGGGTTAGTTTAACATGCATGATGTGACTACAGCACACTCAGCCATGGCAGTAGGACGCATCAGGTAGACCTCAACATCACGGCATATGAAAGTTAATCAAAAGCCTTCCGAGTAGCGCTCTGTGTAGCATCCAGTGGTTGCAGATGGATGCAGCATGCCTGAGCAAACACTCGAGCTGTTACTCAGTCCCAAATGGACCCTGAACCCCCCAGGCCCTCGCGTGATTCTGTCGACCTAGGGTAGAGCTGAGTTTCTGGTATCGAGAGGTCCAGGGCTGAGTGTCCATTTGGGAGTGCAGGCTATCCTACTCTCGTACAAGAACACCCCTACCTTCCTCCATCTCCTCTTCCTCGTCCTCACCCTCATCTTCATCCTCCTCTTCTTCTTCTTCCTCCTCCTCTTGCGCACTCCCCTCTGTCCGTGCATCATCTTCCTCCTCTTGCTCCTCCTCTTCCTCTTCCTCCTCACCTTCTTCTTCCTGTTCAGCATCTGAGTAAGTCTCTTCAGCAGGCAATGATCTTTCTGGTGATACAGCTTCCAGGTAGTCATCACGGCCTTCTCTTGGCTCATCTTTGATCACGCTGACTGCAAAATTCACAACACAAAAAAGTTCATCCAACAGAGCTCTAACGTACATATGCATTTCAAAACATACAAATATGAAAACTAATTGAAGTAAATATAAATATGAAAAATAAAAGTATATCACAAATGACTACAAAGCTTTGTTCCATAAACTGTTTTGTGGTACTTGTATTTTAAAGGTTTTAAAAGCCTATCATGTAGAATTTCATGATCTCAAGCAACACAAATGGTGACAACTGAAAATCCTCACCTACAAAAATATAAAAACAAAACAAAAAGTAACATGACAGTGTTTTACTGGATAATAAAAGCTTATTCTAAGGAACTGAAACAATGTTTCACGCAGCTCTACACAAATTAAATCTGTTAAATGTATTATAAGGCATTTTATATTGACAAAAGATTAAATGTTAAAACACCTTTAACCATACATTCAACTGACCTGCCATTGGGACCTGCTCCTCCTCATCATCATCTGGGGGTGGAGGTCCAGGTGGAGTACGAGGCCCTCTGGGTGCTGGTCTGGGAGGGCTGCCATTGTACTGGTCCTCTTTTTCCCAGTCTTAGAAAGACAAGTTATTATGACAGTAAACTTAGTCATCAACAAGCAAATATGAAAGATTGAGGGAAAAAAAAAAGCCAGTCAATTGGCTAGTTTGCTTTTAGGGAGTGACAGTTTCAAATGCCCACCTTGTTTGATAATCCTCTTTAGCCCACTCGGTTGTTGGGGTGGTGGTGGAGGGGGAGGAGGAGGTGAATCTTGGTCATGTCCATGAGGGCGCTCAGCTGTTCCATACACTGCCAGAGTCAGAGTAGTGTACCAGCCACGCAGGACCAGGCCATCTGTGTTCACCTGTATACACAATCCCATTTAGTCATTCAGAAATCAAAAGTATATTATTTAAATCATCTTCTTTGTTAAGAACCTATTACCTTTCCACTGGGTCTGAACACAATGGACTTGTTCTCATCATATTCCAAACTGAGGGTAGAAAACAAAATAAAAAGATAGATTAAAAACAGTGATTAAATCAATGCTGAACAATTCTAAAATTTCAGTATGTTGGGTTTTTTTTTGTTTTTGTTTTTTAAAGTACCATGAGTTTTGCTATTCTTAAATAATATTTTCTAACCAATGTTGAGTATCTGCAACATTTTTTTCCTGAGAACAATAATCAACTCAAAAAAGCAACATACTCAACCAGAGAAAGATCACTAGGACTGTTGGCTGTGTGCTCTTTTACATTTTTATTTTTTTGAGCATCTTAAGTTTGTTAGCTTCATAATAATGGACATGTGCTGCAGGGTGATACTGTTCTAAGTGTTGGATTAAGTTTGTTGTCCCAAACATTTTGGCTGTTGTACCTCCATGGGTTATTCTTACCCTGGAAGCTGTACAAATTGCTATTTTTGGTATTCTGAACTCACACAGAAAGCTTCCATTCTGAAGAGATATTTCCTAGTGACAGGACTGCCATGGATCACTTACAGGCTGGGAAAAGATTTGGGCTTCTCAGTACCCCATGCTGATGTATTTACTGGCCTTCCAAATTAAATAAAATGATTTGATTTTTCAGTTCTGTGAATTTGTCTTCTTAAAAAAAGAAAATTGTAAAAATTACTGGCCCTGATTTCGGCAGATATCAGAGATTATCAACTGACAATCAGTCAATTCTGATCACTAGCCAATCGATTGGTGCATCTCTATCCCCAAGCAGGGCCATCTTAAGCTTCTTTCACACAGAAAGAACCTTTTCATTGTCCTTGTCACTATCTCGTCTGTTTGGGCCAAAAAGTGCAAGTGTACAGCGACTGGTTAAATATTTAAGCATAACACCACAATCTGTCATCCGAAATAGCTGGTAAATAGCAGCAAAAAATGTTATAAATAACAGCTCTCAACATTATCCACTAGGAACATAACTGAAACACAGAGGGACTGAACAGCAGTGATTTGTACAGCCAATATGTGATGAATTAATTAGGACATGATTTTCACTCATCAGCTAGTTGTCATGACACTTCTAGTATCTGTGGTGCAAATGCAACCAGAAGAAGTCCATATAAGCATTGTGTCCTTCAAAAGGTTCCCAAGTCCCCTTAACCCTCAGAGAACTGTTTGCCCTCAATTCTGCTGTAGGCATGACTGCATTATACAGAATCAAAAATCAAAGAGGTTCGTATTAATTGTGCTTCATCTCATTTACGCAAGAATGTATGTCTTAATGCAATGACACAAAAAGAAGAAATCTTGTACAATATATAAACAGATAAAACTAGACATACTACTGACATTCTTTTTCCACTAAACCATCAAACCCAACCAGTTCTTGATTTAAAAAGTTTGTTTTGTTTTTTTTCATTACATTACAGTCTACTCTATAATAACATGTGGAAAATATTTTAACAGCAATCAAGTAGGTTTAAAAAAAAAAAAATCCTCTTGACTTTCCCAGCACACATAATAACTCGGGTGTGTCATAGATCTTATTAAGCCGGACATAAAAGGTGCCTCTAAATACAAGTTTATGCTCTGGTGCTCTTGCCCACACCTCAGTTATTATGAAGTTTCAATAATTCCATGTATCCTGTACTTCAGCGAGACCTCTACATTTTTGTGTCACTTTGCTGCAGTGTGGGTAGGGTTGGGTTTCTGGAGGGACCAGTTAGTCAGCAAAGAAACAAAGAGACCTGAATAAGAGTTAGTGCAAAACAAGCCTACAAGAAAAGATCCAAATTGCTGCCATGACCGGTTCTACAACTGAGACGCACTCCTACATGTACTACATGTTCTACTTTTTTAGATCCAATGTAGAGATGTTAACAATGAGAATGAAGAGGTTATATGTTTTAAAATAACAAAAAGAGCAAGGGAGAGAGAAAACAATTCTCACCTGCCCAGCCTGTGGAAGGTGGGGCTGTTGGGTTTGGTGGCATTTTTGAAGAACAGCTCCAACTGGAAAGCATGAGGGGATGTTTCTCTGGGGAAAAAAAATAAAATAAAATAATGACATGATCCAGAATTGCATCCAGATGACTTCACAAGTATAATTTAAATATTCACATCACATTAAGGCAAAAATGACAACATAGACTCAATGGCCAATTTATAAAGCACGCCTATGAAACGTAAAACTATCTGGAACAATAGCCTACCTAAATTCTACTTTTAAACCTGTAAATTATATCTAAAATTTTATATTTGTTGCTGGGGTCTGCAATAATGGGGTAGAATTTAAGGAAGAAAACTTTTGATCAAAACAGGCATTGTCCAAGATCACTTTCGTGACTTTATAAGTAAATGCCCTTAAAATATACACCTCAGGGTAATTTAATCTATTGCGCTCCTCCACTTATCAATGTTTTGGCATTTTTGACCCTCTTGTCCATTCATTCTGGTATATTACATCACACATTACACAAAAGGCTAAGCTTGAATCAGGACAATACACGAGTTAAACTCTCATTCATGGAGACTATTTCATGTAAGCATGTCCAACACATACTATACATATCATACATCTTTGGTGAGGGACAACATCTCAACAGCCTATATATCATTAGCGGTAATGCAAAGGATTTCCAGCATGTTTGGGGGGAAAGCAATCCAGTTGTTTTCAGAGTTTAAAGCAACTTGTTTTCAGCATAGCAACCACAGTACTATAAGCAAACTTAATAGCCTGCTACTAAAGAACAAAATGATGAAAAACTAAAAGAAACTGTTTCTACAGAGGGCAAACGCTGATACCCATTCAACATCAGACAGATGTATCCTTGCCTGCATCTATTTATTAAGGAGTTTACTAAGAGGTTATGTGTTTCGTTTTTCAGTCCTTTTGGTTCCAGAGTTGCTCAAACCTCTATGGACTTAAGATCAAAATATGCATCAGAAATTTGAGGGTTTTTTTTTTTCTTTTAACTTGGAGAAGGTGTGCAGACTTTGAATGTTTTTGGTTTTATTTTATTTATTTTAAATTATGTATAGGACGAGCTAGTTATCAGAAACACATATGCATGACTGTCAATAACCATTTCTGAGTGAATGAGAATGGTGTTTAATGGACACTTAACTAAACAGTATTCAACAAAAACTGAGCATTGAAAAAACATGCTTCTGTGTTGTGGGTGTGTCTTGTTAGACCAAGCTCATTTAAGCTACTGTGTAAGTTAAAAGCCAAGTTTTTGCGTCTTGCTTAGCGTTTGTGACAGCAGGATAGCGCTTACCCGAATCCCCTGTTGTCAGGCAAGTTGCTGTGTGCTTTGATTCCTGGAGGAATGATCCGCACTTCTGTGACCAGGACCCCGCAAGGGAACCGCACCACGTCCACATTAGTTAACTGACGATTACAGACACATACAGTGTTTCCATCAACAGCGACCACAACTAAGTTCAGAAGTGATTTCTTTATTCCTCTTAAAGAAAGAGAGAATCAGCTTCAGCCTCTGCAGTTAGTTAGCATTAGCCACCCGGCTAACTAGAAAACAAACATGCAAAATAATGCAGCAGCTGCCCGGAGTTATCTCATTTCTTATATTAAATTACATTCAATGCACACGTTTAGAAGAAGAAGAAAAGTAAGATTGTGCATGATTGCAGAGAAGTAAAAACGGGTCACTGCGACATTTGTAACTAACATTTACAAGAGCTAGGCTTAGCCAAGTTAACACCGTTAGCCTTAAAGTTGAACATCATTCTTCATAACTTCTAAATGTGATGGATATTGGTTTTGTAGGTAAACATCTCTGTAGAAAGCATATGAGAGTGTGCCGAGGCCATTGAGAACATTACCTCTGCACTCTGATGTTTAAACGTATCTAGAAAAAGAAGCTCCGTGGAAGTATCAACCGCCATAGCTTCTTCCTCGCTACTGATCGGGAACTTCCGGAACAATAAAAACGTCCGGTGCACTTTCACAACTCACATTTAGTATTTTTATTTAATTTTTATTTTTGCAATCAATTTTCATATTCGAAATTATATTTATATATAATCAAGTATATAACTCAAGTAATGAAATATGTATGTGTGTGTGTGTGTGTGTGTGTGTGTGTATATATATATATATATATATACACACACATACACACAAACATATAAAGTTTAAATTTGCTTTTATATTTCCTCAATGTTTTACTATATAACATGTGGTCATTTATGTAGTTCTAGATTTATTTATATTAATAATACTAAATCAAATAAAAATAGCCTACTATTTTATTTTATTCTATTTTATTTCATTTTATTTTATTTTATTTTGAGACCTGACATGGCAAGTAAATTCGTCATTAATAATAGTCCTCTGATAGTTCTATAGATTTTGCTTTAGGCCCTCCTCCTCCGGCACGTTAAACTGTAACGCACAGAAGCAGTGGGCTACATTAAAAATGTATAGTATTCATAGAAAATATCATAAACCTCTGTCCCCCATGGTTTGCCACGTCCTAATCCTTGAACTACCTGAACATAGAAAGGGGCAGGTAGACAGTCACGTGGTTGCACAGGTAGAATCACTACAACTACGGGGAGTGTTCAGCCATTATTCCGAGATGGTGACTGCGGGAGGCTATACGTAAAATTTACCACGCGACGGAAAAATAAAGAATAACTGCATTTACGGAGCTCACCTTTTCGTTCAGGTGCCACAGTGAAAGGCATTCCAGCCCACAAGTCCAGCGTGTGTTTCGTTTACGTCAATTTAGGCGCCGTCCTTGAAGTTTTTGAACTTCTGCTTTAGTTTTTGGGGGGTTGTTTGTGTTCAGATGACGGCGCAGGTAGACTACCTGGTGGTGCTTTTCACCGCCACATCTGGCGCAAACGGAGAACTGCTGGGATCTGACGAGAAAGAGCTCGTGCAGTTGGTTTGGCAGTTGGTGGATATAAAGAACAAAAAGGTAAGAACATTTCTGTACTCACCTACCTCATAGTATTTGTTAATTATTATAATTAGTAGGCAATAGCAGGAAGTGTGATAAAGAGTGGACAGATAAACTGAAATATACCGATACATATTGTTTAGATTAATTAATCTGAAAATTAAATGGTTTGTAAGGTGAGGTTTGTGTGTTTTCTCTCATTACACCTTTCTTAAGGATTAGTTAAATTAGTTTACTATAAGAGGTGAAACGTGTTTTTCTCGATGTGAGAAACTGGCATCAGGGTGATTATGTGTAATAAAGTAGTCTTAAACATAATTTTACAGACATTAAAATCTCTTATATTGTCCCATTACCTTGCAAGTTTCTGTGATAGCTCCTGTTTCAAGACTGACCTGTTTTCGTCTCTGAACCAGTTGGGCAGGGTGAATGAGGTCCTCATTAGGCCTGACCTCTTAGACTTGACAGAAGAAAAAACAGAGGAGGATGTGGTGGAGGAGTTTAAGGAAGAAGAGAATGGACCAGGAGCAGATTGTGTGTCCACTGTAGCAAGTATTGACAGCGCTTTAAACCAGGTAATCATGTGTCTTCAGTCTCTAGAAATGCACTTGCAAACTTGTACTACATGATAGTTATTAATATGATTTAGGGCAAAATGATCATGTTTTTATATGTCCTGCAAATATTTTAATGCTTGTTTTTCCTCTCATAGTTTAATCTACAATTGACAAATGAGGTGAACAGGTCTGGTGCAGGCACGTCGTTATGTTTGTGTACAGACGGCCAGCTCCACATCCGTCAAGTGATTCACCCCGAGTCTGTGAGCAAGGTGAGCGAGCTGGGTAGGGCGAACGCCTTGCAGCTAGGGCGGATGTTCACTTACTGCTCTGTGTTGTGTCAGCACTTTGCTTTCAGCTGAATTAAATATTGCAGTGAAAGTTGATCTGCAGAAGAGAGGCTCTTCATGCAAACTAGTCCAGTAACGCAGGCCTATGCATATATCATACCTGAGCACCAGCAGTGAAGCTGATGGCATTCTCACATGAGCTGCTGCCTGTCATGACGGGGCAATCTTGAAAAGGAGAATCTCGAGAGTTTTTGGTTGTTTTTTTTGTCCCCTCCCTGGTAAAATAAATGTTAATAAAATAAACAGTTCTAAAAAGTGTATTACACAACCAAGAACAGTGAAGAAAGAAGTGTGTGCTCTACCGGCATGAGCAAACATGAGTGTGATGAGTGTCATAAAATAGCAGCTGTTGATGAGATATCTGCTCACATCCTTTTGTTGGATTCCTTTCCCCTTTAGAACATCCTGGTCCCTGACTGTTTCTTCTCCTTCTTCGACCTTCGAAAGGAGTTTAAGAAACACTTCCCTGCATCTGACCTCAAAGCTCTGAATGTACACGCCATGGCAGAGGGTATCCTTTCACATGTGACCTGTTTCTACTGTTATTTATTTGTTGCTGTTTTGCATCTTTTGTCAGTTTTGTTCATTTTCTAAGTTCAGGTTTATCTGGTGTGAATGTAGCATGCTCCAAAATAACATGAATAGTTTACAAGCAGGGTGTTGGCTGCAGGGTAAGAGGTTTTTAAATGCAAATAAGGAAAGAATGGCAGCACCTTAGCCTTCAGTGTGCTAAAGAGTGCATGTTTAGCCAACAGGGCAAACCCCCCACAGCCACTGACATGTCAGTGTTTTAATTCACTCATCCAGACAGACTTCTTCTCATGTTCCAATTAAGAACCGTCTTGAGTGACAACAATTCCTCCCAGTTTCTTGTCTTCTTACCTTAACCGGCTCCTTTTCAGCTCTTAGAATACCTGTCGATTCCACCATGTGGGACCCCTCGGTCACTCAGGATCCATCGGTCGTATTACCGGCAGAAGTAGCCGTGCAACAGGTCCGGCTTATGGCCAGCATTGTTCTTGCACTGCTCTCTGAGCCTTTTTGTGAGTACCACATATGAGGCTACAAGTAAAATTCCCTGCGGTGTTTTGGCCTTAAAGATTTAACAGAATATTAATCAGGACCTAATTTTTTCTTCTTCTTCTACTTTCATTTTAAAGCAGAAATACTAAAAATATGTGATGGTCTCAGCCAAATCAATGCATTAAAATGTGTAACTCAAATCAAGGTGCAAAGGGATGCAATAAATAAAAAAATAATACATGTGGTAGTTGAATCCCCTAGGTGATATTTTTTCTATATTAGGAAACCGTTCATAAATCCATGACCTTAATCCATTCATGTATATCTGTTTCTGTTATGCTATGAAAATTCACCTTTAGGTCCTAGTGTGCTAAACAATTCAGTAATGCTGATTAGAATGAGTCTTTTATCATCATTGATCAGCTATCATTTGTGTTTTTTTAAAGGCAGCTCTTTAATTCTGAAAACCATTCTATTGATTTCCATCACAGGTCACACATTTTCTAACTCCGAGAGAGTTAGTGAGAGGTTTGAGAGCGGCACTTGGTGAGTGATTCAAGATAACAAATGTTGTTGTCCTCTGCCTCTAAAATCAACTCCGAATCCACTCCTGATGTGCTAATTTCTGTGTTGGGTTGTGTGGATTTGTGTGTGTGCGTGCAGTAGTAAGAGGGAGAAAGTGTGCGACAATACAGTGATCAGAGCCAGAGGGTTGCCATGGCAGTCTTCTGACCAGGACATTGCTCGTTTCTTCAGAGGCCTCAACATTGCCAAGTATGTTGTAAATATGTCGCACTGTAAATGTGTCACACTGCTGTAATCACTCGTCAGTTGTGACCCTATAACTGGTGACGCTCTCTAAACCTCTGTTGACATGAGGCTTCCCATATGTTGTGTTGTATAGAGGAGGGGCTGCACTGTGCCTTAATGCTCAGGGGAGGAGGAATGGAGAAGCACTTGTTCGTTTTGTCAGTGAAGAACACAGAGATTTGGCCCTGCAGAGGCACAAACACCACATGGGAAACAGATATATTGAGGTAACCTGCTTAGACATCACTTATAGTTAATGCCATGAGCCATATCAGGTAACTCTTTACCAATATGTTGTCTGAAAAGAGAACCATATCTCCTCCCAACAACAGGTTTATAAAGCAACAGGAGAAGACTTTCTGAAAATAGCAGGAGGTGAGACAATATTATTTATTTATTTATTTATTTATTTATATTGGTGCTTTGAAGGACAGAGAAATTTAAACCTTAAGATCCCTAATAAAACAGTCCTTGATTTAAAATCTAAAACCAAAAGGAAAAATCAAACCTGGCATAGCAAAGTGCCACCAGGTTTGATAAATGTCAGTGTTGTCCATGCTGGTATGGTGTCATTTATCTCATTTGACATGTTTAAGGGACAATAATCATTTTCAGAATTATATTGTCTGTTATATTGGTTTATTAGTTGTAGCATTGACTTTTGAAATGAAAAAAAGCTCATTAACCACAAATTATCATGTGGCTACATGTTATGCAAATTTAGAGATTTTACTGTTATGATGAGGGAACAAAAAATATGACCTTATTAAAACACGTTAAAGTATTACATCACAAAGATGAAAGATGTGGATATTGCGTGTCATGAACAGTAGTTAAATTCTTGTGTCTATGTTTTTGTGCCCATATCAGGCACCTCGAATGAGGTGGCAATGTTCCTGTCACGTGAGGACCAGATCATAGTGAGGATGCGAGGTCTCCCTTTTAGTGCCACACATGAGCAGGTGCTCAACTTCTTTTCACCGGCTGATGGGCTGAAGGAGACGTGTCCTGTCAGCGGAGGGAAAGATGGCATCCTATTTGTTCGCTACCCAGATGGGCGTCCCACTGGAGATGCTTTTGTTTTGTTTGCATGTGAAGAACATGCTCAGTGTGCTCTGAGGAAACACAAGGAAATCCTGGGCAAACGATATATTGAACTGTTCAAAAGTACAGCAGCAGAGGTGCAACAGGTAAAACATCATGCTTTGCATGGTTTGAGGAAAACGTGTATGTTTTTGTTTTGTTTTTTTTTGACATTTTCACACTTGATGACATATGTTTGAACTCATAAACTGTAACAGTGTCTCATATGTCCGCTGGAATAATTGAGAGGACCACCATAAAAGGGTGCACTGTGTGTACATTTTTTCTTTTTGTTTGTTGGTACACAAAGTCTTTCTGAATACGTTGTTCTCATCCTCCTCTGTATCCTGTACTGCCCCCCTCCCCCTGTGAGTTTTAACTCATGTAGGTTAATTTCCTTATCTCCCATGATTGATAAGTGTCCACATGCATATCTATATGCAGAGGCTTTTCCTTGGGCTTTAATGTTTCACAGACCATGGGGTTTTATAGATCCTCTCCAGAAATGCAAACATGCTAGTGTCCTGTTGGCCACAGTCCAGCTCCTGTCTAACATTGAAACCCACGGACTTGGCTTTGTTCTACCCGGAAAGTCTGTTAATAGATGGCATTTGTATTTGTCATGTAAACTTTAAGCACTAATAGTAAGTGTTAGGCTTTTTTTTTTTTTTTTGTGGTTTTGTTTTGTTAACCTGAAATTACACACGAAAAGACAGATAACACTCTATTTGGCTAGATTGTCTCCTTGACAGTCTTTGCTTTAGGTAGTGAATGTAATTTGAAACGATGGGTGTGTGTTTTAGGTGCTGAACCGGTACTCGTCTGTTCCCCTGATTCCTGTGGCCCCAGCCCCTCTGATGTCACTACTGCCCACGGTGTCTCTCCTGCCCCCTCCTGGTGGTGTAAGAGACTGCATAAGGCTCAGGGGGCTGCCTTACACAGCAAGCATAGAGGATATCCTCACCTTCCTGGGCGAGTTTACACATGATGTCAGACCACATGGTGTACACATGGTGCTCAACCAGCAGGTACTTGTAGCAACTGCACTGACACACCTACTGTCTTACATACCTTTTGAAAAAAATTCAAATAATCCCTCACTTTTTTGTGCTTCCAGGGTCGTCCTTCAGGTGACTGCTTCATCCAGATGACTTCAGCAGAGCGGGCGCTTCAGGCCTCACAGCGGCTTCACAAGCATGTGATGTGCAGCGAGCGTGGGGCCAACAGTCGCTACGTGGAGGTGTTTCCCTGCAGCGCTGAGGAGATGGGCCTAGTGCTGATGGGAGGCTCGCTCTCACACATGCACACACACACACACAACAGGAGCAGGAGTGGGACAGGGCTCAGCCCGCCGCCATGTAAGTCCAGACGTAAGTGCTGCTGGGAGCTGGGTGGTGCTTTGGGACTGCAGGGTAGGTGGGCTCCTACCAGGGGAGCAGGGTTGCTGGTTTTTCTCCAATCTAGAACTGGGACCGGATGGGTACAAGGATTTTAAACTGCGTGTTTGTGTGCAAGAGAGAATTTGTGTGTGTTTCTGTGGTTCCTCTGTGTAACGTAGCGTGATTTCATCCATCTGCATGCCACGAGGAACCTCAAGTGTTCTTTAATTTTTCATCTGATTTTTTTTTTTACTCTGATTGAACACTGGTTTGTTCTTTTTCAGTGGCATGTTTGCTACTCATTCTTAATTCCTCTCCCTTACCACTGCTTAAGTAATTCATGAAGATCTGGAAGGGTTGGAAAAGTGTAAGCAAGACAATTTAAGTCCTTATTTGTGCACAATTTGACATCATTGCTTACAACTCTCTAATCTTAACAGACTGGTAGTGGTGGTTGTGGGATTTAGTCTCAGTAGACAAGCACAGCTCAAGTGTTTGCCTCTCCTGTGCTTGTCTGATCAGGAGCTGTGCAAAAGGTGTGCAGAGCTGGTGTGTAGATGTGCTTTATTTTCCTTGTCTATAGTTCTTCAGAACTAAAACTGGTCTTATATCTTTACTGTATTTGATTGACAGTGCTGATGTTCACATGAGGAAAAGAAGGAGCACAGTGTGTCTCTAGGTTATAGTGAGTTCTTTTCAAGAAATGATTTTTTAATAGTCTATACTACACAAGAAGTGTAGAAGGCCAGAATCAGTTTGTAAAATTGTGAAAGTATTCAAAGACAACACACACACACACACACAAAAAACAGCAGAGGCCATAACAAATAAATTAAATCTGATCTCGTCTAGTTTTTCTGCAGAATATATTTACATTTTCTTCCCATTTAGATGCTATTCTAAGTTTTCAAATATGGTGCACACACTTTCTCCCATAGATTAACGTGTGCTTATGTGAAAGCAGAATCAGAGTAAATACTGCCTTTACTTACAACTGTTAAACTCCACACATGTTGAGCATCAACAATCCAAAGCTTGACATTTGTTTTGATAGCACCAAATTAAAGTGCTTCTCCTCTGTAAAGTCTCCCAGTTCTAGCGCAGGGCACAAAAGCTGTCATTAGTCAACATGTGAATACATACAGACATGTATCAGGTGCTAAGGGTGAAAGTGGTCATTGATTACAAGTTTGCATGAGCTCCTCTTTTATAATCAAACGACAACCAAGCTTTTCCGCCATCATACAGGATCTGTTGAGACCTCTGTTGTGCGTTTTTGGTGTTATCTTTTTGTATGTGGTTGTAAATGTGTTGTCTTTCATTCTGCCCTTTTCTCTTTAGGTTTATCCCCACCATCCTACCCCTTCGCCCCTGTTCCACCTGTCCTGCCTTCAGACTCGGCTGCCCTCTACCCTCCCATGGGGCAGATGTTGCTCCCCCGCCCTCTGCTACCAGGACATGCCTACTACCCCGCATCAGCTCAAATATACATGAACTACACAGCCTACTATCCCAGGTAAAGAGTGGTGCTTACACATGAACACAGGCAGATGCCATGTGAAAAATCAATTCAAGCCTTGATGTCAGTTCTGTAAAAAAAAAAAAAAATGAAATAAAATAATTTCAGGGCTAGTTATTTCAATTGTGATTTTATATTACCATCTCTAACAAATCACTATATTTTGAGGAGCTGACATAAAAAATTTCATTCATAAAATGAAATGAAACTGACAAAGAAGGAGTGCTGGCAAAGTCCCTCTCTCACACCAGATAACTTGCTTAAGAACTATTCTAAATAGAATTAGAGTCTAAAGACTTCATAGGACTACTGTAAATGAAGTTTGTCAGATAGTATTTACTTACGGACTGTGCGCTGCTGAATGAGGGACTAAGAAACTAAACTGGTGTTTGCGTATTTGATTTTCTGAGCCTACTGTTTGCATAGCTAGCGTGCTGGTAACTTGAATAACACACACCTACGGTTTGTGCGTTGTTGAGCCCCTACAAATAATTTTCTACTCCTGGCTTTAATGTGCTAAGTGGTTTACTACAAAACAAATGTATAAACCTGGCCTGTGTCATAATTTAAGCTGCTAAACTCAGATATAGTTTTACTGAAAACAAATATATTTAAATATATATGTTTAATTTTTTTTTAAAATTTCCATCATTTAGTTCTATTCTGCAAAACTGAAGCTGTTCATGATGGAAAAACAGAAATATTGTCTTTGAAATGTGTCTTGCCAAAGGGAAAGACTAGGACAAGGGTAGTTAATAACTAAAGACTGTGTTATCAGAGGACTTGGAAAACATCAAGTGACCTCTGTTTCTCCCTGGCTGGTCATTATGAAAGCCTATTACCTTGTCTTGTGCTTTTTCTTGATTCTCACCCTTCGTGTTGGGTTGAGAAAAATGCAGCTTTTAAAATATTTTTAGGCACTAGAGACATTCTTATTTTTTTCCCTTTTTTTTCATTTCTGCAGTCCACCTGGCTCACCGACTGTAGGTTTCTTCCCTGCCCCCTCCTCCCTCTCCTCACCAGGAGGGTTGGTAAGAATGCCAGGCTTGCCCTATAATGGCAGTGGAGTTAAAGACCTCATTAATGCAATGCAAGGATACCAGGTAAGACAATTTCCTTCAAAAACACCACTGTTGGTTTAATAACTATATTTAACTATACTTTAAATGTACTCTACATTTGCATTTACATACCTCTCTGTAGGACCTGGGTGTTTTATTCAAATCATTTTCTGTTATGGGTGTGTATTGTCAGGCATCCACTGTAGCTGCCTGAAGGCTATAAAACTAGTTTATCCGGTCTACTCTCCCTGTTATGTCACACACACTACTGCTTGCTTTGACTTGACTTAGAAGTCGACTTTTATTAATTATGCCTGGAAAAGAGTGAAGAATTACAGATATAAGACTGAAAATATATACATGTTAATTTAATTTTCTAAACTTTGAGATGAACTCAGATCAGGAATGTATTTTCCCCTCTTCCTTAATCACAATCATGGACTTATTCACACCTACATTGCTCTCAGGTCGTTTGTCAGTGGAGAAATCTTTCTCAGTCTCTGTCATTCCTTCCCCCCCTCCATCACACCACAGTATGTCCCCGAGGATGCTCTCATGCACGCCCACGGGCCCATGCATGCTCACGACCCAGCCAGGACATTTCTTACGCAGCCCAAAGAATGGGTGTGTATTTAAGATGTCTGAGCCTGGTGGCAGGTAAGGATTGGCTTAGGGCTCGGTTAGGGGGGATTTACTTTGGGCAGCAGCTTTAGCTTTTGCTTGTCTGGTCACCAGGACACAACACCACAGTAATGTTTTCTTTATGAAGGGCTAATTTTCCACTCTGTTCGCGCAGTGGAAACAAAGGGAACATGATTGGGCTGAAGGGTTAGAGGTATTTTCTTGGTCTTTAGTTTATCTATGGTTTCATTTTGATGGGGAGTCTTCTTTATCTTTATCTAATAGTGACGGGTGTGATTCTGACCTTTCAAAAGAACTTTTAAAGGTCCCATAAACTGCATTAATCAACATTAATTAAATTTGTTTTCTGAGGTCTCTAATAGGAGATGTAATGTAGATTTTAAAGAAATTTTCTCATGTGCGTTTTTACCCATCCCCAAGCTTTTCCCCCAGAAAAAGCCATTTTGGTGTGTTCATTAATGATTAACTAGGCTACGCTGCTATTGGTTGTTGTTGTGATGAATGAGCTGCCTGCTGATTGGCTGGTTTACCATGAAGCTACACATACAGATTTTGAGCACAGAGAAACATTTTTTGGAAACGCATCACATGTATGTCGAAAGGAAATCACATTTAAGCCAGAAATAATTCATTCTGAGTGAGCAAATATCTATTCTGCGCTCAATAAATGTGTAACAAACTGTTGACAGATCAGACTGCAGCGCCCTCTCCCTCTCAATCTCTATGCTCTGTGCGTGCTCAAGTTTGTTCTCTGCGCTCAAGTTTTTTGGCCCAACACAGCGTTACAAGTGCTCAAAAAATAAAAACCAATCAGAGAACTGGACATTCTGATTAGCTGTTGGGCCTCCAGCTACGAAGTCCTGCAGTTCTGCTTATAATCTGCATCTTTGGGCCCCTTTTTCTCTGGAGTCGCTTGAAATAATCAAGAGTTGTGGGTCGCATGTTTTTAGGTTCATTTTAAAAGACACAGTTGCTTGACAGTAACATATGACAAGCAACTTTTTTTGTGTGTGTAATGCAGTCTCATTTAAAAGAAAAGACTGTTAATGTTGGAGGAGGACCCAAACAGGTTCTTGAAAAGTGCACGTTTTCATTTTGGATTGTGTTTCAGCTGAGTTGTAAAAAAAAACGTTGTAAAATTTACAGACGAAGGATGTCACAATGGGATTTGAGGTTCAGTGCATGTTTATTTGACATGCCAGACTATCCTGAGATAAAACCGGATTTAAACTTTATGGGACCTTTAATGGACACAGTGATAAGCAGGAGAGCCAACTGACCGTTCATTTAACTCCTTCCCTTGTTACAGTGATCACCGAGTCATAGCTTAGCATCCATCACAAGGTTGAACTACCAAGAATTGTCTGATTTGAAATAGAAACACAGAAGTGAATGCAAAAGAGCACAATAAGCAGGAACTGTTGGTTACTGCAATCTCACATTCATTTTTCTAAAAGTTTAACTGTTGTAAAAATTCACCCATTTGATTGGTCACTGCATGACAAACAGCTTGGTTCAGCTCCGCCAGCAGGTGGGGGATTTTAATATAAAATCAAAACAAGTCTTTATCTGCCAGTATTCAGAGAACTTACAACACTGAATCATCATTGTTAGTGGTTCAGTCAGGAGCTTTTAGCAGCTCAGCTGTTATTCACACTGCATTAAAGCCTCATTAAGAGCATATTCACAGAACAAGAGCAATTATAACCTGACATCTCAGCCACAAATAATAGCCTGCCTAGTTATTAGCTGATTGTACAGTGCATTTTACACTGAAATTTCTTGAAGAGCTTGGACTAGCAGCAGATTAAACATGATACAGTGCTGCAGTAAGCATTTGAATAACGATATCGGTGACAAGAGGCAACATGATTCTGTAAATCAGTGAGTCAATAACCTAAGAGTAGACTGAGATATTATTTTAATCAGCTAAATGACTTTAACATTCCCCCAAATTTGCTCATATTCCATGCAATTCTAGAAACTTTGACGGAAAGTAACAACAACTAAAGGAGCATGGGCTTACCCAACGGTCAGTTGTTGCTGTTGTGCTGCAGGTGATGGACAACATCTGGTTGTGGTCTAAGGGCTTCTTGTCTTTTCTTGTTTGTTGTTTTTGCACTTGGATGATACTCTTCTGTCTGTCTGCCTCCCTTTCTCTCACCCTTCCTGACCTCCCACCAGGGCCCTGCAGAGTCCATTTCTCTTCTGAGCAGCAGTCTGATCGGTCAGTCCAGTGGAGGGGATGCTCCTCTCATGTCCGTTCCTGCTCTCATGACCAAGCCGGGGGAGCACTACCTGGATCTGACCCTCCTGTAGGGTCAGACATATACAAAGGTCATATGACCACATGCTATGTGTCAAAGACTTACTAGTTGCTTTTTAAAAATAGTCTTTTAGATGTGTTATTTATATCTTTAGGTACAAAAATAATTGTATTTTTTACCAAATTCATTGTGGCCTTAGCCAAAATAATAGCATTTTTTTTTTCGTATATTGCACAGTCTTATATTTTAAAAGCTTTATGAAATTTTTTAAACTGTTATGTCGTTTTAATCATTATTTGCTTGCCAAACTAGAGAAGAATGACATAGTACCAACTGAGCTAAATCTTTTCTTTAAGTTTAAGCTTTTCTGTGAAGAGTGAAAGTGTGTGTATGAGTGTGAAAAAGAGGAGAATGAGTATTATGCATGGCAGTGTTCAAATGTTTTATTACTTAATCTGTCAGTGTCGTCTATTTTATATGTTTATACGCCTTTGATACAGTACACAGTGATTGTATTTAAAGCTTTAGTGCATGAAGAAGTTTAGTAGTGAAACTTTTAAGATGTTTACATAATGCCAAATATCAATGCACTGCAAAACAGGTAAACTACAAATGAATAGAATAGCAGTCTTTGGATGCTAATAATTGTTACACTTTAGGTTTTGTCATGCAGTCTCATCCTTGCATTCGGCTTCATTGACCAAATTGCGACATGTCACATGTCCATCTGTGAGTAATTTTCCATTTTGTTCCATAAAAATCCTGGCTTGGTTTTTGTTTATGGCTCACCTGAGCTGAGGACAGCCCTACTTTATAACTTAGTTTTGCATTCCTCCTGTGGACTCAATTCACAAGTTTTCAGTTTACCG
>JBAMYA010000008.1:9945365-9958636 GCA_037176975.1 Arrhamphus sclerolepis
TAGTTGATATTTTCGAATTTTAGATTATATTTTTTAATTTTGGATGATATTTTTGAATTTTGGATGATATTTTCGAATATGGATGATATTTTTGAAATTTTTGATGATATTTTTTCATTTTGGATGATATTTTCGAATTTTGGATGATATTTTTGAATATTGATGATAATTTCTAATCTTGGATGATATTTTTAAATTTTGGATGATACTTTATGTTGAGATGTTTTGTTGTCCGTCTGTGTTGGGATGTTGACTTATTTGTTCTTGAAATGTCTATAAATAACTGAAAATGCCAATAAACAGATTGTGGAAAAAAGAAAAAAAAAATACAGGGAGATCAGCGATTAAAAACTAATGGAAACACATTTGTAGAAAAGAAAAAAAGATACAGAATGAGCCATTATACTGTTATACTATATATTCCTGACGAAAGGAAATCTGATGACTATTGGGAGCACATTTATTTGTCACATTTTGACCTAGGTAAATCTCACATGTCTCACATAAACCTGACCATGGTAGCACAGTTAGAGTTGCTTAAGTGAAGCATGGAGTTGGGAGTATGATGATCTGGGCTATAGCAGAAGAAATGACATTTGCAATACTTATATAATACTTATATGTATATAATCAAATACTATTTAAAATGACAAATAATTTGGTGTTTACAAGTATTTACTTTTTAAGTTGACACGTTAGTTTTTCCATTAAAATGCTTATTTATGAATTTTTTCTCTCTGGTTATATCCTGTTCTGCTTAAAAGAGTTTGTTGATAATACTAGAACTTTTTAACATCTGTTATGATGAGAAATCATAACAAAGGAGAAAGCGGTTTACATATGAGAGAAGCTGAGCTTTCCACAGGCAAAGTAATGCCTGGAATAAGCCCCGATGCCCCAAATCCAATTGGGTTGAAGAGGAGATGTCGAGAAAGTAGGGCAGGAGGGAAAGAGAGAGGAAGGAAAAGAGTGTTTAAACAATTTCTTCTCTCAGTTGTCATGGATTACATGAAAAGACTAGGGTGTTAAATGAACAGCTTAGATCACTGATGAAGACAAGTCAGTACTGTTGGGAATTGAATCAACACAAAGGATTTTTGCAGTTTTTAGCGCTTTGGCTTTCGCTGTAGGTGGTGGTGGAGGAGTTGAAGCCACTAAGGTTTGCTTTTGTTCGGTCTACCTCAATATCTCTTCAATATCTCTACTTTGTTGCGCATCTGAGTTGTTTCTGCTGTGATGTTTGCTGTAGTTCTGTGGAGTAGCGTCATTGTTGTTGATGGGCGACATAGTGTCATAAATGATACACAGTTGTCCAACTGGGATGAGTCAGAAAGTATTTTTTCTGGTTTTTGCCTATACTTAGCATGGTTGCACTTTAAGTGCTATGTGTTGAACCAAGTCATGGCTACAGGAACACATATGCCGAGACCGAAAGGAGAAAGGGCTGAAGCGGTTGTTTGTAACGCACGACATAATCCTGGACATGTTTCTGTGAAGGAGCATATCTGCATCTGGATAATGAGCTGTTGGCTGTGACTTTCTGTCCAAGTTACCAACTAAAAGCATTCACCTGTGTTACCTGATGCTGCTGCATGTGATGCATCTGCAGCTCAGTCGTTATGTACCCATGCATTCATGATGATCGTTGTTGATTTTAACACCTCTCTCCATTACACTTACAATTTTCAATTGTCAGCTGATGTCATTTTTTTTTAAATTGACGCAACATTTATTTCTTATCAGTACTATTAAATTCAGTCTAGTTCAATAGATTCCATTTGAGTTAAATTTAGAGTTGCAAGGACGCAAGCTGCCATTGTCAGCTTTGGGATGATAAAGATGAGTTAATTATGATATTCATCGAACAAATGCGAAGAAAAATGGAGATAACTCAAAATTTTTGTTTGGATACACTACAGCAGCAAATATGATGAAGTGTAGGTGTGTTACCTGTCGTTATGGGCAGCGAGGTAAGGGACCAGGTGAGGAATGGAGCTATGATAGTAAGAAGGGGAGAGGTGAGGGGAAGGCGAAGAGGAGGGACAGCATGGGCTACCCAGCTCCAGTGCTGGCATGTTATCCACCTGGAATACACATCAGTGTATGCACACACAGGCATCCCTTACTCACATATAATGCAGTCAGAGTTACTTATCGCCCACAGGCAGACAGCAGTGCAACAAACAGATACAGTATGTATTCTTAAGAGCTTTAAAAGTTTGTGAATAACCAGCTTTTTACCTGTGGGTATATGGATGGCTGTATCTGTTTGTCCAATGAGCCGGTGGATCCAGACTTTCCTGCACTCTGAGAGGAGATGGCTGCTAGTGCCTCTGGTAGATTATCCTCATCCTCATGGTTACTGATGAGCAACAAATGAGAGAGAGAGAGAGAGAGAGAGAGAGAGAGAGAGAGAGAGAATAGATTATATACAGCCTGTGGATTGTTCAGAACAAGATTCTACTCAGCTGTCTTCGTGTCTGTCCTGTATCTGTTTTGATTCATGCAGTGACCCAATCAGTGCCTGCAGTGGTCACTGTCCTTCATCCAGGATCTGTACTTTTCCTTGGACAAAGAAAAGAGAAGGAAAAAAAAAGGAAAGGAGGGCAGAAACCTTTTCTGAACTTTAGAGCACTGCACACCTGAACATCAGGAGAAGTAAAAAGGTTTCCCCACAACCCATCTCTCTCATGGGAAATTAAACCACCCCACAAACCGCCCAAGCCTCTAAAAGTGCAACAGTCCCCTTACTGCATCATTCATGTAAATACCGTCCAATAACAACAATAATAATAATAATAATAATTATTATTGTTATTATTATTATTTTTCACTTTATTTTATTCATTACTTCTCAGATTATTGTACTTGTAATATATCACCAGCACATTGTATTGCCTTGCATATATACTATATTTAGCACAGTTGTACTCTGCTGAATCTGCTGCTTAAATAGTTTTTATTTGTAATTGTAATGCTATTTTATGTTTTCAAAATGATATTTATTACTTTGTTTCTGATTGTAAATTCATATGAGAACTGGAGGCTTCATTTACCGAGAAAAACTGTACGTGTGTGTGTGTGAGAGAGAGAGTGAGCATACTTGGCAATAAAGCTTTCTCTGATTTTGACACTAACAAAATGTCAGAGATAGTCGGGCCTTTGCTTCCAGCATCCTGTGGACTATTCATCTTAGATAGCTTACCACCTTTAAGTGTCTAAGTGCTTGTAGGATGTGCTGGCTCTCAGCACAAATCAGTAGTTATGTGCACTCACAAGCTGAACTGTCGGACCAGTCGTTTTCTGCGGTTGGTGCTTGGGTTGGCTTTGGCTTGCAGCCCATCTGGTGTTGATTCACGGTCCTGCCAGTGGGGTGCCTTGTCTGTAGTCAGACTGGATGCAGCTGAGTCTTGAGATGAGCTCTGGTACCTGAGGAGAAGAACCATGACACAGGAAATGAAATTGTGGAATGCAGAAAGATGTGTACACATAAGAGAGGGTGAGGTACTGGCCTGTCATTTAGGGTCTCATTGGAAATCTTCCCTCTGGGTGTTGTTGGTGCCTCTTTCTTCTTTGCACACCAGAAAAGGATTGAAATAACACAGTCAAGTACAAAAGAGGGAGGTCTGATAGGAAGAGAGAAGTGAGGTTTGCTACTGACCCTGAAAGCTGCTTCCATTTGTGCCTTGAGGATGTTACATTTAAGGTGATCGGGGAGCATCGCTGGAGAAGCAGGGGGGTGTAAAGACTTTTCCGACAACTGCTTCTCCTCTCCCTGGCAGGAGCAATGGCAGAAAGGTGAGAACGCCTGGGGGAACATTTAAGCAGAACAAGACAACAGAATGTGGAAAAGAGTCCGACCTTGTTGTCGATGTTGATGTGCAGCGAAGGCCAGGGAGGAGAATCACTGTCTGACTCCAGAGCTTTGAGCAGGGAATGAGAGATGTCCAAGTCATCTGCAGGGCAGGGAGGAGCTCGACGTTCTGTTTGAAGTTCAATAAGAATAAAAGGCATTGTATTACGTTTGGTACAGAACGGGCATTTCGTTTTACAGACAGCACAGGAGATGGTAGAAATAACTATCTCATGATTCTAGATGGACATAAAATTGTGAAGCCACTTTCATATAATTGTAGTTGACCAGAGGTAATTCTGCCAAATATCAAATAGTTTCTATCCCCATCATATTCCAGGAATATTGAAAACCAGTCAGATTGCAAAGAAATGCAAAGTGCTCAGAGAAATGGTGACAGTAATGATAAGTGCAACACGAGCACCACTGAATAAGATTCATGAGTTGAGGAATCAAGATAGAGTAAAGTAATGGCTGGAGGGAAAAAAAGATTTATCAAAGCTTTTATAGAAATGTGGAATGATAATGACAAGTAAAAAGCAGATTGATGGGATCACAGTTTAATTATGAACTGAACCAGAGTCAGGCACCAACACATCAGTAGGAAAGCAAACTGGAAATCCCCCGTTTGACTGATTAAAGTTTACTACCAAATTCCCTGTCAGTCTCCACAAACAGAAATTGACTGCAGCATTTAACGTGGCCATGGTCTTTCTGCAGGAATATGCTCCATTACAGTACAGGCACTCAGCCACTCCTTTGCTTGGAGAGCTGATAAAGACCTCAAAGATGACATCATCTCTTACCTGAGTTCATCTCAGTGAGAAACTGTGGCTCCTTTGCAGATGGGAGAATAACAGTCAGCAGCAATAATGCACCTATTTGAGTGGTATTTGGGAACCTGTGGTTGAAGATTATGCTTAAATTGTTTGTTGACCATTAAAAAAAAAAGAAAGAAACCTCCACAGTTGGAAGGTTAGGAACTGAAAGTGAAATGAGGAGTGGATATTGAATTTGTTTTATGAAGATGTAAATGTTTATTTGTTCTCTAAGGGCTGAGATTCATCAAATTCGGTGAGGGAAATGATTATTTTGTTAACATGAAAATGTTGCAAAAATGTTGCAAAGATTTTGCATTTGCTAAGCATACTTTCAGCATACATGTTTGATGACACAAAGACTCAAGCCATATTTGTGAAGTCCCATTTTAGGCTGATGGTACTCACTGTTCTTGGTGTGTGAGTGGCAGAGGGTGTCCTGGCTGTGTGTGTGGCGTCTGTGGCGATGATGAGTCTTGCCAGAATAGGAATTCTCATTCTCTGATGAACTGTACTGATGGTCTGAAGTGGGACCACTCAGCGGAAAACTGAGGAAGACACGTGCAATCAAAGCAACCCCCCAAACAAATCACCTCTTGAACATTACAAACTCTTTGGAAATCAAGTAAATCTTAATTTCATCTTGTTACTTGTTGTAACTTCCCATTTCTGTATCTCAAGACCTAAAATCTCATGCACGAGTGATGTATAATAAGGAAAGACCAATGCATGTTTGCATTTTGATTTTATACATTTATTTTAGAATCAATATGGCAACAGTCCTAAAGGCAAAATGATTTGAGTAAACATAAAAAAAAAGCAATACACTATAAGGGGCACATTTTATGTAAACATTTGTTTGATTTAGCAAACTTATAACCTGATGGAACATTAATATAATGTTAAATAATAATGATAATAAAAAACACACTCAAAAAGCAGAAAACATATGCAGGATTCACTTTTTGATTTCACACCGAGCTACACACTATAAATAAAGCAGCTTAATCCCTAAACCAGCACACACTATATGTGCAGGACAGACCCTTTCCCCCTGCTGAGAATTACCATATTCAACCCTCACATCAGTTCACTACACTTTCATTTAAGTGACTGTGAATAGTTCAACCGTCTCAATATTTCTAAGATGTCAGACAAAAAAACAACAACACACATTTAAGGCAAATTTGAGACTTTGCAGCAAACACACTGGGCGTTTGCAAATCTACTCTGATTACATAAAACCACAAACAAAGCAAGGCAGAAGCCTGTTACGGCTATCTTTAAAAATGTGTCACCTTTAAGTGTACATCAAACTATTACACATTTCACCTGTACTAAAAAAAGCATGCATGTATGTAACGTGTTTGAAATGAGTGTTTATGGGACATATTAAAGTGGAATCTGAAAAAGGTCAACTATTTTATTTATTTGTTTAAAACTTGCTACAGGTATCACATTGCCTGGCCAGCCAGTTATAATTCTTTGATACAAAGAATTAGTCTGTTTCGTCCGGATTTAACTTTAATTTCCAGGGGGAAGTACCAATGGATGCGAAAGAAACTGCCCACGGATGCTGTTGGATAGACATACAACCAACCAGAGAAACAAAGCAAGTGGTGTTGCCAGAGCAACAACCAGACCAGTATTAACAAAAGGCATCCAAGTAGGAACATCAGTGAATGACTTTTGTCACCTTTTTCTTTTAAAACCTGGTTTAAGGTGTTATTAGAAACTCTGCTGCCATTTCAGCTGTTAAGAATAAAGATGTATGTAAGAGAACAACTCCTCCCTGTTGCAATTGCTTTTGAACTTTATGTACCGGTGGAAATGAAAGGGAGGGGCTCCAGAACGCATTTCAAGAAAGAGAATTTTCATAAAGGGAATGGGTATGCCTGGCCAGGCTAAGTATCAGGAGCTACATTTCAATTAGTTAGCTGTTTTTCACAACAAACAGCTAGTTTAATTGCCTAAATTCACTTATAATTTGGAAACTAATGCCATCAAATGTAAGTAGAATCACTTACAAGCATGTAATTAAGGGGTGATTTTCAAGTATATTTATTTGCAGTTCAAACCAAAGATGACAATATCATAAAGTGAAGAACTGAATCAGTGTTTGTCATGACTCTATGGTACTGAGTCATGAACCTCAGAAGACATAGACATGGAGCTACAGGAGATGATGAAGGTTTTTAAATCATGGCCATAATTAGCAACTACGAGATTTAACTTCCCATTGTTTTTAGAACATGTACTGGTCCCTTTCACTTTTACACAGTATCTTACCCCCAGTTGTGACTCTGCACATCTCCTTTTCAACACTTCTTCAAATCTCTGGTTTGTACAGTTAAGTTCTTTGTGCATTGAGATATTTCAACAGGGTGGACACTGACACACAGGTGAACATGGTGAATGGATGGAGACTGATGAGGATGACAGAGAGGAGTCCATCAGCAAAGCTCTTCTCTTTGGGGTAACAGTCTGTGTTGGTCTTTGAATTCTGAAACTGATTTCCAGCTTGCAGATTGGTTAAAGTGCTGTCATGACCTTATCGCTGTAAGCCCAACTGCTAGATCCTCTGTGGATGCTGCTGGTTCGCTCTGGGATGGGCGGATTAGAGGTCATCGGACTTTCAGGGTCAAAGGAAGGCCTTGAGCATGTCGGGAACATGGAGGATCACACAATGACCATGGAGGTAGACAAGACACAAGTGATGTGTTTGAGTGACACAGAGCATGATGAAAACAGATAACATGGGGTATGGAAAATGCAACTGAACAACTATCTCTCTGTCTGGTCTACGGAGAGCGGTCTTACCTGTGCGGAGGTGTGTGTCTGGAGGGCTGCAGGTAAACTGGAGTTGTGAGAGCGGTGTGGGGCGGATGCCATGGCTCGTGACTGATAGGAATGTTGTGTTGATACTGAAGTGGAAGCAGAGGATTGAAGAGAAACTGAAATTAAAAGTTGCCACAAGCCAGATTGGTTGCTGCTGCTGCTGCTGTTGTTGTGTGTGTGTGTATGGTGTGTTTGAGTATTAAAGAGGGTTATCTGAGATCACTCACCGCATGCAGGCTGGGATCAGGGCTGGCATGAGAGCTGCAAAAGAATGTTGACAATCACTGATAGCAGATTTGCACAAAAACTGCTTTTATAGAAAATACAAACACGTGACTTCTGTTTGTACAGTACAAGCAAAAGTGAGGAAAATGTTTACAATGTGACAACACTTTTAGTTCCCTTTTACAAAAGGCTACTTTTTTGTGTGTTAGAGTTGAGATTATCCAGGCAGTTATGCAGATTAAGGTCAAGGATAGGGGATAAAGAATGAATGTAATAATAACAATGTCCTCACAAAGATAGCAATGTGAATGTGGGCATTGTGCATGCTTGCTTATACACATGTGTGTGTTTTACCTGATATGTGGCTTGGCTGGAGAAATAGCAACTGACAGAAAGATACAGAACAATATCAGTTAGCAGAGGTAGGTGCAGGAGGAAAACAGCAGTACAACTTTTATCTTCATTTATATTTTACATGAGTGATTCCAGACTCTGCACACATGCAAAGATGTTTCTCGCAGACATTACGCTGCTGTTTCGCTATCACCAAGACTCTCATTTTTGGTCCAAATGGTAATCTTGAACCCAAGTATTTGGACTCCAACACTGACTGCCTTTGGGTAAATATGGTCTGTTGTCTACATCTGATATTTTATATGAGAAGACTGCAGTGAGGCAGTTTCTCGTTGGCCTGAGAGCCAACTATAGCTCACAGGATGTAGAAATTATGGAGGAGCAAATTGTATAGCAGGTGCTTCTGGTAAAGTAGAAAAGTGACACTTATGCAAAACAACCTGAAATTTAGGACACTTTAAAATAAAAAAAGGAAAAAAATGAGCTGATTTTGTGTCTGTTGGGCTTGTCCAAATACTCCTAATTATGAGATATTTTTAGAGGAACCTTTGAAAGGGCCGATGATTTCGTGGCTTGATGCTTTTCCCTTTTATCTGGACAAACAATATGCTCAATGCACGTCAGTCTATATACCAAATTTCAGTCAGTGAGCTAAAACACTGCAATAACACACAAGGGGGCGCATAAAGGACCAAACAGATGCTGTTAGTCATTAATGTTTTGTATGTGCTGACAAGACTCACCTTTGCCCAGCGAGTGTGTGCGGGAGGGGTATCGCTTGCTTGGCCGTCTCTCAAATGTACTGGCTCTCCTCAGTCTGCTTTGATGAGTGGCCTGATACTCTGTCTTTCCACTGACACAAACAGATGGGGGTGAAGAGTGGAAATAATTATTACTGAAACGTATTGAGAGCAAAGATTTGGTTACAATTAACTGACAGAGCTCATAAATAACAGAACTTGGGGATTTTTTTTTAAATTATTTGTTTAGATGGAATTTTTATTTTATGAGATCAATCTGTCACAGTAGCAAACAGACACAAGATAATTGACTTTTTATAAATGTGATAAAAAAAAAAAAAACATGATGAAAGTTAAACAAAAAATAATTCTCAATTAAACTAGTTTAGAAAATTTAGTGTGACAGTGGTAAGCCTGTATTATTGTTTGTCTTCCACCACTTAAAATGAGTACTTCTGCACGGCCAGCAACAGAATGCCTTCATATAGCTTTGCTTAAGCCGCTCCAACAGATGATGGGAAGTGCTCTTCAAGTGTGAGAATTAGCTTTTACCATCTCTGATAATAATCACAAGAAAACAAACAATATGAGGGGAACATCTCAGTCGCCATAGGAACAGATCGACGTAACCATAGATACGCTGTAGCCATAGATACAAAGGCTCTGTTTTATGTGACACATTATTCCCCATATGCTGGTAACTAGTGCTGGCCACAACCACCTGAGTGAGGCAACGAGCATTATCCTTCTGCAGCACAGCTACAACACTGCTAAGAATAAAAGCCAGGTGGGAGTACATCATTGTGTGCTACCTGAATCTGAAGCGAGACCCAAGTTGTCTGAAGTCGTTGCGACTGGTCTTGCCTGTGGTTGGCTGGCGCAGACGAAAGAAGGCGTGGCTCTCCACTGCAGACTTCCACAGGTGTTTGCAGCTCTTGGCGCTGGCCAGCTGGAACACAAATGTGTGCTCCTGCTCACGACCCTTCACGGTCAGAAAACAAAACTACTGTCAGTTCCCTCTGAAACAGTCGCAGGAATTTAGGAGTTCAGGCGTGTGCGTGTGTGCACGGCAGGGATATAGAAGGACACAAACCTGATCATCATCTTCCACCACCGCCAACGTGAGACGACTCTTTTTGAAATCAAGTCGAGTGATTTTGGGCCTGGGTGACAGGTACAAAAAAATAAATAAAACTAAAGTCTATTTTTGAGAGATGAAATCATGAGAGCAGTGATTTGAAATGTGTCTGTGGTTCCCTGTTTCCAAAAGGATTTATGTCTCAGCCGTACAGCAAACCAACCAACATATTTTCTCATCAATTTGAACATTTCTACTCTCAAACAACACACAAAAAAATCAGCTCTATTATTGCTGTTTTCAGAATGTGTTACTATTTTTGCTGTGATAATTGATTACTCACTCTATGGGATGTCACAACAAACAAACAAAGAGAAAAGCAGCAAAGATTTATTCTTGATTGTAAGAAAGTCTGTAATCTTTACAAAATTTTTGCATCAGCATTTTCTTTCTCTCAGACACATCAACAGATGATTAATCTGCATGTGTTTTTACTCATAAAATTATTGTCGTAGCACACAAGTCAAAAAGAAATGTATCACGTTACTACGACAACCAGCTACCTCCTAATGGAGCGACATGACTGGATACTGTGATGTTCTACCAAGATTCTGATGTTCAAAACTCATTTCAGTTATTCTGACTCACTGTTTATTATCATTACTAAAAATGTTACCTTACTTTTTTTTTTTTTCTAAAAGTACTTTTTTGTCATTCACTATAGAAGCATCTGAAGCACTTACCAAAAGAAAAGGCCAATTTTGTTGGCGGCTTCAAAAACCAAGATCCCAGTTGGAGTGAGCCCCAGTGCATATTCTCCTCCATCTCTGCCCTGAACACACAACAATGCAAATGTGTAGCTCTCAGACACTTTCAAAGCATATGTAAACTGATACTTGTGGTTGTAAAAGTAAACTCACACACCTTGACAAAGTGCATGTCTACGCCGTAATGTTCCAGCCACTTGCATTTGTTCAGAAAAGAAATCTCTGACTGGGACGGGCTCTTTCCCCTGAATGTAAAAAAAAAAAAAGAAGACAAGGTGTTGAGCTTTTACAAAAAGGGCTTTCTGTCTTGGGAAAAAAAGTAAAAGTATCAGAAATGACACCTGCTGCATGACCTCTGTTGGTGATTGCTGTGAGCTCTAAAGGAAATGCTGTAACTTTATGTAGTGTGCAACTATCTGGGTGTATCCCCATTTCAGTACTGGAGCTATATGTAAGGTTCACTGTATACTGAGGCGGCTTTTAGCTAGCTCTGTTGACCCAGTGAGACACTCCACAGAGTATCTGTATGTAATCTAATCCAAGATGGGAGCAATCACAGCGTGGCTGGGCTAAATACTGCCTGGAATCAATCGAGACCCTTCAGAGTTTAATCCCATAATCCTTCACACAGACCAGCGATAGGGTCTGTGGCGGAGGAGGAGAGAGAGAAGAGAGTCAACGAAATTGGACACCCTTTTCAGTGAAAATGTTGGTGCTGACAAGGGGACAGCGGGATAATTTCCTTTTGCTGCTCTATGCTCTGCTTCTGACCTACTTGTTTCATCCACAAAGGAGAGACACCTACTCAGGTCAAGTTGTCAGTAGGCTGCTGTGACACAGCAGGCATACACAGCAAATCACAGTAAGACTGTGTGTATATATTTATACATTCCCACCAAGGGTCCCATAATTGAATAACTATGATTAGGACACTGAACCACTCTGTAACAGATCTTTACCTGAGCTCCAGCCACCTGCTGAAGATGTCCGCCTCCATGGCCTCACTTTGTTTGGGAGTGAAACGAAACTCCGACACCAGTTCAGGAGAATGCTCCAAGGGGTCGCAGTCCCCGAGCTCACCTGGATGTGAATGCACACAGTTCAAATACTGATGAATAGCTGTTGTTTTCACATCAGTGAGGGAGTGGGAGGTGCAAAAATGTACTGTTCACCTCATAAAGATCATAGCATTGATGTTTAAAAGATGAAATGACACACTCCACCTTTTAAAAAACAGAAATTGAAGTTGATAAGCTCCTGCTTAAGGCTGTAAAGTGTGCTCTTCTACAGCCTTAAATGACTAAATCACTTTATCAGCATGACTTTACTTGTGCTGCAACTGTTAAACTATGTTTTTCCATTATCATATTGACAGCTGTCACCTGTGGCTACACAAGGCACTGTTCTGCAACTTCATGCAGCTACGCTGCAGCAAATTAACTTGTCATTGCAGAATTACAACTGGTGGAGGCAGCTAATCTACTTGAAATGCCCTAGTGATTTGACTGATTTGAAAGCACTTGATATTTAATGTTTTGTGCAACCAAAACGTCTGGGACAGATGAGATTAGAAGTAGAACTAGAGAGGGGCAGCATGTTTAATGCGAGAAACGGCATTAAAAGTGACAAATATTTTACTTTAGGGCAGTCGTATTTGCAATCATGAGTATCAAGGGGAAAGATTTGCATTACTGTCATTGCTATGAAAAAATACTGATGATATTTTGACCATTTGAAAGTTCCAAATCAGTAAAAAAAAAAAAAAAAAGCTATAATAAGCTTTGGAATAGAAATAGCACTAATGTGACTTAAAAGCGAACAACTGGGGCGGTCCTTTAGTGTGTCATGAATCTTGTTTCTAGAAGTTTCTATACAAATAAATCTAAGTTGGTAAAAGAACTCCACTTACTCTGTAAACAATATGATGCCAGCTCTGCTGACACATCATAAGGACATTTTAATCTGAAGAGAGAAAAAAACAGACACAATGAGCTGCTGTGAGTTCTACACATATCAAAACATACTATTATGTGTAGCAGAGACATGAAAATGGCTGAATGCCCTACACCGTGTGTGTATGTGCGAGAGAGCATGTCAAGGAGGATAGGAGCAACCCTTTTACTAAAATAAGCATCCCTCTGCTGTTCTTGATCTTGAGCTTTATAATAGAGCTGGACTCTTGGGATCTGTGGCCCAGATAGAGGCTGTAACACACTGTCTGTGTGTGTGTTTGTGCAGGCAGGTCCATGTTTGCGTGTAAGAAACAGATGTCGCTTCACGGTGGAGGTGACTTGTGTGCAGTTTGTGTGTTTGCTCTATGTTTGACGCTACTGATTAGATACAGACGCCCTCACAAGCGAAGTGAAAGCACCTGAAAGTGACTTCTGAGGGTATCTGTCTCTACTTGTGACTGTGTCCCTGGTGTTTGGATTCTGGCAGCAGAGTTTGGAAGCTGGGTCAACACCTTGCGCTCTCTGCTGTGCATACCTGGTCTGCAACAATAGTTTAATGGGTGACACTAGACAAAGGGGGATGTGCAGAGAGTTGGGCCTGGATGATGCAAAGGTAAGAAAAAGAATTCAAAGAGCGCAAAGCAGA
>JBAMYA010000008.1:9959327-9973315 GCA_037176975.1 Arrhamphus sclerolepis
CGTGGGGAAATGCCTTAGGCCAGGCAAAGCTTGTGATCAACAAATTACTAGCCTTTGTATTTGCATTTAATTGCATAAACATGTGGATAAATGCAATCAGCCCGGGCGCTAAAGTTTACTATCAATATATTTATGGTATAAAAATGACTAAAATGGCATGATGTTACAAACTACTCCAAGGATGAAATACCATCTGAACGAAAAATGTTGCCTATTGTTGCAACCATAATTAGTGTTAATCATGTTGATGAGTGTGAAGACTTTTGGCTTGTGTCTTATTTTATTCCATCTGTAAATAAGAAACTTACTTGCCAGACAAAATGTCTTGTCGAAGCTGCAAGACAAACAGATACCTGTTGGTGTGACAAACAACAACAACACAAGTGAGTGAAAGCACAGGAGCATCAATCAACTGATGCATGACAGGCTTCTGCTCATCTCTAAAACATAATTTGTTTTAACAAGTCTCTGTCCGTTCGGCCTTGATTTGAATCTGCCCACAGCAGCAAAGTAATTAGCCCTACATCCCTGTTGGACCTCTGTGCTTGACTCCAGAGAGCACTGTGTGCATGTGTGTGTGCAAGGGGATATTTATCTGGTTTTTTACCGTGTGAATTCCTCACGCAGGTTATTTGGCTCTGAGGAGTAAAATTTCACTCTGAAGAACAGTCTGTAAGGCGGCCCATCTAAGGAAAATGAAAACAGACAGGAAAGTGTGATGACAGAGAGATGCAGAACAATGAAGCGCTAACTTAATTCATCCTGCCATCCATCTTCTATATCCACTTGATTGTGTTCAGGGTCATGGAGGGGTGGCAGACTATCCCAGCTATCGCTGGGTGACAGGCAGGGCACATCCCCTGGACAAGTCACGAGGAGAAATAACTTATGGAAAATTACCTTTATCAAATGACGCCCTCTTATGATTAATTTCATCCAGTTAATCTCATCCTTCCACAATAGTCTTTTCATCTATTTCATCTATCACTGTCACAGGACCAGAAAATCTTTATTCACTCTCATTTCTCTGCAGACCTACTTTTATATTTCACTCCTGCTTCACGTCAACATCGGTAGCATCGTTTCAGGCTACAAAACTACCACAATATCCACCTTTCTCTTTCCCTCTTGCTGCACCTTTTATCCCCCTGATAAAAGCTGTAGAGCAAACAAGGCTATGGCTCCTAATGCACATACTAATCACCGTGTCAACATTAGATAATATTCCACCTGCTCCCCACTTATTTGCAACCACATGCACAGACAGTGCATTTTCTTGCACACAATATTAATTAGAAAAACATTCTGAGCCATTGGGAACTTACCACGGATCTGTTTCTTTATGAGCTTGGACATATCCAACCAGCGCTAGAAAAAGAAAAACAACAGTAAATAAGAAAAAAAAAGACAGGTGAAGGTGAGTTATATTAGGTTGTGGTCCACACTGATCGAGATAAGAGCTTGTTACTCACTGAAACTTGATCTGTGTCCATGAACTGCAGTCCAAAGTAATCTGTCTCGACCAGATCTATGTGAAAGATGATCTGGTCGAAAAGGTCCTGGCCTTTGGATTTGCTCTACAACAAAAGAATAAAAAGACAATGACTTGTTTTTTTGGTTTGGTTTGGTTTTGTATTAAACTATGCTGCTGTTGTAACCAGATCTTCTCTAATGGTTAAGCAGAGTGTCAACATTCAGCTGGTTGATTTCCTCATAATGCAGGCACAAACTCGAAACTGACCTGGCATCCATGTCAGGAGAGGAAGCACATGTGAGTGTGTAAAGGTCAGGTGGCCATGTGCCTGAGGGAAATGCCCTGATTGACGTTTTTGTCAAAGACACAAAACCAAGGACACAACTCTGAGCGCTGAAGCACAAACTGCAGCATTTTTTCCTCCTGAACTTTATGGGAGCAGTTTACGATTAGATGTGCCTCATCGCCCCTTGTGAAGACATAACCCGGGGTTGGCCCACATAAAACACAGAGGGTGTGTACGGAGATGACAGCCTTGTACTTTGGATCCTGATAATCAGTCTAAACTTCCCAGAGGGTGCCTGAATGTGTGAGGAAATCAGTGGTATTAAGGGATTGGGGACAGAAAAAAAAGGCTCCCGCTCATTTTGCAGCTCGTAGTTTATAAGGCTGATTTCAATCACAGCCTCTATCATATGTGCAAGCACCCAAGAGGGACACTTTACAGATGGGTGGGGGTGGGGGAGGACTTTGTGACTTTGCCTGTTGCATTTTGGCTGCTTTCAGGCTGATTTGACACACAAATGTTCTTTCAAATGTGAGTTTCGGCTGAATTGAGTGCACCTGTCATTGACTGTGGGAAAACAAATGCACATGAAAAAACCTGTTCCAACACACCTCTGACTAAGCCACCAGCTTGACAAGCCATGTGTCATTTTGATCAGTAATACCTCAGGAGAAGCTGGAGCTTTGTTTTATTACTGCAATCTCCCATTAGAAGGACAAGAGAAAAGCTTTCTGTACGTCGGCCGAGCCTTTCTGAGGTGACGCATGCAACAGTTTCAGTGACACACACAACCTTTAAAATAAAAAACATCTTATGAGGAGCCACTTGCGCACACATGCCCACACACTCGCTCATCATCCCACCTACCCCTCACACGCTCGCCTGTGGCACAGAGTCCCCACAGTGGTAAATCAAATCAGGGAATCAGGGAATACAGACAGACTGAGAGGGAGAAGGAGGGAGGAGACAGAAGAAGGACAGAAGGAAGGATGATGAGGACGGGAGTGAAAGAGTAAAAAAAAAAAAAAGATGGGGAGGGGAGGAGGGCCAGTGTAAAAGAAGATTATGAGGGAAGAACTGAGCCAGAACAGAGATTGCTTGAGGAAGATCACACGCAGACAAATAGAGAGAGAAACAGTGTAGGTAAGATGCTGTAAAAGAGCAAGTGGAGGGGGGAGAGCTTCCATTAAGAGTTCAGAAAGGGAAAGCAAAGTGATAAAGTGTCTCATCAGAGCACCATCTGGATCAGCATGCCTCACTATGCAGGAAGAGATACACAGTTATTACACATTCATCACAAGAACACTACATGCACTGAAAGTTTAGTTACTGCCGGGGGAATTTCTCTTCAGATCCAGCTTGTCAGTCTAAACATGGAACCAACAGCTAATTGTATTAATCAATCTCTTAAAGTTTAAAGCACTCAGTAAAACAATACCCTAAATCTCAATAAGGGGTTTGAAGGGCTTCATTTCATTTGACTGAGATGTTTTGGACATGTACAGAGGAGGAATAGTGAATATATCAGTAGGAAGACGATGAGGATGGAACTGCCAGGGATGGTGGCCTAGAGGAAGACCAAAAAGATTTATGGATGTCGTGAAAGAGGACATGAAGTTAGTTGGTGTGAGATTAGAGGATGGAGGGAGTTAGATGGAGGGACAGATGATTCGCTCTGGCGACCCCTGAAGGGAACAGCCAAAAGGAAAAGAAGTCCTTCATTTAATTTGACCTACAGCCCAAATAAGGCAGCATTTACAGCTGAGAGGCAGAACCCAGTAAGGCTTTGGGATTTAATCAAACATCCTCTAATCAATTAATCTGAGGCTAATTGTTTGAGCCCTGATTGGAAGTATGCCTGCTCATTTAGTAAAAGACTGTTGTGCTCACTTTTATGCTTTCAACAGTCAACAAAACTTGTGTCACGTTAAAATGACAAGAGTCTGATTATGTTTTGAAATATAAAAGGATGTAAATAAACTTCAAATAGCCAAGATTCGGGAATAAATGCACAGCACCCCCTGACATTTTTGCAGAAGACCACCAGGAAGATCCAGGAGGACCCCACGGTGTCCCCGGGCCACACCTTGAGACATCTGTGCTTCTACTTTGTCTTGCCATTTGTACTCTGTTGCCAGTGTAAACACTCACAGGCAAATCCACGCTGACGTCCGAGCCGTCCAGCAAAAGGACGCGGCAGGTGATGGTGGTCCTCGCCTGTCCGGCCGCAGGGATGTGGACCGACGTTCCCCCGGTAACCACGGCGGGCGCGTGGACGACCTGCTGTTGATGGGGCAGGAGCAGGGGGTTCCCGGTCATCCCCCCTGCTCCTCCTCCTCCTCCTCCCCCTTTACCGTCCCGCTCGTCCCTCTCTCTCGTCTGGAAGCGGCTCCGGGAGCGGCGGCTGAACGTCCTGCGCAGAAAGCCCATCATCTTCCCGATCCACGAGGCGAGGAGGTCCGTGTTGTGTCCGCGGAAACTGCTCCTGCTGCCGTCACCGCCTCCTTCCCCTCCTCCTCCTCCCCGTGGCGAGGAGTCACTCAGCTGACACGGAGGACACTTCAGGGCTGCCGATCAGTCCTCAGACTGGATGTGGGACTCCAGCCGCATACTAATGAAACTGACACAGACCGAGCGCCGAGGCGCCAACCAGTTGATTTCCAGGCATTTCTGTCCGGTGTAAACAGCAGGACCCAGTCACGGAAATAGAGGCAGCACTCCTCCTCCCGCTGTCCTGTCCTCTGCCGTGCACCTGCCTCCTCCTGCTTGGCTCGCTGTTGCGCACAGACTGAAATCCCAGAGAAATGCCGTCCGTCGCTCCGCAGTGGGAACCCTGAGTCACACGGGGCCGAGAAGGGAGAGAGAGAGGGAGGGAGGGGGTCTAAACAGCCTCTGGGCCGGACCGGGTCCCGATGGTAGCTGCTCGGAGTTCCACCGGTGAACCGAAACTACCAGTGTACCTCACAGGTAAAAGTCAACCAGGGAAACTGGACAAACAGCATGATCTGCGCCTGCGTAAAAACACAGCGCATAACAAAACTTCTGTTCCTCCTGACTGGCCGACCCATCAGCGCCGTAGAACCAGCGCCACCTGTCTGTCAGTGCGCCGCCTGTCTGGGGAATATGATCCAATCATTATAGGTCCCCAAGTTGAGTTGCGGTGGCGGTGGTTAGGTGGGTGGGTGGGGGGTTCCATAGGTTTGGATGAGCTCCTCAGCGGGTTGATGAACAACATGGTCCATGATCTTCAACCTCTTTGTAAATCCACCATTCAAACAGAAAAATACTGGACTTCCACGCGCTTTTACAAATGCAAAACATTAAGATTAGCGCATGGAAATGGGAAACTTAAGATTTTTTTTCTTTTAGCTTGGGTGTGACCCAACATGCTTTTATTGGACTTAATTTATTGTTTTTATTTATTTTTTGTCTGAATAGTGCATTAAATCCGCAGTTACTTTTATATGCAACATCACATTCCTCATGCTGCAAATCAAGAGTTGGAAACCGAAACTAATTATTTTATTTCCACTCAGGAAATAGACAAAAATATCAAATTTTAGGAGAAAGTGCCCCTCGTACATGTGAGTGAGTCTTGTCAGTGACAGTCCGTTTAATCTTAAAAAGAAACTTAAAAAACAAACAAAACATAGATGTTTTTATGGCCCCAAAATTATTTATTTTCTTCCATCTTCAGCAACTTCTCACTGTCATGAGAAGAAACTTCTTAAGGCTTTTTCAGGCTCCTGATATTTATTTTCCTCAAATCATTAATCTGCCTTGAGCCCATGTGCAAATTTTTTATCTGCAGACTAAAAATATTACATGTGAAGAAGCTGAGTTGAAACACACACAAACCCTTAGCTGTGCAATCCCACAACAAAATTACATACAAACACAAGTTTTTGTGCATTTCTGAATATAGTTGATGCAATTTATCTGTGGAACAATAATCTTCAGGTTTTATATTTTACATATTTAGTTGTATCTGGTTTATTCTTTCCAAATGCAAGTAAACACCTCATTAAAAAAAAAGCCAGTGTGAAAGAAACAATCTGAGGTCATAATAACGCTGCAGAGATGCCGCAGTCCTGGCAGCACTTATTACATGTTATAAAAATTTTGTTTTTTTTTTCCTTTTTAAGCCAGTATTTTGTCACAACCAGACTGTTTGGGCTGATTTGTAACACTGAGATAGCCTCATTGATATCATGCCAACTTTAGAGGCACTCAGATGAAGGCCAAGTTGCCCCCCTCCCCGACACACACACACACACACACACACACACACACACACACACACACACACACACACACACACACACACACACACACACAAACACCTTACTTCTGTTGGCATCTTAGTTCAGCAGGAAAATATGTAAAAAGCCTGTACTTGTCCATAAGTAGCCCCCAACATAAAAGCACAAGTTATGTGCTCATTCACTAAAATGTCAGAGGAAATGACAAAGCAGACACATCAGTATAAATCAGTGAGTTTATTTAGCGTCTGAATAATTTAAAAGTGAATTTAGTGCTCCTCTGGCAGACAGCAGACAGCAGTCAGCGCAGCACCAGCCTGACTTTACAATATCTGCTGTAGTGATCTTGAGTCATTGTTGCTCCTCGTTTTAGGAGGTAAACCACAGATTACAACAATCCTGGTCAATTTCTGCTGCCCTGATGGATAGATTGACCAGGAACTGTCAGCCTAAGGCACAAATAGCTTAATGAGTAGAAGCATAATTCCTGAGAGGCCTTTTGTACAGAAATTAGCAGCTCACGTAAGTCTTACATCAGTCTCTATCGAGACCGCAGTCTCTATAAGCTTAATGCACTTTCAGCAAAAACTAAGGCCAACTAGGTGCAAAATTTGTACTCTCACATAGCTACACAGATCACAGACAGCTGCGCTCTGAAGCTTGTTACACTCTCATTATCCAGTCTGTGCTCCAGTCCCACAAGCTTAACAGAGTTTAATCTGTTGCAGCTCTGTAGCTGTGGAAGTCGCCTACTGTGAGTTGAGTAAGCAAAGTGTGGCCTGGTCCTGTTGCTGATTTGGATCAGGGTGTCTTCGGTTTCTTACGTTTCTCTTTGTAGACTTGCAGAATGGCTTCACAGACAAACTGGAATTGACACTGAAAGACAAAACACAAAATATCAGTAGTTATTGGAAAACAATTGTTATTTTTGAAAGGATAGTGCAATTAAAAATCAACAAATCTTATGAAAAGGGAAAAAGTAAAAATGATCTGATCCTTGAACAAGTTTAAAAGTCTGGAACTCAGTCCCATATACGGCATCCAGCTGCCATAAATACTCAGTGAAGCGCAAGTGCATTAATTGTCAAATGGAACTGGTTTACACCACTTTTACTTGTGCCAAGTCGCTTTCCAAAGACCACAGTATTCACTTAGAATTTTTTTTGTAGTCGTTATGAAATGGCAAAAGTTAATGCACTTTATTCTGAGGGAATGTAAATGTGTGTATTAAATTTCATGGCAAAAAGTCCAGCAATGTGATATTTTTTCTTACGATCACCACAAATGGTTAAAAAGAAAGTCTAAGGCTCACTAAAGCTAAAGCATTAAATCTCTTGGAACCTTAAATATGTGTCTCAACTATCATGCAATCCATCTAGTAGATGAGATGATAAAGATTTGAGTCTGGCCCAAGTCTGGGAGCAAACCAACAGATTGATGTTACTGTGATGTTACTGTGAGTAAAGTCATGCAGCTTGCAAGGTTAGGAAGGACATCTGGGAAACTCCATCTGCTCAGGGGGAGGCTGTGATGCAACTGAAAGCTTCTGACCGTCAACTGAGTAACCTTTTAGTGAGATTGTGGTGGTTTTCCACATTTGTGACCTCTTTTAATCATTACCAAATTGTCAAACCTGTTATTGGCTGGAGATTGCAATCTGCTAACCTTCTGCTGATCAGTTCTAAGCAATACTGTCTGATAGTTTATTGTTTAAATTTATATATTTGTTTGTATGTTCTTCTTAGTCAGTCTATGTATTGTATATACAGCCTTTTTTTTTTACGTTGAGGGCATGGAGAAGGGGGCAATCAAGGCATCTGTTTAGAAGCTTAAAATACCGAAGAATATTTTCTTTTCCTGTTAGAGAAGCACATCATGATCACACGGCTACTGGAGGATCATGTTGTGGAAATTTTTCCACTTCGACTACAGAACAGCAGAGAAAGCAATTTATATAACCTGTAAGTTAAACATAACTCATGGAGCAACAACATCCAAAACACTCGGGAAAACAAATTTAATCCAACATTTTAAAAGAGGATCAGCCTCCTGTAAATGCTCACTGCTCTGAAGTTATTATGCAATGTTAATGTATGCAGTTGATTACAGATCTAAGAATGAAAACTAATCAGTCAAAATCAGTACCGGCAAGTCAACGCCTTTGATGAAAATTTGAGATCAGGTAAGAAAATCACAATCAGTGCTTCTCTAGCCCAAACAGATTGATGGGATTTCTTTCCTGCCAAACACACGGAATGGTGACACCTCATCTGTAATATAAATAAGATGTCCTCTGACTGATCATGGTTTCATTACTGGTACACAAACATGTGAGGAAACCTGAGAAAGCGTTCCATCATCACATCAGAGATGAAGCCCCAGGGACACTTTCAAAATAAGGGTGAGAGTGGCAGCAGCTGAGCCAAAGAAACAGGCTGCCACATTCCCAGCACTACCTCCTTTTGAAGGCATGAGTAATATTTTCCTGTCCATCGCTGACTCCTACCAACATGCTACAGAGCACAACTTCCAATCCCAAATGCTTGAGTGGAGCCGCTCATCTTCAACACCGTAAAACATGTTGCAGTCGAGGGTCTGTGAGTTCATGAGGGTCAGAAATGAAGACAGTTTTCTGAAAACCCCTGTGGTGTTTCACAAAGTGTTTTTAAAGAAACGTCTTGAGCAAGCAACTTATATTTTGAGGCTCACAGGACCTCTTTACTAAACCTAAGCAGAAAATTTAAGCCAAATCAACAGGAGGAGAAAAAAAAATGCAGCTACAATAACATGAAAAATACATCTACTTGGTAGAAGAAATGATGAAATAGATGATCTTTTTTCTTTGCCTTTTTTTTGTTAGCTGAAACTTTGAACAGACGATCATGTTCACTACAGTGATTTCCCACCTCACATTCATCCATCTATCTATGGAAAAAAACATCCTTTCACCTGACAGATTACCACCCCATAATGAGCTTTGCAGTACTTGGAGGGCACATTACATTTCAAGAAGACAGACAAATCAGATGGGCCTCATTATAATTAAAATCTTGCTTTACAATCACACTGACAACAGAAATGGAGGACAGCTCGAGGTGATCATAATGCAGTACAATAAAGAATTCAATGAGGCACAAAGAAACTGTGCCATTTAACAGACAAGAAGCCTGTGTTCTGTTTTTCTGTACCGTGGTCTGAACCATCATAGCTCGCTGATCTCTCAGTGTTTTGACAATTTCCAGCGGGAACACCGGTCGACCCTTATCCAAAAGAGTCAGCGCCGTTTCCATGGTGATCAGAACACCAGTCCGTCCAATCCCAGCACTGAAAGCATAATCCAAAACAACCGCAACCTTAATTTCATAGGGGATGACAGAAATTCATGTGTTGGCAATACGCAAGTTAAACCTTGTATTTGTTTGGTACCTGCAGTGTACCATTAACGGCTCTTCACCTCTCCTCTCCCTCACTGAGCTGACGAACAACAGGAAGTCTGAGGGGTCGTCGGGTACACCATGGTCCGGCCATGCAACATACTGCAGGTGTGTGATTGCACGTTCTTCGCCCAGCTGAGCACATGCACATATTATAAAAAGAGACACACAAATGGCAAAGTGATGGATAATGTGAGATAATTAAAGTATTTAACATGATAAATGGTAACCTTTGGGATAATGACTGACATTATTTCAACACGTGAGTGGACAAAAACCACAGAGTGCGATGGAAAAAAGGAGCAAAACATCCACGTGACAAGTGGGTGACAGTGAGATTAGGAAGCAAAGAGGGACACAGAGATGAAAACAGGTGGAGTGGCAAGAGGATAGAGGAAAATACGAGAGGTTTAAAAAAAACAAGAGTGAATGCTGGGAGAATGGCTGATTTTAGAGTTTATAATGGGCATGTGGCTTGTGACTCCATGCAGGGATTAACTCACTCTGCCAGAGGAACAGATGGGCCCACACAGCAGTATCTGTGTATGCATGTGTGTGCATTATTCTTTATGCCTCTTTGAGCATTATTTGTTTATTTACCTTTTCAGCGTGGAAGCTGATGTGGATGGAAATGTCTTCAATCTGATAACCTACCATGATACAACCAATCAAATTAACTTCTCAGAAAAGCCCACACCCTACAACACCTGCGCTGTCACACCTTTGCACAGACAGGCCACAAAATTTGTTAAAACAAACTAAGCCCCACAACGCACCCACACACGGAAGTGATTTTATGCTGGTTGTAGTTAATTTGCCAGGAGTGGCCACTGCCTGGGGTGAGCTTTGCTGTGTGACATATGGCGTAAACATGCTACATGCCACTGCAACATGCAGAGTAAAAAGCTTCGTCGTGTGTGACGGAGGTCAAGCCTTTCACACGTGTCATGTGAACATAAAAGCAGGTGTTACCTTAGCCACTAGGGTTGCGTCTGACAATTATCTATAAGGAGACAAACTACAAGGAAAAAACTTGCTAACTACTGTTGCTCAGCAGCATTTACTCTTTGACTGTTAAAGCCATGACTGTTTTCCAGGGGTCAAGAGCACCAAACCATTCAATTTATCATGTTAAAAAGAGGGAAAGCAATTAAGGCATTTAAGAGAATTAATACTTGACATTTGCACGAGAAAAATGACTTGTTTATAGTTTATTCACCTAGCAGGCTAATCACTGGACTTCCGTTTGCCACCATACCTGTGTGTGTTTCAGAGTGAATTGTCGTGTCACATACGCCAAGTTACACTCCTCTGAGTGACACTTGACCCTCATGTGGCCATAATCCTTCACTTCCGGCGGATGTGGCCAGTACTGGTGGCACTTGGTCTGCAAAGTGTGTGACATCACCAACATATTACATTATTTTTGACATGAATCATCAGTCAGGATACAGTTTAGTACTGCTGTTACAGCAGCTGTGCACCGCTCTCAAGAAATCAAGCTCATATTCAGCAGTCGGCTCCGTTCCACAGGGAGGTCTGAGGAACAAAAGCAATTCATCAGGATGTGAACTGAAAGTCAATATGTTTGTGTGTGGATATCTGTGTGTACATGTGTGTGCAGTAGGGTGAATCTCAGGACACTTGATGAGTATCAGAAAAAAAATAATCAATTAATGAGAACATCTGGTTACTAAGCAACAGGCAAGCTGAGACAGAGACATGTTCATTAAGCAAGACCTTGATATCTTCACCCTCAAATTATTTATCTCATTTTCATCTGGCTCACTCGCACATTAGTTGTTGTCTACACCATGAAACACTGTAATTACTGACAACCCTGCAAATTGATCATATTTGTTTGAAAACATCACCAGTGAACTCCCTAATTACTGTTATCACGCATCACATCAAACATTGCCATAGTGTGTGATAATGTGCCAGTCGTGGTGTAATAATCACTATGTTAATGCATCATGAATGTTATTGAATTGTGTCTCACTGTTTACTCATTTCTCCACATTTAACACAGCCATTATATACAGTATGCAAATATCAAAGTATAATATACCCGTCCCCTCTCTGTTAGGGTTGTAAGCATGATGATGGTGTGTGTCTGTTGCTCCCACACAGTCTGCCAAAAGTGAGTGCAGGTCTGTGGCAGTGGACCTTGAGCTGCAATATAACGTAAACAAACACCAGACACTGGGGGCGCCACCTAAGAGACATACAAATAAACATACACACCACACAAACAGGTTGAGTTTACATCAAAAGTCAGACAGGGAAAAGACACACAATTTCCTGAGTGATGTTCACCGTGATGTGGCTGGCATTGATGTAGTCTTCCTGACCCTGCAGCACCACTCTCGTAGCATCATCTGTAAGGAGAGCAGGACAGCAGCAGGTGAGGGTCAGAACAGAGCTGTCAGCACACCTCACGCTCTCCCAATTAAATTTCATGAGGACCAACAGCAGTGAGATCCAGACAAAGGTCGGAAAAGTGGGACTGAGAGATTTGAGGTAGGAGGGAGCAAAGTGTGCACGTGCACCAGGCAGTGCGGAGATGAACAGCGAGGTAACACCCAAACAAACAATAAGAAAGACTTACAAGGCAAAACATCCCTGTACCGATTCTTGTCCCCGTTCTCAGGAAGCCGTGCACAGCTTAGTGACAAATCAGGGTTCTTCCTGTATAAATTCTAGGAATTATAAGCAAGCGGACAGACACAAACATGCAAGTAAACACACAGAGAAACAAAACAAAACAAAAAAGAAACTCAAAATTTCACTTCAGTCGTCGCAGTCTTTGTTTTATGAATGTCCTCCAATGGAAGATTAGGGACAGCATCTGTCCTAAAAGCAACACTTAAAAGGCTCATTACACTTCTCCACATTAGTAAGCGGGTCAAACTAAATCCTACTTTCAAAAGACAAAACACATTCATTTGAGTTTTGTTTATGTGAACAATACACAACCACTCTTTAGCTGTCACTCATACTTTAAATACCTCAAAATGGAAACAAAGTGTGCCAGACTGTATCCCTCTCTCCAACGATCTTATTGATTCCTCCAGCGTTGTGACCCGCTCAGAACAGCCAGGTGACTTGTTTTCCTGGGATTGGATGTTGAGTGTGAGGGTGGGGGGCTGCAGCTGGATGGGTGCCGCCCGGCCAGAACCTGGATTAAAAGAGGCAGCTGATGACTGTAAAATAATATTCATGGAGGAATGACAGAATACATGCATGTATTTACTGCACATATTTATTTTCACTTGTCGTTTTCAGCATTTTTCTCAAGCAGCTACGCACCTTTACGTCGAATAAGCAAGGCCAGCTGTCGTGAGTGCGACTCTCTGCTGGCTCGTATGAACATGACAACCTGCTCGTGTGTGTGCTCGGAAATGTCTCGGCCGTTGATGAGCACCACCAGGTCTCCCTTTAAGAGTCTGGGCTCAGTTCGACCTGCCTACAGACAAAACAGGGTCCTTTAAAGAGGATTTAACTCTATTAGCAGCTAAATCCACTGACTAGCTCATGTTTCAGTTTTAAAATGTCCTCCTCAAAGCGTATCCCAGTTGCAGTTACTTGAATGAAAGTAACCAATTCATAGTTTGATGCTTTTTCTCTTTTGATGAAATGCTCAAAATCTTGACTATTAACAAATAAATGGTTACATCCTCATTCAAACTTCAAAATCATTTGGAGAACGACAATAGTTAAATTAGTTAATAATCTATATATTTTATGAAAAACTGATAAATTGATGTTTTCAAAATGTTTCATGAAGGACTTAAAAAAAAAAAAAACACATTTGTAAAGCTAAAAAAAAAAATTTCAGTTTTCATGGTTGAAACTTTTCAACAAATCATTAACAAAGCTCTACGTCCCTTTAAACTCTTGATTTTGATTTTCACACTAGTCCTAAATAATACATTTAGAAATAGCACATCTGGTGACTCAATAATAGTTATTCATGAATGGTAGAAGTACATGAGACCAGCCACCTTCTAGTCACAAGTGATTGCTTTCTAATGACTGAAAATAGTCGAGTCTAATTTCACCCCAAAATCAATCTCAGCGGTTGTCAGATTTTGCAAAATAAGCAGAGGAACGCTTCTCATATTGTTTGGTATTTACTTTAACTGGGTTTCCTCATTAACATTACAACTTGTATGAACATCTGTTTATGTTTTAGCTTACATTTATGCAGAAATATGGAAAATTGAAACGAATGTTCAAATATGTAACCTATGTTTGACACTAAATATAGATATACCGTTTACAAATGCAAAATAATGTGTGTATTGTATCTTCAAATTATGAATCACAAACAGAAAAAAAACCCAGAAACATTAAATCGCTTGACAGCAATGCCAGTCTCAAGGATCGGCTTCATTAATATAATCAAAGTAGATATTCTGACAGAATTCTTCTATCTTTTTTAATCAATCCCACTCCCGCTTGTTTTTTTTTTTTTTTTTTTTTGTTTTTTTTAATAAGATTAAGAACATTGTTGCTAAATTCAGTTG
>JBAMYA010000008.1:9973415-9985886 GCA_037176975.1 Arrhamphus sclerolepis
AAACTTTTCTACACCACAATATCACACACACACACACAATATATGTGTATATATGTATACATACACACATATATATACACACACACACACACACACACATATAATTTATATGCTTCATTTAACACACCACAGAGGAAGTAATGAACATTAACACATGAACATCTGAATTTGTTCTTACTGGGGAGTCTGGTTTAACATCGGATATGGCAAGCGGAATCTTCATATCTGCTCCACCCTGGGAGAGATTCAATATTGAAATTAATTAATAATAATTAAAAAAAAATACATCAAGGTATGCATGTGTCTAAAAGAGAGATACCTACTTTAACATTAAAACCAAATTTCCCCTCATGGTCTGGAGTGATACATATAAGCATCAAGTCACTGTCACCCTGCATAGAAAACTTATTATCACCATAAACAATATCTATATGTGAATGGATACATAGTAACAAGCTTGATTAGGTTTTATGAGTTCAGATAAGAGTACCTTATCATAATAAAGTGAGTTGTCCTCCATACTGTCATCAGTTTGCGGAGGGCTGAAAAAATTTAAATAAAGATTATTTTTCTTTCACTTAGATTTGAGTGAAAATACATACCTACTTTTCTTCCTAAGATGTAACAGGATTAGTGGCAGGACAGCTGTATAAAATAAACCTCACACAGTTTCTGTTGTAAGTGATACTAACTGCTGAGACGAGGCGTCGCCTTCACTGTCCTTGTTGCTGCTCATAGACGCTTTGTATGTGTAGAAGACATCCTCCCCCTCAGACATATCTTTCAGGTCAGTCATAAGCTCCATCGAGGATGGGCGAGGTTTACGGATCCCGTGGCGAACTCGGGGACTTCGCCTGTCACGTAAACATGGAAGCACTCAAGTTATGTAAAAACTATAGAACACAAACAATAGGGGTTTGTGGAAGGAAGTGCAAGGACGTCCTTTTTTTTAAGGACAGCTTGATACTGGAAGTTGTACCAGTTGGGGGTGGATGGGGGAGATCTGGAGGGCAGGCTCTTGGTCTCAAGTTGCTCCAGCGAAAGTGACCTCCGCAGGTTTGGGTTCCACACCATCCCTCCTACCACACGTTGGCACACTGGGCCACTGCAAATGAAGGGGGGAGAAGACCGAAGAATTCTGAACTCTGCAGCATTTATGTGCAGAATGAGCAAATATACCCAATAAACAGAAAGCTCACCTCTCAGTTTTACTGTTGCTGAGGCCCAAGTGTTGTGTTATCAGCTTTTTGTAGGACTGAACTGTGCTGTTAATGTGTGTGGGGCTCCTTGCAGTGCGGTTGGTGGAGAAGAAGGAATGGTGGTCCACGCAAGAACGCCACAGGTTCTTACAACTCTTGGGGCAGGGCAGGATTAGAGGAACCTCACAATCTTGGGTCTCCCCCTGCAAAAGTTTATAATTCAGCCCAATGTAACTTCAACACTGGAAGTCACATAATCGCTGTTTTGCAACTTAAGTTGCAAAACATTAAACATGGCTTGTTCTCATATTTTTATGAATCATGCATTACTTATCAAATACAGAAATACTGAGAATAAAATGTGTTTGCATAAATTATAATCTACTTGAATCCCCATTTCTCACAAAGAAAATGCAGTTTCCAATCAAGCAAATAGAAAAGTTAAAGTCATTTATTAATCTTTGAAATAATGACGCTAGCAACTCACATGTTTACGTTTCAGGTGTATAAGAAAGCGTTTTCTCTTAAATGAGATCTTGATGATGTTCCCCCTGCGTGGAGGCATAACAGTTGGTCAATAGCCGATACGGAACAAGAACAAGCTGGCTAACGAGTGCCATCATTACTCACCAGGGGAAGAAACTGGAACAAATCATACTACAGAATATGGCAACACCACTTGAGGCCAAACCCACCATCAATGGTGCATTGTTAGTGTCCTAAAAGAAAGACATGTATTTGAAAATTAAAAAAAAAAAAAAAAAAGGTACACAAGAGATGTAGAAGAAGCTCGCTAGAAGTAGGGTTGGGCACCACAACTGATTTTTCCTTGCTCATTGATTCAGTTCTGATTAATAAAACCTAATTGTTTTAATTTCCAATTTGATTTGATGTCAGTCCATATAAGGATAATCAAATACAATGCCAGTTTTCCTGCATATGTAAGCAATAAACCAAAGGTTTGTGTTGTCAAATGAGGTGTTGAAATAAAACCTAGGATAGAGATGGGCAAAACTTTTGGGTTTATTTTGTTTGTTGTTTTTTTTTTTTTTTTTTTTTTTAGATCTGTCTCTAAAAATGAAGATGGATTCAAAGTGGAAAATAATTTTGTTAGACCCAGTCTCAAGGAGCATACATATATATTCATCAAACTGCAATTTAATCAAAGGAATCATGCTACCATGGCAGCATGTAGCTCCACTCCATACAAGTCTAGCGTCCGTGCTGTATTCAGAAAACACAGCTCTGCTTCACTCTGCTGAAGGCCCCTAGAAACACACACCGACACACACAGTTGCAGACAACAAACCAAACTGCACAACAAAACTCAGTAGAGGTAATGGACTTTCTGATATACTTGTGCTGTGGATGGAGATCTTCCACTTTAGAAAGAAAGTCTTCATCCTGTTCAGGGATGAAGTGGCATTTTGAGAGGTAACCAGGGAGTCTGGACGGACAATGATCCCCCATCTCCGCTGCAAGTGGTGGAAAGAAACACTGAACAGCCGTACAGAAATACACAACCAGCAGCACTCATTGGAACATCCTGACATCTGAACATTGTAAGAGAGCTGCTAAATGAGACAATTAAGCATCCTCTGAGGGATATTGACTCAAACAGTTAATATTGAACCAGTAATCATTTGTTTCTGTGGGAAGAGAGTTAACTTACACTGCACAGCATAAGAAGCCAGCACCACAGCTGCATTCAGTGGGCACTGCAACCTGCAATCAGATACAGTGATTACACACTGCACACAGGACAGCTAAACAAATACTGTGCGCAAGGGGATAGGTGGTTCAGTTGTGCTACTAACCGTCCTTCTCTTATGTCACTTCTGATTTGAAGGAAGTAAAGGTGCCTACAGGGAAAAGCAAAAAGGAACTTTACCAACCTACGCATGTTTCTACGTCCTGCACTCTTAGCCACACAAGAAGTCTGGCCATCCTGGTCAGTTTGACGGCTAATGAATGCTTTAATTTATCCAAACTTAAGACTAAACTATCTCAACATTCATTGAAAGGATTGTCAATTCTGCTAAGACATTCAATGTATCCAGACATTATGGGGTAGAAAATGTTAACAGCAGATTCATATGATAAAATGCAGGGTCATGCAAATATACATTAATTCCTCTAAAACATAGTACATTAAAGACAGCCTACGAAGAAGAATGGGTGGGAAAAGCCCCAATCAAGCTGAAAGGCTCTTAGACTGCCATAAAAAGTGAAGCGAGCTGCAACACTTGCCAATGACGGTTTGTGTTATTCAATATTAACAAACCAGAGTTCACAAACTTTGCTTAAAATGTTAATGACACGTGTCAAATTAAATATCATTTCTTTAGGAACTCAAGTTTTCTTCCTTGGCTACTGATGTTAAATGAAACACTGACTAGGCCTGTCCAAGCTTTTCCATGCCATTGTTTATCTGCCAAATACAAGAACGTCAGAATTATTAAAGTGATAATTTTAATGCTAAAATAATTCAGCTCTCTCAAAGAGCAGCTTGAAGAGCTTCAAATTATGCCACTCCTTTGGAGTAGCCACTGCACCACAAAAGCAAGGGAACCAAATATTTTAACCGTGACAAAGCGTGAGCCATAATCAGGGTTTAATGTTACACTGTATCATGACCACAGAGCTCATTAACTAACCTTGTCTGCTCATGCTGCAGAGAGTTGGGATCAGAAATGAAGAATCGTACTCTGAAGTTCAGATAAAAGGGAGACACAAGACCTGCACAGAAATGTCATGTCAAAAAAAAAAAGGCCTACATCTCTGGTGACTCTTCTGTTACATTTCAGTTTCAATCTATGCATGTAAATCAATTTTACAGTTTGTAGAAAGGTAATTCTCAGCAAAGACAGTAGATTCGCCTGGGCCAAACAATTCAGATACCTTTTATCTGCTTCTTCAAGGGCTTCTCGGGTTCCAACCATCTCTGAAAGAAAGACATTCATTAAGCATAATGGCTAACTGCTGCTTAAAAAAAACAAAAATGTAAGTACGCCCCATGGTTATCATAAAGTGAACTGCAATCAGCTAGAGCAAGACATTACAATCTCAGCCTAAATGTGCAGCAGATGAATGGTAAGCTCACAGGAGAATGTGTGTTGGCTGTGATAGAGGCAATGGCTGTGCTGGATTCTCTGATCTGCAGACTGAAGAGCTGCCTCTCCTGAAGGCCCAGGTGGTTAAATACCAGGTCCAACAGAACCAGGCCTTCATCCAGCTTCTAAAAGATGGAAAACACAAAAGACATTACAGCCAGCCAAACTTTGTGGTTGCTTATTTGTGCACATATAAATATGCTGCTAAATGTGTTACATTTGACATGCTGGTGATTGTATAAGGAACTTGATTGTCAATAAATCAATGTAAAAAATATATACGCATACATATATAAACTTACATTTGATTTCCAAGGAAGCTGTCAGTTTAAATAGTCAATGTTTTATTAATCACTCTAAGGGATATCCCACAGCTCATCTGCAACTCTTTTACATTTCTCCTCCCACCCTCCCGACCTGCAATGATGTTCACATCCCGAGAAGACCTTGTTTTCTTTAGGTTGCAACAAATTTGTGTTTTAGCAGTAAACATAATAATTTTTGATCCATGTGGAAACAAAATCCTCTCCATCTTGTCCTCCCTTTCAATGTTTCAGTAAAATTTGTCCCACAAAAAGGCAAAGAAAGTGACATGGAGCGTGCAATACTGGAGCCTGTTTACATATTATAACCACGACACTCTCCCATTGTTCACATAAAAATGCTGCACAGAGGCTGTTTTAGAGAGCGTTATTGGGGCTGGTTCTCTGGTGTGTTTGCATGCGTGCTTGTCAGTGTGTCTGCATTGCATATGACATGACATGCTGATGACTGTAAAGGCTTCCAAGTGTGACAAGCATATGTCAGCAGCAGGAGATGAGTTTGTGTCCTTCAGGGTTGCAGTGTCGAATGAGAGAATCAGTGAGAAAAGGAAAAAATAGTCTACCTCTCCATCATGCATGACACAACAATAAACAGAGCAAAGACACCAAGACGAGCCACATATAATCTCCACAAAGCCAGTGAGGTAACAGTTAATGTGTGTTTATTTGTGTTACGCACACTGACACCGAAGGTCTCGATGGTGCCATCCAACAGCTGAACTAGGCACACCAGGTCCGGTTTTGGCATGTCTGTTACCACAGTAACTCTGCTTCACTCTCAAGACAAACACCTGGCCCTCAGCTCGTCACTGAGAGGGGACCTAGAGGTACATAGACATACACAACCACAAAGCAGCGTCAGATGTTTCCAGGCTCTTGTCTTCCACTGAAAACACCTCCCTTAGGATGACACTGTATGGTGAGTAATACATGTGCTGAATGGCGCATCGGCCTGCAGTGAGTAATGCACTGTGAATGCGAAGGAGTGACTTTGTATGTGTCTGTGTGTGTGTGTGTGTGTGTGTGTGTGTGTGTGTAATCTCTTATTACTTGGCCTGGGTCTGAACATGTCCCTTCCCTGCTGTTCTCCCTCTGCATCCCTCCGCCTTTTGCAGGCAGCTGAATGATAAGAATGTTAAACATTTTCAGAGTTGAACACGCCCCATCTACAGCACTACCACTGATTGCAGAACAGCCACTGGAGGCACATACACGCAGATGTGTACGACAAATATATACAAGCATCCTTGTATTCACTCAAAGCTCCACTTTCTTCGCAAACATCAATGTGTGTGAGCATGTATATGCATGGATGTGTGTGTACGTACATGTGTCCTATCTTGAATTTCCAGCTGAGCAGATCTGGCCAGCCTGTCTCACACAGCTTCTGAAAGGTCACACAATGTTTGAGTTAATGTTTGAACACAGTATCACACACTGAATATATTAAAACAAAGCTAACCCCAGTTGGATGACTGATTTCCCATTCTAAACCTTTCACAGGCAGGCTTCCAAATGAATTTACAAGTAAATGTGTGTAGATGTGGCGGCTGTGACCTCACTGTGTGTTTTGAACCTATTTCTTAAAGCCTATGATTAAGTTCACGGCGATAGTTGTGCACATTCAAGACAGATTTCTCCGACTTATACGTTATAAACACATATTTTGCCTTAACTTCATTTGAGTTAAAAGAGGAAATTGATGCCTAGGTTTGATACTGAGGATGAATTCCTCGACCTCGTCTCTATTGCTTCATGTGTGTGTGTGATTTCAGTCACTAAGCAGGGCTTATGTAAATGTATTAGGCCCTATTTTTGTTTTACGACTGTGTCGATAACAAACACTGTTGTGGCCTTGCTGTACCTTGAGCCACAGCGCGAACAAGGAACCTGTTGACAGCCTGAACTTTCCTAAAGCTACACCCAAAAAGGAGGAACACAACACCAGCAAACTTTCCTCCAACCACGGCGGTCCTCGTAACAGCAGCTCAGTCAAGTTCATGTTTTCTGGGAAGAAAGTGTTTGAAAGAAGGAAATAAAAGACCAACTACCTCGCTCGTCCGGTTTCAGAGACGGCTCATTTACCTCGGACAGTCCGCCGAGAAGACCTCGGGACGGGGCGCGTCGGAAAAGCCAGGTATAGTTAGGTAAATATCCGGGACAAGTTTCACATCTCTGGCTGCGCTGACTCCACGCGGCCCCGCCCCTTTACCGCGCGCGCTCCCGATGCTGATGCGTGATGCGGAGGCATGCTGGGGGCGCGCGAGTGGAAAGCCGAGATTATGCAGCAAAACAACATACTCCAAAAGACACACACACACACACACGACTTTAATATGTTCAGTTTTACTAATATATTAAGAGTAAATGTTATCAAAGGAGATTTATAATTTTAGTGTTCAGGTAGAAAGAAAGTTTATTTGTATGGCACATTTCATACACAAAGGCAACTCAAAGTGCTATACAAAGGCATTAAGACGAAAGAATAATAAAACAAAATTTAAGTAAAATACATGAATAACATTTAGGTTAAATGTATACTATAATAAAATTAAATAGTGCAGCAAAATTCAACTAAACAAGGGCACGGGAAAATTAGTTTTCGGTTTAACTTTAAAAGTGTCTCGAGTTGGGGCATATTTAAAATCAAAGGGAAGTTTATTCCATTTGTGTACAACTGAGCATAGCTAAATGCATTTTCACCCTGTTTGATGCTAACTTGAGGTTCTACCAGCTGACTGCTACCTAAAGGTGTGAAATATATGCAAATTCTTCAGCCTTAATTGTTTGTTTTGTAGAATCAGAATTATTTATTCATACATATATTCAAACAAACCTTACCATTATAACAAATAATTTCATTTGACAATATAACACAAAAATGAAAAACTCTTGAAACATGCAACTCAATGTGAGTTTTAAGCTATCTTCAGACAATATGTATGTGTCGAATAAAATATTCAACTCCTCTACAGAAAAACTATAGTTTTACAGAATAAGTTGTTCTTATCTACCCCTTTAAGGCTTCAAAAGTGTTTTGTTTATTTAAAGAAACTTCTGAATTTCTCATTTTTGAAAAGGGACACTCTGAGAAAACGTTTTTCTTTTTACTTGAAATTTCAGTTTTCTGTGCACTATTAAAAGTACAAGGCGTTTCAAATAAGGAGAGATTGTGCAACAATGTGCAAAATAAGGTTCTTATTTCCTTTCACTGCTGTGCCCGGGATAAAGACTGCTCACCGAAACCAACTACACGATGACATAAAATCCTCATAAAGAAAAGAAAAAGGTCATATTTTTCCTGGGTTATGGTTACCATCTACAGGACATGTGCAGTACTGCAGATGGTCACGTGTGTAACACCAGAAGACTAATAAAGCCGCTGTCAGTCGACAAGACAGTAACACATATAAGGACAAGATGTTTGATTAATTTGAAGTATCCATACCCTTTTTTTTTTTTTTTTTTTTTTAGCTTTCTTTAGATTAGACGTAAAAGCATTAGATTTAATCTGTTTAACAGCGCCAATGTTAGGATTAGAGGGTCTGAGTCTGTTACAACACTGAAATTCCAATCTGAAACATAAGATTTATGCAGAGTTCCCATTTTCAGTATTCTCCTTATAGGTTGTAGTTCCCTACGCAACATAGTATATGTTTCATATAAATCACATAATGAAGAATTTATTTAGACATAATGTAGGATCACCAAAGGAGACTGTACTGTCACCACTGCTCTTCACACCTCAGACCTCCAGTATAAGTCAGAGTTCTGTCATCTCCCGAAATACTCAGATGACTCTGCTGTCGTGGGGTGTGTCAGCGGTGGAAAGGGTACTGACTAGAGATCTTTGTGACATAGTGTGGGAACAATTACTCCATCTTGAACTTAAATAAGACAAAGCAGATGGATTGCAGATTGAGGACCAGAAGTTTGTCAAGCACTCTTTCCATCCTGGGAGAAGAGGACGATGTGGTGGAGGAATATAACTACCCCTTTATTCATTTGGACAACATAACGTGAATTGAAACTCTGAGGTGGTCTACAAGAAGAGCCTGCAGAACCTGTTGAGGGAGCTTAGATCTTTCAGTGTTAGCAGCATTGTTACATATATACTATGAGTCTGTGGTAGTGAGAGCAATTTCATTGTGGAGTTCATGCTGGTGACTTAAAAAACTGAACAAACTGATAAAGAAAACTGTCTCTATCCTGGGGCCTGTTCTTTAGCCTCTGAAGCTGACTGTACAAAGAAGAGTGCTTCATAAAATGAAAACACTGAGAACCCTTTTCACATTGGAGTGATTCGACAAGTCTCAGTCAGAGACTTCTTCAGAGCTGCTGAAATTTAAACCCCTACAGGAGATCCTTTCTCCCCACATCAACAACATTCAACGTTTCTTTAAAGTGCTGACAGAGTTATTGCAAATATGTTATGTCCTTGCAGGGATTAATAAAGTATTATTGAAAAGAATTTAATTGAATAGATTCAAAACACAAATAGAAAATCAAAACACTTTGTGTACATGGGACCATCAGCATTTGTATATGAGAGCGAACAGTGCGAATTAAATTAGCAAAATATTTGTCAAATATAGTGAATTCATTCTGGCAAAAACATTTCATGACAGAAACAGTAAAAAACATTTCTTTAGTGCACTGATTAAACCTTACACCACAGAAAACAGTGTGCTCAGCTGTACTAGCGTAAGTTAAGACTTTTGTTTGTGGTGTTAGTCTTGCTTGGTCTCTTCAGTACCTCTGGGGAAGTCTTCTTGCAGCCTGATCCATCACCAGACGTCATCTGCAGATATGTCAAGACTCCCTATTTTCTCCGTGTCCAACGTGCCACGGGATCACACGGCTGGTGCTTTCAGACTCTGCACCCACATATCGAAAACAGTCCTCCTCTCTGTGTCAGTTATGCAAGATTTAGAACATGGGTTTAAAATGTTTGAGGATACATTTGCAAAAAAGAAAAAAAAAGTGTTGATTTTAAATGTACAAAAATGTGGTGATAATTTTGTTTTGTTTTCAGTGAGAAAAAAGCTTTAAAGCGATTTTCATTGAAAAAGTGATCAAATGTGATCATATTTCTAAATATGTATGTCTGCAGCTACAGCACCATGCATAGATGCAGCACAAGTGAGAACACCTTCATGCAGCGTCATTGAAATATCAAAAGCTCGCAGTATACAGTACTTCAAGGCTAAAGAGTAGTGGCTGTTAGGTAAAATGAAAAATCGGTTAAATTGATCAGTTGAGTGTTTTTATTGCGGTTTTATTTATTTATTTATTTATTTTTAATTGTTTTGTGACTTATGGAATCTGCTTTACACCATCAGATTCCTCTTCTGCCAGGCAGCAGCAGACTCGGAGTCAGTCATGTTGAGCGCCAGTCTTTTGAAATATCCACTTGTTGTCAGGGTATCATGGTATCACAGGTGCGAGAAGAGTTTGTGAAGCCTTTGGAATTTGTCGGATTTTCTTTCCTCATCTAAGCAATACTTGTAAACATGATTACACAATCACATTCTCTTTCTCAACACACACAGTATACTTTATTATACATACATGTAGATAAATATATATGTACATATAGGCTAGTTTTATATATAGCACAAAATGTATTTATTTCTAATCCATTTACAAAATTCAAAGTGAGCAAACAGACAAGAAATCAAGATCACTATTGGGTGTGACCATTCTTTCCCTTCAAAAAAAAAATTATTTTATTTTTTTTTTTTTAGGTACACTTGCACACAGTTTTTGAGGGAACTCAGAAGGTGGATTGGAGAGGTAACCACAGATGATCTGTGTCTGTCTGTCTGTCTGTCTGTCTGTATGAGGGCTCTGTGGAGTCTGGAACATCACTCCCTGGACTCTGTTTTTACACTGAAGATAGTTCTTAATGGCCTTGGCTGTATGTTTAGAGCTTTCTGCTACAGTTAAATATTTTAAATTTTGTTTCATTAGTCCAGAGCACCTGCTGTCATTTTTAGGCACATCAGTTCCTATGGTGATCATAAAGGAGGAGCCACAGATCTGGACATTTTTAAACAAACTTAAAACATATTTAGACTGGTGTTTATATCAGGTTTTTAATTTTAAATTTGTAATTCTTTTTATGGCTTTTACTCTTTTTTTATTTTTAATACATTTCTTCTCTGTTCAATCAATGTACAGCACTTTGAGTTGCATTTCATTTGTATGAAAAGTGCTATAGAAATAAAGTTTGATTGATTGATTGATATGTTCTGAGCATAGTTGTATCGCTTGACCTATACGTCAGGGGCTACATCTGACCAGTCTTCTCCAGACAGTAGATTGGTATACCTGGTTTCTGGTTTCTCCTAGTTCTGATGGCACTGCTGGGCATCTTCCAGTTTTGAAAAGTAGTAAGCGTAATGTTACTTTTGTCTGCTGTGCTAAATTTCCTTGGGCGACCACTCGTTTTATGGTCCACAGTGTTGCCCATTTCTTTATACCTCTTCAAAAGAGCTTGAACAGCACACCTTGACATACGTGTCTGCTTTGAAATCTTAGCGTAGGCAGAGACCTTGCTGATGCAATATAATTACGCTGTGTCTTGTTGCTGTGCTCAGTCTTGCCATGGTGTATTACCTGTGACATGAAACTGTCTGACACAGCCTCACCTTGGCAGCTGAGCTTACCGGACTCACATCCAGCTTCGCACCTCTGTACAGCTCACTGCAAATACTGATTTTTTAGAAAGTAAAACGAAAGCCTTGTTACAAGAAAAATGGTCTTATTTTTAAAATATACATCTCATTTTAAGAATTCTTGCCAAGCTATTTTTTCTTACCCCATCGAGAGACTTTTTTTTTTTTTTTTGCTTAATATATGACAATTTGACTATATTTAGGAATAATATATCTTAATATTCCCAAAGACATTAACACATGTTTGGTAAAACAGATTAATCTGATTAGTAAACATGTCTATGATTCTATAAAATCACTGATTTTGTGCAAGTGCATTTTGAAAAGCTGAATCTGTTTTGAAGGAAATGGATGGTCATAAAACAAAATATTTGATTTTTCTTCCATTTACTCACTGTAAATTGATATGGTAAACGGTTAAATCTTATAGAGCATATCTTCACTCTTGTCTTTCACATGATGGTAGACTCCCCCATCATACTTACACCAAGCTGTGATGTGAGTGACAACCCAAAGAGCGCCGCTATGATGCTTGACAGGAGCGCTCATGTTGTGCAGCGAAGAGGTGCCGTTTATTGGCCAATATTGTGATGGAATTATCTCCATCTGGGAATCCATCGGAATCAGGACAGTCCAGAATTGGGTTAACCTCTCTGGGTGGGTCTCATCTACGACCAAACTGATGCATTTGTGTTTCTGATCCTCTAAACCCCTCTCTTTTTTTTATTAATTTAAAAAGACTAATATATATATATATGCACATACAATACCTACAGTAGGGAATAAAAGTACTTAGTCAGCCACCAATTGTGCAAGTTCTCCCACTTAAAAAGATGACAGGCCTGTAATTATCATAGGTATACCTCAACTATGAGAGACAAAATGAGAAAAAAAAAAAAAAATCCAGAAAATCACGTCTTCACATAATCTGATTTTTAAATAATTTATTTGCAAATCATGGAGGAAAATTTGTATTTTGTCAATAAAAGTTCATCTCAATAGTTTGTTATATACCGTTTGTTGGTAATGACAGAGATCAAACATTTTCTGTAAGTCTTCACAAGGTTTTCACACATTGGTGCTGATATCTTGGCCCATTCCTCCATGCAGATCTCCTCTAGAGCAGTGATGTTTTGGGGCTGTTGCTGGGCAACAC
>JBAMYA010000008.1:9985986-10000251 GCA_037176975.1 Arrhamphus sclerolepis
GGTCTGTGAGAGCCAGAAATCTGGCTTGTTTGTAGGTGACCAAATACTTATTTTCCACCATGATTTGCAAATAAATTCTTTAAAAATCAGACTGAATTTTTCTTCTCATTTTGTCTCTCATACTTGAGGTATGATGAAAATTACAGGCCTCTCTCATCTTTTTAAGTGGGAGAACTAGCACAATTTGTGGCTGACTAAATACTTTTTTTTGCCACAGTGTATATCTTTATGAGGCTGTAAAGTTGTTTATTAGGTTTGATACTTGAATTATTTAAACACACACACACACTTTCCCATTGTAATACAGAAGGTTTAAAAACATGTGCCTTGCATTGAGCTTCCACATTCCTAATGCAGAAATGCACTTGGAGTGATCATATGTGTTGGTTGTGTTCAACATCACCTGTTGCATTCTTGAGAGTTAGAACCAGCTGTAACCTGTTCCCCATGCAGTAGTGAGACAAGACATTTGTTACTGAGGGTGGTGGGTCAGACCAGCAGGGACTGGATTGACAGATGGAAGAAGAGAGGTTTCTTCTTTCTCTGGCTGCCCGCACCATAGACACCAACGCTGGAAAAGAAGGGAACCTCCCCCTGTTGCCGTCAGAGGATCAGCTTTCTTCGTCAGGAAGCAAGAAAGAGACGTCTTACCCTCTCTGCCCTGCACCCCATGAATCCAAAGTTAGATCCATGATCGTGGGGACAGACCCAATGTTATTTCCGTATCAGAACTTCATGTGCTATATCTGATTCGTACACTCGTACTGCATTCCTATGACACGCTACTTTTTCACAATTTCAGTTCCAGAGAATACCTGAACTTACTGCAAACTTTTGAACTATAATTTATTCTCTGGCAAGACCCATCTGTTTTCTTCTGGTGTGTGTACTGATTTATTGTTGAATCTTAAAATTCCTTGGTCATATCTCTTCCTCTCTGTGTCACTCAAAAATATGTTTACCACCAGCAGTGCCAGACCCATCCTCTTTCTCTAAGATTATATAATGCCATTACGTAATGATAAAATTTGATCATGCTACGCTCAGCAAGAAGATTCATAATGTCAAAATGTGAGTTGTCAGAAAAATGATAGCTATTATAGAGAATACTAGTTAAAGTTTTATTGTTGGAAGGATGCCAGATTTAGATTTAGTTTTAGCTTTGTCTTGAGAGCATGGAGCAGAATCATGTATTAGAGGGACACATTAATCTACCTCTTCCTTTCACTTTGCTATGTTGCAACACCATGTTCATACATGAGAAAGGGCTCTTTTTTTGTCACCCTTTTAGTGTATATCCACCTCCCTAGAGTAGGAACCATTTCTAAATGGCACTGTGTATACCATAGTCCCTCAACACCTGGAGGGGAAAGGTGGCATGGGAGGTAGACCACATTTCCCACAAATTTACACAGTAAAAAAATATTTATAAATGTATGCGTAAGAAAGAAAGAAAGAAAGAAAAACCACGTGCTCCACCTTCTCCGACCACGTGCTTACAGGCAGTACTGCACACTTTTCTGCACTGTCAGCTGGAGAACCAGTTCCAGAGAGAGAGACCACCAGCTCCTCTTTGGCGCTTTTCCATGTGCTACATTCAAGAGCCAGGAATCAGGATGGCTTCTATGCAATTTAATGTGCAGCTAAATAACTTGACTTTACCCTCTCAGGCAAATTACTTTCTATCCATTTTGAAGCGAGACAACCTAGTGCAACAATACTCTTGACCCTGATACCTTTTGCCATTAGCAACAGTATTTATGGCAGTTCAAGACGCTCACACGTAAAAATGAAGCGACTGCTCTAAACGAGTCACTGGCACGTCTGACACGCCCGCATACATCATAACTGTAACATTTCCGAGGAATCTGAATGCAACTTTGGTGGTAATGGGCGTGTCCTGCGTCCCAACGTCTGAGCGCGAGGATAGAGATGAGTGGAAGAAGTGACCGCAGACAGTCACCGCGCGGACAGTCGCTTGTCCTTTCCGAGACACACTTTCATTTTTCTAAGGCTTTCAGTTGCCAGGCTTCATCCAGATGACTGTGTCTCAAGAACGACCGATGACTTATGCCAAAATGAAAGGCCTTGTGACGTTTCTATCAGGTAAGAAAAATAATTTCAATGGATTATAATGGTCATTGTTTTTTGGTTGTTGATAGAAATAACTTCAGTTAACCCTCTAAGATAAAAGTTCACCTGCAAATAATACTCATGATCATTTAGTCCCTTAATGGTAATAACATAAATAAAGACACACTTATTAACCCTGCTACAATATTTCATTAACCTTAATTTGACAATGCTTTACAGCAATACAATTCAGCTGTCAACCTCTTAAGTAACGGTACAACCTGTATGTCTGTCTTACAGCTCTGTTCAAGGGGAAAACAGCTGGCTTCAGTGAATTCTTCCACAAACTTGTTTACAGTCAGCAGTTTCGCAAACGGTGAGTTTGCGATGATAATTGTAATCATGACAGATCTAACTTTGCCCTCAGTCTCACCAAACAACTTAAACCAATGTGCTCTGTTTGACCCATTTTCTGAAGCATGGACACTCAGAAACACCTGCAGCGGCAAAGCAAGCTGAGGAGACATGAGAAGGCAAAAGCTACCCTGGTGAGTTCAGACTAAAGAAGGGTTTGTTTGCTTGTTGTTGTTGTTGTTTTTAGAAGAATATGCTTTTTGACAGAAATAAATATGACCACCGTACTCTTGTGCCTTTTGTTTTTCTCAGCGCTCGGGGAACACAGAAGCCTTACAGTAAGTCCTTGATCCCAACATCTACAACTATTGCTTAGAAGAAAAGTGTTTCTTCACATCACAAAGCAACCCCCCTTTTTTTGTGTTCAACCCTTACTTGACACAACAGTGAGGCTAGAAGGAGGGTCCTCTGATTGGTTCCTAATTTTATGTTCTTTCTTTGTTATCTTGGTTGGTCAGTCTCTCATTTTCTGTTCTAATTACTTTCTTGAGTCGGTGACCACTGCCAAGATGTCCACCGTAGTTCTGCGAGCTAACTTCATCGATGCTGATGTGTGGCATAGTGCTGTAAACCGATACAGTTGCCCCACTAGGACAGGAGCCCAACGTGACTTTGGCTGGTTTTATGCTGATAGACAGAAAACCACTGAGACTGCACGATACTTCCTGAAGTTAATAAATAAATACTACTTCAGATGAAGGGGAAACTAACATCATAAGGCCTTTAAGACCTTTATAAAGTTAAAAATCTATAATTAAAGGGACGTGACAAAACACTTATCATTTTACCTCATTGAAATAAATACATCTGACATTTACTGTCCCTTTACTCACGCATGTTAGATGTTAAATGACTGTTTAAATACATATTTAGAGATTTATTTTTACAACTAAATTACATTCCTGATTCAGAAATAGTAGACTACAGAAATAAAAATACTGTAATTATAGTAAATAGTGCCAAAAAATGCATAGATTAATTGTACGTTGTCATTGAATTTAAAGGCAGAGGTTGGGGGGACAGAGTGCATTATTGACAAGTATATTTATAATTTGTAATAGGCTTTTTGGATACAGTGTAGTGAGTATGTATGAAGCACTTATTACTTATCACTGTCTTCTATTTTTCTATTAATCAGAATGAAACCGTCAGACTTTGAATACCTCAAGCTTATTGGCACAGGAACTTTTGGAAAGGTGACTTTTTTTTTTTTATTTAATCATCTGATCATGATCTTTTATCATTGTATATTAATGTATGTCTGTGTTGTTTGTGAGCTTACTATTCAGGAATTAAATGTGGAAATATAAACTATTTCAGGTGCTGCTGGCAAAACATAGGAAACAAGGAGGCTACTATGCAGTAAAGGTTCTCCAGAAGGAGATGATCGTTAAGAGGAAGGAGGTCTGTCGAGTTATTTCACTATCAGTCTACCTGTTTCAAGCACCTTTCAGACATACAATGCCTTTAATCAAAACATCCACACAGCATGCCGCATGTCGATGTCATGCCTGAATTAAATTTCTGATTTGCTGTAACAGTTTGTGACAGCTGTCTGACTTGATGAGACCTAAGCAGTCTCTTTAAGGTGAAAACTTAAAGGAACAGGAACCTCACTCTTTTAAACCTAAATAGAATGGAAATTGTAATTAACATCATTGCACCATTGCAGTGGTGATGATGTTCTCAGGTTAATTATCACATTCAACTACAGTGTAACAATAGTGAAATTAGACCCTCACAAGTGTAAAACTGACCGTGTTTAAGTATGAACAATAGTGAATATTGCAGTTTCCGTACAGTGCTGTTTTACACAACCACTGGTGTTTTCCATACCTACTTTAGTCATATTCAAGATTATATATTTTATATATCTTTTCTTTCTTCTTATCAGGCAAGTAGGTTTTTAACATACAATTTACATGTTTTGACAGAGTTCTTCTGTCTGCTTCAGAAACGTCATCTGATATGGTTGGACGACGTGTGACTGACAGCAGGAGGTGTGACAAAAATAACCTGTCAAAAGTGACAGGGGTGTCACGCCTCACTAACACCAGCTGATAAAAGCACACATCATCCAACCATCAGATGACGTTTCTGCAGAAGACGGAAGAACTCCGTCAAAACATGTCAGAGGTATGTTTAATAACCTATTTCCCTGATAAGAAGAAAGGAAAAAATACATCTGAATAAACAGAAAGCATAATGAACTTAATTGAATCGTTACAGAGTAGTTGTTAATTGGCAGTATGACATGTCATAATGCACTTTGATAACCTGACTGATAAACTTCACCTTATATGAGGACTTAAATAAAATTATCTCACTTGAAGTACTTTTTAATCTCACACAAATGATGTACATTGTTGTTCTTTACTTCACTTTCACAGTCATGTCAGAATAAAACGGTGAGGAATATTTATGCTGTCCTTTCATCTATTTTAAGCCTATAATGTAATGGGTCTTGTGTCTGAAAAAGAGCTTAACTGTATCTGCTGGTTGTGTCTCTGCAGCAAAAGCATGTGATGGTTGAGAGGAGTGTGCTGCTGAAGGGACTAAAACATCCATTCCTGGTGGGACTACATTTTTCTTTCCAGACATCATCCATGCTCTACTTTGTCCTGGACTACGTTAATGGGGGCGAGGTATGTGTGGGTTCAAAAAAATGAATAATGAAGAGCGTAGTACCTTGTTGAGACACTGGGGAAAATCAAGACTGTGTATTTATTTCAGTTTTTAATTAAAACTAAGTAAGATATATAGATTGTTAACATCGACCAATAGCTACAATCTAGATAACGAGGGTATTTGACAGTATGTAGCTCTACATACTGTTGATGAATTTCATTACCATTAGTGAAACCTCATGTTTTGTGTCCTCAGATTTTCTACCACTTGCAGAGAGAAGGCTCATTTCCAGAACCTAGAGCTGCTTTCTACGCTGCTGAGATGGCTGCGGCTCTGGGTTACCTCCACTCTCTTGACATTGTTTACAGGTGCAAATGCACACAGATACATGAATTCAGACATGCCACTGCAGTCACTCTGTGCATTTCTTTGTTGCCACTTTCTTACTTTCTATGTTCGTGTTAGTTAGTGCTTCATTTATCCATGCAAAGTAATCCCAACAAAGTGTTGCTACTGTGTCCTCCAACACTGCATAAATAGATGAATATATTAAAGGTTGCATAAACTGCATTAATTGGCTGATTAAATAGGGGGTTTAATGTTGTTTTTACTGAAAATTGCCTATGTGCATTTTTACCCACCCCATGAAATGATGAGCTGGTGCTACAGGTTTGCATTTGCGACGCCAATAGCTCCTTGTTTCAGTGTCTGATGGTGAGTGAAGTCTTCTAGAAACTTTCCCAGGTCGGAGAAACAGTCTGGAGTAAAGAAAAATACATGTTCTTCGTATCCTACAAGTTAACTGAGCCTCAGACGAAGGTTCAGACCTCCGGGGTCCAGCAGAAAGTGGGCTGGTCTTTGTTAATGTTGGAGGAGAATCCAAACAAGTCCGTGTGAAGTGGTACGAAACACTTTGCAGGTTTTCAGATTGTATCGTGTTTCAGCTGAATATTTAAGTTGTAAAATTAAAATATGAAGGACATGACGATAGGATTCAAGGTTCACTGCGCGTCTATTTGACACACCAAACTATCCTTATTTAACTATGCTGTAATAAAACCAGATTTAAACTTTATGGGACCTTTAAGACAGACGAAACTGAAAATAAAGCTAAAAGTAAGAAGCAAGTTTTGTAACTTAATGAAGGTAATAATAAGACTAAAACTGCGCTTCTGTCCTGTGTATTTACTGTTTAGAGACCTCAAACCGGAAAACATCCTGCTGGACAGTGAGGGCCATGTAATGCTGACAGATTTTGGTCTTTGCAAAGAGGGTGTTGCCATTGGTGGGATAATGCAAACGTTCTGTGGCACCCCAGAGTATCTTGCTCCAGAGGTGCTACAAGGTCACCCCTATAGCCCAGCTGTGGACTGGTGGGGACTCGGCGTTGTGCTTTTCGAGATGCTCTGTGGACTGGTGAGCGTCAGTGAAATAATCTTTTTGCCTTTTTGTGATCTCACCTTCCACTTCTGCATCTTCATCTTACTCCACCTCCCTGTTTTGTCACCCAGCCTCCTTTTCACAGCCACAGCAAAGCAGAGATGTTCAAGAACATACTTCACGCTCCTTTGCAGCTGCCCAGTGGGTTGTCGGAGGCTGCCTGCTCAGTATTAGAGGGGCTGTTAGAGAGAGACGCCTCCAAACGTCTAGGGGAGAGCCGTGACATTGTAAGTGCGCACAAAAGAGCTGTGATAAATATACCAACACAAACCCACAGAGGTGTTAACTTTGTTGTGTTGTCAGGAGGAACTGCAAGAACATCCCATCTTTGCCTTCATCAACTGGGAAGACCTTGTGGCCAGGAAAATTAAACCCCCGTTCATCCCAAAAGTGGTACAAATGAATCACAAATTAGTAAAAGAAAAGCATTTTTCCCTCTGTTTTTTATGAAACTGTTATTCTTAGTGTGTTTTTACTCTTCTCTCCTCACTAGGCAGGGCCTTGCGATATCAGCTACATTGATCCTGAGTTTACGCTTCAGTCTATTCCTGCCTCTTTGAGTGACAGGTGCCCGCCCGTCTGGGTGAGCGAAGCATTCCCCGGATTCTCCTTCAGTAACCCATCAGAGTACGTTGCTGCAAAGCCAGCTTCATAACAATATCAGATCATCTTGGAGCATGTTTGTTCAATTATTTATTTTTATGCTATATATTATTAAATATGTACCTTTTTTAAGCACTTAAGCTGCAGTTTTGAACCCTGATATTTCAATGTGTTGCATGTTTCACTAATTTCACTTGATACATTATTTTTATATCACAGTTGTGTTAGGTATCAGTTCATTATATATGGGATAGTCTGGTCACTATTTCAACAGTCTGTTGTTTTAATGTGTCCTGTGGAACAATAAACATTCAGAAACTTTTTTTTTCACATATTTGTATTGTAAAATATATATTTTATTGCACAATTCCCATTTCTGCTATCACATTCACAGCTTACAAAAGCACAGACAACACTACATGGGCTTCTTTCATGCTACATTGAGACATAAGCAGTGTCTGTTAGAAGCAAAATACAGAAAGCATCTCAATGTGGCATTTATGTAAACACGAAAAGGTGCCGGTCCATTTTAAACTATTATCACAAATTGCACCCAGCTCTGACATTATGTGTGATGGTGAGTCTTTTTTTTTTTTAGTGACAAACAGAAAAATCCCATCACTGCAGATAAAGTAATGGGTGTCTTGGGGGGGAACATTTTTTCTGATCTTTTTTGTACTTCACTTAACAAGACTATTGAGAAACTATTTATAAGCAGAGCTGTGTTCATTGTGTCAATACAAACTGAAGGCGGCGTAAGTCTGCTCACTCTGGCACATGAAGTAAGCGATCAGCTGACCATTACAAATCATCAGAAACAAGCCACTGCCTATGGAGAAAGCATTATAGACAGTTAAAAAGACTTCAGCTCATATGTGAAGCATGCATAATTTGTCAAGGATATTTGTCATACCTAAAGCCAGCCACCACTGCCACACCATGGGAAACTCCAACATTACTGTGACACAAAAACAAAACAAACTGTCATAAAAAGCATTTGGTTAGGTGGTGTGTGTATATGGCAATGCATACAGTTAGATTTCCTGCTCACCTATGCTGGTGATTATGATATGCAAAAGTGTGACAGTAAGAGCATAGTCCCAAACCCGCCTCCTCACCACTGCAGCAAACAAAAGGCCCCTACCAAAGTAGGTGAGCTCAAGGGACAGGAGGTTCACTGAGAGATACAAGTAAAGAGAGAAAATACACAGTGTCTACTAAGCTCACACTCAGGGCGGTTGGTCACACTGTAGGTATTACATGGACTCACCCAGGTATTTTGAGTTGGACTCAGCAGGTTCAGTCCGAAAGTCAAATGGAATCAATCCATCAAAGTGGCTCAACCTAAACAAGAAAAACAAAGGTATCTCAATTCTTTGATTCGGTACTGACATCAGAAAATGGAACAACTGCTCATGATTTAGCAAACATTTGCAAAGGATTTTACTACAAAAAGTTGCTAATTTTTGTGAAAATTGATTTTTTATTTAATCAAATGTGTGATTTTAGGACAAAAAGTTGAAATTATACAAAACAAAAAATATTTTCTAACAACGAAAAAAACAACAAATTTAAGTAAAAAATATCACAGTTTTGTGACATTTGTGATTTGATGATAAAATGCCTTGGTTGTTAAGAAAAAAGTCTTGATCTTTCAAAATTTGCAACTTTATGACAAATAAGCTTTTTTTTTTTTTTTACAAAAAAGTATTTTATAAATTTGAGATTTTAGTATAGTAGTATTTTAGCATAGTAGTTTTAATTTATTATAAAGGTCACGATTTTTGTGAAATTTGAAATTTTATGACATGATTGTAAAGGAAGAAATTCACAAAATTTACCATTTTACAAAACAAAATTTCTTTAAAAAAAAAAAAAATAATAATAAGGTCCTTTTTGAAAAAAAATGTAAAAAGCCACGATTATACAAGAATTTGTTTTTATTTTTTGTACAAATGCCTGAATTTTTATGATAAAAGTAGCCTAGTGAATTTTGTCAAATTTGAGATTTCATGAGGAAAGTTTTTTAAGGGGAAAAAAAATGTGATCTTGCCAAATTCGCCCTTTTTACAAAAAGATTAGCTCATTTTTTATATTATTTTACATTATTATTATTATTGGTCATTATACCAGAAAATAATGTTTTTGTACAAAAGCCCCAATTTTATGATAAAAGTAGCAAATGTTGCTAAATTTTATTTATTTTTTAAGACCTAGTTCAGAAACTAGTGGGAAATTTGACGACATAGCTTGTTGAGAAAGTAAAGAATAACCGGCCCTTTAATGGTATTATGGTAACCACTGTGATTATATGGCCCGGGTTGAAATAGAGTTTGACACCCCTGCTGTAAATTAGATTGTAGATTTATACTTGTCCATTTGAAATCATCATCATAACATCACTTTGAAACTCGCTGTTCCAGTTCATATAGCGGTGTTGCTACGTGCACGCTTGCAGTGCCTTTGCGCATGCGTGCGATGGGCACACTCACCTGAAGGCACCGAAGCACACACTCCCGATCATGTAGAAGAGAGAGTAGAATATGGCCACACACAACACCAGATTAAACAGTACGGTCTGAGGGAAAGTGGACAGAGAAAGCGTCATTATTTACATAATATTGCGTGTTAACGCCACATTTGTTTTAAACCTGAAGCTGAACATGTAGCCTAATGTTGGGCTACATGAATAAGGCTGCTGTGGAGGGGTGTTTGTTATAAGTACATCAGGTATCTTACTGCGGCAGCCTGACACACTGCATATGTGTAAAAGTTCATTTATAAAAAGAAGAAGAAGCCTGTCGCATCCAGATCATTAGTTGTTAACGCACATCTTTTCCACTGTCGGCTCGGACAGGTCCACAGCTCACAGAGACGCATCAGCACAAGGTTACGAACAAATGACGGCACGCGATAGTGTATTTTGTCCTCTTACCTTTGAATCGACCGCTGTGCCTTTGAATGCCATCTCATGGTTTGAACTATATATGTGTGTTTTATTGCGGAATAATGCAGGCAACACGAGCCCACTAATCCCCCAGAAACTAGACTCCTTGCGCCACCTAGCGACAAACAGGCGCAAAACACCAAGCCGTGCCGACGCTGTTCCAGTCGTGCTGAGCTCATTTCAAATCGGCCTTTGTTGACACGAAAAACGACATTTCTTTGTACCAGCTGATCGATTGTATACAATATATCGTTAATGTGGTGGGTATTTAAGATATCTTGTATCTCAGGTGCTGTCTAGCAGCAGAAAAAAATAGAACATATGTGTAATTTCGGGAGAAAGCTGACCAAATAGCTGCTTAGTTTAATACTGCAATCTGATGAGTAATTCCAAGTAATCCCATATTGGTTACAGTGAACGAGTTGTGACATTAAGACGTTTAACCATATTATGAAATTTCTCGACAGGATACAGCGACTTTTAAACTGGGCATCCAAAACATAACCACACGGCGATAGTTTTGCATCAAGTCGACGAGATTTAAGTAATGCAAGTCGATGATAGCTACATTCACGCAGGCAGACTTTATTTTCTGGTAAGGGCGGACTCCGTGTACAGGAGCCAGCACAATCGCAGATGTATTGAGGACACACACACACACAAAAAAATACAGCTCTTGTGTCAGTCAAATGTCATCTCGTTATTTCACAGGCCAGAACATTTCAGTGAACTGTTAGCCCACGTGAAATCGCATCGGTGCAAACTACCTATCTAACAATCGCACTGTGTTAAAAACAAATAAACAACTAAGATGTGAGCAGATAGTTTGGTCAAATGGGAACCTGAAGGAGAGACTGCGGTCCCAGCGCTCCGCTGATACATACTCGTAGTTCTTGTTGAAGAGGGGGGGGTACTTCACAGGCTGTTTGTGGGTAATGGGGAAATACGAACCCTCAGTCTAGCGGGTAGTATGTGTTATATCGGCACCGAACTGAGTTTTTTGGGCGTGCTGTAAACGTACACGGGCCTGACATTTTAGCAGCCGATGGTGAACTGAACTTTTTTCGAGACCCAAAGTTGTCAGGCAGCGCATCTTGCACGCATGCGCATCATTCTATCCAGCTCTAAATAAGAGTTAAAACAGAAACGAGGTGAGTTCCACAATTTTCAAACAGCACGGGCATTAATGCACATTTTTTGCCCTTTGATGTGGGCAGATTTTTTCAAAGGCCAGTTTTCGGTTTGCTAATTCGCGTTATTTCCATTCAGATTTAAAACGGCGAGAATAAATCGTTTTTTTTTTTCAAGTTTCTATAGAAGAAATAAATCAAGCAACAATGTTAAAGCTCACAACAGTGGGGATTGTTATTGTTTAAGTGACCGTATTAGTCTGTTAGGCATCAGCGTTTTGCAAATGCGTTTTCCTATTGTTATTAACTGGGAAACTTATTTATTACAGATCGTCCTTAGCTGGCTGCATTCAGTCACAAAGCTACGGCTAGCCGTGTAGCAGTCCATCGTTCATCAGCACGGAGAGGCGCTAGCTCCCTGTTAGCTGCCGCCGCTAGCCGCTGTAGCAACCTGGGCTGACATTCCGTGACAAGGGGAAAGTGAAGAAAAACGAGCAGAGTCAATGAAAACACCCTGTCAGGAAATTACATAGAAAGCATGCGGTTTTGTTCAACGCATAGCCGCTTCGTGCCATTTGTTTAAATTAGTAACTTGAGTAATTAACATAGTTTAAACGTGTTGGTGGCCTCTTCCTATGCTCCGCCATTTTGTATAAGACGAAATGCTAATCATGGGCGCTCTTCCCAACACTTTTATTTATGGCTCGAATTAAACTGTGGCATCAAGCGCAAAGTCTTAACTCAACAGGGGTTCGTCAGCCCGAGACTGTTGTCCACTTTGAGCATGGTTATGACGACGATGCGAGCGGAAAATGTAACCTTAATCTAGTGTTGAACATGCGTCAACGGTAAAACGTTTTTTCGCAATAATAGGTGTTTTGAAACGCTTTTAAGTTTGGGCAGTTGGCGCAGAAAATAGTGTTCTTCGCAAAATTGGTGAACAAATTGCCCTCTTACTTGACCGTAACCAGGGAAACAGGCGTTTTTAAGAGATACCGTTAAAACAAGGAAAAGATAAACTTATGTGGTTAACTTAAAGTTGAGACACATTTCTTTCTTTTTGTCAATGATCTTAATAAGGGTTTACCCCAATGAGGTCGTTTGTGCATGTATTTCTCCGTTAGTTGACCAGCAAAACAGTATTATTATTGACTGTTTTGTCTGAATTTGAAGTGCATGGTGTACCCTACAAGCCAGCACACCGTCGCCATCTAGCGGTGATGTTGCGTAACGCTGTTTACAAGTGCAGGTTGAAACTGCGTTTTGTAATTTCAATCACTTTGTAAATAGAAAAAAAAAAACAGTCAGGTGACTGGTTTGCTGTGATAATTATGTGCTGTGAACACATTATAGATAAAGCAAATTAACGGATGTAAAAAATACAACAAAAAAAAAAAACATCGATATTAAAAGTAAAAGAGGAAAAGAATGATCATGTTTATAAAGCAATTATTATACTTTTGAACAATGTTATTGTCTTTGTTGGGGTTGTGATTTCTTTTCAGGTTGGTCATATCAGTGGAGTGGGAATGACTGACACTCCACCCAGCGATGGGCCCTCCCAGGGAGCTGAGTTTGACATGATAAGTGCTCTGGACTGGAAGGATGGTATAGCCACACTGCCAGGCAGCGACATCAAGGTACTGCTAGTTTGTTTATGTTTATTTGCATTTGCACAAAGGTTTAATTAAAAACATTGTTTATTATGGGTAGTGTTTATACTGTCCTCCTCCAAGTGAACTAATTGTGAGACAGAATTAATATGAAGGATGGTGGTACACCGCCTTCACGCAATAGCCTCCCGAGACAGACCTTCATGAACATGTCTTCTTTCTCCCCCCATGTGTGCTTCAGTTCCGCATGACAGAATTTGGGACTCTTGAGATTGTCACAGACGTGGAGGTCAAAGGGCAGGAGGCAGAGCCTAACCGTGAGACCTTGGACCCAGCACCATCTCACACTCCCACCCCTCCTCCAGAGGGCCAGTCACAGACTGGCTCAACTACAGCTCCAGCCAATCAGAGAAATTCTGGACCAGCTCAAGCTAAAGGTATGATTGTCCATGTTTAACTGCTATTGTAAAGAATTGGAGTCATTTTTAGAACGTATGAACACCCTCATTTTCAGCCCTTTTTTATGTCCCTTGTTTTTTAGCCCCTGGTCCTGTGCTTCTGTCTTCAGAGGAGAGCAGCGTGGGGGGCTCCAAGGTAGGAGTCGCTCCCAGTGTTGAAAGTGGTCCTAATCCAAGTGTGGGTCCTAATGGGGAGCTGTCAAGGTGCCGGACCTGTGGTGGCCATGTTCCCAAAGATGCCCTACTGCAAGGAAAATTCTGCAGCTCCATTTGTGCCCAGCCTTCCAGTGGCCGGTAAAATTGTACACTATTAGGCTGAAATGTCTCTGTGTTCTTGAGATTGTTTGGATGAGAGGTAACTTTTTTTTAACCTTTTTACATTTTTTTTCCCCAAGATCTTCCCCTGCAGAAGCTCGAGAGAGTCAGGTAGTAGAAGGTGAGAGACTGGGTAAACGGGTGCGCAAAAAGAGGAAGATCTACATGGATTCCGGTGATGAAGAAGAGGACAACCAAGAGGAACCAGAGGTGAGGAATGGACACCCCCTAAATCTGAATAAATAAATAAAATAAACTGTTGTATGCTTCTACAGCTCTCGTCCTCATAAGTAGACATCTGGCTGTGGTTGATTTAAATTTTTAGTTGGAGTAGGGTTAATTTTTGTCCCATTGATTGTGTTGATTACTAACTTTTTTATTTCTCTTTTAATAGGAAAAGGCTCGGACTACCAAAGGCAGGCGAGCAGCCAAGATATCCAAGCTAGGTATGATAGTTTGGTGCTGTGAAAGGAGGGATGACACGTGTTTATCTTTCCCCCAACTATTATTTATTGGTTTATATGTTTGTTTGTTTTATTTATTTATTTTTTATTTGTTTATTATGTGTGTGGGGGGTGCGGGGGTGGGCCTGGCGGTGATGGGACTCAATCTCAGGCTCATATGTTCTCTGTCGTGGGTATGAA
>JBAMYA010000008.1:10006055-10037351 GCA_037176975.1 Arrhamphus sclerolepis
TTTTTTTTTTTTTTTTTTTTTTTTTTTTTTTTTTTTTTTTTTTTTTTTTTTTTTTTTTTTTTTTTTCTCTGCTCTTTTGGCATTCAGAATATAATCAGACACCTTTTTGTCTAAATGTGCCAAACACAAGATAAACAAAAGTTTACATTGATTATATAAGATTCTATCAATGCTATGTGCATGGTTTTGCTTTTACATAAAATTAAAAGTAATATTTCAAACACTAATTAATTATCGTTATTGAAATTCCATATAAAATTGTGTATGTGTATTAATTATAATGAATGGGCTTACACAGAAATGATACGCACTAATTGCAGTACATAATCTGAGTGTTTGTTTCTGTTCTCAGTAACAGCTGCACCCAATAAGAAACGTGCATGGAGCTGGCCCGCTTACCTGGAAGAGGAGAAAGCCATTGCTGCACCTGTGAAACTATTCAAAGAGGTATAAACTTGCATACACCCACCTCCTTATGCAGCTGTATATGTCATGATAGTTTTATTAATTTGAACTGCTCTGTGTTGTTTGTTTGCCTTGCAGCACCAGTCATTCCCTCAAAGCAGGAACAGTTTTAAGGTTGGCATGAAGCTGGAAGGGTTAGATCCATCTCATCCCTCTCTTTTCTGTGTGCTCTCTGTTGCTGAGGTATGAATGGTTTGGTTTAGTTAAAGACCTTACATATTTTTGTATGTTCTTGCTCACTTATACAGAGTCCTTTTCCTCACAGATCCAAGGTTATAGAGTAAGACTCCACTTTGACGGCTACCCAGAATGCTATGACTTCTGGGCTAATGCTGACTCATGGGATATAAAACCAGCTGGCTGGTGTGAGAAGAACGGACACAAGTTATTGTTGCCTAAAGGTACTCACACTGTTAACTTTTGAATAGCTTTTTGACTTGCAAATTTGAGGTTTAAGTTTTTGAACATTTTGGACATAAGAGTCCTTCCTGGATTTGTGTCATTGTAGGTTGTAAGGAAGGAGAGTTTAACTGGAGCATGTATGTGAAGAACTGTAGGGGCCAGCTGGCCCCGAAACATCTCTTCAAGAGCCTCAATACAGTAAGTTTGATACTATGAACTATTGCTCAATCTGTCAGAAAATTGGTTGACTCTGGTTTTACTTGTATGAAAGTGTTGGTTTAATTTAAAGGGGGGAAAAAAAAAAACCTTTTTATTTTTTCCTTCTTTTTTTTCAGTCCGTGACTCCATCTGGTTTCAGAGCAGGGATGAAACTGGAGGCAGCTGACAGGAAGAATCCCATGTTAATCTGTGTGGCAACAATTGCTGCTGTTGTCGACAATCGTTTGCTCATTCACTTTGATAACTGGGATGACACACATGATTACTGGTAAGAGCTTTGTGAAAGGCAGAATATTACTGAAATACATCCCCCAGTCAAGGGAAAAGTATTTAAGGTAGCTCAATGAAATGCTGCTCAGTAGACATTTTTTCTGCTTGTGTGCTTTATATGTGTGGAATACTATTTGAAATGGTCAAAAATGTCCAGTAGCATGTGGAAAAAAACACATTTAAACTGCTTAGTTTTTCTTTTGGAAACATTTAAAATCAATCAACACCTTTTTTTTAAAAAAAAATGTTTTTTTTTTAATCAAATCCCAACCAGATGTTATGTGGCTATATTTAACCTGTTTCCATGGTATTGTTAAGGTGTGATGCAAGCAGTCCATACATCCATCCAGTTGGTTTTTGTGAAGAGAATGAGCTGACTTTAACCACTCCAGCTGGTAAGACACAGACCAAGGAATGTGCGGGTCATTAAAAACTACTTTAAACAGCAAACTGTACATTTTTATATGCACTTAACATGTGGTATATTAAACTTTTAAAATGACTGTTAATTTGTGCTATGGATGTTGAATGTAGTCATTATATCAAGAGACAAAGGTGAATAGCTTGTTGGAGTCCAGTGCATCACTGTTTTTGAAACCTTACGACATGGTTGTCCAATGCGTTCATGAATCTTAATTTCTGTTTCATTTTCTGTTTCATAAAGAAACCAAGAGTTTTTCATGGGAGAAATACCTGGAAGAAACGGGGACACAGGCTGCACCTGCTCGAGCTTTCAAACCGGTACGATTCAAACAGATGAGTATGATATGGCTATAAGGTCTATAAAGGCAATACATTCTGTTTGCTTATGCTTGTGGTGCAGCATCAGGTTCATCGTGCTACAACTTCTCAATCCCAATATAAATAGAAACATAGGCACTTTCCACAGTACATTGGTAGAGCCTTCATAGATGAGTATCTAGTAATTTGAAAATTTTTTTTTTTTTTTTTTCATTTAGCTGTAACACAAAAACTCAATATATTGACCAGCCTTTATTGTGTAAAGAAGGTGAAGAAGTAGCCTATTCACACATTTTTTTCTCCTCTCTTTTTCTAAAAATGTACTTATCTTTGTCATTTCTTTCACCTGCAGCGACCTCCACATGGCTTCCAGATTGGGATGAAAGTGGAAGCTGTCGATAAGAGAAACCCCATGCTCATTCGTGCTGCGAGTATAGTGGATACAGAAGACCATAGACTTAAAGTACAAGATGTCTTATAATCAAAATTTCTTCTCAGGTGCTCAGTGTGATACAGTTTGTGTTTAATTGTTTTCTCGTCTCTTCTAGATCCACTTTGACGGGTGGAGTTTAGAGTATGACTACTGGGTGGAGACTGACTGCCCAGATTTGCACCCTGTCGGGTGGTGTCAGAAAACCGGGCACCCACTACAGTACCCTAATAGTGAGACAGAGTTTTGACTGTTTGACACACCCTATTTGTCCTGTTTAGATTTTGATCAATAACTCACAAATGCCGTTGGCAGTAATACTCCCTCGTGTGCTTGTGTATTTCAGGTGCTGGTGATGTAATGACTGCCCCAGGACAAGGATGTCCCACCCCAGGATGCAATGGGGTTGGACACATTAGGGGACCTCGTTACGGGACACACTACACGTTAGTTGCTCCCACTTTGCTCTCCCATTTTCTTAACAGTTGCATTCCAGTTGCTATTTGCAGAATGGCAAGTTTATAGTTCCATTAAAAATTGCATCTGTAGAATAATAATTTTCTGGATTTTCATTAAAAAAACATATTTGATGATGCATATGTCCACTTTTGCTCTAGCAGTACTTAGATATGTCACATTTAATGTCCTCTTATCTTGACTAATTGTGTTAGGAGCCAAAAAGAGGACAAGAGACTGTGTTCTTAAATCTCATTTATATTTGTGTGGGTGGCCTGCAGTCTAAATGTGCAGCTACCATGTGTGCATTTGTGGGAGTTAAGGTGATGATGGCTGCTTTTCTTGGCCATTATCTGCATCCTATTTAATTTCCAAATATCGCGAGTAATAAATTAATTTCTGTCTTCTTAAATACCTGTTTCTTTTACACCAGAATGAAGTTTATTTCTTTTTTGGGCACAGTCAGGTGAGCTGTCCATACTCCGAAATTAATATGAACAAGGAGGGCTTGCTGCCGGACCGTCTCAGTGGCGAACGACCTCTGATCCTCAGCGGGCCCCATCCACGGGGAAAACGCATTGATACTCACACAAATATTACATCACAGAACACCTCAACACAAGAGCAGCCTGAAGGAGCCGTGGACTCCCAGAGCAGGTTTGTGTCTTATCACAAACAAGGCTGTTGGTCCACAAAAATGACACAAATTCACTTTAAAAGCACTCCATAACTCATATTGGTGTTTTGCATACCTATCTATATAGGGTTTTTGACTTATAGATGATGTCTGTGTTGCTAGGAAACCAGTGACAGGGGAAGCTGAGCATTCAGTATGCAACAACCAGCCGGAGCCACTGAGTGGAGCCAGTGAGCAAAGCCACAATGGAACAAGGCCTAAGCGGTACCCGTGGCTCATGATTCCATCACACAAAGCTGGACTGAAGTTCTGAAACAAAACTTTTTAAGATGCATGTTTGTTTGTTTTCTTCAGGATGGCCCCAGTTCCAAAATACCTAAAAATGCACTATGTCAAAGAGGAGATTAGTGATGGTAAAGGTGAGTACAGAAAGTGGAAAATGGTAAAAAGAAGTATGAACACCGTAGCCATATCTTCCTAACTGTTCTTTTTCTCTTCTCAGCTTCTCCAGATGCCATCTCTCTCCAGCAGGCCCTCCACGAGTCTGTGTTCTCCCCTGGCATCTCCGTCTCTCCTCCCCACCGAGTGGCTCTTTGCTGGGACAAACACTGCCAGCTGCTGCCGGAGGTCCTGGGGCTGACTGCCAAGAGAGTGGCCACTTGGAACGCCGAAGAGGTCAGACATGCTTACACATTCTGTTAACATATGACAAGCAGACACGCTCTTCATTCACTCATCAAACATGAAGTCAAATAGTTGTTCAGAAATGCAGTGCATGAATATTCACGAAGAGCTATTACGGCTAATTTGATTGATGCCATTTCTGTTTGTCCACCAGGTTGCCAGTTTTGTCAAAGGACTGCCAGGATGTAAAGAACATGCTGCTACCTTTAAAACAGAGGTTAGCATTACAGTGAACATGAGTCCTAAGATTGGTGCTACTGTCGATAACATTCATTACTGCTTATGATTGTTTTACTTTCTTCATCATCTTTTATTTTGGAAGAAAGTAGATGTAAGCCTGTTCCTTTCCTCTGAGCACATACTTTTGCCTATTGTGCCTTATGCCTGTTACCTTATTGATAATCAATAGATTAATTTTAATCACAATTTAAACGATTTATTCAAAGACTTACACAGATCTGTCTTTTGTGTGCAGTACAGGGGTGCTAGAAGTAGCAATAACACACAGCCAGCAGCAGTGAATTAGCATTAAATTAATCAATATGTATGTATTGCTGGGAGCTGTGTGTCATCTGGTATCTGACATGCATAGTGCTGTGCTGAGTACTATGTTTAAAGCATTTTAAAAGAATTATTAAAGAAGGAAGACTTTTATGCTACAGTTCTTCCAGTAATGAAAATAATCATATACATATATTTATTCACAATTCTTTGTAGACACTCTGGAAAAACATCTTTCAGGTTTCACTTTGAACATCAATAATCTGCAGATAAGCGTTTAAGTTATTCAAGTGTGTATATATGTATATTTCTATGTGTGTGTGTGTATATATATATGTATGTATGTATGTATGTATATATCCTTACATACATTTATATACATACAAAAATATGTGCATTCATCCCTACAAGACTCAATATTTGTTTTTGAATAAATGAATAAAACCTTTGCTCTCTCTCTCTCCAGCAAATAGACGGCGAGGCCTTCCTTCTTCTCACCCAAGCAGATATTGTCAAGATCCTGTCAATCAAACTAGGGCCCGCACTGAAGATCTACAACTCGATCCTCATGTTGAAGAACGCTGATGAAGAGTGAAACCTGGCTTCACCAAGAAACACTCACTTTTGTCTGGTCTCTCAGTTCCAGCTAAGTCTTCACTCAATTAAGGACCTTTTAATAGAATCCACCAGAACAAGTTTAATTTGTTGTGCTCTGCTGTGGTGAAGCTACAGGAGAGACAACAGGAAGCCATCATCTCCAAAACGTCCCATCTCTCCTCTGTTTCTTTATAATGGACAGCACTGGCCAACGCCAGAGGGAGAGTTAAACTTCTATAGTGTTTGTTTACTGAATCGTTAGAAAGAAAAAAAAAAACACAGGCACCTTTTGAGGCTTCTTAACATTGTACAGTATGAATTGGATTTATCATTCTAATTCTTGCGTTTCTTGTTTTATTAAACTGTCATGAAATGGTGCATGAGCTCAGAGCAGGTAGAACAAGTGTGTTTGTGTTGCTAATTACTTGAGAACTGGGCTTTTCTTTTACTCTTTAAGAAGCTGCAGAATACAATCGTGAGGTAGTGAGAGGTTTTTAAATGTGAAACCCAGTGGAGCAGAAGCACTGTGCAGTTCAGCTGTTCTCCTGCAGATGGAGAAAGATGGCCGCTCACCAGGCTCAAAGAGCATGATTGTTAGAATAATTTGGAGTTTGCTGAAGCTCACATTCATTGGGGATGGATAAAACTGTCTGTGTGTGCGCTAATATGATTAAGTGTTCTTGAAAACAGGATGTAATTCCCTGCCATCCTCTGTGTGTTGCTTTGTTGGGGGATTGTTTCGTGACTGATGTGACTAAGGGCTAATGGTTAAATCAAAGAACCTTGATGTCTTTTAAGGTGGAAAAGTACAATGAACAAGCCCTTTTCGTCTTTGTTTTATTTATTTGTCCTGCCCCCCCCCCAACCCCCCTTCTTCTTTTTTTTTTTTTTTTTTGTTAAATAAGAATGTTAAACAACTGAAAGTTGTTTTGTTATCCACCACCTTGTTCTTGCTTCATAGAAATTCTGATATTCATAGTGTAAATAGTATAAAGCTACAAAAGGAGTCTGACTCCCTACCACAGTTTACTCTTGCTTGTTTATGCAAACGCTTAAAATCTTTCCATACTGGGAAGGACATTGTGGAAGTGAACTCAAAAATAACACTGACTTCATTGATTTTTGGTGGGAAAAGAAAACTAAGATCCTCGGTATCTTTGTAAATATGTGTGTACTTAGCAAGACGGCATGTGTACATCAGCAACAGTTTATATGCAAACAGCTTTTATTTATGTATCGTAAATTAAGGGATAATGGTACGTTCGTCTATCTCCAAGGAAGCTGTGGATGTTCGATGGAATGTGTGAATGGGTGAAAAATAAATGAGATGCACACTGCCAGCTGTCCTCATTTAACCTCAGCCTTCTCAACACACACAGATCATCTGAGGCTGTGGTGTATCTGTACATTTCTGTTTGCTTGTTTACTCATTTCCATGTTTGCCAAAACAACCACAGCCCATTGTCCAAACATTTTAACCCAACCATGTACTTCCAACAGTTGCCAAGGTTTCCTGGGTTTTCTCACCATTTCGTTAGCTGTTAATTGTATGTGTGAAGAAGCAGTGAACGAAGTTGGCGTAGTGTACACAAGGGGGATGAATTCTTGGGAGAGGGAGAGATTGCAATTTTTTAATTGTTCACATTTGTCTTTTTCTTGGAAATGCTTTCCACAATCCCGCTATCTTGTGGGTCATCTGAAGCGAGCCAAGAAGTAAGCCCTCTACAGTTTACTTGTTCATTTCAACACAACTTACTTGTGAAGTAATTTTGCATTATTTAACACACATTGCAAACTGATTGCCGTGTTTAAAGGCATGACTGCTTCCTTCCTTTTCATCATGTGAAAATTAGAATTTGCTTTCAAACATTTCAAAGGTTTGATGGAATTTCAGTTGATATATTTGTTTTACTCAACTGTAACATTAAATTGTCTGAAATTATGTTGCTATGTAATCCGTTTTTATTTCTGTTAATCGTTTAAGAGAAAACTAGTTCTTACTTCCTGTGTGTTGCCCACATAATTTGTCATTTAATCAGTATTCTGTGTGTGTGTGTGTGTGTGTGGGCCACATCCGGCACATATGAGGTAACCTGAAACTAACACAAATGTGACCACAAGCTGTGATAGCTTCAAGACTATATAAAGCTCTCTTGGCTATGAATTGCATTTTAATCTCACAAATGATGGGTCTTTGCTTATAAGTCAAAAAAGAGAAAAAACTAATTTTCAAGGTCACGGTATCAATGACAACCACCTAAAATATAGACCAACTTCGCGTAGTGAAAGGCTGCTTTAGTCACCCTTAGACAGGACACTAGCTTTGATATTTGTGATTGTTCCAGATTTGTTTGTCTTTAAGGAAAAGGGCGGATCAGACTGATGGAAGCTAAAAATGTTTTTAATAGGTATAGCTCAGGAAGAAGCTAAGCATTTTTCTCTCCTGCATCCACCTACTCAGACTTCACACCCACCCAGATCCACAGCTTCTCTGTGACACCTCTATGATCTCATCTTGTATATTCTTCGTATATACCATACCAATCCATCATCATCCTTCCTCGCGTAAGGGAACACTGAAATTCCCTCTGCCTCCACATCCCACCCGTCTATCTCCAGCAGTCAGGGGAGGAGACAACAGCACAACTGAGCCACAACACGGCTGCAGCCCCAGATAGTGTCAGTTCAAGAGCCCTGGAAGCTTCTATGGACCGGCTATGTGTGTTTCTACACACCTCTGTGCTTAGCCCGAGCCAGGAAAAGGTTCCTAGTTGTTTGGAAGACTGAAGAGTATCTTAAAACATCTCATTCACCTGTCCTTGGTGACTGCAGAACAGATGTCTTAACATCCCACATCATGAAGGTTCTTGGAGAGACTATTACTGGCCCAAATGAAAAAAGAAAAAAAAAGCACCTTTCAGGACCTTCTGCACTTTGCTAATCAGCAGGGTGTTAGAGTTGAAAACATTATCTTTCTACTTCAGTGAGCTCATCGTCATCTGAACAAAGCACGTAGCACTGTAAAGGTCATGTTCTATGATCCAATTTCCTTCCACTTCCAAAAATAAGCTAAATGGTGATTCTGAACTTGCCCATATAGGAGTGATTGTGAGGATGTATGGCTATTATCTATAACCTCAATCCCCCCCAAAAGTTAGAATGTTGTGTGAAATGTAAATTAAAACAAAGCCATTATTTACAAATCTCATAATCCCATATTTTATTCCCATGTTAAAACATTTTTACCATTTCATGGTTAAAATCAATAAATAGATCATTTTGACTGATGCAACACATCTCAAAAAAAAAGTTGGAACAGGGTGATGTTAACTTGTGTAGCATCTCCTTGTCTAACAACTGTCTGTAAACATCTGAGAAGTCTGGAGATTGGGTTACTGGAGTTTTACAAAAGGAATAGTCTTATTCTTGTCTGATGCAGAATTCCAGTTACTCAACAGTACTGGGCCTTTGTTACCAGATTTTAGGGTTTTATGATGGGAAAATGTTTTCTGCTGGTGAAAAGTCTGGACTGCAAGCAGACCAGTTCAGCACCTGGACTCTTCTCCTGCAAGGCCATGCTGCTGTAATGTTTGCAGTATTTAATTCAGGATTATCTTGCTCAAATATGCAAAAACTTCCCAGAAAGAGGTGTTGTCTAGATGGGAGCATATGTCGCTATAAATCCTCTATGTTCTCTTCAGCAGTAATGCAGATGCGTAAGCTGCCCATACCATATGCACTAATGTAAACCTATACCATCAGAGGTGCAGGCTTGATAGTCATGCCAGTTTTACTTTGAGAGTTTTTAGACACAGTTTGTTGCTGATTTGTGAACCTCTGCCCATCTTCTGTGAGGGTCTGCATCTCTGAAAGGCTCCTTTTATACCCAGTCATGTTGCCAATTAAAACAATTAGTTGCCAAATGCTCCTCGGTGTGCTTTTGATTTGTGCCAATTAAAATAATAAAAAAAAGTCCAAAATAAACTAATAAGTTTCCATGAAACGGTAAAATGTCTCAGTTTCAACATGTGATATGTTCTCTTGGGAATAAAATATGGGTTTATGAGATTTGCAAATCATTGCATTCTGGTTTTATTTACCTTTTTTCACAGCATCCCAACTTTTGTTTTGGAATAGGAGTTGTATATATGTGACCAAGACGTGTTAAGGGTGTACCCCGTGATAGGCTTCAGCAGACGCCTATGACCCTGAATAGGAAGTAGCAGGTATAGATGATGAATGCAGCTGCAGTGGCTCCATCATTGCTGGATATTTATCTAACAATGTCTTGTGGAGGGGCTCTGTGTCTAACTGTAGTCTATAAACATGTATTATTTAAGACTGTTTTACCATTGTGTGGAGCATATTGCCAAATAAAGCTGTGTTTCATCGAATGTCCATAAACTAAGACATGCAAGTTATTTGGACATGTTGAACGATGGACACATATTCAGGGTCTCTGGGGGCCTATTGCCTCTATACTGCCATGGAAGTTATTTAATGTGGCCCAGGATGATATAAAGAAAAAAACCCTTAAAACTACAAATGTTTATATCATAGTTTTAATTTAAAAGCACACGATTTATATTCAGCTGGAGGTTTCCCTAATGTTTTATGTATTTACATTATAGATGCTGGGTAGAAGAAGGGGACTAAAAACACTTGCTGGCTGGTGATCCCAGAGAATAAATAACTGGGTTCACTGTGGGACTGGCCTGGACCAGCCACAGATTCCCACGACCCCTCCTCTACACACACATACACACACACACACACACACACACCGAGGAAAAGGCTGCACAGACGCACGAGCACCGCGGACAGAGAGGCAGTTCACTACACGCAGAGCGGCGTTGCACCACTTTTTTCCTTTTTTACTCAGACTCTTATTCACTATAAAAGCCACATTTTAGGCTCCGCTGTTCCTCTACACGCCGACTCACACTGTGAAACGAGAGGTAAAAGGGGGAGAGAGAAAAAAAGCCTGAATCTCAGTGAGAACTGGGAGAAAGTGTGGATTAACCGCTAATCAAAGTGGATGAGTGGGAGGAATAACGCAACTCGGGATTATATGTTTTGACAATGCCGAGGAGCCCGTTTCTGCTTTGGATTTACGTTCAAAACAAGGCAAGTATCCACTCCTACTGTTTACAGGCTGCCTTAACACAACAGGAAGTGAATTATTACAGTGAGCAACAGTGCTGTTGAGAAGAATAACTATAATGCTAAAGATTTATGCGCAAAAAGAGAGGAGAAAAAAAAAGGAGCACGCATGGGAGCCAACTTGAAAAGGAATTGATCATCTTCGTCTTCCTCTCCCGCTGAATCGTGTCTCTTGTGTCCCACTTGCTTCGGGGAAATTTCAGTTATGAGTAGAGTTGGGTGCAATTTTCCACAGTGGTATGACTCAATTGGTGTGACTGCAGTTACATCGTGAAGTGAAATCATAAGATCTGGGTCAGTCACTGATTGATGGAGAAAGAGGTTTTTAGTAGTTGAAACGGGTTCAGGGGGGCTGAGTGAGGAGTCTGTGTTGCTCCACAGAGACTCTGGTGGAACTGCAGAGGGGTTGGCATCTCATTAACTCAGCCACATGTCTTATTAAAGCAGCTATTTCCTGTTGTGTGCAATGCAGAGTAAACTCTTCTCAGAGAATGCCCTGTATTCTTCCACAGATGCTGCATCCAGTGATTTCACGTTTAACTTTTGTGTTTTTCTGTGTTCTGTGCCTCTGTGCAGTCTGAGCCCAGAGGATGACAGCCGCCAGTCCAGCCTGCAGCCACACCTCCTCCCACTCCTCACCGGTTTGCCTCCCACCATGCCAGGGCCACCTGAAGAAAAGCGGAGACTTCAATGTGAAGCTGCGCCTGGCCTCTGCCCCAGGTGTGTGGCTCCTGCTGGGTGCAGTGGTGGTGCTGGTGGGGATGAGTGTCGCAGTGGCGGGCTACGTTTGTGCAGCACCAAAGCCTGTGAGTGGACGTGGCAGCACTCACGCCGAGAGGATGAAACTGAGTGGTCCTGTGGTCATGGGAGTGGGCCTCTTTATCTTCATCTGCGCCGCCACCCTGCTGTATGAGAATCGGGACCGGGAGGTCCACAGACTAGAGACACCTGATGACCTCGAGAATCTAAAGGGTGGAAGCTGTTGGGAGGATTCGCAGGAGCAGCCAAGCTTTGGTTGTCAGGAGCAGTGGGAGTATACAGATGGAGAGCAGGCATCCTGGGCCACTCCAGCCCACATACTCCCCCTCTCGAGTCAAAGCTCTCTGCTTCCTCATGCTCTGACTCACTCCAACAGACACAACATCAGCAGCACAGCCTTGCTACCACCTCCTCCGGAGGCAGGAGGTACAGATAAGAAGGATGTGGACAGAAAGGAACAGGAGGAGGAGGAGGAGGAGGAGGGAGCGTCTATCCTCCTGGCCCAAGTTCTGCACCACCAGGAGCCCAGTCCTCACCCTCCCTCCCCCTGTCTGTCCATCTCTCAGTGCTCCGTGTGCTCGGACTCCTGCAACTCAAGTGAAAACAACTTCAATGTACGGACAGACTCCTCTGAACCACCTCAACACTGAACCCCTCGTAGGTCCTGCTGGTACTGTCTCTGAAAATATGCATGATGAGGCATTCAAAGTTTCACGTGCACACACATACAGACCATGTATTCCTCAATAAACAGATTTGATGTTTATTGGTATGTTATAGTGCCTGCGAGTGGTTCCATTGTTCTGAGTCACCCTCTGTGAAGGGTTTTTTTTTTTTTCTCTTTTGCCCAACATCACTTTCTGACTCACCCACATTTGAAAGACTGGGGCCAAGCTGTTTGATGTCAACTCGCTATTTTGTTGTCTTTGCACTCAACCATGCCCCAAAAATCCCTAAAGCCACTACTGGTTTGACTATATTTGGATATGAGGAGGTTTGCTGAAAAGTTATTTGGGTGCCATACTGGGAGATAAACACTCTCCCCTTCTTCTTCCCCCTCACACTCGTCTTCTCCACAGAGGTTGACTTAAGAGAATGAGCCAGATTAGTCTTAAATGAGTCTTATCTTATCTCACGTGTAGCGTAATCGTCTCTTTATCTGGAGAAATAGTGTTTCACTATAAACAAGAGAAGCACAGAAGGCCACACTCCTCTCACTCGACACCTACAGTCACACTATAAATACCAGCTGGTGCTCTGAGTGCATCCAAGATCTACATTTCTTACTGTATTTTAACATTTTTCTTTGGATTTTCAGAGACTTATGCTCAGTTGTCTCTCTTTCCACAAGTGCGAGGAGGGAAGTTCTAAATAATCTTCAAGGACTGAATAGAGAAAACATTAAGAGGAAAAACTAAACAAAAACACAAATTGCGGTGGAGCTGTTATGACTTATTCCTGACGTGGATTAACTGGGAAAAACACTTGAGTAATTGAAGTCTCACTCTCCCACCTTCTTGACCTTTCATCCCTCATTTCTCCATCGTGTTTTTCTCGCAAAGCTGAGAAATGGTGTAAATAGCAGATATAACAGAACAGAAATAACAAAGCACGAGGACAAAGCAGAGGAAAACGAGGCAAGTGCAATTAAGGCAAAATGAGGACATTTGAACATGCGGGCAGGAAAGGGGAGGTGGGTTTTATTTTAATTATCGTCAGTATTTTCTCCTCCAGTCTGTAATTGCACAGGGGACCATTTTGAAGATTTTTATAGGACTGCTGAGTATTTCCTTGTTGTTTGGGCCCATGCTGGGATCCTGCCATCCAGATGATGTCTGAGACTGAAGTGTACACTAATCTGCAGCCACATGTTTCAGTCACTAAAAACAGCACCAATCTCTCTCTCGCTCTCTCTCAGAGCAGCCGGTGGAGGAGGTTGAGTAGGTACGGCATGCTAATGTAGGATGCTGGATGTATATTTCAGTGGCAGGGATGAGATGTCTGAATCTTGCAACATCTTTTGCAAAAAAAAAAAAAAAAAAAAGCAGCCTCACTCTCCCAAAAGGGAGTCCTGCTCAACGTGATTTGGTTTGATGCGTTGGCATTTAGAGAGAAAGAGGCTTCGCTGTCAGGCTGCAACCAGTGATTACTTATTAATCCTTTTGTATCTGAAACTGAACTGACCGCAGGGAATCATGTCAGCACATATATATGCATTCAGGGATCACTGCAGCAACACACAGTTCAAGCACTCTTCTCAGTCGTGGATGTGTATTTGTGTCTTCACGGCAGTGTTACATAAGTCAGCAGTGCAGGTTTTCTGCTGCATTGAGAGTATAACTGAATCAAATCCTCTCCTCTCAGAGTATTGTGCACATGTGCGTGCATTGATACATATCTTAGCACATGGACTGGGAGACGTAAGCTGCTTAACTCTGGGCTGAGTCAGGACTCACGCAGTTCCAGTTCCTTCACAGAGAAGGTAAAAAAGTTACAATAAACCTTTTTTTTCTGTAAAACTATGAGTCAACCAGCTTGAAAATGCTTGATAAAAAAGTGATTATTCTGCTGAAAAAAATCTATTTTAGCTTAAAAGGGAACTCAGTTTATAAGCTGTAGTGACAAATGAGAAGGGGAGATGTTTGATACCACTGGGGATGAAGTTAACATCATTCTGCTTCTGATATTTAATTGTTCCTCAGCAGAAACTAAAGTATGTGTGTCCTAGCTTTTTAACTTCTAACACTTTTTTAACTATAAAACTGCTAATAAAACATAATTACATATTCAATCATTTCAGAAGGCATTATATCCTTCTGGAGGCTGGTCTAGGATTTAAAGTTCTCTCCTTTTGTTGCCAATCTTATAACAGATCTCTGCAGCGACTCTTAAAAAACGTGTTTGATGATCCACACCCTTTCGGAAGCAATGACTGGTGTCAAATACATAACAAGCCTATTACTTACTAATCCTGTCTCAGCTCAGCTTCCGGCCATCTCAGCAGTCCGCAGGGTGCAACCAATGGAAGAATCATCCGGTTCAAAATGAAGGGAATAATATTCTGTGTTTTTGCCATCATTGTGCTCACATCTGCTCAAGGTAAGCCGACTCTTGCAAAGTCTTAATGAGTTTTTACAGTCTTTAAAGGGCCCCACAATATAGGCGCACAGGGGCATTTTCAACACTGACGCATCACCTTTTTCTTACAAGGTGCAAATGAAGCAATATGTTCTCTCCTGGACCATTACAAAAGCTTGTAGAAATTACCTCAGTCCTTCAGCTGGGTATGAAAATCAAATCAATTCCTGGTAGTTATTCAAGACAAACATAAAAGTTTGGCTGCCGAAATTTGATGTGTTTATCAGTTTTTATTGGACTAAAAGCTTACTAGATATCAATCGGGACCTTTAACAATTTGAATATTAAATGCAAAATTGTGTTGTGTTAGACCTGAACTTTTTTTTTTTTTTTTTTTTTTGATATGCTGTAAAGACGAATTTGACTGAATCTTAACCAAAGCTGTCATTAAGCACAAGCAAACGCTCACGTATTCTATTTGACGCAGCAACTTAGATCTGTTCTAAATTTTCACTAATCAGTCGACTGATTACCTGGGAAATATATTATTAGAATTAATAAAATAACTGAACACACACAATACACAGCATCAACCAGAAAACCAGGTGACTGTTTCAGATAGCTAATTTTCTGTGGTATAACCCATCCAATAATCAAACCTATTCCCTTTCTTACAATACTAGTTAACAAAACAACATTGGAGCTCAATAATGAATTGAAAATCAGTTCTACCTTTGTGAAGATTTTAATCAAGACTTTCAACTAAAAACTGATTTACAGATGGCATTAGTGGTCAAACTGGAGGATTTACCCAACATTCTTTTTTAATATAGACAGCACAAAATACAAAAACATTTCCCTCAACCCACTTCAGTAGCATGCAAGCTTACTTTAAATTTACAGTAACACTGAAACATCACAAAAAAATGTATATATTTATAAACTTTGTCGATAAACAGTTTACTGCAGGTACCATGTAATCCACTGCATTAGAAAAGGTGGACGTAATTGACTGGCATAAGATTTGCGTTAGAGGGCTAAACAAAGATCAGATTACTCTTTTCTCACACTGTACCCCAACTCACCTCTTCAGTCTGCTCGTTCAACTGAGGTCACACTAACAAGATCAAATGGGATAAGGATTTTAAATCACACATCTGAGGAAAAGCATAGTGAAACCAGGTGTTTTTAGAATGTTGGTGGTTCATTTCCACCACTTACAGTCTCAGTGTTGGTGTCCTTGAGTAACCCCACACTACCCCCCTAATCTGTTCCTCAGTTGGTATGGATAATATCTTCATTACAGTAATGTAATATAATCCAAAGCTACATATGCTGTTGCCCAATAGCAGTCTGTCTTTTTAGTGACTTAGAAGTAAAAGGACACTGTTAAGGACTCTGAAATTAAGAACATCACAAGAGAAATAACTGCTTTCGGACCCCCAACTTGAAACGCTCCCTGACTAATGCTAGTTATCTACTCCCAGAAACAAATTCCAGACTGCCACAGAATAAACTAAACATTTCCAAGATGCTGAAGCACTGAACAGAATGTTTTGCAATCTTGGTCTTGAGTTTGGCTTGATGTCTTAAAATGCTGCATGCAGCACTTTCCACATTCCATATGAAATATGTACACCTTGCAACAGCAGCTTTTTTCACATTCTGTTGTCCTAACAACATACGTCACACTTTTTTGTTTCTGCTTTTATCTCATATGCCAGCAACATGTTTTTTGTAAAATAGGAAATTGTGGCATCAGTGGTATTTTTATTGGTCTTAGGTGGGAGAAAAGAGCGACCGGAGCAGCTCATGGAATCAGTGGGATTAGAGGAAGAAGAAATAGAGACTATGAAGTGTTTTCGTTGTGACCTGGGCTTCTGGGACGCCTGCTACACAACTGAAACCAACTGCAGCCTCGGGGAAGTCTGCTACACAGGCCGTGGGAAGGCAGGTGTGTTGAATAATACTGCAAATTTTAATTAGTGTGTATTTTGTGCGCCTATTAATATCTACGTTTGAGAAATGGTGTAATTGGGGGAAGGGTTTTAAGCTGTGCACTGAATAAACAGAATGCCATTACCCTCTCTCCTCAGCTGATTCTCTGGACATAAAGCTGCTGGGCTGCACAAAGCCAGAGGAGTGTAACCGGGAGACCACAGTGGAGATCTTTTTAAGAAAAACCATCTTTGTCATGACCAAACATTGTTGTAACACACCTTTCTGCAACTCAGCATGCAAAATTCCAATCTACACACTTTTGCAGTTCATTGCTTTCTTAACTACCTGGCACCTCACTGAAGCCTCAACAGGATCATAATAAACTGGCATTTATTTGTTTTTGCTGTTAGAAAAGACTTTGTGAAGTGGTGCTGAAAGGGCTCAGCCATATGGTTAAGAATAAAAACTGCCAGTTTTACAATTTTTTTGTACTTAATAATGAATCAGGAGATACCAGATAATTATAGCATAACAAATGTGTATTATATAATTCATGAACATTTTAAATAATAAATAAATAAGACACTGACAGGTTGGAACTGTCCACACTGCACTTACGCAAACAACTCAGTGGTTTTGTTTTTTCGTCCTTTTTCCCCCCAACATTTTCATCATAAACCTTTGCATCAAATGTAGGATAATAAATGTCTCTGTGTTACTATAATAGTGTAAGTCATGTATTCTGCATAACTTTATCCTGATGTCTCAGTGGTTTAGGGTAGACTCAAAGCCCAACTGCAAACATTAAGAAACGGTTGAATAAACTGACAACTGAGGTGTAGAAACTTGTTTGCCGCAGCAGCAGAAGAGTTTAGCTGCGGTTCAGCAGCTCTCCAGCAGAGGGTAGGAGCTCATCTTTCATGAAACTCTGCAGATCTAAATCTTTATCCTCCAGATCCAGGCTCAGGAATTTTTCCACCACAGACCTACACCTGACAGCCATATATAGCTTTTTGTCAACCACGCAAATCTTTAATTGTTCTTTTAACTTCATAAAGTTTAACAAACCTCTTAGCCTGCTCATCTGAAGACACCTTATCTCTGTGTTTGATGGGCTTCCCTGTTCTGTAATGTTCAGACACCTTAGAAAACATGAAAGCATGGATAAGTCTGTGAGCATGTGTCAGTGTATCTCTCAGTTTGTATTCCTGTGTGGTTACCTCCACTGCTCTGTGTACAAGACAAGCTGGGAGGCCTGCCAGTGTGGCGATGTTGGCAGCATAGCTGGACTGACAGATCCCTTCCTTCAGCTGGTACAGGAACACCAAGTCATCTCCATCCATGGCTGTCTCTAGAGTCTAACAATCGCATGCATGGACACACATACAGGCATACACTCAAACACTTTGACTTTAAATCTGGGGTTTCCTTATTAAATTGATCTTTTGTATGTTTCTGCTGTCACCACTGTTCTCTTGCATGTTGTGGAACCCTTATTAAAAGTAAATGCCTCAGGAAACGCGTGATCAGTATCAGCATTCGACCCTACCAGAAAAGACAGCAGGCTGCTGGATGGTAGCAGGCCTAGCTGCAGCAGACTGTGGAAGTTAGTAGCCAACAGGATGTGAGGAACATCCACCAGAGCCTTTCTCAGCCAATAAGAGATCGATGCAGCCAGTAAAGAAAGTCCATCCACCTGAAAGGGAGGAGAAAATGACACATTTGTGAGCAAGAAGTTGCTGCTGTCCAAATTCTTTGTTAAACTCTTTATACGGAAGAGTCATGAAAAAAAAAGGAAAACCCACAATTAACAGGATCCTCCTTCTAATAAATCTGCAGATAAAAGGTTTAAACTATCAGATGTTCCCCTTTCAGTTTGAAAGGGTAACAAATGTGAGAAAAAATATCTCATCCTAATTAATGCTAATGTCACAGTTCACCTTTGAAAATGAATAACAAGCAATTAGTATGCATAACCAATCAATATTAAAACCAGTTTTCTATCTCAATTAAATTTGCTGTGACACTTTTGTCTGTTTTGCTTGTCAGACTACATGCATACATCAAAACCTGCATCATCAAAAGCAAAGTAGCAACATTTAAGCTTGTGAGAGGGGAATGACTTGTTTTCATTTCTGGCACTGTGGGGCAAAAAAAAAACAACAAAACTAGTTGAAGTAAAAAAAAACAGTACAAAAGGCAACAAAATAAATATACCTTCCACTTGTGCCACCTGTAAGTACATTTTTACACTTCTGGTTTCTTTTTTGCAGTAGAATTAAGGTGGTAGTGAACACAGAGACCTAGTTATCATACAGAAGCCTATTTAGTTATTATTAATTTGGGTAATATTTCATACTTAGTCACTGGTGAACCTGATGTCCGGTAACAACTGAGGCTAATGAGGTTAATTCAGCTAATCTTTGGTGCACAGTGGAGTCTAAATAGCTTGTTTTTATGAAGACAACACCTGCCCGGTGTAGCTGAAAGTATTGCTGCGTAAGCAGTGAAAAACTGAAGATGCAGCCAAACTGCTAAACAAGCATCAGAAACCTCTTACAACACTCTGGAGCATGAGTCCTACAGATTTAAGTGGTCCGCGAGTGACATTGTTCTTCCAATTCAGATTTGATATTACTTCAAAAATGTCAATTATATACTATGTACATTCCTCAAACGTCTGTGTATACCTATGAATTGGATTTTATTTTGTAACTGAGTGAAGCATTGTTTTTACATTCAGATGTTGCACTGCTTTCTTTCAAAATTCGACCTTCACACTCAAAAATTCCCTCTTTCTTTTCAAATACAACCCGGTTTACCTATAACATATTGTTACACTTTGCACTGACAAAGGATTAAAAGCAACATACTTACTTCCAAACAAAGCCATTATCACTATACAGGTACTTAATTATCCGGTTTGGCTGATCAATGTTGGCTAATGATCTGCTAAAGCCAGATAAACAACTGCTGTCTGGAGAAGGAGCTGTGAAATAAAACAAGCAAAACAGGAAAGAATGACCTTGTACTTGGGAATTTATTGTCTAATATTTTAGACATACTTGCTTTAATCGTAATCCAAGACCAAAAAAAGAGATTCCAAGCTCAAACAGGACACAAAGCTCAAACAAGAGAGCAGAACATTTTTATGCACAACATTGAAGGTAGAAAGACAATTTATGACAAATTGGAGGAAATAAAATAATAAAGAACTTTTTGAGTGTGAGGACATAGTTTTGAGGGAGATCAGCACAATAGCTAAATATGAAAACATGAAAGACTATCCTCATGTCAAATTTAAGACACTCTTGATAAAAGACAGAAATATAACCCCATAGAGTCTGTCCTTAGACATACATTGGGCACAGTTTGAGCTCCTGCTTCTAAAAAGCTTTGCTTATTTTCTAGCATCAGGTCACACATTTTGGGCTGACCTGTGTGTCTGTTTTACATTAAAGACACTGTGTGTCCTTGTTCTGCACAGATTCATGTAGTTAATTCACAAAGTGCTTAAACAGTTCCTTCTTACTGAGTTGGTTCCTTTTCCAAATTCATCGATGAGTAATAATGAGTTGCCAGTACTGTTGTTAAGAGCCTGGGCCATCTGGAGAAGAGAAAAACAAACTGTTATACTACATTTTGTCTCTTTATTGTTTGTGTGGGTGTAGAAGGAACAACCTGTGATTTGTAAAACATTCTTAACACTTGGAGAATGTGAGCAGAGCTAGAGGACTGCAGTGTGAAGTTTCTGTATTGTATTTGTATAACCGCACACTTGTGCATATAAAAGTGCGAGTGTGTCTGTGCAGTACCTGGTTGAGGTCTATCATAAAAGTGCTGAGACCTACAGAGACAGACTCTCTGCTCTGCATACGTGTAAAGATAGCATCCACTAGACCGATCTCTGCCTCTTTCGCTGGCACATCTGAGCCAATCAGAGCCATGAACACAATTAGACCCACCTAGCAAAACCAAAACAAAGTTAAGTTGACTGCATGGGATAGATCAGAAAATCATCTCATGTGACTGTATCATCAGGACTTATTAGAACTATCATCTCAGTATCATCATAATAATGTTTAAATTAGGTCAGGGATCCTTCTTATAACGAACAAAGTGAAATTGGAAAACAAGTAAAATATTAATCACTAGTCTAGTCTATGAAGTAGTGTCTGAGGTACATTTTAGAAAATGAAAATTTTTAGATCTCCCATTTAAATAGTTTTACTTTTCTTTTGTTTAATAATGTAAATAAACTGCATCTGCGCCATAACTCATCACTGGGTGTAGCTGTAAGCTGCAGTCAGGGACAGACTTTTCTACCTGTTTGAGGAAGATGCTCTTTCCAGATGAGTTCGGCCCAGTGATAATCTTGACCCTGCCCTCTGAGTCAGAGCTCTGGAAGGAGTTGGCCACGAACACAGGAGAGCACAGCTCTAGAAGTGGGTGTCTGGAAAAGCAATTGAGTATAAAAAGGGTAGCACTGCTTAATAATATTATAGACCTAATGTGTGAGTGCCTACCGGCCCTGTGTGACAATTATCTTCCTGTGGTTGGCAAGCTTGGGTGAGGTGTAGCTGTATTCCTGAGAGGCAGTGCTCAAAGCCATCAGACAGTCAAGCTCAGCTGCGAGATCTAGAACCTCCACAATTAACATAATGAATGTTCTGATTAACATAGAATGCCTCCTTAACTGAAATAAAACAGCTGCTACTTTAAACACAAATCAGTTGGTTACTTACTTGAAATCACTAAGAGTTAAGATCATGATGGACGATACTTATTTAACCATATTATTATTATTGCGATATTAAGCAAGCTGAGAAAAACAAAAAGCACAATATGATGTGGTAACTGCTGGTTTTAAGACATTTCTCTACGTTATTCTTGTTCTAAAACAGAAAAACTCTGTTAGAGGGAAACTGTTTGAAAAAAAGAGATTTTGAAAGCCATAATGCTTTCATGAAGTCTAATCTCTGAAAACCTTAAGACCTAAAAAAGCTAAAAGCTTGTTTTCTTTTAATTCAATTGCGAAGTTGCAGTCTGCCTTGTAAATATTTATAACAGACTCTAACCAAAGCAAAAAAGTTCTGACATAGTAATCCATTAGCTTACTTTAATGTTCATTCTCAAAATAAGATTAACATTTACAGTAATCTATTAGGAGACAAACATCACACTTGTTAAAAAAAAACAACCTGTCCGAAGATCAGGACCTGTTTCACAGTCACAATGAACCGGTCCGAACAGAGGAAACACAGGTAATCACAACAAAATCCACCCACACACATTAAAAGCATTATTCTGATGCCCACAGTCATGACACCCTCTCTGGTGTCCACAGTGAGGGGCTCATGTTTAATGTACTGGGTACTGAAGTAATCAGTGACGCCCACCAACCTGATAGAGGGAAGTACTCCTCTCTAGGATTGTGCTCTGCAGCTGTGTCATTACTGCTGTCTCCATGTCTGAAAGACAGGATGTTCTCCACCATGAAAAGTATGTCAAAATATACAAAGTAGACACTGGGAGCACAGCTATCTAGTAATCATTGTGTGAGTGAAAGACCAGCACCTCGAATGTCACAATGCAAGTCTCCTAGGAGGTCATCTAGCTCCCTGGTCCTCTGGCTGCGGTAGTGCAGTCTGTCCTCAGAGAGAAACTAGCACCCACATACACAAACACAAAGATAACACAGCCAACAGAAGCACATGCACAATTTTGTCATTCTTTTAACTGTGCACAAACAATCTACACTTTATTACAAACACACCATAAAATCAAGGCCCTCCATCTCAAAATCCTCTCTCTCGACCATACTAGGCAGCCGAGGCACAGAGAGCAGAAATCCAATCTGTGAAGACACACTGAGCGTGATACATAACACTAGCATACACTGAGAAACAATTTTCACTATCCGTAAACATATATCCAAGCAATATTGATGTTTACATGGAGAGATGCCAGATGCAGTTTTGGGAATAACATCAATATCAGTTAGAAGTTGTGCTGAAGTAAGGATCTGACCAGAGGGATATAGATGACACAGCAGGAAGGTATTCGCGGGTCCAGCTGTTCAAGCTCTCTTCTGGCAACATCTGTCAGGAAGTCAGATAGCCCCACCATCCTCCTCTTCTCTGAAAGGGAGGCACAGTGTAAGCACTGCTAAACTCAAATCAGCCAGCATATAATGGGCCCAAAGGACTCATAAATGAATGAATATTTCACTGCACTTACTCTCATCTATGGCAGGATCTACATTTGGTTTGATAGTAAAGCGATTCTCCTCTAAGCTACTTTCAAAATCCACCTAACGAAGACATTGGAAAAAATCATTGAGTTCTCATGAGCACAACTCTTCAAAAAAAAAGAGACATGCAATCTCAATGAATACTTATATGTTTTGTGTAAAAAATTGTGTAGGTGTACAGTACACACTGAAGAACTCACAATGCGACTGATGAGAGAGGCAATATGAAGGAGATCATCAGAGAATCCTACACTGATATCGTGAAACAGCTGAATGGATTGAGGGAGATGACGCACTGTATCCCTGATACACACTGCACTGTATGCCGTCTGACAAAGTACAACCAGACAATTTTGTCAGCATGAAACAGAACCTGTCGCACAACAAAAATGCCTGCAGTAACAGCGTACTCTTTTTCCAACCTTGTACAGGCTCTGCCAGTCAGTCACTTTTGTGTTTGAGACAGACATACGGCGAAGAAGACTCTAGCACACAGGTACACACACATACAGACACATTCATATAAAGTCAAAATGAATGGCGTATTCATTTTCAGATTATGTCTCAGAAGATTAGAGGTAAATGGTCACAGATACGGAGTCTGTTACTGGTATGTTTCTCATGTTGCGTAATGAGGTCTGCAGGGTTCTCTGGACATCTGAATTCTGTGGTGAGGTAAAAAAACGGATCACTTCCTGTCTCCTGCTTAACACTGCCAGGTCCTGTGTAGGCCGCAGAAACCACTGACTGTCAGAAGAGAGGGTATCTCATGTGGGTCACCAAAAACAACTTATTTGGTTTCATTTTGTGTAACCAGAGTCAGGGGTTTTTCTTACCGTAGAAGTCTGGAGCCAAACTTGCACCTGCAGCGGTTCAGTATGCCTACATTGCACAAACAGAACAACTTTGAAATGGAAAATGTGTTAATGTCTGAATTGCTAACACCTGAGCTGCATACCATAAAGACTGAGTCCTTCCTTTTCACCTGAATGTAGCTTGTAGACTGATGGGTGCAGATCTGATTTGAAGATTTGCAGTACACTGTAACAAAAACAACACATATTTGTGTGCTCCTTCGTTATGTGTTTATATATACATATATGTTTAATTAATGTAATTCACCTAAAATTACTATTAAAAAAACAACTTTTAGAGACCACTGCAAAACAAAGAAGGCAAAAAAAAGGAAATCAATTAAGTTGAAGTGGGTGTGTTGGAGCAGGGAAATATATGAAACGTATAGGTCAGGGGGCTTGAAGATCAAGATCAAGAGCCACTGATTTGATTGGTGTGTTTGATTACATCCTCTGTATGATGGACTTTAAAAAGTGCATGCTTGTTAGAAATCTTGTTGGCCACCACCAGAGAGCATCTGTAGGTTTTATGGTTTGGTGACAAGCTTGACATGATTTATATTCTTATTCAGATCAGCTACCTCTATGACCATCTCTCCCAATGAGGATATAAGTTATCTAATATCCCTCTCTGGAAGTTTACAAGAGATGTAATAACAGTTAGTTTAAGAGTTACTGTATTGTTGCTGGAAGGCTTTTGAAAAAGTGTTGCTGGTATTCTCACAAGATCAGCCACTCACATTAGTAGACTGTATCTGAGTTGACTGCAGTGTTTTAAGCACCAACTTGCATTCCGTACAGTTCTCATTCAACCATGAATTCAACCACGGGAGGCTGAAAGCACGCTTGAATGCACCTAATGATTGATTTAAGACTTCAGCGTCTTTAAAAAGTATATACTGAACACTTACCTGTAGGTATCTCTGTCAATGTGCACCACACCTTTACTATATATGGAAGAAACAATGACTTCAGTAAAGGATTTTTCATTCAGACAAACTTGCTATGCCAATAATCTGTGCTAAAGTGAAGAGCAGTAAAGTCACTTTGAACTACTAAAAAAAAAAAAAAGTTTAAAAGCCCTCATCATGAAAAATATATTATCACTGTTGAATGCACGTGTAAGTGAGTGTCTTACAGAGTGTAGGCATGAAAGTGCAGGATTGGAACTCCAACACTGCTGTCTTCTAGCTCCACTCCCACTCTCCTCCTGTCCAGACATTTTAGTAGAGCACCCACTGCCCTAAGCTAAACAACAGATGCACACATGCAATCAAATGTAAGAAAGTGATGGATACTGCAGAGCCACAATCAGCTCCTACAAAACTATGAAGGACTGGATGATATATAGACATCTGGCTCACCATCAGAGGCGAGTCAAATGTAATGCAGGAGGAAAGGTAGGACATTTTGTCTCTTTCTGAAATGCAGGCTGGAAGGAAAGGCATATGGGCAGAGAGAAGCCTCTGCTTACCAACCTCCAAACCTGCAACAGATCCCCGTAGGGAAATTCAAATATTCAGTGTTGATGAACAATTAAGCAGCTTTTTGTGGAAAATAAAGAGATTTTCATACAAAATTCCTGATAGTGATGAAGAGATATGGATGTTGTGTGTGGGTGTTTGTTTACCAAAGTCAACGTTTGGATAAGTAACCACCTCTGGTGTGTAGTGTGGGTTGGACGCTGACATGCAAAAGAAAGAAGTTTAAAAAAAAAAAAAAGATTTTATATACATATATATATATCTGTGTGTGTGTGTATATACACACATACACACACATACATGTGCACACACACATATATATTGACTTGAGTAATACTTTTACACTTAAATGTCCCTTTAAAAAAAGCTAAAAAAAACGTGTATAACAGCAGTACAATCTTCCACTTATCACACGAAACAGCTACAGTGTCAAACATCCCTAATCTTACCCTTGACCCAAAAACAAGTTGTTCCACATTACATCTAAACAAAATACTCTAATGTGGTTTGTTTGATCGCTTCCTGCTTTCAAAACATACCGAGTTGCTGCAGGTAGCGAGCTACAGAACGCTCCATCTTTGCACTTGTAATGATTACATGGGGACTAATCTCCTGAATAACTGAACAACAGAAAAATTAGATAAATAAAGAGAGGAAAGACAAATATTAGTTTATAGACATACAAATAATTACATGTTTAAGCTTTCATAAGTTTAGGGTGAGACAAGGATGTTTTTTATAGTCTACCTCTAGCCAGCAGATGGAGATCATGGGTATCAGGAGTATCTACCATATAGTGCAAAGCGGAGTCCTTGCTGTCATAGAAGCAAAGGCCCATCTGCCCATGTTGCACTAAAACACTCAATAAAATCTACAAAGAAACATGTAAACATAAGAGTGTTAACTTTACTGCTGTAAATAGCCGTAATTCTACTGGAGGGTGTCACGTCTGCTTACTAAAGGTGACTCGTCCTCTTCTTCCTCATCTAAATTCCCTCCAGAGGTCCCAAATACTATTTCTCCTTCTCCTCTCAGAACTTCCATTGCTCTTGCAATCAACCTAAGAAGGATTAGAGATAGATAGTATTGATAAGTGATCTTGACTTTAAAAAAAAGGGACAAACTGACAGAGAAGGCTCTGTTCTGGGGATTGTTGTGGAGCCTCTAGAGCTCACTGTGCAAAGCAGGATGCTTCATATAATGAAAAACATATCAGACAACCCTGAGCGTCCTGTTCTCAGCATAGTGATTCAACAACAAAGTGTCTTCAGGCAGATTTCTTCAGATCCGCTGCAACACAGGAGATCCTTCCTGCCCACATCTATAACCATCTTTAATGACTCTTTGAAGAAACTTAAATGCTGACAGCCACGGCAAAATAAAGTTTCTCTAAATAAATAAAACATTATTGAACTGAATCTTGAACACTTAAGTGCTCATTTTAAGTTTTGAATATGTCCAATAGTCTTTATTATTTTGTATCCCATTCATTACTGTTATTTTTCTTTCTTTGCTCACTGCTATCAACATCATAAATGAGGAGATGCTTGATAAGTAAGCTGTATATTTTTGTCTTATTGAGAACATTTTTTAAGCTTTTTTGCATCAAGGTGTAATACAAAAAGCGGGATTGTGCAAGGTGATGAGGACAGTCAGATACTAAATGTTTTACTCATTCTAACTATTTCCAAACATGGTTGAACAATCACATTTTTATGAGGGGAAAATATATTTGCAAGCAGTAGAATTAGTGACACTGGATTGTGTGACATTAAAAAAATATGCCAAATTCTTACCCAAACACTGTTGCCTTGTCACCCACCATATATAAATATTAATAAGTCATGCTTGTTTGCTTTAGAAAATGTCACATTTTTTATTACACCTATCACAATATTATGAGGCAGCATAACAAATATTTATGCGATAGCATAAATATTCCAACACTATGCAGACCAGTGAAGTCGTACTGGTGGGTGAAACAAATTTGGAGTCCCACCGGAAACGAAGCTTGGGAAGCCAGTTCAATCAGACTCGACCGTTAATGTTTGTATTCACAAACAAAAACGCTAAACTACATTCTCTGTCCCTACATGCTTCCAATTTATTAAGCATAACATTTCAAACAACGTTTTTCTGTGTCTTTTTTCCTGTCGTGCTTAACAAGTTACTGGAAGGTTAATGAGCTAATTTTATCTTTTCGAAACTAATATGGCGTCCTTCTTCGCGGCGTTATTTCACGGGTAGATGAGCTGTTGGGCTTTTAATAGTAACGCCAAATAGCATCATTATAAATACATAATTATACATAATACGTAATATATATATTTGTAAAATTCCGTTTCATTTTACAAAGGATACCAGTCGAGTATAGATATTAATGTAGGTAGCAGGTGAACATTTGAACAAGAGGAACGACCGTTACCTGCGCCTGTCATTACAACTTAGCTTTGCCTTAATTTGCCTGGAAAAAAGTTATTGAAAATTGTCAACTTGGTGCATAGAGACATATGAAATCGAGAAAAGGTAGAACAAAGACTTTACCTTTGAGAAATTTAATCGTGCCGCCAAGAAACTAGTCTTGAGATTCTTGTCTCGGGTCCTGTTCTCTTAATCTATGGACGCTCCCTAGCTGTCGCTTAAATATTTAAATAAAAATTGAAATTTCATAGCTAAATTTCTTAAACTAATATAATGACTTTGATTAATCAGAATATTCATAATTGGATTCTGTTTTTTAAGTACCGAAAAATGTGTGCACTTATTGGAAAATATAGAATTTCTCATTTCTTTTTTATCCTTTCAGGACTGAGTAAAATAGGCCCTGGATTAAGCTGAATCAGTTATAGATAAAAGTTATAAGGATGGATGGAATGTGGGTCAAATATTTTCCAACACGTTTATACAAGACATGTTTCTTGTCAGGTAAGCAAAAACAAGATTATAAAAGCACCATGCTTCATGATAATTTGGTATGAGCTTTGGGATTTTCTAAGCAGGAAACCTCTACGCTAAACTGTAAAAGATCGGTTCTGACTTGTATTTCTAGTATAAGTCATTTATTATGTACAGATAAAAAATACTTTATTTTTTACATTGCTGCCTAAATACCCAGTTGTCCAGTTCATGTTCACAGATCACTTTCAAAATATTGCCCAATATTTTAACTTGTAATAAATAAGTCAAACAAAAAAAAAAACATTTATGTATTTACAACACATGTACATCAAACAAAATGACTCAGGCTTTGACGCACTGTGACACACTAAATAAAAATATCCCACGGGGTGTGAAAATTAGAAACAGGAAAGCAAGTAGTGATGGAGTGCAGGTGGGAGAGGTAATTTGTCCATTTGATTCAGTCTTTGCTGCCCCAAACACTGACGAACTGACAGTCCACATAAAGCCATAAGGCAAGGCGGAGTACCTGAGAAAGAAAGATAGAGAAAAAATACAATATTATTACCTTGTGTTTTACATTATATGGCAGATTTTTATGTAAATGTGTGATACCCACGTGTGGTGCCGTTCAGATAGCGTAATCGTATGGTGGCTCCTCCTCTCACACTGCTGACCGCTGGAAACAGTGCCACCCCACGAGGAAGGTCCTTAAAAGCTACTCCAAGAAAGTTGCCATCAACCACGAACCCCAGAGTCCCAGCATCAGCATCCAGGACCAGCAAGACACACTCAGGTATGAGGAAAGGAGCCTCTTCCACCTTTGTGTTCGGTGACGTGGAGGACTGCACCCTCACACCCTCTGCAGCCTCAGAGTTACACCTACCTGGGTAACTCCCCAGAGTTTGTCCACCATGCCAGAGCTGATTGCTTTTAAGCTCCCATCCCCAAGACTGCAAGTTTCCACCCACCAGCACATTGTACCCCGAGGCCTGTAGAGGACAATCCTGCTTTGAAATTCCCATGACGGCATGGCTGCCTCTGTGTTGGGGACACCACTTCACCTCCCACACATGTAGCCCGCTTTTCACTCCTATCTCAGCTCTCACTCCATCGCTGCTGAGCTCAACAGGTGTGCGGGTCACTACCTGTTTGCAGGGCGACAGCAGGAAGTGCGGAGAGCAATGGACCGAGCTCCAGTGTGAACGTCCGTCTCCTGGGGGAACTGGGGGGGAGTTCAGCGTAAGTGCAAGGCGTGAAGAGGTTTGGACTGCCAGTGGAGGAAAAGCTGATGACGATGAAGACGTGTCTGCTGCCCTGCTGCTCAGCCATGCAGAAAGTGAGAGACCCATTGGTACAAACTGCAGTCGGTGTGTTGAGAGAAGAACTGAGGAAAACAGACATAGAAACACTTGTTTATGAAAAAGGTCATGAGTTCAAGAATAAGAAGTCACACATGTTAAATTTCACATAAATAATCAGAGGCTTATTTGTGGAAAAGATGAGAAAAACAACAAAATCATGCTGGATAGATTATGAAGGAACAATATTCAGCCTATCAATGTCAATCAGTATCTTTATAGTGATTACATATTCATCTAGAAATCCATGTGCAGTTAATTTCTGGTGGAGCAAACTTCATATATAGACTATATAATGATAATGCTTTTAATAAATTTCTATAATGAGTCCCATTTTACACAAGTAGCTGTTGGAAAAATTCAATGAAGTACAAAGTGCAATATTTTCATACTTAAGAACTTTTAGCTACAGAACTTGGGTATGTTTCCAAAACTGGATTAGTTGCGCACATTGTTGGAGGATAATCTCGAGAAACATTAGGAGTACAAGCAGAAATTAATAAATTCTTCGCACATCTAAAGGTGCTCCATGTCACTTCACCTGTTGGAGCAGTACAACAAACGATGCCCTTGGAACTGAATAAATAAACAAATTTAAATAAAAAATCTTACCAGCCTTGTATGGTCGGTTCGGCAGTTTGAAAGCATAATGTTTTCAGTCACCCCCTGCCTTATAAAAAAGTGTCTTATCAGGTATCCTTTGGGTTTTATCTCGGCTCGGTAACGTAACTGCTCCGTCTGACCCAATTTTTGGTGTCGACCTCCGTGACGGGAACACACAGTTTATCACTCCAGTCTGACGCCATTCACAGCCGGAGTGACAAGGACGACAGATCCATGACGTGTTTGTAAACAGATGGAGTGGATGCAGAAACGAAATGACGCTGGTTTGATTATTATTATTATTATTTACATCTGTGTGATGCATGTCACGAATTTGCTTATATAGGTCTTCATCAGTCTTATCTCTCTCTCTTTTTTTATCGCGTCCTGTAATGTATGTAAACATAGATGGCGAAGCATATGAAAAGGACCAGACTTGGACTTTTTACTAATAAGAAGAGAAAAATAAAATAAAATCCAAAGCGACTCATTTTTCAGACGCAGGCGCATCATGAGGGGAAAAGGGAAAATTTATACCCTGTGTATGTCTCGCAGGCTGCTATCAATTGAAGCGCCTACTTTTGGATTGCCTCAGTTAGTTTTTAAATGGATTAATTTGCTACCAGGATTAAATCTTAAAAGAGCATACCTTTTAGTCATGACCTATTGTCTTTATTAAGTTCTTAAAACCAACCTGTTCAACCACAGAGAGTGGTTGCAGCTCCTTCACAACATTTCAGTGATGCTCCTTGTTATATCCATGGCCCTTTGTGCATCACCGATTTGAAATAGCAAAATAATTAAGATGATTAAGTGTATAACCTGAATCTAGCCTTAATCAGAACACCAGTGTTCCTTTAATAGTTCACACAAAATGGTTACTATATTCAGTCATATTCATATTTCAGGTTTGAATAACTATATATTTTTGTGTTATGTCATAAATAATTTGCTGAACATATAGAAGGAAAACTGCAACAAAAATATTGATCTCATCACGTTAGTATCGATCCAATACAGATACCATTTGCTAAATATTGCTAAATATAATGTGTATGAGAACCATAGTAATATTAAAGAAGAAATAAAGATTTTCTCACTAGTGTCACATATTAGAAGACAAGCCATGTATGACACTCTGGAGGCACTGGTGATAGCTGTGTTCCAGCACTGACGGTAAGACACTACTGAGGGCTTCATTACCCATATCTAAAAGCAGAAGAAGAGCAATGATGAAGGAGGGTGTTAATGTTTTATTCCCTGTAAGGAGAAAATAACAATGCATTTTTTTATTTTATTTAGGAGTTTGTTGATTGATGCACTATATGTGATCTCAAACTGGACAGTCAACACCAGCACATAGCATGCTTGCTTTATAGAGGATTCACTAATATAGTAAATATTACCACACATATTATGAATGCACTGCGATGGACTGGCGACCTGTCCAGGGTGTACCCCTGCCTTTCGCCCAAAGTGAGCTGGGATAGGCTCCAGCAG
>JBAMYA010000008.1:10037451-10076680 GCA_037176975.1 Arrhamphus sclerolepis
AAAAACACACCATCAACTGTATCTAAGTGTTCAGACCCTCTGTTATGACACTTCTGCACTGGATCTCTGCTGCAACTCACTGCAATAGCTTCAGCCTGAGGAAAGGTTTTTCTCTTACATGGGCTTGAGGTTTATTTGTATTTATTTAATTCTAAGTAAAGTATCAAAACAGAATAAAACATTATTGGGTTCTCACCAATCTTATAAATTAGGCAAATACAACCTCAGATGAACCTCAAAGCACATGATGTGTTACTTTGTGTGACAGTTTATTCAGGAATAACTTAGCAAATATTCAGAAGGAAGAAAGCATGAAACACAAAGCACATCTCATGAATCACTTGCTTTTAAAGCAGCCATAATTTCAAATAACTGTTTAATGTCCAACCCTACTTCCAATGAAGTTGGGACATTGTTAAAACGTAAATAGAAACAGATTACAATGATTTGCAAATCCTTTTCCAACCTTCATTCAACTGACTACACTACAAAGGTAAGATATTTAATGTTCAAACTGATAAACTTTATTGGGTTGTTTTGCAAATACTCACTAATTTTGAATTTGATGCCTGCAACACGTTCCCTGTGTTATATTATCCTTGTATTGTTGCACCGAGATCTAGCTTCAAGATCGTCATATTTATTTTCCAGTTTGACAAACTCGGCAGACAAGAGTTTTGTCGCAGCCTGGAGGGCAACAATATCATCCGTGTACGCAGAGAGCGAAACTTCAACTTCACTCACAGAGCCCTTCAATGAAGAAACTTCAGCCTGTGTATTCATGATGGCGGCTGAAAGTTCAGTCTTCACCGACTGAAGTTCAGTTTTGATTGTAGATAAGCTATCATTTAGAGCATCATGGAATTCTGCTTTAAAGATAGCCGACATTTCACTCCAAAGGGAAAGAAGGAGCTCCGACTTAAACCTAGACATCATATCTGAGTTTAAAATCGAGGCGGCATCGCTCTTTCCTGCAGAAGAATCATCTGAGGAGGATGTCGATGACTGTCGGTGTAAAGTGGAGGGATTTCCACAAGCCTTTTGTTTAGGAGACATTTTCCAGCTTGTATGATATATTATTTTCACCAAGAAGAAATTAAAAATGAGTTATCCTGAAATTGAAAGCAGGAGCACAAAGAGAACACGTCTTACGCTATAGACACCACACCGGAAGTCTTATTGCACAACATCCCAACTTCATTGGGGTTGTATAGCGTCATACATTCTGTATAACTGACTCATATGCTTTTATTCAGTTCATTGAGGTTTGTGGGCATTTTCTTTATTCACAGCTTTAACAGAGCCTTTCAGCTGGATTGAAATTTGTATTTTTTCTGAGTTGCTGCAAAACCTTGATCCTTTTGTCTTTCATACTATTGCAGATTTATTGGTGAGTTTGTGATCACTGTTCTGTTGCCTAATTTCAGTCAGTTCATAGGTTTCAGTCTCTCCTGGTTTACTTCATACCTCTCTGGATGTTCTCAGTTTGTTCAATTAAACATTAATTCAATTTCTATTCCTGACCCTCCCCTGCCATTAGTGGTGTGCCCCAGGGCTCTGTCTTTGAGCCCCTCCATTTTTTTTTTTAATCATTTCTTCCCGCTCTTTAGTATCTTCAGAAAGTGTGGTTCATTCCCACTGCTATGCGGATGACACAAAGCTCTACTTCTCCTCCCAGCCTACAGCCACTCGTCCTCCTTTCTCTGTTCTTGACTGCTTACAAGAAAATGAAGCCTTGTTTTCTCACAACTTTCTTAAACTTCAACAAAACTGAATTACTTCCCATTTGTATCAATTAACACTTTCCAGATGTAACTCCACTGTCTCTCCCTCCTCTCAGGTCAAGAATCTGGGTGTCATCCTTGAAGTGCCCTTTCTTTCACAGCACATAAATATCACCTGGTCTGTTTACTTCCATCTCTGTAACATCAACTGCAACTGTCCATCATTCACCCCAAACAGTACTGCCGTACTAGTTAATGCTCTCAGCACATCCCATCTCATTTATTTTAATGCACTTCTCTGTAGTTTACCACACAAATCCGTCCTTAAACTTTAACTGATCCATAACTCAGATGTGCATTATTTACTGAAGCCCATCCACACAGCACACAACCCCATTACTAAAACAAGTCTATTAGGTTCCAGGAGCACATGTATCTATTTTACAATCCTGCTCATACATTCAAAGCTCTCTATAACTAGCTCCCCTATATTTCCCTGAGCTTCTTGAAAACCCCCCTCCCACCCTACCCACACATCTTCTCTCCACTCCAACTGTCTGCTTCTCCACTGTGTGACTTAGATCCTATTAGCTGCTCTGGTCCCTAGCTACTACTACCTACAAAGGAAAATCTACTCCTGGCTCCAACCATGTGTGGAGCATAAATAAGGAGTGCATATAAAAATTGCTGTCATTCTCAGACTATACAATATTTATGCACTAAACAGATTGTTGTTTTCACACTATACAGCCACCTTTAAAACAAGTGTTGTAAAGATGCAAATAAATTAGATATATGACACATTTGTTTATTTATTAACAAGCATTTTTGCACATCTAAGGTTCAGATGATGTTCCTCAAAATGTCAGTGGGTTTATCAAATTAAATTGATATGCTGACAGACACTTGGGCCATTACAGAGCATACAAATGGTGTCATGAATGCATCGTTGTTGTGCATAGAGACCATCAGTGGCACCCTGCTCAATAAACCCAGGAAGATGTGTAAAATAATATTTGACACTTATTACATTATTATAATTAAATGTTTTCATTCAACTGGCATTTGGATTCTAGTTAAATTAATTTCCTTTGCCTCTAGGTTGTTTTATTGGAGCTACAAAAGCTGTATCAAGTTTCCGTATCAATAAAATAACATTACAACCTGATCTTTGAGTTTGCCGTTGGACCACTAACCTCTTCATATGGATGTGAGTGTGGTATTACTTATTTACCAAAAAGGTTTTGAGATATTATGAGAATCAAGCAGTAGTCTGCAACTTTCCATCTCTTTAGTGGTCCCTGGGTGGGGTGTATGCTAATTAATCAGCTTCAGCACACTCCCATTCTGCAATCAACTGGAATTCATTAATATACACACACGACTATGTTGCATTTGTGAATCTGGAGGAGGTTTTATAGCAAAGAGGTAATTTATGTACAAATAAAGATTTATGAGCATTTTATGAATGTTAACACACACCTGAATGCTCCAAACAAGGAAACTGCTACTTTCACAGATGTGATCACAACTATTTTATCATTTTAAGATCTGGTAAGGACTAAATGTCCTGATATTTTAAAACAAAAGACAAATACAAAATTGGCAATTCTTTTTCATGTGACTGTCTCAATCTTTCAAAGATGTATAAGAAGGACTCATATGACCTACTGAGAAGTCAAGCAAGTGTGTTCAGAGGTAACAGAGAAAATGAAAACACATTCATGAATGGTAATTTTGAAACAATTTATGTCCAGCTCTGTAATGCTGTGCAAAATTGTCTTCAAATGGTAATGATGAACTGTACCTCTGTGCCTGGTTTACCATCGGCCTCCTGTGATGATGGACCATGGTAAAACAGGCAACAGATATTCATCTCTGCTTTCACCTGAAAGGTTTTGTTTCCTCTTGTACCACGCACCATCCAGGGGTGATTTCTCCTCAGCAATCTCATCTTCTTCCTCTAGCAACACCTCCTCTGCAGAAGAACAGAGAGAGGGAGAGAGAGAAAAGATTTTCTATGAATTTATCACATTTTTTGACACAACTGACAACCATTCTAACGGTGCCTCAGAGATGAGCCTAACCTGCTTTGCAGATCCACTCTAAGTATCCCGTAAGCTCTCTCTCAATCTGCTGCTGTCGCCGTAGCTTTAGGAACTCCTGCCTCTTCTCCACACGCTCACGCTCTTTTGCAAATTCTCTGTTGAGAGAGAAGGTTTTACACACAGAAGAGCTTGCATTAATATCTTTTTCATATGCAAAAGTTCTGATGAAGGAACGTCCATGTTTTCCATGCCTTGCCATCTAAGTTTGAAGGCGCTGATCTACATTTATTGTCAGAAACAGACAGACTTGTGTGACAAGTTTTTATGTTGTACCATACCATACCAATTTTATTCATAGAGCACTTGAAACACCCACAGGACCAAAGTGCTGTACACAATCACATAAAACAAACATGATCCAATCATAAAATCAACAAGCGGAATAGAAAATATTTTTTTTAAAAAGGGTAAAAGAAGAGGATAAAAGCTGTACCCACTGCAAGTTAAAACAAAGAAAGGTAAAAAAAAAAAGGTGAAAAATGTCATACAAGATATAGGATATTACTGAATATTTCTGAGACTTCTGGACAGAAATATACAGATGTGGAAACACAAAAGGCACACTAGACCTTATTATATTATATAGAAATATAATAGATGTAGTGCATTGTTTAGGGTGACTTATTAATGGATTTCCTCTGGGTATTCTTGTCATCTTCTTATTTTACAGACTAATTGAAATGGATGTGATTTTAGTATTATTTATTTATTTATTTTAATTATTACAAAGTAGAAAAAGGAAAGATTCTCGCTCCACAGAACTTTAAGAGGAGACGAGATCATCAAAAATCACAATCAAGCCAAGTCAGGATCTAATTTCAATATATTAAAGCAGTTAAAATAGTTTCTAGCGTGAAAAATGCACTACACCCTTCTTATTCAAGGAGAGCACGAGTTACCTACATGCTCCACGAAAGGTGAGTGATTTCATCCTGTAAGAGACTTGTTCACTCAGGACTTCTCTGTATTTGTCTGCAGTGACTCCTCACGCTATGGACGTGGAGTGGATGTAACCAGGGCGTTCCCTTCAGGGATCACCACAGAAAATCATCTATCTATCTATCTATCTATCTATCTATCTATCTATCTATCTATCTATCTATCTATCTATCTATCTATCTATCTATAAACTTTGCATCTTCTTCTTCTTCACACCATCTGACTTCTTGTTCTCTTTCGCTATATGCACACATCTCCTATTTGGTCTTCTTCTGGGCCTCCTGCCGGCCGGTTCCAACCTTTATAGTCACTGACCCGTGTCTGAACATGTCCAAAACATCTCATCCTCAGTCGGATACCCCCCTGCCACAACCCTCTGCGTGTATCTGTACCTTTTCTCAATGCAGGGGCCAAAGGTTCATCATGTTCTTCCTTTAATGTGTCCCTCATTTGGAATTTTGAGCTCTTACAATCCTATTTTGGAACATATATATATTTCATTCCTTTCTTGCCAACATACAAATAACTACCACTCACATGTCTATATGTTTAATATGGAGCAACACACCATTACCATAACTTTTCTCTATGAAGCACACACAAACACACACACCAACAAAAAAAGAAAGAAAAACTATTACTATCTCAAGAAAACAATTAATCAGTTGTTTCATCAGCACAACACAAACCTATAAGCAGACGGTATGTGCTTTGTTATGGTAGGTTATGTGGTGTACTACGTCTGAGTCTCCACTAATCTCATCATAAAAAAGACAATAGATGAAAGGAAAGAAGATCACACAAGCAAGATCTAATATGCTATTTGAGACCAAAGTAAGGGTGAAACCTATACATGATACTGAATGTATTATGTATCAACAAAGGCTCCAGAAATCAAAGTTAATGAAGATGGCAATAAGGAAGATATGATGGCAGTTATTTCAGTTATTTTGAATTAAAGATCAAGAAGACCACATTTGACCACTGCTTGCAGACATCTAGAATTTGGTGCTATGATAACAAAGATGCTAAAGCTACCAGCATTTAGCCTACCATCATCCAGGTGAAAGCAAATCAAAAGTCCTTTATATAAACATAAAATACTGCACTGCAGGTAATCAAAACAGAAACAAAAAGCACTACAATAGAACGAATAACTAAACTATCTCTCTCTCTCTAGATACACACACACACACACACACACACACACACACACACACACACAGGAATTATATGGTATTGAGAAAGAAATTTTGTCTAGAAATTATCCAATTAACCAATTGCACAGAGAATTTCTTTGTAGATTGGACTTCTGTTTATTAACGACTGAAAAATAGACCAATTCTAATTTTTATTCTCATTACTTGTGGGTAAAATTGAATGAGGTGAAAATTGTTTTGAATGCAGTTTGACATAACCGTAAGAGATTTTTTATGTATGTAAAAGTAACTTCAGGGTTACAGTTAGCTACAGATGCACCATCTGACCATCTGGTGATCCGATTCTGACTGGTATTGGTTGCTGAAATTAGCTAGTTTTGTTTTTTTCACTCTGCACATACACGATATTCACAATGTTATTTATTTTATGTTAGTTGTCAGTAAATGCATCAGCTCTGAAGCTTTACCATACTGAGAAATCCAAATTTATTTTCGCAATCAGTAAGCACATTGCAACGATGCATGTTTTTCCACTGTGAACATGGACTAGCAAAGAAAGAAACTTGTAAGTCAAATTAAAAAATAAAGAAAGGGAAAAAAAACAACAACTTTTGGAGTAATAACCAAAACATTTAAGACAACAAACTTAATCCATCTCTTAAAACGGGATCTCCCCACTGTGCATGCTCAATGTTATGAAGTTAACAAAACTTAATTAAGAGGCAAAAAATAAAAACAGTCGAGCCTGCTGCCTTCCTGTCTTTCTTTGCTGGTGAAGATAATGTCTGCTGTTGGTTATAGTCTGAAAGAAGAAAATCAGGATATGAAAATTGCAATTAATGCATTTCTGGCTGTAACCATGCAGTTCAGATATCTTTCATCCTTAAAGTGAATGTTGTGAACGTAGACCTTAAACAAACATTGAAAAGTGTACATGTGAATAAAGAAAAGGAAATTTGAGCTTGCTTTCACTGAGAATGGTCAGATGTTCACATGATGAGGGTGGATGTATGCTGCTTGTACACAAAATATATTTTCCTATTTGGATGCAAATTTACTGGGGATTTTCATATCATGACCAAGATGGATGAAGACCTTTAATACTGACAGTGGTACTAAAACAAAAGGTAGCAACAAGGATTTTTTTGTTTTGGTAATGTGAGGTATCTATTATCTACAGCTTACAGTCACAGCAGCTACAACACTATAAGGGGGTGTGAAGTGTGCAGATGTATCACAGTCCTCTCAGGCAAGTTTGTGCAGTAAATGGAGATTTGTCAGAGTGTACCCTTTAACCACAACAACAGTCCCACGCAAAAATTGAAGACTTTATGAATCACAGTAATATTTGCATCTCAAAGTTCAAAGTTGTCATATCATAGTAGCTAACATGGAGCTGTATTAGCTTTTACCCATCACCTTTATTTATCATCACAGGCATCACACATCACTGTCATCTCTGCTTATATTCATGACTGACCTACATTTGGACCACTCCCAACAGTTGTGTGAATAGTAGGAATATGGATTTAAACGTACAACTTAAACTCAAAATCAGAAGTGGAGGAATATGTAGTAGTGGGCACAGGTTTTACTTTTAAGTAGTGGTTAGTCTTTGGCTATATTCTTCACGCTCTGCTTAAGCTAAAAATGGGATATAAATTCATGAATAATTACCAAGGTTGTGGCACTTTGAGGCCTGGCCTAGGCTGGCCTGCCTCTTTCTTCCATCGCCATTCCTTTCTGGCATTCACTTTGCCTCAGATTGACCTTCGAATGTCTCAGAGGGGTTGTGTTCAGGTCGATGCTGAGGATTTCTCCTGGTCTGCCCAGCAAAGGGCTTGGATGAGAGGAGCCAGACAGACAATCTACCCACAGATATAGATCTTACTCACATTACTGCCCCCCATTATAGGCATGGCGTTGCATCTCCAACAGACAAACATTTTGCTGAAGCTGGGCAATGGCTTACAGGAAGAGGACCAATTAAATCACATTGTCACCAGCTAGCCAAGTTTGAGTCTGATTCCAACATGGTGATATAAGGGCATGCATCAGTGCAACTTTGGGAGGTGCACATCAGATCACGAGAAAAGGCGAGTCTTGTTTTAACAAGAGAGGAGAACTTGTTGGTAAGTGAACAGAGTGAATTTGTTCTTGAACTTGTTGATATAACCCAGTTACATCCTGGTGAGTTAATGGGATTGACAGTCACAGTGTGATTTTACTTTTAATCCACATGAGGGAAAACAGCAGGATTAAGACCTATTTGTGACTAGTTTCTTTGCTTGTAATAGCACAGCTAGTTTGACCAGGAAATTGTGAATATTTTGCCTTTGCAGCCATGTACTTCATGCTGTGGCTTGTTAAGGAGCTGTTTTGCCATTTGTATGTCCCTGTATTTGGATTGATTTTTTTTTTTCTCCCCTCGGAAGATCAACACAGTAGTTCTGCATCATGTATCACTTCAACACTTAATTGCAATGTAACCCTAACAAACAAACATAAAGATTTCATGGTACAACTTTTATTTACCTTTTGGATAAAAAGGAAAAGTTAAACAGTTGATTAATTTTACAAAAAATATACAACAGATTTCTCTCTGAAATCATAATGGTTCACTCAAATGTGTTTATGAAAACATTTCTGAATTTCTTTCTTAATTTTAGATCAACAGTAAGTTTTAATGTTTTGTCAGCTTGATAAAGCATTTCGAACCTTAATGTCTTGCGAATGAGGGGTTGCCAACTTAATGCCTTGCTTCTCTAAATGCATCATGGAACTTCCAGAATGCATTACACAGCTCTTACATATCAGTGACTGGGAAGTGTGGAACTCACGGACAATGTGCATGCATACCAACCAACCAATACAGTGCTGTTGTTAGTCGTGAGGCCCGAAATAGCTTGATTCCTGAGAGAAGGAGCAATTATGTCCCTTAGTTATGAGAACAGAGGAGCTTCTTCTCTGGCATAATGAAAACAGCTGTGTGTCACTTGAGTTCAACTGAGCTTGGCTCTTACGCTACAGTCTTCTGAGTCTTAAGTCATTTTTATCTCAGAAATAGAAAAAGCATTTTATTTTCTAGCGCAGATGTTTGCTGTTTATCTGAATGGAACAAGAGGGAAAAAAAGATAACTGTTGCCTTTTTTCAGTGTTTGAAGAAGTTATTGAACCTAGAAGAAAAAAAACAGTGTTGGTGGTAAAAGTTTAAAAGGCATATATGGTATAACTCTCATGACACACCACATTTCTTTGTTGCTTACAGAAGCAGTATTCAAAATGCTTTTTGTTAAAAACAAAAAAACATTTGTACGTAATTATTTAATTACAGCATTTTAACGGACAAGTCTCCATGTGTTTATTGTCTAGTTCTCTTCCACTGTTCTCACATGATTTCTGGGTCTTTTTGTAATTAACCATGTGCTTCTGCTTGAGATCGGCAAATCGCCCGTTTGATGTTGCATTCCACTTCTATAGTGTTGAAATGGTTTACCAGACTGACCTATTATTTATTTGTCATAACACTTAAAATCAACAACTTTGTTTTTTTCCTCCAAATATAATCCCAAGAGCTAGAATGTTTTACTTTTGAGTGGAGTTATCTTAAAGTTTTGCTGTTTGTAAGAAAATTGCAGATGAGCAGTTTGTCCTCCTTATTTATTTGTTTATTTGTTTATTTTTTTGGTCAGTTAATCAAGGTAATGACACAGTATATTCAGAGGTACAGGAGTCTCAGGTTGCAGGGTTCTCCCCACCATATAACGATGGTGGCGTAGCTTCCCATCTCTTCACCCACTCACTGCTATCGAGGCACCGATAAAGTTGGCCGATTCTTCATTTACTCGAGTTAATGGTCCGAATTTTCCTACTGAATCACAAGTCTGACATCTCCACTAATTTTAGTCCTCTAGCTGCTAACGCTAAGTACATATGGCATGAGTGAGAGCAGACAGCGGCATAGTGGAAATACCGCACAGCCAGCGGAGCTGAGATGGCGTCGGCTCCGCTGGTTGCGTTGGCTCCATCTCAGAGTCGGCTCCGCCGGCTCTGCTCACCACTGGCTCCACGATTGCTGAACCAGGTGAGTTATAGACTCGCTGACTGAGTGTGTAGCACCGGCGGAAAGCCGTTGATCTTCAATCCAGTCATTGATTTAAGTGAATAATAAACCGGAGCTGTCGCCAACGACAGGAAATGACGTGTATTTTTCAAATGACCATAACGCTTTGACTGATTGCGCTATCGATGTGATTCCAATGAGTTCTGAAAGGTGAGAAGTTCAGCATTGCGTTGATATATGGGAAATTACATTTTATTTTGTTTGGATTATTTATTTGTTTTTTTTAAGGATGTAGGCATTTTTGTCAGCATCTTTAATGCTCGTTTGAAAATATTTATAGTTTTTTTTTATATAGCTATTTAATTAATTATTATTATTATTATTTTTATTTTATTTTTTTTTTTAGCTTTTTTGATATTTATATTCTTTGTTGTTGTCTTTATTTATATCTTTAGCACATTCCTAAATTGTTAATGTTGCATTTTACACAGTTGTTATTTGTGGTAGAATTTAAATTACAAAAGAAAAAAAAAGGAAATGTAGTGGGCGGAGCCAGGGGGCACTGTAGGGGTGTGTATTGGCGAGTACCTCACGATACGATACGTATCACGATACAATAGTGTCACGTTATGATACCATAAGTGTGTTGCGATATGATATCGGAAATGCACCCTCCTATATAGGCAGCAGCAAGCCATACTGCAACGTCTACAGGAGTGGAGGTTGTATTTGTTTTGGCTGATGTTCGCAAACTATTTAAACCATGTTCTGTTTTGTTTTTATTACTCCTTCAAAGTCTTTTTTAATCAATAAATGTCTTTAAAAAGTTTTTTTGTGAATTCTTTTGCCCATTTTTTGAGATAACTTAACTTTAACATTTCACACACCCAGCAAAATGAAGAAACTAATTTTTACATGTTATAGATGCATTAAACTGTGAAATAACAAAAAGGATCTTCTGTTTGAATCTTCAGCAACATATGAACAATGTAGGTGAACAGGCCCAAAGGTTTGCCTCGACATTTTTTGACTCTACTATGTCGGTATTAATAATGCTACTCATAAAACAATTATTTTGAATGCGTGTTTGATAATGAATGCCACTTGGCAGTATAATAAGAGATAACAGGGACCTGAGAACTGTTTCAGGTAAACACTGAATTCAAATTTCTATAAAGTATATTGTGTATTTCTTTCATTCTAAACTGAGTTCTTTATGTCTTTATGAACTCGTGCCTTGCAAAAACCTGTAGAAAATGGGAAGGAAAAAAAACGCAACCAAACGACAGTCAAAACTTCCAGGAGAAAAAAACCCGATTATTTAGAACCATGAAAATACTATAAGCCAAGAAGACACTACTAAACACTGCTAAAACACTCACTATTTGCTCTCTATCATCTGCTGTCTCTACCGCTGATCCTCTTTTTTACCCTCCTGAAACACTCAACACAGCATGAGCACTGCTGCCACTAACGTAATGTACCGTATATCACCGTAAAGCTGCTTCTCAGCTTTCAGAATCTGTTTGAATTATGTCGCTAGCGTGAACGGTTGAAGAGTTACAGTAATTCTAAAAATGAATGTCATTTTCTGTTGCCAGTGACAGCATCCGTTTTTAAAGAGTAATAATTGATATTTGGAGTCAGAAATCGATGCAGTATATTGTGAAAGTGGGTATCACTATATGTCGCCAGATCAGTATTTTATATATACCATTTTACCTATACCACTATGGTCTCAAAAGCTGGGGAGGACCCTGGGTTGTCTCTTTTGTTGTTTGACTGTCCATTAATCCTTGTTTCAGGTGTCCTGGGAATACCCAAATAAATCACTCTTTTGCTTTTTTCTTAAAAGGATTTTTTTTGCCTTTTGCACTGAAATCATTAGTTGTTTTCACTTTTACAATAAGTTATCCTGTTATTTGAAATAATGGTTAATTTCCACTCATTCTTAAACTAAATACAACTGTTTTTCAGCAAAGACTACTATTACTTTGTTGTAAATTAAAATGATTATTGGTTACAGTTATATCTTACACTAATTATTGTCTAATTGAGTTGCTTTGGCACACCCATTCTCTTCAGAGAAGTAATTAAATTGGATTAAGTAATTTAAAAAAAATGCATATCAGGGAAGCATACCAAACTTTTGGTTGTTGCAGCTGCACAGACGCATTAAGCTGGTAATTTGTGACAAACCACTGATTATAGTCAACCAGTGAATGCTAGTGTGCATGCTACTATTTACTAAGTGTACAAACAGGCCTTCAGCTTCCCCTGCTGTTTTTGGAAGAACCAGATCATTTCACACACCCAGCAGAGGCCATTTATTTCTACTTCCTGACTCCCCAGTTAAATAATGCTGAATGAATGGCTTCTCTGATACTTAATTCAAGTCGTGGAGGGGAAGACAATATGTATACATTCAGTCTGTCATCCGTGTTTTCTGTGCTCTGAGTGTATCTATTTCTGCTTGCATCCAAACACACAAGCACCCTGCTGCTTTGTCGGCTGTCACTGGGTTTATTTGGTCTGAGATGGCAGCATCGGTCAGGCAGTTCTTTGATGCCTTTATGCTCCATATGGTGCTCAAAATACAGATAGGAAATCAGTTAGTAAGAGGCAGATACGGGGGGGGGGGTTATCTGTAGAATCATGGTTTTGGGTTCTGTGGCCGATGATTTCCCCCTCTCTTGTATGTTGGAGCAGAGACTCCCAGCTTGTTTAACGATGATGTCACCTCAGTTCTGATTTATTGGATGAGGACTGGGAGGGGACTGTTGAATTTGTCTATGTGTGTGTCAATCTCGAGTCTCCCACGAGAGTTTTTTCTTTTTAAGTGAGCACAGCTGGTACCCCTAGCAGCCTATCAGTGGGAGTGGGATGGGAAGTAAGGTTATGATCTCTCCAACACACACACTCGCAAACATACAATGAGTCTTAAGGCAGTGAAGAGTTTCTGTCAAGGGGAAATCCAGTCTTGTTTCGCAATCCTCTGCTGTGACAGTAATATAATAAAAGACAGGAATGAAGTAAAGGTTTCAAGCAGATTTTCACACCAGAAGATAATCATGTGTTCTGTTTTGAGATTGAATTTTTCTCTGCCAAATCCCGTCTTGCACAAAACAATCTTTTGGCCCAGTTTTTAGGTGGGGCCTGCACTGGAGCTGAACTCTCCTCTTCAGATCAGCGCAGTGGTTTCTCTCTGACCGAAGGATCCCTAAGTGGAGGGGGGGGTTATGTGTTTTAACATGTGTCATGGAGGGTGAGGTTTCAAGGAAGAGTTATGACAAATTTTAGTTTCAGTGAGTATGGGGGAGGTGGTCATGTCTGAGAGAGAGAGAGAGGTGGGAAAACCTTTCAGCTGTAATTGAAAGGTCACCATGGGTCAACTTGCAGCCAGTGATGAAACAGGCCCAGGTTTTCATGGGTGCAAAGATGAAGGGCCAGTGTGGCTTTGTGTGTTTGTGAAAATAGAGTATTTTACTGCCAAGTTGGTTTTTATCATTCCTTTCGGATATGAAGATAAAAATGTGTTTTTGTGTGGTTCCAACATGTGATGTGCTGGAAGTCAAAAAATATGTACTGCCTAACTTAAACTTCTTTCAACTCTCAAGGGTGGAGTTAGAAATAGCATTCTTATGACATGTCCACACTGAGATTTTGAGAATTTTTGTTATTCTAACTACACTGTATTTTTAAGGTGGCTGTAAGATGCCTTGGTTGGTGTTCGATCGGCAGTTGCCATGGGTTACATGTGAACCCTTCAAAGATATGGTTTACAAGGCAGATTACAATCAAATAGCTTTTTTTATTTTTATTTTATTTTAATATCAATATCCAAGTTAAAATTTGTAATGTGTGACCTCTTATTACTGATCATCCCATAGTGTGAACTCGATAAAATCACAATGCAGGCATATTTAATGTGCATAATACACTAAGGACACAGAAAACCATATAATCAGAATAAATGTAGAACACTTTGTTGCAGAATATGCTACATATTTATTTTAAAATCACTTTGTAAAAATACACTCTTTTTGCGATGTGTAACCACTCTGTGCAACCATTTTATATTCTTAGCATAATTTTAAAAGGTTAAAACTATTATATGAAAGGCTTTTGAGTACATTTTTTATATTATTCTTTAATTATTCATTGCTTCACATCTATCAATATTTAAAAAAAACATATTGTGTGATGTTGACATGTAAATTATGCAAAAAAAAAAAAGAAACCAAACAATGATGCTACAATGATGATATTTGTTTCAGGTTAGAGAGAAAATCATGCAAATTTCGCTCCAGGTCTGAGGGGTAGATACATAATTTGCATCCAATTTGGAACAGGGTAGAGAAATAACTTTGTTTTAAAGACACTTTATGTAATGAAACCACTCCGGACCAGATGTGGCCATCATTACTCACAGAAAGTTTTCTTTTTTGTTTGTTTTTAATCACTGTTTCGCTACGACTTCAGATTGTGTTTTTGTAATGGGAAACGGTGTTGGTGGTGATGAGACGGTCCGTTTGTCCTCATTGCATGAAGCTTATCCATCGTGTAGCCTGACTAGCGTCACACACTACATGATCTGACAGCAACTTGGTCACCCAACTGGTATCAACAGGTTTCAGCGTATGAGGCATAAACATATGCAAAATACAAGTTGTTTGTCTGAAAATGGACTGAAGGGGGAAACTGTGCCGCCACTTTTATTTGCTGTGATTTGTTCAGAATGCAAATGAAAAAGAAAAACACAAGTGAAGGGATAGATTTGCACAGCTGGACAGCAGATTGTCTGTGCTACAGAGAGCAGGGGACATGTTAAAAAATGTTTTGAAATGGCAAATGCAGTTATTTGAATTGTGGAGTGGCTCATTGTGTTTCTCTTTCTTGCTCTGAGATTCCCTTCCTTAAGGTAACATCAACCTATTCCTTGCTCAGTCATTGGCTGTAGCTTGAATGCGGATTCTTCCAACAGCTCCAGATATATTCCATGACAAAATGTCCAAAAGCAGTTGGAGATTGCTCGCTGGTAGGCGTTGTTCACACTTAATAATCATGGTATCGCAACACTTTCCGCATCGTCTCCAAACTCAGTTTCTTTGGCTCTTTTCTTAGCACAATGAATCTGAGTTCTTAACATATTGTCAAAAACATTAGTGCTGTTTTTTAAAAATAAAATAAAATATGTATGTATGTATGTTTAATGGTTGATTGTTATATATTTTAATGTGTAAAAACATCCATCTTGCAGCTTTAAAGGAAAAAGATCTGAAGAAACAGATCTGAAACTGCAGAGTTACATATGCTGACATAAAACTTAATCTATAAAAACTTAATCTATAAATTTAACAAAGGTAACTGTCATTATAGTGCTTCAACTTTACCTGACACCCAACTGTAACACTAAATAATGATTATAGAATATTATTGAATTCATTGTCCACTTCCATCTCATTTTCCTGAAACTAACCTTCATGACTAAAATTTATGGATGTACAATTTACTGCCCTTTGTTTTGTTTTGTTTGAGAGTGATAGTTTACTTTCTTATCTGGAGTACAGCTTAGAGTCACTGTCAGGAGTATTTTACATTTTAATTCTTATTTTACATAGCAGGAGTGCACTATGGTGGGTCATCACACCCACTTTCATACTTTGTATAGCTTGACATTGTATAACTTTACAATTAATGTAATACAGTATTTTTTGTTGGAAAAAAAAGGTTTGTATTGGCATGTTGTCTCAACTGTTCCTCAGTTTCTAAGAGTGGATGTTTATATGCACAGTTGTTTTTCCCATAGAGGCCAAGGCTTCTGTGAGAGAGGGAAATGGTCCATTGTGTTTGATGGGAAGTGCGCTTGGCAAGAGTCCAGGAAATGGTCAGACGGCCGTCTCTTTTGCTAGGATAGGGATTTGAGGCCATGCGTCTGGCACTAAAACTAAACCCAGTTAATGAGATGACTGCATTTTAGATGCCTGTTATTATAACACTAGTCTGCTTCACTTCTGTTTATCACACCCTTTCATTGTGGTTGAGGCTTTATGTGCAGTGTTTTGTTTTCACACCAACCCTGACAGGAGCTGCATAAATACCAATCTGTCCGTGTGTTCGCAGAGGTGACTCTGAAGGTTCACCTGAGCGACGCCAGCACTCACCAGCCCCTGTTCGGAGCCACCGTACAGCTCTTCGCCAACCATACTTCTGTAACCACAGAAACCTCATCAGCTGATGGCAATACCTACCTGCACTTCCCCTATCGCCTTGGGACACCACTGGTCGTCACCGCAACCAAACAGGGATATGTACCAAACTCAGTCCCCTGGACTCCCTCTAAATTACCTGGTAGGTGTGTGTATCTGAGTGTGTCTTTGTGTAATTTTAGAACAGAAAAAGGGTAATTGTGAATTAGTCAAGTTTAGAAGGAGAATGTCTTTGTAAAATGTATATATGTAGGTTTTAATTTTAGCTTTTCCAGTTTGTTTGCGCCCATGAAATAGAATTTGTGCCAGGTGTGTGAGCTAATGATGAGTGGAGTGCTCCATTACTAATTTATTACACTAGATGCCAAAACCCAGCAAGGGGGCTGCTTAAGCTTTCCTTTCACTACAACACACACACACACACACACGCACACAAAATATACCTCCCAAGAGCATGTAGTAAAGAGTGTGTGTCTGTGTTTGTGTGTGTGTGGCATCGGGGAGGATTTTGGGGGAGTTATTATAAGCCAACGGAACGGCGGCCAATTGGATTATCACGCTTACCAGCTCTGAACAATGAAGGAGTGAAAGGAAGGAAGGAAGAAGAAAGAAGTGTAGTTTGCTGGGTCAGACTTCTGTCCTGCACAGCAGACAGGATGAAAGCATGCCTATTGAAAATGTTGAAGGATGCTTTTATGACTTATGTCTGATGATGGCCAATAAAGTGGTGAGGTAGTTTGTATGTTTCTGATTTTATAGTGAATTATTCTGTCAGTTAATGCAGCATGTACTCTGTTTTGTTTTGTTACTCTTCTAGTATTTTCTTCCATCAGCCTGGATCTGCTTCCAGAAAGAGCTGCTACCTTAATGGTGTATGAAGACATTGTTGAGATTGTATCAAGCTTACAAGGTAAAGATTTTTTTTATGCAGCTCATAGAATGTTAATTTTTATTGAAATACATGTTCACTTTAAAAGGAACTTCTAAGTTTAAAAAGATTCATCCCAGGTCACAGAAAAGTAGCGATTGATAGTGAGATTTTGAAATCTTGAGAAAAAAGTTAATACATTTCAAGTCCTTGAAGTGCTAACGAAAATAGAAATTTTGGTTCTCGTACTACCATGACAACTGATCAGCTGAGGAAAATCATGAGATCCAATGGAAAGCTCGAGAGCAGTTACTAACTGTGCTTGTGGTCAGATTTTCTGTTTTCATTTAGAGGAGTAAAAAGGAAGTTTTTATCCCTCCTGTCACCCAGATTTCGTTTTTATAAATTCAAAAGTTGTAGATTTGTCACTTTTGAAGAGTTTGACCTGTTTTCGCTGCACAGTTTGGGTTAGATAAATTTAAAAAAAATGGAAAGACATTTAGATGCTGACTGTTTAACCTCTTCTATTTATATTTCTGACTTCGTTTTAACTACATGTTTCACTCATTCCCCAATAAATTTCAGGGAAAAACACAAAGTGGGTCCTTTAAATGACTTATTTAGCTAATTGTGAAGTAACATCTAAAAGAAACACGGGAAATCCTCATCTTGGATGTTCACTGTAGAAATGATAGTTATGATTGTGTCTTTGTTAGTTTGTCTCTTTGTTCAGGTGTAATTATGTTAGACGAGGCTTTCCTACTCAGGCAAATTAATTCTCTCTCTCTTTGTCCGTGGCTCTTTTATGTGTTGATGACCAACAGAGGAGTAATTTAACATGTCAGCTGTGTTGTCAAACAAAAGGAGGGGGGAAAAAAAACCTTCACAAAAATATGTAGCAGGCTCAATTTACATATAAACGTCTCCAGTACACAATGCCCAGCAATGTCCAGAGCACATGTCGGAGTGGAGCAGAGCGTATACCACCCCTCTGCCTGACACACGCTGTTTGTTACAATGTTTTGTGAACTTGAACACCCAGGGGAGTGATAAACCTTGGCGTGTGGCACAAATAATCATAATAAAAGAAGTGGGGGGGAAGGAGGAAAGGAAGAATACAGTATAGTGTGGAGTGGGGTTGTGGGTGGAGCAGTTGGAGAGAATAGGGAGAATGGGAGAAAGGGGGATGGGCAGAGCAGTGTCCAACAGGAGGAAGAACAGATGAGGTGGGAAAGAAGTGGAGGGAAAAAGGCAAAAAGATTTGAGGAAGGGAACACACCAAGATCAGCAAAGAGGTCACTTCCTTTCACAAAAACAGCAGCACAGATGGGAAATAACATTCACACCTGAATTTCTAGAACAAACTTCAGGCAGAAACACAAGAGTCTGCCTCTTACTGCAGGACCCAAAATCATATTATGCACCAGAAGAAACAGAAACGCAGTGAACACTCGTATACAGCTGGATCTGCCTCACTGCTCAGGAATGTTCACTCTGCACAGTCGGAGCACAGTGACATCACCTTGCTGAGTCCAGCTAAATGTGTGTTTTTGTGTTTTTGTTTTTTTTACCCCCTGTATTGATTTAAATCTATAATGTGTTGATGGCAGGGATAGACTAAACGAGAAGCAGCAATGATACTGAATGAAAAGGAAATAAATAATTAGTGCAGCAGAATATCAGAGAGATGCATCAGAATTGCTGAGGGAATGCTTTGAGTGGGTAATATGTTTACTGTATTGATCTGAAGTTTGCCTCCATTAAGCTTTAATTGATCTGCGAGTTTATAAAAGGCATTACATGAAGATGAGAAATACTGAATTGCCTTGTAACACGTACTAAAACAGTCTTCAGCATGGAAGATGGACAGCTAGTGTCGTGGGATTTTTGGAATTTGATTGAATTAAATTGAATTTTAAATTTCTTACACAGACAAGCCATACAGTACATTGTTTCTTTTTCATTATTATTTACTTTATCACATTTATTTATCTTTATTTTTATTCACTATTTTTCAAAGTAGAAATCATCACTGCATTCAGTCTTGGTCTTTTTTCCTGCATATGCATCACATACTGTATTTAGTCTGAAATAGTAAGAAAGTCCAAGAAATGCCATTCAAGGATGCGTATAGCAAGACTTTACATCTATTCAGTTACTGTCAACAAACCCCAAAACCAAAACAATGTTAGTCTGTAAGTCTGTACTTGTCCACTTCTGAAACAGAATGGAACTTTAAGTGTTCACAAATGCTTTATCAGGAGTGTATTGTGCATATTTTTTTTAAAGTCTATTTCTAGCTGCTGATAAAGACACGATGTGTCTGCTAGTGGGTATTTTGGCAGTGGGCTGGTGTATGTGGTTTCTTTGAAAATAAAGAGTGCTTGTGCTCATGTTAATGATGAAAGAAATCACCTTTGGAGTTGCTCCTGGAGTTTTAAAAAAAGTCACAGCTTCTGGCACAGCAGAATTATCAGATACACTGGTATGTGTTGAGCTTTGTTTATGGTTACCACTGTTGCCCTCAAGAAGAGATGCGTGGACCAAAAGGGATTTTGCTGTTGTTGGCACACACTGCTCTTTGGCATTGTTTGGGTTCTTTCAGCTTCCAGTTTTTGTAATCCCGTACATTAGACTCAGTGGGATCATTTGTGATTCACATGGAGGCACAAATCTTCATGTAGTCCATCTCTCCTGGTATCTCTGTGGGCCACTCTTGCAAGGGTACTGGAATTTCCAGTTGGCACAGACCTTTTGGAAGGAAGTGTTGCAATAATTAGATGAAACTGAGGAGTTGTGCAGAAAACTATGGAGAAACCTCAATGATGGCTTTAAATTGTTTTATACATTGTTGCTGGATTGTTAGTTTTATGAGGCGCCAAAATGTTTCCTATTGGTTAAAGGTCTGGACTGCAGGCAGGTCAGTTTAGCACCTGAAAGAGACTTTGTCTAGATGTGAGCATACGTTTCTCTAAAACCTCCATGTTCTCTTCAGCATTAATGGTGCCTTCCCAGATGGGTGAGCTGCCAACACCACAGGCATTAATGCAACCTCATACCATCAGAAATGCAGGCTTTTGAACCGTCCGATGATAACAAGCTGGATGGTCCCTCTCCTCTTCAGTCTGTTTTCAAAAAGAATTTCACATTTTTATTCATCTGACCACAGAATAATTTTCCATTTTGCCTCAGACTATTTTAGATGAGCTTTGGTTCAGAGAAGGCAGCAGCGTTTCAGGATCACGTTCACATGTGACGACTTCTTTGCATGATACAGCTTTAACTTGCGTTTTTGCGTTGCATGGTGAACTGTGGTGAACAGCCGGTTCACAGACTATCTCAGTTTTTGATTTGCTCGTCTTGTGCAGTTAGGAAGAAAATATGGGTGTGAGATTAGCAAATCATTGTATTCTGGTTTAATTAAAATTCTTAGTGTTCCAGTGTTTTGGAATTTCTCTTCATGTTGTATCCTGCACAGCACACAGAGCTAATGTTCGCAGTATTAACTGAAAAATTATTATTAACATTATCATTATGTGATTGGGGCATTTAATGGCTTTCAATATAGAGAGATGATGTCAGATTTAAACCAGGGCCGTTGTGGTTCATGGCCTATGCCCCGACATCTAGGCCAGACAATATTGATTGTAATGATTTAAAAAGAAAAAAAAATGGTTGGATGAATTGAGTTGTGATGATACTCGTAGTAAAGTATCAAGCAAAACATCAGCTGTTGAGGAAATGGCAAAATCCTCTTAATAATAAAAAAGATAGAAATGCATTTTAGCCATTTCTGATGTCTGTCTGTCACTTTAAAAGGTTTAAGCGGCCAGCCAGGGGTTCATTTCCAGCGCAGGGCTCTTAGTCTTCCTTCCAACACATCTTTCACCAACCTGACTGCTCTTCTCACCGTGGCAAGCTCCCCCGCAGACATCCAGCAGTTTCCCCATCTGCAGATTCTTGGCAGTAATGGCACAGGTGAGGGTTGGACCTGAAATGACGCTGTAAAAAGTAAAAAAAAAAGAAAGAAAGAAAGGAGGGTTGGCACAGAGGACAGGAGAAAGCTACTGAGGGGCAGTGGTGGTACATCAGAGAGACGCTACCTTAAGAGGCCTCTCTATCTGATCTGAAACACAATAACCCCTATGTGTGCTCTCTGTTCTCAGTCAAGCCCCCCTCCATGCATGTTTTAGTGCAATCTTATACGTCTCTTGATATGTGTTGTATGATTTTTGTGTTTCTCTATCTCTCCTTTTGACTTAAGTACCTCTCCTCCAGAGAGCAGAGGTGTATTTGCTTTGTGACACTTTCCAACCTCAATCTCCGGATTTTTTCACTCTCCACCCTGCTTCCTTCTTTCCTGTCTTTCCCTTGTTTTCTTTCCTGTCTCTTTCCTCTGACAACTCTCCTTCATCTAAGCTGTTTTTAAGGGACCCCCACCCCCCGCTGCCTGCTTCTGTGTCCGCTCCCCCTCCTATGTGCTTTACTACTGCTCCCTTTCCTCTTTGCAGCATTTTTCTCCCTCATGCTTCTCTGTTTGCACTTTCACAGGCACAGAGAAGAAGTTTGAGTTGACTCCTGTAGCAGCCATCTCTGTTCACCTATTGGCCAGTGATGGAGTGGAGCTGCAAGTAAATGGGCCAATCACAGTTTCAGTGCCTCTTCCAGCTGACAGCGGCCTTAAGGAAAATGATCACATCCCTGCATGGAGATTTGACCCGCGTTTAGGTATGTACAAACAGAAATGGATCATTTCCTTTGTATGGGTTTAAAAGCATGGCTTTGGGGAGATATGTGTGAGCATAACATAAATAACAACAAACTCCTCTCAAATGAAGGTTCTGTAATGTATTGACTTATGTCTTAATGAAAAGTGCTTGATGAAATGGTCACTGTTTGAGCATTAGTAAAAAAAAAACAAAAAAAACAGCGCATACTCTCACTGTGCAGTCAGGTCACAATTTGCTATTGTATAGTAGAATGATGAATGACATTATTCATAGGTCACACAATGAACAACTTGAAACGCCATCTTAATCTGCAAATCAAAGTACTGCTACACATCACAAGTTTGAATTATGAATGAATAATCTCCTAAAGCTCAGTTAAATCCTAAACTGGAATAAGCAATAGCTAAGAGCTCTGTGCTATTGGTTCATAAAATGGAGATATTTCAAACTCTTCTGGACTCTGCTTTATTTATTTATATTTTTATTTTTTATCAATTTTAAATCTGCCTTATCAAACATCTTACTATGTGACACACCCAATTCCTCATGGACGAGCTGCTCAGTAAGGTCTGTGCAGTCTCTGTCCTGGTAGTGCAGAAAGCATGTATTTTATGACTAATTAAAATATCTTTGGCAAAATAAAATGTGCATTATTGTTTAATTTTATTAAAGTAGTGTTGTATAGAAAGCACCATTAGCATTTGTCTGGAAGTACATTTGTGTTCATACATTTGCTTCGTCTTTTTGTTCTGTTTATAAAATAAATCTTCTCTTTAGTCATTAAAAGTTTAACTATACTTTTCGATTGGTGCTGTCCCAGTAGCATACTGATTTTTTTTTTTCCCCTTCTTTTCTTGATGAAAATAGCTGCCCACAATAATTAAAGTGAGCCAAAGCATCAAAGTTGAAAGCTAAACCACTAAAACAAAGTCCTGAAAGACTGTTAGACCCTTCATAGGGCTGAGGGCAAATCCAAAGTTGGAGCATAATTCTTTCTGGATTCATCACAGCCAATTTAAGAAAAATGCCAAAAAAAAACAACAACACAAAACTTGGCTCTCATAAATGTTTTCTTTCTTTCCTTGCCCCCACTTCGTCTTCTGTAATGACAAGCTGCACCATAAAAGGGTTCGTGGATTGAGGGCTTCCCCACATGTTGAGTTAGACTTCATAGTGGGAATAATGATTCTTGACAGTGACAAACATTGCTGCTATGTTAAATATTTTAACACAGGCTGTATGTGTGATCAGCTCGTCTCAAATTTTTAAGATTCTAAGAATAGTTATCTTTAAGAATATTCTTCCTGTTTGTTTTTAAACAAGGACACTGCAATGGACCAGAGAATATTTAGTGATTTCTTTGAGGCACATCTCTCAAAATAATCTACAGGATACCACATGTCCTGCTTGAAGAGAAATGCTTTGAGCTTTGATTTGTGATGAGAAGGGGGACACGTTTGATGTTGTGTTTAAGGTGCTCCAAAGTATCAACATCCAGAGATTATAAAAGTGGCTTTGATAAAAGCTACAGAGAACACGCACCCACACATGCACACGCTGACTCACTTGTATCCTCCACACAGCCTGTAGCAGTGAGTATTTCTACAACAGAAGGCCATACCCCTCTCCAGGCTGCATCTCTTGTTCCTAAGCAACCCACCAAATAAGTAACACAACAGAAAGTCTTTCTTTTTGAATGAGTGTCTGAAGAGTTAAATGTTTGAAATTCAAACGCCTGGTTGTGTCTGGGTTTGATTGAGGACAATAAACAGGCACAATAAAAAGAACTTTAAAATCCAGCTGGTGCCTTTTTGAGGAATATCTCAAGCTGATAAAAGCTGTATCACAAAGATGGCAGTTTTGTTTATGAAGGACGTCACTCAAAACACACAGAAACCTGTTTCTCACGTGTAACTGACAACCTTTCATATTGTTGAATGTCAAGCAAGCATGGAGAAAAAAATGATGTCATATGCAAACAGATCAAGTTCACCTGCATGTGTGTGACTCAAAGACACGCCTTCCTTCTGATTGGAGTTTGTTGATGCAAATAAATGCAGCTCCCTTAGATGAGCTGGCTCCTATCTATAGCTGGTTTTGTTGACTTTGCATGAATGAGCAATAAAGGATAAGTAATGGTAGGCCTATATTTAGTGTTGACAATCTAAATATTTGTATAGCCATAGTAGTTGCCATCTTTTCAGCACTGTACTGTGAAGAAGCGTGGGAACAGAGACCTTAAATGCCACTAATGGGTCAGTCGCACATATAGAGGAGTCCTCTGTGGAAACAGTTCAGATGGGACCAAGGTGAATCTGGGCAGGGCTGGGCAAAGACCTTTAATATTGATTTATGTGGATGTTTGTGTGTGAAAGCTAGGTGCTGAATCACACAGCCTCTCTTATTTCTATCTGCTCCTCTTCTCTCTCATTCCATTCCTCCTGTCTGTCCCCTGTTGCTTCCTGGTGCTTGTGATGTTTTTTTTGTCTCTCACCATCTCTTGTATATTTGTTTTGCTCTTCACTCTGCCTCTTTCCCTGTAGGTTTCCTCCTTTCTCAATGTCAGTACAAGTTCCTGGCAACTTGTAGAAGTGTGGATAAACATAAATACAAAGTAGCTCTCACCCCGATAACCCTGGGACCCAGAGGTTCAGAAGGACAAAGGCACAACTGAATGTTTCCTTGTTTTTACTTGGAGCAGATTTATTGTAGGCCAATCTGTCATTTTCTTTGGCTTTGTACTGTTTTTCTTCCTTTCTTTTCGACTGACAATGCAGGAGCTGCCATTCTGTTCAGTGTTTCCTTTTCACAGGCTCCTGTTGTGTTTGAATGCTGCCTCCTCGTGGGTGATTTCATTACTGCTGAAACATTATCTATCCTTCAGATTCACATTTGAATTTCCAAATATCAATGTATCTTCAGGTCATCAAGAAATCAAAAGCTAAAGCAGTGAATTTATTTTTCTGAATAAGTCGTCAGAATGTGTTGAAAGTTGGCATAGAGATGTTGTGGAACTGAGAGAACAGTTTATCATGAGTGTAAAAGGCTGTTATGTTCCTATTCAGTGTTTCATTTTGCGTCATCAGGTGTCTTAGTGAAACAACTGAGACATCTGTTTTTGTGCAACTCCCTTTTTCTGAGTTAGACTTCTTATTGTGAACTCTCAAAAGCTTGAATTAAGACAACTGGACTTTCTCTTTGTTCTTTGATACCTTTCACTTTCCATCCAGAAAGCTTTGTCAGTTCATGGAAGGTTGTAGCTCATAAGCTGTTGTAAATCACTGATACCCTCATCACTCCTGTGGCGTGTTAGTCTGTTTTTCCTCTGCTGTCAGTTATTTGCCTGGATTTGGTTGCATGAATCAAGGTGTGAATGCTTGTGAATCTTTCTGGGTAGTAGATTCAAAGCTGCATTATGGGTGCCAGAGGAAATTTGAGTTTGTTCCCCTCTATTTTATGTTGGTTTTTCACCTTTTACAGCCATGGTCCTTTTTTTAAACCATCTCTGTCCAAAATGTGTGTAATTGTCCTCATAGGAGATGCAGGTGGCTCTACTGTGGTGTGCTATGCAATTTTTGTGGTGTTTAGTTTCTCCAACATACTGCTCCGGGGACTCCTCACTGCACTGGACTGCATACAGCGTCATTCAGTTTCTGTTTGGTCGTCCTGTCCTCAGGGTGAACCAGTGTTTGTCTGAGGGTGGGTGTTAGGTTTGATGTGGATCGGTATGTTGTGTGTAGAGAAGATCTCAGTCACTTCTGCCACATATGGAATGACATTTTTGTGGCTCTTTTTCTTTTCCTCTCTGTTTAGTGTTGTTGTTGGCTGACTTGCCAAAGACCCAGTTTGGATATCTGCAGGTTTGAAGTGCTATCTTGATGTGCTCGTGCTCCCTTTCTTTTTCCTCTGTCCTAGTAGGAATATTCTCACTGACGTTGTAAAGTTCTGATGTCAGACAGAGTGGTGGGACTCAAAAAGCAGATATTGGTTTGTGTGGAGAACCTTGATTCTTCTGCCACTCAGATGAAGACCTCTGGTTTTAATTTCGTCCGCATCTGAACCAGTGGCTTGGTGTTATTCTCTTGTAGGATTTAAGTTCTCTGCTTTCCACTTTCTCCTTATAGATGACACACAGGACAGATTGGAGGAACAGTGATTTACATATGACCCCACCAGTCAGTTTTAAATTGACAAAGCCTTCTGGATCGATGGTGAAATGTTTTCAAGAAGTCCAGTTACCTTGATCATATTTGTATTGTGAAAGCACTAAATAGAGTAGCTCTTTGTGCACAGCTAATAAGGGAGAGTCAGGTGGGAGTTCCTGCAGGTCATGCACTTGTAACTTTGTCGCCACCTCACTCTGTAAAGTTATTGACACAGAACGCAGTCATTGTGGTGAAATTTAATTTCAAGCTCTGTGTGTGTGTGTGTGTACACAGGCGCCTGGATAAAGAGCGGTTGGGCTAACGTGAAAAGGGAGGGTAACCAGCTTATTCTGAACTATCTTGCTCCCCAGCTGGGGTATTGGGTGGCTGCCATGTCGCCTCTACACTCAGGTGAGAAACTAAATTGGCAAAAGTTACATGTTCCTCACGATACACAACACACTTCTTGGCATGCTATAGATGTAGCATAGATATAGATATACCTGCACATTCTCTTTGTAGTTTATCTTGCAATCTTTAATAAATACTAAAAATAGCAAAAGAAATATTGCTTATGTTTTAACAAGTTTATCTGTCAGTAAAGTTTCTTTTTGTTTTGTGCATTGCATGTCTTCCCATTAGGACTGGTAGTTGCGAGGGACATCAGCACATACCACACTGTGTTTCTGTTGGCCATACTAGGAGGCATGGCTCTCATTCTGCTGTGCCTGCTGTGCCTCCTGTTGTACTACTGCAGGTGTGTCAAAGTATCTGCCCTTCCACCATCTTACACACAAGATGTTGCAAGAATGAAGAATTAAAATGAATATGTTGACATTATTGACGCTACACAATTTTTGTCTATATTTTCCTGTATTCAAAATGGGACTTTGTCATTTTAAGCTCTTTAGTTTGGATTGTGACGCTACTTTTTTGCTATAGTAGTTCTCCATGTCTCAAAGATATTTCTAGGATATGAAAGCCTGTGTAACACATTGAATTGAATATTAAACAATTTTTTTTAAAATTCTACGTTTTACGTTCTGTATCATCTGTGCTTACTGAAATCAATCTAGCCCCATTTCTGCCACTGTTGTCTGCCAGTAGCATTACCACATAAATCAATTGGTAGCTAGCTGCCCATATTCTATCTGGGTTACAGCACAAGATTAGTGATTGTTAAGCCTCAGTGTTAAGTAGAACAAACATTGTCCACAGAAAAAACTTGTACTTTGTGTTCAAAGTTCAGGGTTAGAATAGCCACTTAAAATGCACTTTGCTTTTAATGACGATCTCTGCTGTATCTCTGTGTTGCCCAGACGCCGTTGTTTGAAGCCACGGGGCTCTCATCGTAAACTCACACTGTCCACTGGTGTGGACAGCAGTAAGAGGGATCAAGCCACTTCTATGTCCCACCTGAACCTCATCAGCAACGAGGTTTGTCTCATCATCAGACAACAGCTGTGTTACTAGAGCAGCTTACACTATTTTAAAGAACTCTTCCTGTTTTATATATCGATCTCTGTCTAAGCTGCTGAGAGTGTAATAGCTGCTCATTGTATAATACATATGAATTTGTAGGTGTTTTCACACAGCCCATTAAAGGCTTCTGTGTCTCTGAACCAGCTATTTAATCAGACCAGCTGTGATTCTCTCTTACGTGTTATGCTCCCTCTATTAGGTTAGTCTGAGCAAGGTCTGCAAAAGAGGCATATTGAGGGAGTTTTCTTTGCAAATTTATTGTGCAGTCCCCGCATGAAAAGGGATACTGACAAAATTTAGATACATAAAGATTTTGGGTGCTGGAGTTATGTGTTGTAAACATTAGATTTTTAACAATGAGAAGGAGGATTGTGTAGTACAGCTGACCCTGTGATGAGCACAAAAGCACAGCTGAATTTCTCAAATATCAACACGATACATGTTTGGAATTTATAGCATTATTACATTTATTTCTGGGGATGATTTTAAAGTTTCTTACTCCTGAATTTGTTATTGCCTTTAGGTGCAGCTGGAACTAGTTTCCACAGCAACTGAGCCTGACATGACCACTCCAATGTTGAAACCATCCTCCTATGAGCGCCATGACAATCAGCATCAACAGAGTTTAATCCAGCAAAGCAAACGCAGTCGTTCTTCTCTGGGCAACCACAGCCACCACGGCTCATCTCTTGGCAATCTGACACCTCGCAGCCGAGAATACCGGCAGTCCGCAGAGACATTCCAGTTGAAAACTGCACTTTCATCTGGGACAGAAAGGGGCTACCGTCAATCATACACCTCAGTCTGCTCATCCAGCAACCAGATTTCCGAGCCACTGTCATCATCCAATCACTGTCAGGTGTCTGCTACACAGCTGAGTAATGTTGGGATTATCGATTGCATCTCTCCTTCCTCTCCGCCTCACTCCCCATGCAGGGGGGACGGAGGTGACTGCAGGGCTCCTGACCACCTTCTGTCCCGCTCTGTGGACCACCTGGAGCGTCCCAACCTCCAGTCCCTCTCTCGGCCAGGTCAGCTGCTCTGCTGTGGCTCTGTAGATCTGCTGAGTGCAGGAGAAGGATACTCCAGAGTGCGTCCCACGCTGGTCATCCCGGCACACTACATGCGACTTCCTGGGGAGCATCCTCTGTCTGGTCAGGCCCTCTTGCTGCAGACTGACCAGCAGAGTGACTTGGAGACCATCCAGGCGGAGCTCAATGCTTCACATTCTCAGCAGCCCTTGGGCCAAACCCTCACTGACTGTACCACACCTCCCACCAGCCATAGTGACGAGGATGGTCTTGACTTGTCAGACTCTATTCCAGCAGCACTTGGGGAAACAGCTCTTGTTGAAATAAACAGAGAGGACACATTGCTGGCTGAAAAGACTTTAATGGAGCTCAGAGGTGGGAAGCCTCTGCCTCACCCACGAGCTTGGTTTGTCTCACTGGATGGACGCTCCAATGCTCATATCCGCCACTCATACATCGACCTGCAACGGGCAGGATGCCACAGCAACACACCGAGTTCAGGAGGACAACAAGATAACAGCGGGCATGGCAACAGTAATGATGCCAGTCTGGACTCTGGTGTGGACCTGAATGAGCCAAGAGTGGGACGCAGGGGGAGAGATATGGAGCGGGAGGAAAAAGAAATTGAGAGAGACAGAACAAAGGGTGCAACACCAGCCATGGCCTACACTCAGCTAGTTTATGTGGATGATCTGGATGAGGGAAGCAATGAAGAGAAGCACAGTCCCCAGGATAGCAAAACAGGATCCTACCCATCAGGCAAAGCTGAAGGTAGCAGAGTGGATAAGGGACAGGGGCATGTGGAGGGGAAAACCGTTGAAGAAGTACGACTTCAAGAGGAACTTCCCTCACTGTTCCCAACGTCCCCTGCTTCTCCTCCTTCCCTGCCAACACCAGAGGGAATGACTTTCAGGACTGATCATGCACTGCTGTCTGTCTCCCCAGACGATGATGCAGCACATGAGGATGGGGAAGAGGAAAAGAAAAGCCCTTGGCAGAGGAGAGAGGAGCGACCCCTGCTGGCCTTCAACCTAAAATGACCATTTAAGGAAAAGGTTCAGTTTTTCTAGTCTGTCTTCAGAAAAACCAACAACAAAAAGACTCATGCCAACTCTGAAAGGGTTTATGGATCTTGTTTCCCATGTCCATATTGATCCCTTCTTAAAGTGACATAAATGTAATTAAAACAATCGCAGTCCTCATTCTGTGCAAAACAAAACAATTTTGAATTTTACTTGGGAGTTAATGTGCCAGTCAGGTGGGGTTTAGCGAGGGGAAGCTTCAAAACACAATTTTACATGGGAACATTGACTCCCACATAAACAGGAAGGAATTTATGCTAAAAAGACAATGATTTTGTAGATACTCAGCTTCATTTACTCAAAACTGCTGAAGACTTGAATTACACTGAGTGAGGACAGGATTTGGTCGCCCCATCTCATACGTTGATATTAACTTTAGAGAGGGATCTGTTTGCTGCCAGTATGGACAGGAGGAAAAATAATGAGTCGGTTTGTTTGTAGATAGAAGTAAAAAATAAACCTAGTAATTTGCCATTTTTCCTCCACTGTTCAGATAATACCATGAAGGATATGAGTTTCCTTTGAAGCCCTTTGTTCTAAATATAGCACTGAGAAGGTAATTGAACACTGGGATCCACTCTTGTTCAGAACTGAACATCATGGATCCCTTGTGAAGATCTTGGAAAATTTATAAAATGACCAGTTTGTCATTCTCATGACATGTTATATGAACACACCAGGCAGGCATGATGGTACATTGCTAGAGTGCAGACAGATGGACTTCTGATGCAGTGAAAGGGGATATTTTATGCACAAAATGTATGCCTTCTTTGAATACAAACAGCCTCTTAAGCATAAGTGAACTATGTTGGAAATAGGTGGTTTCAAAAATCTTTACTTCGGGAGCCTTTTTTTCTTTAGCTGTATTGGCCTAGGTCCACTGGCAAAATCAAGAAACAAAAGATTAATAACCCAGTTGTCGCCATGGTGGCTGATACTTATGGTTGTGGAGCATTTGTGCACAACAGGGCAGGTGATACTACTCTTCACAGTCTGTTAAGAATTTCTGAGACTGTTCCAGACCTACTTTCAGCACTATACCAGTTATCAGCCTTGACACAAACACATTAATCCTGTGAGTTGAATGGTTTTCATTATGCTGCTAGAGTTTAATCTAGCCTGTCAGAGGGCTCTGTGGGTATTTATGTACATAAACGCCACAGGGAATTAAGCTTTTGCTTGAGGAACCTAAACCACTACCTGCTATTTAGCATAATTAGATAATGTGACACACCACTTTGCTGGTGAGTAAGGATGCATTACCACTACAAAATAGTAGTTCCACTCTAAGTAGTTGTTAGTTATGATGATATGAAGGGTTTTGTAATTGTTGAACCACTGACAGGCATATTTTTGCTGTTGAGGCTATGCATCACTTTTATATGGCTGCTTGAGATGCCTTTTTTTGTAAATTGTAATCACTATGATTTTAATTGCCAACATGAAGTATTTTACCTGAAAATGGGCTATTTTTTATTTCTTTTAATATGTTAAGGGCTTTTATGTCTTACTTGGCTTACTGTAAGAGCTAAAACAAACACTGCATAATGTTTTTTTTTTCTGAAAACAAAGTGCTTACTGTGTGTCACCTTTCTTTTCACCTTCCCCCCACTATCCAAGTGCCTTTGAACAACCTGATCCTACTAGGAATTTGTTGAAAACATCACCTTATTTATTTCTTGCCTTCTTTTGCCTTCAGCTTTCTTCCACTACCTCAGCCCTCCCTTTCACTCCTGCTTGTGAAAGAAAGCATGCAGTAAACTTTCTTCAGCACTAGCATATTATAGGCTACACTGCAGACATCACAGAAAATGTCTACCAGCTGCTGCAATCGTAAAATCCTCAACCGCATTTAGCAAGGCACCATTGTCTCAGAGTAAGCAGTTAAGGGGTTGCAGAAGTTTTCCAGTGTAGCACAGGAAAGAAAATGCTAAGTGCAATTGTATGTAAAGCTACACTGCAGGTTATTTCAGTACATTTTCTGTTTTGTTTTGTTTTTTCTTTGTTTTTGTTTTTTCTTTGGAGGATGAATGTTTGTACGTGTTTGTTGTTGTGGTAGTATCCGTCTGTGATGCTGCTGAATTTGATTGTCTAAGTGAAAAACGATCAACGTACATCCAATCAAAGTACATGTAGTCATAGCAATCATGTTACCGTGTGTATAGTTCTTTCCTTACTTCTGCCTCATCAAAATCATGTGTGAGTTGATGTTGTGAGTGACATTATCCCACAGCAGCCTTTAGTTCTTGGGTGGAGTAGCAATACAGCATCCTGAGCGTGTAAATTGGTTGCTTGCATTATATTTGAAGCTTATTATTCTGAATAAACAACCAAATGAATTACGTGTGTGTGCATGTGTTTGTGCAAACTACATGAGCAGATGTGATTGACATAATTAGTGGCGTCAGACTTTGTCAGGTCACTAAGTTCACTTTCAGCCACAGAGCCCTTTTTGTTGTATCTATGTAAGATTGATGCAATTAGATAAAACACTGTAATTGTTTGACACAATAGATTTCTCAAATCAGGACATAGTCTAATTTTTAATTTGGTTTAAAGTTGGAAATACAGATCTTGTCATTTTCCCAAATTCAGTTGTACTTCCCTTCCTTTCATAACTCATATTATTACTTTAATAAGTCATCATAGTATAACTAACTTTAGCAAATAGTTGATTAAAGCTAAAGTTTTATTCTCACTCAGTCCTATTTATTTAAAATAGCTAATGAATTATTAAATTGTGATGCCAAATTAAAACTGCTGGGCTCAGCCTGTCTGAATAACTGTACCTGAATCCAAATTAACAAAAAAAAAAAAAAAAATGCTGAGTTCATACTTTCATCTTTGATCTTATTTGTGAATTTGCATGAGTTCAGTCTTGAGTGGGACAGACTCCACATTGTTACAAGAAGCTGTGTTGTGCAGTTAATAAAATTATTATGAATATAAAACAAGATGGTTTAAGGGGGAAAAAAAAGTGTCTCTGGTCTCAGATTTCTAGACGGTCACCACAGACTGAAAGGTACAGAACTGTCACAAAATATGCAAAGATGATTTGTGGTTCTGCCCCTGTGCAAATATTTTGCATATGGAGTAATTTTGAAAATTGTCTCTTTCTGAGTGTTTTTCCTTGTTGCACATTTTGATAATTTTACACCTTTTTGAATAAGTTTTGTATCTTGTCATTTTTAAATCTCTTGGGGACAGATTAAGAGTGGACACAATTCACAAAGTCTACGGCTGTGTGCAAAGTATAAAAGAATATTGCAATTATTTTCCCTATAGCTATTCCGCTACTGTTGGTATTAAAGGTTTAGATTATAAAGGAACTCAGTCTGAAGACAGGACAAGTACACGTTAGGAATTTACTCTGCTGCTCTGCCTTCTTCGACCTGTAGGCGGCGCGGTTTCCTTCGACATTTTCTTTGTTTTTTCATCTCTCTCGCCCGTTACCCGTGAGCTCTATTAAAGGTTGGTTGGCTGTTTAGAAAAAAAAGGAAAAAAAAGACCAGCTTTACGATGGCGGAGGACAGTGAATCGGCAGCCAGTCAACAGAGCCTGGAATTGGACGACCAGGATACCTGCGGGATAGACGGAGACAACGAGGAGGAGAATGAGCATATGCAGGGGTGAGGGTGGCCTGTCCTGCCCGGCTGGAAACGCAGTAACGTTATTTAAAGCTGCCTGTTTATGTGTGTGTGCTAGCGCATTTAGCCAGCTAATGTTAGCGGACACAAATCCAGTTTAACTGTAAAAAATAAAAAAAATAAAAAAAACTAACTAAATTTAAAACGAAGCTAGTTGTTTTGTAGTATGAATGGCATAGTGGCTTAAAAACAATAGTTTTGTATGTGCACGTGCAAGCCGCGCGTCCCAACTGAAAGACGTGACATCCATCCGTTTGGATGAACCGTCGTTTAGCTTCCGTCAGGTAGCTCGGCTGTCATTCGTTGCTATGGTAGCTAACGTTAGCCCCCAGTGTGCAGGTCCAGCGAAGTCCCAAGTGGTGTCCTGATGCATTTTTTTTCCCTCCACTACTGTAGGAGTCCAGGAGGAGATCTGGGGGCCAAGAGGAAGAAGAAGAAACAGAAGAGGAAGAAAGAGAAGCCAAGCTCGGGGGGAGCCAAGTCTGACTCTGCCTCTGACTCTCAGGAGATCAAGGTGTGATGATGATGATGACAATTTTGGAGCAGGGTTACAGTAATTTGCAGGTTTATAGAGCCTCCATGAGTACGGTGGAACTTGATTAGGAAGGTTGCACACCCACTCATCCGGGTCTTTGCAGACCTGAGCAAGTCCTGTCTTCACTGCATTAGTAGCTTCCCTCAGTTCTTTCAGGAGAAGTAAACAGTATCATCACACATGTAGCCATCAGTACTGATCTTTTCTTTGTTAAAATGACAGTAACCTAGCCTGGAATTTCTTGTGAGGTTCAGCACTTTGACATTCTTCCTCATCTTGTCCTTCTCTTCATGCCAAATCAGTGCCTTCAGTCTTTTCTCGGCAGAGAGATCTTCATCATCATGTCAGCCACAAAGATATAGATGTGTAACTTCTTTGCTTTGGAGATATGTAAATTAGCTATCTTCAGCAATCAAGAAAAGCAAGAAAAAAGTCAGCATTCTAGGCAGAATGTGCTTGCAAAAGGTAGAAGCAAAAAGTGATGCATCAATAAAAGCAGCTTTATTGTGGCTGAAGAAATCAAATTTCTTTTTAATTAGTGAATGCTGAATGTATATGAGCAAGTTTGTCCTAACCAGAAACGGTCTCTTAACGTCAGTGTCGAGAATCACCATCATGGACTGTACATGTTTTGCTTCTTTGCACTCAGAACCCGGGTTTGCCCATTCAGAAGCTTCAGGACATCCAAAGAGCGATGGAATTGTTATCCTGCCAGGGTCCAGCAAAGAGTATTGATGAGGCAGCCAAGCACAAGTACCAGTTTTGGGACACCCAGCCTGTTCCAAAGTTAAGTAAGTGCCTCTGCCATCGACACGTGGGTCATGTTTCTTTTAAACATGAGTGAGGTCTGTAGAAGGGCTATTACCACGGGTTGACCACTTTTTATTGAGCGTGACTGATGTTGTCAGCTGTCTTGTGGTTTTATATAACTGAAAAGAAAATGGAGATTGCTCAATATGTTACTGCAGGACATTTTCTGGTCCACTGAGCGTGTGGTAAAATTTATTTATTTATTTATTTATTTGTTTTATCTCTGAGAGCTGTGCTATTTTTGCAGATGAAGTTGTAACAAGTCATGGGCCAATTGAAGCTGACAAAGAAAACATCAGACAGGAGCCATATTCTTTACCTCAAGGCTTTATGTGGGACACTCTGGATCTCAGTAATGCAGATGTGGTAAGAGGAGTGCTTGTCTAAAAATACTCAAATATAAAAACTGTCAGTCATTAGATTTCTAACTGACTGTCTCTTGCTCTCAGCTGAAGGAGTTGTACACATTGTTAAATGAAAACTATGTGGAGGATGATGATAACATGTTCAGATTTGATTATTCACCAAACTTTCTCAAATGGTAAGTAACTCTGATTGGGCTTGTTTATTATGTACTTTTTTTTTTACCCCTTCATGCTAAATGTCTCCTGTTGTTCCCTCTTAGGGCTCTACGTCCACCTGGCTGGTTACCGCAGTGGCACTGTGGAGTGAGAGTATCCTCAAATAAGAAGCTAGTTGGCTTCATCAGTGCCATCCCTGCAGACATACGCATCTATGACACGTGAGCCCTCCTACCTCTGTATACATTTGAAGGCAGTGATAAGAATTAATGGAAACGTCTCTGTTCTTACGCACAATGCTTATTTGTTATTCATGTTGCTGCAGGGTAAAGAGGATGGTAGAAATCAATTTCCTGTGTGTTCATAAGAAGCTGCGCTCAAAGCGTGTTGCTCCAGTGCTAATCAGAGAGATAACACGGAGGGTGAACTTGGAGGGAATATTTCAAGCTGTGTACACTGCTGGAGTTGTCCTACCTAAACCTGTGTCTACATGCAGGTATGATATAAATTTTCAAACAGAACATACGGGGCGTCTAGTAAGAAGGCATTCCTCCTGAGCTCTTCTTTTCCGTCTGGCTCCAGATACTGGCACCGTTCTTTGAACCCCAGGAAGCTTGTGGAAGTAAAATTTTCCCATCTGAGCAGAAACATGACCCTGCAGAGAACCATGAAACTATACAGGCTACCAGATGTAAATACTTGCACACACTGCTTCAGGATCTATCTCATTTTACTCTTCTCATGAACAGAATAAAAGAGACTTTTTTTTTCTTTTTCTTTATTTGTTTTTTAAACCATGCCATCGTCATTTCTGATAGAGCACCAAGACTCCAGGTCTGCGGCCGATGGAGAGGAGGGACATCCACCAGGTCACTGAGCTGCTGCAGAAGTACTTGAAACGTTTCCAGCTCGCACCTTCAATGGGAGAAGAGGAAGTAGCTCACTGGTTCTTGCCACAGGAGAACATAATTGACACATACGTTGTAGAAGTATGAGGAATAACCTCCTTTCCACAAATTAAGAAAAATAGTCCCAACTGTTTTCTAAACATCTTTTTTCTTTTCCTTGTTTTTTTTAGGGTGTGGGTGGCGTATTGACAGATTTTACTAGTTTCTACACTTTGCCCTCAACTGTGATGCATCACCCTCTCCATAGGAGCCTAAAGGCTGCTTACTCTTTCTACAGTGTTCATACACAAACCCCACTACTGGACTTAATGAATGATGCATTGATCCTGGCCAAGCAGGTAATTGAGTCTTTCTTATAAAACACTTGCCAATTTAGGATTTGTATGTTTTTTTTTTTTTTTATCAAGCATTACCTGTCAAGCGTGTCTGTAATTTAATTATAATGCAGGTGTGCTATAATTGCTGTTTGATTCATTGTGATTTCAATTCTGCGTATTTTACAGAAAGGTTTCGATGTGTTCAATGCCTTGGACCTAATGGGGAATAAGATGTTTTTGGAGAAGCTCAAGTTTGGCATAGGAGATGGAAATCTACAGTATTACCTTTATAACTGGAAATGTCCCTCTATGGACCCTGATAAGGTCAGCTGCATGACTTGCCTAAAATTCTGATCACACTACATCTTTCAAAGTCTGGTTTACTTAATGAAAGATTAAGTAGATCCTAAAATGATTTTCCAAACCAGTTGTTTTATGGCAAACTTCAGTTCTATATGATGCCACTTCTTATTGTGCCATAGTATGGAGACAGTTTAGGCCAGTTCCAGACTACACATCTCTCAAAGTTGGCAGATCACTGGACTGTTAAGATTATACTAGTTGCTGTCTTGTAACTGGGAGTCTTCAAGTCATTTTACTGTTCACTTTGCACGATTGATTGTGGCTGCAGAGTCACCAGCTACAAGATCTGATAGTGACTTGATCACCTGTCTGCTCTCTAAGACCACGTTTTATCAACGAAGCACATTTGAGAAATGAGGCATGAATGCAGACAAACACTAAGTACAGTTGATTATTTCTAAATGATCCAGTGAGGAAACAAATCTGTACTCCCTGTTTATGCAATGATTTAAGAGACACAAAGAACATGTGTAACACAATGGATTAGCACTAGCTGGTAGCAGAAGTTGAAGGTCAGTTAAAGGTCTTTTTAATGAAAAAGTAGGTGTTTGCTTGTATTGTGTGGTTTATAAGGCACCTCTCCTCCTTGCTTGGGGGATTTCATCTTCAGGATTCCCTTCCTCATGATGATCTCAGCCAAACATCTTTGACTAGTCACGACTCTTGACCAGTTGCTGATTTGCCGCTGAGCAATCAGCGAGCTCCGTGGCTGACAAATTGGGCTTAAGATCTTTTTTTTTTCTGAAAGTTCCCCGAGGTGGACTTGAATGTTGTCGTCGGTTATTAGTTTCTGTTGAAAACTGTTGGGTATACTTTCTCAAGAGTCAGTCTTTTTGCAGTGCTTCTTTGCACTGGTACAACTGTTTTATTAACATATACACATGTAGAATTATGTGTTTTAAGAATGGGGAAGATGTCAGATCAAATGAGACAACATTTCTTTATTTAGTCTTTTCATTTTAGTCAGCTTTATGTTTTTTATTAAGAGGCACAGCGTTCTATGTGGCCATAATAGTCACTTTTCTCCTGACAAGTCTAATCGCTGCTGCATCTCGACTGGCTTCATAGTGACGTTACAAAATTCTTTATTGTCCTAACTTGTTTTACAGTGAAGCCAGTGCACCTTCATTGTGCAGCACTTGCGTAATATGATGTATTACAGCCTTGGTCTTGAGTTAATGCATGCTTCTTTTTTTTCTTTTTTTGTTTAGAAACCCTGTCTGACTCTTGATGGAGATTTTAACACTTAAATATTGTGACATAACTATCAAATTACTGATGCAGGGGTCATGAATTATCCTCCTTTGGCATCAGTTGAAAATAATTTGCCCGACATTCAGTGTTTTGACTTGTAAGGACTTGTAACAAGGTGGCAGCGACTGGAGAGGAGATGCTTGTTCAAGGGTTTCTTTTTACACACTTTCTGTACAGAGTTAAAATAACTCTGGTTTGTTTGAAGTGACCCTTTTCATGCTGCCACGTGTTTACATCTTTGAGTCTTATCAGTGGCGTAAAGTGGCAATTTATGTAGCAAAGTTGCCCCTCATTTTGTTGCAAACACATAGTCTGTTCTCACACCGTGCTGCTTTGATTCACATCGTTTTGGTCCCTAATGAAAGTTTACACTCTTTGCCATCTAATAATAGACCTAAGGTTTTAAATCCAGAATGATCCTTTAAGTGGCAATCTGATAAACACTGCTGTTAAGCCCAACAATGACCCAGAAACAATGAACAAAAAAATGAACAGTGAGATTGCAGAAAATCAGAATGTATTTCCCCTCCCTTTCCCTGTTGTGTTTTCCTGTCACGGGTTTAATCGATTATTGTTTAAAAAGTATTTTAATTACCGGATCTGTCAACAGTCAGATATTTTACTTCTCAGTGTGACGCTCTTGTATAAGCTGAAGTAAGATCTCCCAGATGTTTTCTGTCAGTAAATCTCTACCCTAGATGTTTTTTTTGTTTGTTTTTGTCAGAGCACATCAAATAAATAGGTTGATCTTTTGTGTTTCAGGTTGGCCTCGTCCTTCAGTAGCAGCTCCCTTCACAGCTGCTACACAGATTCATTGTTGTGAGTGACCTCCAGAATATTCTTTACGTGGATGAGCAGGTCGCCCAAGCTTGACAATAAGAACAACAACAACAACAGTAAAAAACCAATCTGGTGACCTGGTGGCGGATCATCCAGTACTTATGTCATCAAGAACTTTTGAGTCCACCTGGAGGTGGAAACTCCTAATCATCCTGAATGTGAAGTCATGCTATGCCTGAGATGTTCATACTGTACAACGCTCTTGACATTTGCTCTCACTTTTAAAACCCGCCGGTTTTATGCTCAAGAGGATGCCTTGACATTGTGAATTCGTTTAGTTTTTCGTCCACAACAGACACTCTTATTGCAAGAGGCTGGCATGCCGTTTAACTTCATGGAACTATGTAAATGATAATCACTGAGAAAACAAGACAAGAAATACTTAGCTATCTTTCCGCTTGTTTTTTCTTTCTTTCTTTCTTTTATTTTTGACCCAGCAGAACCACTTTAGCTGTCTGGGAGCTGAGGAGAGGAGGTGTCAGGATTTTAGATT
>JBAMYA010000008.1:10082509-10096471 GCA_037176975.1 Arrhamphus sclerolepis
TTGGTAAAATAACTGTGGAAGCCAGATAATTTAAAAGTACCATTATCCACTGACCTTTGATTCACATTGTATTTATCAAATCTAACATAAAAAGGTTGACAGGTTGTAGTCAAGCGCTTTCTTAGCTGCTTAGTAATATAGATGTCAATCACCGAAATTAACAGAACAAATCCTACTAGAGACCATCTGGCATTCTCACTTGTTAAATGAAAACAAGGTGACAACCATATAATTGAGTGATAAGAATTTGACGCATTTATGTAAGCTGAATTAAAGTAGTAGATTTTCTTTTTCTCTTCAAAACAAGATTTGTAATGTTTATAATCATACAGAGCATATGATGTCACAAACAGAATACTTGTTTAATGGCATTTTCTCTGCCCTGCAGTTCAACCATTTGCGTCGGCGAAAGAATTTGAAGCTACAGCTGAAATTGTGAAGAAATTCAAGGAGGGCATTGGTAAAGAACTGCACCAGAAACTACTGCAGAGAGCCAAGAAAAAGAGGAATTGGGTCTGTTGCTGAGCTACAAAATCCTTGCTTTGTCACTGTTATGCTGGAATATATTTCTTAGTTGACTATTGTTAATTTTCTTCAGTTGGAGGAATGGTGGTTAGACACAGCATACCTGGAGGTCCGCATCCCTTCTCAGCTGAATGTAAACTTTGGTGGCCCTGCACCTTACCTGGAGCATTACTGGCCACCTGCAGAGGGAACCGCTTTGCTGCGGGCCAGTATTAGCACGTGGCACACGCTGCAGTACTGGAATCTGATCCGCACGTAAGATATGCTGACATACATTTATGCAAGATGCATTTAAGTCGTGCGTTAAATTAGTTTGTTATGCTTTTAACATCAACGCAAAGTAACAATTTATTTTTTTTTCAACACGTTTAGGGAGAGTCTGCCTCCTCAGAAAGCTGGCAAAACCCCATTAGATATGGACCAGTTCAGAATGCTGTTCTGTACCTGCAAAGTACCTGGAGTGAAGAAAGACACAATTCGCAATTACTTCAAGACAAGTACAAATCATTTTTTCCTTATCTTGTAGAGTCAGATGCACCTGCACACTTTGACCCACTCTCTCTATGTCACAGTTGTGTAACACGCATTTTGTCCTGTAACACAGCCAGTGAGGGTCCATGCCCTTCCCACTTGGTGGTGATGTGTCGTGGACGGATATTTACATTTGATGCACTTTGTGATGGACAAATCCTTACTCCTCCAGAACTTCTCAGGTAGTGGACACACAAATATTTACATATGTAATTCAAAGATTAGAGCACAAGAGATGGTGCACTTCTTGTAGAGGGATTCTTAGTTGCTGATAACTGAAGTTGCTCAGGTCTTAATGAAACCCACAAAAAAACGTATACATTGTAAATATTTTGACCCAAGGAAATGACAACAGTACTTGTCCTTTGAATTTTAGGAAGAATTTCAGTTTTACGGAAAAACACACTGGTGTTACAGGCCACTCAAATAAACAAACCACCAGTAGAACAGAAGTGACAGCAGATAGAAATTTAAAAAAGAAAATGTAAAAGCCTAAATCACAATCCATAATTAGCCATGGAAAGCTGCTGGCACTGTGCACCGAAATTAAAGATAAAGGTTTGTCTGATGGAGGGAAGTGTTTTATGATGACATTTCTGTTGGTGTTCTGGTGTTTTTCTTTTGTACACAGATTGGCGGTATAACTAAAACACTGTAAATTTCCTCCAGTAGGTTGTATAACATTAAGCAAACTATTTCTACCCACTCAGGTTTGTTAGTTGAGCACGATGAGCTCTCTGTAAGCCTCAGCAACTAAAAGCATGCGAATAGATAACAAAGTGCAACATGCAGTTGTTTTATTCAAGAGGAAGGCAAGTTTTGTAGAGCACAATTTGTACACAAGGCAATTCAAAGTGCTTTACAGCTACATAAAATCCCAAGAAGACAAATAAAATCATTCCATAAAGCATAAAAATAATCATTAATAAATTAAATTAAAAACGAAGAGTGCAGATAAAATACTTTCAGTTGTCATATGTACACCTAAATAGAACTGTTCCAGATTTTGGGAGTATAAAACTGAAACGCGGCTTTGCCTTGTTTGGCCCTGACTCTGGGCACCAGCAGGAATCCACTTCTTGCGTTTCTCCGAGTCCGAGTTCATAACATGTCAGAGATATACTTTGGCACTAGACCATGAAAAGACTTGTACACAAGCAGAGCTGATTTAAAGTCTGTTCTCTGAGCGACAGGAAGCCAGTGAAGAGACCTGAGGACTGGGCTCATATCGTCGTATTTCCTGGTTGTAGAGTAGTATATTGATGATTTGTGGATAGGTGTTTTATGTCTCATAAATTACATCAAACACATCTGCTGACCAATTTGATGTATTTTTTGAGATATAAATGTAGAAATCCAAAAGAAAAAGTACACATTCTGGGTAGTGCTCATATATGTTTTTCTCCAGTTACATAAATGAGGGTGTCTCTGCTTCAGCACTCTTTATTTTAAACATGATAGAGATGTTCTTGTATTTGGAGTTAAAATTAATTGGTCATTTTTGCAGTTTCCGTCGTCGTTAATTTTATGTTTATGCAAAAACGCCAGCCTTTCAGTCCACAGTCCAGAGGAAGAAATGATTAAAAGTTTAGGCAGCTTTGGTAGCTAATATAACGTATAAAATATGACTTTCAAGTTTTTCAAACACACTTAATTGCAAAAATCTTTGTCAATAATTATAAATAATTGCAGTATATTTGTATATATCTGTGTATACATATATATGTTATCTGTTGAAACTTCTAAAAGCAACAATGCTCCATACATGTACACCATTACTGACAGAACCTTCTGTCTTGGGACACAATAAATGCAAGCCAGCAGTTGCTGTTACAGTATCCAAATCAGTGTTCAGAAGTCTCCAGAATAACTGTTATTCAAACGATAGACACAGTGTCTCAAAAGTGCTGCAGAGTTAACAATGTTGTCACTCTATCAGTTTATTTTGTCCAGACTAATTACGGTGTCTGATCCAAACAGTGAAGTAAGTTTGCAGCCTGGCTTCAGTAAAGACGCATCAGAAGGAGCAGTAGAAAGATTACAGCACTTTAGAAACTACCTACTATTTGTTTTTCCCAGAGTGCTGCAGATCGTTGTCTGTCACATCAGAAATAACACAGGTCGTCTTAGTTTTAACCCGGCCAGCATGTTATTTGTGTCAGCTGAATGTAATTAATAATTCACAGAGCTTTACAAGTGATTTATTCTTCTTGGTTTCCACGGCAAATGGCTAAAAATGATGAGATTAAATTTATGTTGCAAGGTGACATAAATTTCATAAATCTTTTTTTATACAGCACTGAACCACAGAGGTGAACCTTTCAACTGCAAGCACATTTGTTTGTGTGGTATAGTGTTATTTTGTGTTATATACAAGTTTATTGTTATTGTGTCACCTTTTATTACCATTTTTAAATCTTTTTTTCTTTGATTTTTAATAACAGTGTGGGCCTAAGAGAGAACTGCAATTTCAGTCCTGTCCACATATGGTATTGACAATTAAGCTTACTTGAATGTTGAATCTTGATTAGACTGTATGTGTGTGTGAACATGCACAGGCAGCTGAGCTATGTGAAGGAGCGCTGCGAGAGAGAGCCAGAGGGTGACGGAGTGGCTGTGCTCACCTCAGATGAGCGGACTCGCTGGGCAAACGTAGGAACGATTTGGCTAGAACTGACAAAAACTGAAGCTTTTGCATGGCTTTGAATAAGTCCTCATATCACCAACACCCTTCTGAGGATCAATACTTCTCTGTTTACTCTCTGGCAGGCAAGAGAACATCTGATAAACATCGATCCACACAATGAGACCATCCTGGAGACCATTCAGAGCAGCCTGTTTGTAATATCCCTGGATGACACGAAAGCCCACTCTACCCCGGAGAACTACACAAATGTATGAGCTGCACACAATCCTAATCATATTTTTTCACCAAGACAGAACATCCACATGTCTGATTTTGTGTCTTCTTTGGATTATGAACGTAGTTAACTGCAGAAGCCCTTACAGGCAACCCTGCTATCCGCTGGGGTGACAAATCATACAACTCACTCATGTTCTCAAATGGCACTTTTGGATCCACTTGTGATGTGAGTTTATATTTTTGTTTCATATTACAGCAGTTTAAAAAGTGTACAGATGTGATTACCATGGTCATTGTGATCCTTTCAACAACATTATAACTAAACCATCAAAACCAGTTGTTTTTTTGTTTTTTTTAATTGATAAAATGTTGTTTAAGAGTTCCTTTTCAAATGTTTTTGTAGCATGCACCATATGACGCTATGGTGCTGGTGTCTTTGTGCTGGTACATTGACCAGAAGATCAAAGCTACAGAAGGGAAATGGAAGGTAAATGTTGATTTTTGCTTTATTCTGTATATAATTAGAAACAGTTCTTCATTTCAGATATATGTTCTCACGAACTGAGCTCATTTGCTTTTAGGGCTCAGAGACAGTCAGGCAAATTGCCCTTCCTGAGGAGCTGTTATTTACTGTGGATGAAAAAGTCTGCAGTGACATCAGCCATGCCAAACAGCAGTATCTGGAGTCGGTGAGGCATCAAAAAGCAGGATTAAAAATAAAAATAGAAATAAAGACTTGTCCAGTCACAACTGTGTGACCATTACCTTTGCCACTGGTTTTTCAGACACAAGACCTTCAGATTGTGTGTTACGCCTTTACAGCATTTGGAAAAACAGTCATCAAACAGAAGAAACTGCATCCAGACACGTTTGTTCAGCTGGCGATGCAGCTAGCCTACTACAGATTGCATAGGAAGTATGATACCCACGCACCTTCTCTTATTATAATCATTTGAGGCTAATGAAGCGAAAGTTGGTAAATGTTTCCCCTCTCGATTCTCTCAGACCAGGAAGTTGCTACGAGACGGCAACAACGCGCAAGTTCTATCACGGCAGGACTGAGACCATGCGACCCTGCACGCAGGAGGCTGTGAACTGGTGTAAAGCCATGATGGACCCCACGTGTGATGTAAAGTTTTAAAATGTTTTTCTGTTGCAAAATTGCAGAAAAGGGGTTTTTCCCATATTCAAAATGTTACACAAACATTTTCCCTCAGGTGAACACGAGGAGAAAAATGTTGCTGCTCGCCTTCAATAAGCACAACAAACTGATGTCTGAGGCTCAAGAGGGAAACGGTGGGTTTGGGTAGCATAAAGGTTGCATGAAATTTCTGTGTATTACTAATAACAAGGTCAGATGTCTTTTTTTTAAATCATCATAACAGACATGATGGAGTGGAGCTTCTTGTATTTATTTATTTATTTATTTATTTTTAAACCTCTGCCTTTGCAACTGTTCCCTGGTCCTCATGCTATCCTGTGACACTGTTAACAGGTTTTGACAGGCATCTTCTGGGGCTCTATCTCATTGCAAAAGAGGAGGGACGTCCTACACCAGAGCTGTTCGCTGATCCCCTCTACTCAAAGAGGTACTGCATGTGAAGCTCATTTATTTCTGTGTAGCTGGATGCCAACACCAGAAACATCGTTTTGCTTTCTATTGAATGTTTTGGTCAACATTCCTAATATTCCACCAGTTTACCGTTAAATGGTCATGCTTCAAAAATCTACATGCAACATCTATGATATTTCTGCAACTGATCAGCTGACGCTAGTTATCAGCTCACAATTACCTTTCTGCTGCCACAGTGAAGTGTATAGGTAGCTCTGTAAAAGAATTTTGTATTTCAGTTTTTACGCTAGACAAATTCAAATTCATTTTCAAAAATATTACATAGATGCAGCTATGTGGTGATCTGTATTTTTTTTGTTGTTGTTTTTTTAAGTTAGTGGTCTGTTTATCTCCATTTTAGTGCAGATAAACAGACCACATGACAATCGTAATCAAAAATAAAGCACATCAGCTTGAAAACTATTGTTTGCCTCCACAGTGGTGGTGGTGGTAACTTTGTACTGTCGTCCAGTCTGGTGGGCTACACCACAGTTTTGGGGGCAGTGGCTCCCATGGTGCCACATGGATATGGCTTCTTTTACCGCATCAGAGATGACAGGTGTGTAGACAACACACACACAGGCACACACCTTTTCATTTAAGCAGGAACCTCTTGGAAGGAAAGGGCTTTAGAACTTAAAAAATGTTGTTCAAACAAAATAGAGATCGTATTCTTTGACCTCATTGTCACTAAATTGCACCCTTGTAAATCACTTTTGTATTTTACTATTTTTTGCTTGATGTTGACATAGAATTTTGTATGATCTGAAACAATTCAAAACCACATGTTCTTTCTTCTTGTAGGATTGTGATCTCCATAACAGCATGGAAATCTTGCCATCAGACGGATGCTGCCTCACTGTTTAATAATTTTTCAAGCTCCATGCATGAGATGCTTCACATGTTCACTGTGTCTCAGTTATAAGCACCTAAAAGAAAAGGGCCTTATGCACTTATCTTCAACCTTTCTGTCCCTACGTGAATATTAATGAACATGCAGTCTGAGGCTGGACTTGTACTGACAGCTAGATTAGCACAAATCAATGCAAAGGTGCACACTGGTTAACTTAAACAAAACAAAAAAACTAAATGTGTAAATTGCATGAAATAATTTAGTTTCCTTTCAATTATTTTTAAAATTTGGCAATTTTCTCCCAGTGCACAGCACTCTTCTAATGTTCTGTTCTACCTGTTTGATTCTAGGTCTTGACTTACTGAAAAGCTTTTCCACTGTATTTTTTTCTTTTTACTGAGTTAAGACTTTAAGATACTTAACCTATCTCCCTATTAAACTGAATTCTGCCTAAATGTGCAGCAAGAGTTTAAAAAAAAAAGCCAAGAATTTCCATGGTGATGATCTCATTCTTTCATGACAATGAAAATGGTAATTATTTAATACGGACCTTGTGTTGTGACATAAATGGTTGTTTTTTTTTTGTGCTGCACTGCATTAACCTCAATTCATGATAGAAAGTCAGATGTTTCTTCTTATCACACAACTTGACTAAAAACAAAAGTGCTGAAAAAAACAAAAAACATTGGCTGCTTTGTTTTAAAATGAGCTGATAGTTTGACCTTTGACATTCCGTATCATTTAAAAAAATAAAATAAAAAAAAATCAGGACTGTTAATTAAAGCTACGTATTTAAGAGGTTTTTCTCATGTAAAAGATCCCTTGATGCCTTAAAATTGCATGGAATATAATTCTACACATTTGCCTTTATTTGTGAATGTATGGCATAAATGAAAACTACCTTTTCCATCACTTTTAGTTATCTGTACAGCTACTCATCCACAGCTCTCATCAGCCCAACAGCATTTCAACTGTTTGATTTTATAGGTTGCTCACCTATGCTGTTATTTTACAGCTCTTAGCTAATTAATCTACATTGACATATTTGCCAGATTTAAAGCTTCATTTTTCACTCGTTGGTATCTTGAAATTTTGAAACTGTGTGGCCTTCTAGTTTGGTGAGGTGCTCCACACTATTTTTTTTTTTTTTTAATTCAGCAGCTACATATAGGGGAAAAAACAAAACAAAAAATGTTAGTGTGCTGTTGTGTTGTTTTGTTAATTGAGCCAAAACTTTTTATTTTTCTATTTTTTAATTGCACCTTATACGATCTATAGAGCATTCAGTTTTCCTCTCTGTCATGTTAAAGACAGCTGAATGTCCTTTTTGGTTAGAAAATGACTACTATAAAACCTCTCTGAGTAATTATGACTCATATTTAAAGCCTTTCGTGAATAAATCTGTTCATTAAGCTTTTATAAATGTGTGATTGTGCATCTTGGTGAGAGTACAAAAAAACCCCAAAGATGATGTGCAATTCTATAAATGTTCTGTAGCACACCATGACACCTCTGACTAATAAAGATCATAGAGTCACATATGTTTGTGTTTTGTCTAATTAAATAAAAAAAAGAAGACCTGAATTAAATAGAAAATTTTTAATAGTTGCATACTAGTACATTCAATCAAAAATATTAGTTATATAGAAACAAATTTTGAATTTCAATGAAAGGCTGAAGTACAAGAAAGTGAACTCACATTTGCAAAAACTATTTTTGTAGACTTAAGTGCTCATATTGTCAGTAATAATCTAAGACATTTCCGATAAAACAAACATGTAAGCAGTGAAGACCCTCAATGTTTAGTGCAGACCTGATGCTAAACTATTGCATTGTTATTAACAAAAGATTGAATCACGCAGGACCTTCCACTGACTTGCTTCTTTAAGCCACAATGAAAAGAACCAGAGGTTTAGCAAAACCAACCATTTCGCAAAAAAGACAGAGATTTAGGATTTTATGGATTCTGTGGGATAATATCCAAATATGTTTTATAACACTGGATCCCGAAAAGGCATTTAACATGTTTAGTTGTAGTTTATCCAACATGTTGGGAAGTGGAGTGTATCTAAATAAGCCATGATTGTGAACCTCCATGAATGCAGTTCAAGGTCTTAAGGTGATATGTGCAATGCAGTGGAGTTAAAGTCAACAATGGGTTCCTATTTACAAAGTGCAAACTATCAGAAGATATGTTCAAATAAATAAACAAACAGAAAGGTGGGGAAAGGCCTACAATTAAAGGTTCTTGATCCAGCAAGCATTTGACTAACACAAATTATAATAGAAAATGGGTCAAGACGGTGGCCAGCATTTATAAGATGAAAAGAAATGCATTCCCCAGCATAGGAATATAGAATCACCACTCCTATATAAAGCTATATTATAACCTTGGCTCTGTCAACAAAGTGCTTAACAGTGTGTATCACATTCATGTAAATTCTCACAGTGGACTTCTATATTACATAAATGCACTTCATCAACAGCATGTAGTACACTGTTTCTACAAAGGCACTGATGAACATACAGAATCGGGGTCATGTGAGGTTCAGTGGGTTGCCTAAAGGCATTTTGACATGTGTCAGATCTGGGGAATGAACCTGCACCTTTGCACTGATACACAGATGTGACGCATTTCATTACCTATTTCTTTTTTAACTATCCAGAATTGTTTCTCTTTAGCTGACTGTGCCTTTGTTTTCTTCTGATGAGTATTGGTAATCCTTTACAGTTGACTTTTCTCAATGTAAATCTCATTTCCTTTATCGAATTTCTTACACTTCTGTATTGTCTATTTTTTGAAGCATTTAACGTTAATATAAAAAATAGCTTTATTTAAAATAGATAGCTTTGACTTCACTCTTAACCCACCTGTCATGTCTCTCTTTAACACCCCCCCCCCTCCTTTGAATTATCCAAATTGTCTAAATGTGCCATGTCTCAACATGGAGAGTCAATATTTCTTTGCCAGGTGTTGAACTACACAGTTTTCTAATGTCACGAGACAAAATATTTTGCAAATAGGATCTATACAGTAGGATCTATAATTAATAGTATCAATACTAGAACAGTAGTTAGACTTAATGACAGAGTTGAACCCAAAAGGATGCAGTCAGTACAATAATTGTTGAGCTTCTCCACCAAAGCTGCTCAGTATAAATTTGCATAATGGCACATACACGAACCAGATATGAGGTATGAGTGCTTAACCCAGACATCAATGATCATAAACTGATCTAATGTTGATCCCTGTGTCCACTCATTCTGCTCCATGACCTAGCTGTGTGGTGACCAGCATGTTGTAGACTCCCTTCTTTGCCAGCAGCTGTTGATGGGTCCCCTGTTCGACTACCACTCCTCCTTGGAAGACAGCGATGCGGTCAGCATTTCGAATGGTGGAGAGCCGGTGAGCCACAATGATGCAAGTCCTGCCCTTGCTTGCTTGGTCCAGGGCCTCCTGCACCACCTGCAGACAGACAACAGTGACCTCACGTGGACTTCTACAACATCTTTATTAATACTTTCATTTTTTCAAGGTGATACTGGAGGCAACACTTGACTGCTTTACCAGAACAGACCACTGAATATAATAACTATCACAGATGCACACCGATTTGAAATGCGTAAATGACAAACCTTCTCGCTTTCAGTGTCCAGAGCAGAGGTGGCCTCATCCAACAGCAGCACTGTGGGGTTGCGAAGGATGGCTCGAGCTATGGCTATTCGCTGCTTCTGACCGCCTGACAGCTGAGTCCCCTTATCACCCGCCTGAGTGTTGTACCCCTGTTCATGCACACAGAAAATAGATAAATGATGACGGTAGGAATCTAATCTCAAATATTACATGGATTTTTAATTCCAGGCAGTGTGGCAGAGTAGTGGCAAGTCAGTTCTCTCAGAAAAGCTGTTTAAAATGGTTACAGAGTCATCTACATGCAGATAAATGTTCTGAATTTCAGACTTAAAAACTGCATTCATCGTGCACAAGCGAGTGCAGGCAGGTTAACTGGAGCCACTCAACTTCAAATGTATTCAGTAAAACAGACAGTGACTGAAAAACATGAAATGAAATTTTAATTTCCCATTTATAATGAAATTCAATCTAAAACAAACTGCTACATAAAAGAGCCCTACATTTAAGGTTGATGAGGGAGCAGTGGTCCTCTGTCTCTGGAGTATTTTGACCAAAGCACATCATAAATATTTCTTAAGATGTACAGACTGTGCGAGTTTATGAAAAAAAATGTCATGTCTCCTTTGAATAATATTTATGTTCATGTTTTTTTTTTTTTATTAATTCTTAAAGAAAACAAATTGCAAACATGATTCAGATTTAGCATTGTAGTAGCGAAGTTAAGGCAGAAATGAAATAATGATCAGCAGATGCGTCTCTCTAAACCTGAGTAAATATGATCAAAACCAGATAATGCAGATAAAATACATGAATATAAATGTTACCTTCGTGTAATTCAAAACCTTAATATCATTTAGGTGAGCTGTGTTATCTCTAGTAGAGTACACTGACTACATCCACCACAATTCTGTGGTCTTAGATCTTGTAAAGATAGGTGCTTGATAGAAAAGACCAAAGATCACCCAGTTGCTGGTGCTCACTCCAAAACCCTTCTATTTTCTATCTTCATTTTTCTACAACAGATTCAAAGTGCTTAAAAATTAAATTCTTATAAAAACCAAGTTAACATTTTTCACAAGCCTGCAGACAAACATGTAAGTGATCTTGGAGTTTCCGTCTTCCCTGAAACTACGTTTCTCTCTTAAGTTGCCCTCATCTCCACAGGCTTAAAAAAAAAAAAAAAGTCTCTAAAAAAGCTGTTAAATTTGAGTGTGGATCAGGATCACTTTAGTTGAGCTTGCAAAATACACCACATTCCTTATCAGGCACATGCATTCATGTCCTGACTTTGCTTTGTGTTCATGCTTATAACTGCAATCCTTTATCTGAAATCAACTTTTTGAAAAGCATTTACCTGCGGCAGATCTTCTATGAAGTTGTGAATGTTGGCTGCTTTCGCAGCTGCCGTGATCTCGTCCATGGTTACGGTGCGGCTGTTGTCTCCGTAGGCTATGTTTTCAGCCAGGGTACAGTCAAAAAGCACAGGCTCCTGGGACACAATGCCTATCTGAGATCTCAGCCAGTGGATGTTCAGTTCCCTGATATTTGTACTGTCCAGCACCTGCAATGACAAATGTGGCACAGATTATTTTAAAAGGACCAACTGGGACGGCAGAGAAAATCTGGCTTTTAAACACATCCAGCTTTGGAAGCACTGGTTACGTGACCAGACTGTAACTGTTATAAGATGCTTCCAATCCAGCCCAAAAATGTTGACAGCAGTGGAACTGTAGAAACTCATAGTTTATGGGAACTCATAAATTAAAATGTAGAAGAGTGACAAAACAAAGTTTGAAATATTGTTCTGCAATAGCACCGTGTACCAGGAAGTAAATATTGTATATCTGAATAAATGGTTTGTGCAGTTCATCAACATCATTACATCACTGAAAAAGCACAATGTTGCATTGATCTCATAATGTCTCAAAGTCCCAGCACTGTAAGGCTGCCAATAAAATAAAATAAAATAAATACTGGCTGGATAACCACTAGCTGGCTGACCAAACAGCAGCTGAAATGGCAACCGTGTCTGCTGATTACACAAGCTGTGGGTGTGTGTTTGTCTTCTCACCACTCTCCCTTCTCTGGGGTCGTAGAACCTCTCCAGCAGCTGTATGGTGGTGCTCTTCCCACAGCCGCTGCTGCCAACCAGGGCCAGGGTCTCGCCCTTCTTCACCTTCAGATTCAGCCCTTGCAGGATAGGCACATCGGGGCGAGACGGGTAGTTAAACTTAACATCTTCGAAGTTCACATTGCCATCAAACTTTTCCTGGAAAATTAGGAGATGAGAGGGAACAATGACCATGAGAGCTTTTAACGAGTTTATGTGGAAGTACTGGGGCTGATGTGTGGGGCTTTGTGTCATGTACCGGCGACTCTCCCTGCTTTGACAAATTGTCAATGGCTGGCTCCTTGTTCAACAACATCACAAGGTGTGAAGCTGACATTTTGGCCTTTGCGTAGTTTGGAGCGAAAGAGTTGGCCTCTCCAACAGCCATGGCACCGAAAAGGACAGCAGAAATGACACTGAGAATAAAAAATAAATTCACATTAGCTACATTTTCACATTCAAGAGTCTCATAACTAAGTCTAACTGCAACTTCTGACCTTTCAGTTCAATTCAGTTCTTCATTATTTATATATACAGTACCCCAAACTCCCTTTATAAAAACACTATACACTGTAGATGTTGGAAAACTTAAGCTCTTTTCACATTTAAATGTTGTTTTTTTTAATCTAGAAAAATAAAAGATATAAATGCAATGAAGCTGGTCTTTTTAGAGACTGAGAATTATTTTTGTTCTGAAGTCTGTTAAATAAATTAAGTTTATGGGACAAAAGCCTCGCAACTTTTAGTGATAATTATTTTGTAAACCCTTGAAATGAGTCAGAACAACAGAACAAGCTATTAATAGAAAAAAAGAAGAAGATGCTAGCAATGTGGCTCCTGGGGACGGTGTTCAGTTTAAGCATCTTTAAGCATCTATTGTATGAAGAGCAGGTAATTAGGAAGGCTGAATCTATTTTGGACAACTACACCCATCCTCTGTACTGTGAATTTCAGTTTTTGCCTTCTGGCTCCCGTTTTAAATATCCATTAGCACGGACCAATAGATACAAGCACTCATTCATACCCTCTGCTATTCAGCCACTAGGAAACACAGATAGCCATATGTCATATGAAACATTTAGGTATCTTTTATATTGTGTATTTTATATTTCACATTGTTTATATTGTGTTTTTATGGAAGTGTGAGTGTGTGTGTGAGAGGTGTACTACTACTACTACTGCACAATAATTGCCCACACTGGGACAAATAAAGCTACTGAACTGAATCTTGGACTTTTGCATTAGAAAGAAAAAAGTTCATGATAGGAAACTCAATTTGAATTTCTGGCATGAGATTTTGGCTTGTGACGTTATTTGCAGCCTTTCAACAACAAAAAACCCAAACAAATCTGAACAAAACAAAAAAAAGAAACAAAATACAAATATTTTGGTTGTTGTTGTCAGAATTGTCTGACAGAATGTCATAATAATCAAATAGCCCAGTTTATTGATTTATTTGTTTAATGGAAGCTGAGAGGACCTTTGTTTTTAGTATCCTTCCAGTAAGTAATAAACACATATCCTCAATAAAACAATTTTTCCCATCATGATGTTGAGCCTTCAAAACCATGTTTGCTTTGCCATGAAAACAACTCAAAAACTAAAGTGTTGTACTACCAGGAATCCGACATAAGCAAGGCCACACCAGTATGCATGTATGCATGACACCTGAAAACGTCAAACAGGGTGAGGCCATGTTTTAGCTGTCACACCTGCCAGTAGACCTTATTTTATCATCTGCTGATGGAAACAGAAAAGCAGAAGTTAATCCACCTCTTCTATTTGTCTTTAATAAGAAAAAAACCCTCCAGTAATAAACTATGGACCCACTGTA
>JBAMYA010000008.1:10110604-10159897 GCA_037176975.1 Arrhamphus sclerolepis
GATGCTTAATCTTTCTGGCAGTTTAGAATCAACTGAAAAGCTGATAATTGTGTCAGATGAAGCCAGAGACCCCAGAGAAAACCCTTGCAGACACAGGGAACAACATAGAAACTGCACTCAGAAAGGACGCAGCTGCGATTTGAACCAGCTGACTGCTAATCACGACACCACCATGCTGACGCTTCCTCAGATTTTGTTAGCGGCTTACACACAGCACTTTTATTGCAGAACCTTTGACTCATTTTGTGTGTGAGTGACATTCAAGCTGCAAGTTAGCATGGCCGGTCTGCTGTTAAACCTCAGGAGGTACTAACGTCCGCAAAACGCAGAAGACACGAGTTCTGTTTAGCTTTTTTCACACAGGGCAAACAAGCCATCCTCATCAGACCACTGCAGTTGACATTTGGTAATTAACATGGAGCAGGCAGGCGTTGCATAGCGCTGCATCAAGTGTGGGTTTACACACAGCACGCCATCATCACAGAATCTCCAGTGGGACATGAGCGTTACTGATAAGAGCGGCTTGTTCCTCATTGCTGGCTCATTCTTACACAAAGAGCTCTTCTCTCTTATGATGTACCTTGATCACTATCAGTATCACTATCCTAAATGCAAAACAGAAGTGCAACAAATATACACTATTCCACCTCAGTGCATTTCACACATCACAGCCAGTGAGATTGGATCACACACCCAAAGGATTTACTGGACTGGTTGTGTGAATGGGGCTTGTGGCAGGGCATGCTGACATGGTGAAACCATAGATTGTATATCATTATGCAAGCTGTCCAGTCACGTGACCCAGAGGTTTGTACAGAGAGCTTTTGAAGACTCTTTTTTCCACAAACTGCATGGCACCATGCTGCAAAGAGGCGCAGCAGTGCTGAGAAGCCACCTTATCAGTTAGCTGTTTTAGCTTGGCTGGCTTAGCTTCCGCTAACCCAGGTTGATCATTCATACTCCTTCATTTTACATACCAGCATAAGTGAGCTTGAAAGAGTCCTGAAAGTATTGCAGCAGTCAGCGGGGCGCTGGTGGAAGGAGCAGGGAACCACAGAGACTCATTTCCAAACAGAATTACACTGGAACCTGCAGTCCATCATTCCAGCCACCGGCCTTCACCAGCACCTAGTGGTCAGTAGAGAAACTGCATCAGGCTAAACCCTGTTTGGGCTTCAGCGCAGAAGTGGGATGGCTGCTGCTTGGGTGAAAAACACGGCTCACGTCACTCCGATAATCACTTTACGCTGCCATGCTGTCTTTAATCACACAGTGATGCAGCATTTGCTGTGTATGCATGATCAATAGGGGAACAGCAATCGTTTAACAAGGGCAGCTTTTTTTTTGTTTTTGCTCTGATGCAGTGCAACCTCTGCGTATGGCCTGATCTGACCTGCTGCCGTTTTTTTGTTTTTTTTTCAGCTTAATATAAAAATAACTTATCAGTGCAGATTCTGAAGTGTTAAGAGGGCATAAATAAAAAATGTCTTTATTTTTGATTAAATTATTGACACAGGCTATAACAGAACGTTATGCCCAGACGTTTTTGTGTCATATGTGGGAGTAGGTATGGATTCATGGATGGATTTATTGATATTGACTTACAGGGCAACCTGTCCAGCTGCTGACAGCTGAGACGTGCTCCAGCTCCACTCTGAAAGGGACAAACCTGCTATAGAAAACAGCGTAGACAACATACAGGGAACATTGTTGCCACTTCCTGCTGCACAAGTTGAAAACAGGAACATTTCAGTGACATAATGTGAGATCAAGCAGAGTTGTGATATTCTGCACTCTGCTATTCATCTCAACTCTACAGCCAGCACTATACAGGAAGTCCGCACATTATCACCCAGTCGGCCTTCCTACATCCTGAATAAACTGTTGTTTCTATCAAGTGCTCCACTACAGCTTATGCCAGTTCACAGGTGGAAACCCATAGCAACAGACTTTACAGGCGCCCACCTTCCACCAATCATTTCCTAGGGAATCTCTCACCTCAGTGGTTCCTTCCTGAATGATTAAGTTTGACGGCGTTATTAGTGGAGGGAGAGCACATTGGTGGTCATTAAAAACCAGTAACTGCTCCCAATGGTAACGAGAGCATTTCATGCTTATTTGCATCTCTCCTCTTAAGCAAACCAATGCAAATACGTCCCTGATAGTAGATACTAGTCTTACCATTCATATAAACTAATGTTACGTTTCTGAAGTGGTGATGAACTTTGTGTGTGAGCGTGTGCACACATCCCATTTCTGGAGTCTTTTGTTTATACGAGGCTCCATCCAAGAACATAATTCTACCGTACGACTTGTTAATATGTATACAAGAGAGGGGAGAAAGATTTAGTGAATTACAGTTTCCTCTTTGTCACTGATGTAGTCGCCTCCTCTTTTTCAGCAAGAAAAAGATTTTTACTTTTATGTAATCATTCTAGCCATGAATGTGCATTTCCATGCTGTATTTTTCTCGGTCTCTTTGCTCTCATCCCTCCTTCCCTCTGCCTGTGAAATGTGGGGGTGTACTGAGGTGACAGACGGCAGATGTTTCCTCCCCACCTTCAAATAGCTCATGGAGACTGAGAAAAACAGATAGTGGAAAGAGTAGCCCCTTTTTCTCCGTGGAAGTGTTTTTGGAAATGCCAGCTCAAAGCACAGTTTTCTGCTGAGATCCCAAAAGCTAAATGGTGACCTAACACCTAATAAAAGCAGAACTGTTTTAAATATTGTGTAACGGTTCAGTGGGCCATGCTCATTGCAACACATTTGTTTGGTCAAACAGAACTTTGTTCAGGAGGCAGGCTGACTCCAGGAAGCCCAATGATCAGCCAAAGGTTTCTGTCTTTAATGAACTTCGGGAGGACATGTAGTCATCTGGAAAACAATGCTTTAACTGTGCACTGCATCTGACCCTCCTTTGTTTTTTTTTTTGTTTTTTTTTTTATATGTGACTCAGATTGCTTGTATGCATGTCTTTAAACTACATATTGCCACCATGTGGCAATATGTAGTGGTTGAAAAAAAGCTGCAAAAATGAAAATCTGATTTAACATCCATCAAAGGAAGTCAAGTGGAAAAATAAGACACACTAAACACACTAAATGATAAATAATACATGTTAAAAAGCAATCATTATCTATTTTTCTTCTGTAGCACCCATTATGAAGTGTTTCTCTTAATGTCAATAGCACCGACAGAGACCCACCATCTGACACCAAAACTCATATGAAAAAGACATTACTGTAAACAAAAAAACAAAAAAAAACATCAGCTGATGTGCTCTCAGTTTGTGCTCCCATACACCGAGAGCAGAACTGATTAGTATTCACCATTATTAGGAACTGACTGGTATTTGAAACAACTTTTTGCTTGATTCTCTGCTCGTTGTTCAAATTGAGGCCCATTACTTCCTCACCCCAGTTCCCACTTTTGTTTATTTGTTGTTTGTTTGTTTGTTCTAAACCTATGAGCTGACAGTCACCTCAGATACCTGATCTTACTGCAGATGAATGAAGGACAGCAGGGTGCATTTTTACTTACACAAAAATTACACACACACACACACACACATTCTGTTGGACTTTAGCAACAGTTACAGAACAATGACAGTAAGTTGGAGGTCAATTTTCAATGAAAGTTTAAAATTAAGCTGATATTGAATAAGCACTTACAACAAAACTCCCAGAAGCAGCAGCAGCATGAGATCTCTTATCTTTATACATCAAAATATATGAATTTATTAAATATTTTTTTATGAGTGAATTTCGCATCAGCATGTCACAACTGGCTCAAGCTGTAAGAACAAAGCAAAGGAAAAGACAAACTTAAAATAGAAAAAGAGACACAAAACATATTAATTTTGATGCACTGTAAATGACAAATCGTTGACCAAGTCTCACCTTTTATGAAGACTTTTGCCTGCGCCTCACTCGAGCCAATGTGGTTGGTGGCCACGCATTTGTACGTCCCTGCGTGGCTCTGTTTGACGTGGGCTATCATCAGCTTTCCATGCAGGCTCTCTGCTCCGGCAGGTAAGCCAGCTCTGCCCACCCGACTCCACGTGAACTGGATGGGATGAGAGCCGTGGGCAAGGCACTGCAACTGCAGGGCATCTCCGGGCTGGAGCCTCACCTGGTCAGGCAGGCAGGTGGCGTACGGAGGGGCTGCATGAAGGTGAACATGAATGTCAACGCGTGGAGTCACAGAGAACATGCGTCTTTTTAATATCTGCACTTACTCTCCACCTCCATGTGCGTGTACACCTCACTGTAGCCATGTATGTTAGTTGCATTGCAGATGTACTCTCCAGAGTCTTGGCGTCCCACCTCAGTCAAGGTAAGAATTCCATTACTCATTGTGTGTTTCCATGGCAACGGTGCTCGCAGCTTGGACCAGGTGATGATGGGAGGGGGGGAACCTGGAAGGAAATTCAGTTTTATTAAGTGGAAGCAGAGCTGAGAGCTTTGCATAGCTGAAGCGTGAGGCCGTCTTACCGCTGGCCTGACACTCCATCGTGACTGTTTGTCCCTCCACCACTGTCATTTCAGCAACGCTCACCGAGGCCAGCGGAGCTCCAGGCGACCCTTCAACAATGACTTGAACCTTAATTTCTGACACCCCCTCACTGTTCTCAGCCTGGCAAATATACATGCCTGAGTCTTCAGGACGTATTGCCACCCACTGAAAAGACATATTTATCCGTCATCCTGAATGTGGACACTGATCCAAATATAACTTGTTCATGAGTTAACGTTCCACCTTTATGGTGTTGGCATCATTGTTCTCCTCGGTGACCAGCTGCAGACTGGAGCCTTGGCGTTTCCACTCCATTGTGGGCCGCGGTTTGCCTGTAGCTCTGCACTCCACCGACACAGAGTCACCAGTCCTGACCCGCAGGGGCCCTGCCGGTGTCAGTCGTACTTTTGGAGCATCTAAGAGAGGAAAGGGATGTTTAGACCCATTCATTCCGAGATATTTGAATTCACTGTGTATTTGTAAGTCTTGTCATGCCAGGAGCTATGCTGTGGCACCAGAAACGTTCCATTGTTTTCATTTATAGTCTGACTTTTATCAACCTGTCATGTTTTTGTGATATTTAACTGCATGTGGAAAGCTAAAAAAAACATTCTCCTAAATGTAATCTTAAAGCATCTGATGACAGTAAAAATGACAGAACACACTAAAATTACTCATTAAACAAGCAACAGATCATTTGGAGCAAGTTTCTGGATGTCAGGAAAATGGTATATGTCCAAATGTTGCCCTCTTTAAACGCTATTTTTGGCCTTTACTAAATTTGGAGGTAAAAAGTGGTAAATATGTGGCACCAGCCTACATTTAATTACAGTAGTTTTTTCACTGCCAACTATCGCTGCAGTGGCAACGGTAAAGCTGTATGCTTGGCAGCCAATCAACAGACAGGAACTGTATCGTTCAGTGGAGACTTGGAGAGACACATATGGTTCTCTGCACATTTTTTTGAGGGAATTTCATTGTTGTCTTCTTTTTCCACATCGTAACACTGACAGTGCAGTGGAAAAGAGCACACACAGACACACACAACCATTCAAAAAAAAAAAAGTTAAAGGATGAGAAAATTTAGGTGGGTTTGTAGGGTCTAAGCAAAAAAAGAGAGAGAGAGAGAGAGAGAGAGAAGGGAAAAATCTAATACCCTTTTAAAAATGGGATCCACATATCATTTTCTTTCATGAGAGCTGTAGTTTTCTGTATGATTTACAAACTCACGCTTGACATTCAGCACAGCATTGCCAGAGCTGCGGCCAGCAGAACTGATCGCCACACAGCGGTACTGGCCCTGGTTTGTAGGTCGGGCCTTAGCAACTGTCAGCACAGACCCGTCAGGGCCGATCTTTACATTGTCTAGGTGGAAAGAAAAGAGCTCAGTGGAAGACTCAGACGACACTGTATGATCATGTGTTCACGTCAGTGCTCTTGACCTGGCATTGCTTGGTTATTAGCTCTGCTCCACTCCAGCTGGACGGGCTGTACGCTGCTCCTCACTTGGCACCTAAAACTCACAGAATCTCCCTGGCGCACAGTAGCAGCCCGAGGCTCCACTGAGACGACAGGACCCTGTCCAACCACTGCGCAGAATTACAGAGCTGTCAATCAAGCGTGCTGAGGTGCACACATGCACGAATCAACTCTGTGAACTTTGAAACAGGTCTGTTTGAAAAGCAGCATTAACAAACACCAACCAAAAGCAAACAATGGAAGAAGAAAAAAATACAGACTGAACAGCAATGATAAAAAAAAAAAAAAAACACTTACTGAAAACATACATGCATTTCCTACACTGAAAATAGTGGAACTACGTTTCTACATTAATAGATTACAGCTCAACATCCAAATAACATAATTTGATTTCATCAGACTTTGAACTATCCTGTCTCCACAACAGCAATAAAATGTGATGAAAATTATTTATTTGTTGTAATGTTAATGTCCTTTTTTATTATGAAAACCTACTGAGAAAAGTGCTGATGGCGTCGAGTTAAAAAGATCTGCATCCATGACACGGTCGCCTAAAATAATCATGGAATCATTTCGGTGTCTGGTGCGTACATTTTAATATCCTAAAAATCAAAAAAACGATATGTTTCCGCAAGCACACGAGCCAACACAAGAAAAGAACCGCATGCTGGAACCCAAAAATGCTTTTTGTCGTTGAAATGAAATCAGATTCTTTACCTGAACATATTAGAGAGCACAGGATCAGAGCCCCAGGAGATAAACTCATGATGAACACAGATCAGTCCCACTGTCTCTGCAGCCGAGTCTCTCTGTCTTTCTGTCCCTTATCACTTTCAACCTTTAACCTGCCAATGTCCTGATTCCCTGTTCAAATACTGCCTGAAAGTGAGTCACGTGTGAAGCACTGATTATTACATTTTTGTACAATTTTTTTGGGATAACAATTTAATGATATCTATGGGCGCGAATGATATGAAAGGGATTTTTCAGTTTTTGTTAGTTGACTGTGTGACTAATCTGCCACAGACACTGGAAAACTGATTTTTATCTCCACACTATGGAAATGATGGCAATGCTTTCTGAGAAAATCGTTTCTCTCCATGTGTCTGTGCTGGCTGCTGCACCTGTCTGAACAGAAGAGTTATTCACCAGAAAAACTGACAAGACTCAGATAGTCATTAAAATAGAAAGAAATTAAAAGTAGTGGCAGCAAAGAAAGTAAAATAGCAAGAAATAGTAAATAAAAACAAGGATAATCATGCTCGGTTTACATCACTGCTTTCCTTTAAAGATAAAAGATCAGCTGTGGGAACCATAGGAAGAGAAGTTTTGTTCCTGTTCAAAACAAATTCAAAACACAACCAGGCAACAATAACCCAGTTTTATTTCAATTTCTTGAGCGAAGTTCTGGAGTTGGTTTTTTTCCTCTGTAAAACCTCCTTGAATAAAAGCAATAATGAGCAGGAAATTAAAACCACAATAAACAATCATTGTTCCATTCATATCATGTAACGCTAGAAAATTAGATGAGTCTGTTTATTCCTGGAAATCAAACGGAAATTCATTGATTTGTCACATAGTTTCCACTATTTCACTGCCATGTTAACTGATGGTAAATTTAGAGCAACTTTAGTCTTTGCCTTTTAAAAAAAGTCATCAGATCCAAACTAGTGGATTCACAACAAAAGCACATGTCACTACATTTTAACAAGAAATCATCTTTAATTCCATGAACAGTTTAACATCAAGGTCAGTTTTGCTTTGCATCACTCCAACTGCTGTTTGTAGCAACAGATCAGCGTTTTTACCACCTGCACGTTCTCATGTAAAACTATCAGAAGACAGAAGTTGAGAGTTAAACATCTTAGTTGCAATTCGTCAAACTCCAAACTGTATAAAAGTGTCAACATTCTAAAGTAACTAGTTTGTTCATTGAACAGAGTCTCTGTTCGCTGTCTGTCACATTACATCAGTTATTGACATTCATCACTAAAGATTAACTACAAAATATTAGAAGTGACAACAAGAGACTGTGCTGTGGACTCAGTCATCAGTCATCCAGGTCATGGTAATGATCAAAGGCTTGAATCAAGCTAACTAGACTTGCTAGAACCAAGAAAAACAAGTCTAGTTAGTTTGATTCAAGCTTTGAGAGGCAGAAGCACTTATGAAGGGAAAAATCAATTTGCAGGAAAACTAAGGGGCACATATGAAAAATACCTTTTTTTCTGTACTTTCTGCTCTCCTGACAGCATTTATGTGGATGTGTGAAGGGACCATTTCAAAGAGACCAACACAAGGCGAGATGCAGCCATACAACTCAGCATGAGCATCACGATTCCAACTTATAAATAACTCAAGAGTGCATCTCTTGAGTTTGAAACCTCTTTGGTTTTGTTTCTTTAAGCACAACTGTAATGTAATATGTAAAAGTAAATATTACATGTATATTTGTAGGAAACCATGAATACAGAAACTCAAAATCAGTTCATGTAACATCGTATCAGCATAAGTGACATTTGAAGACTGCGTGTTTCTTTAAGGAAACAATGTTAAGAAAAAACAACAAACCAAAGTAAAAAAAAACATCATTCTTGACCTAATGAATCCACATCTTCGGCTTAAATGAATCAATGCCTTGTGATGAAATGCAGGCCCTAAGCCCTCAGGATTTTACTTTTTGAGCTCATTATTCAACTGAAAGCCTTAAAATGGAAAGTAGCAAATAGAAATGACAAAACAAAGAAAAAGAAGAGAGTTTTCAGGGTGATCAATGCAGAGTCTCTTTGTTTACCCTGCTGTCTGTACTGATCCGAGGAGGAGGAGAGGAGGAGGCATCAGGAGGACATGACCGCATACGCTGGCGGGTGTCCTGGCTGAGGATGAGTAGGATTAGACATTGTATTGCAAGCCCTCATCAACCTAATAAAAAGAAAGAGAGAAAGCAATGAAAAAAACATTGGGAGAAGAAAATAATTTGCATGTGTTATTGTATATGCATACTTCATTTGTGTTTGTGTTCTTTCGATGAAGTCTTTTTGGAAATGCAACTAAAGCAAAATGTCGTTCTGGTAAATGATAATGAGAAACACAAACAAGGCTCCTTCTAATTAACACAATTAACTGATTATATCTTCTTCTTTTCCTCCTCAGCTGCTCCCTCCAGGAGTCATCTAACCCTGTCCTCTGCATTCTCTTCTCTCACACCAGCTATCTTCATGTCCTCCTTCTCTACATCCATAAATCTCCTCTTTGGTCTTCCTCTAGACCTCCTGCCTGGTAGTTAAAACCTCATCATCCTTCTACTGATTTATTCTCCATCCCTCCTCTGGACATGTCCAAACCATCTCAGTCTGGCCTCTGACTTTCTCTCCAAAACATCCAACATGATCTGTCCCTCTGAGGTCCTCATTCCTGATCCAGTCCATCCTCATCCTCATCCTCAACATTTAAACCTCTGCTACCTCCAACTCTGCCTCCTGTCTGTTCCTCAGTGTCTAAACCACACAACATCGCAAGTCTCACCACCGTCTTGCACACTTTTCCTTTTCATTCATGCTGAGATGATGATGATTTTTGTTGTTCTTGTTAATAGTAATAACAACAACAATAATAATAATAATAATAATAATAATAAATATGATGTTCCCATTACTGATGACGAGCCACTTTTCCTCTCATTCTCTTATCACACATCACACCTGACACTTTTCTCCACCCGCTACAACCAGTTTACACACACTTCTTCAACTCTTTTCCACTTTCTATTGCTCAGGTTGCTCATTTATAAAACTGTGTGTAGGATCCTTATAAAAATCTTCTCTGCACATTCCGCCCTGGATATACTGTAAACCAGCTGCTGCCAGCCATCACGTGTGCGCCCCTGCCTGCCTGTTCTCTGTGTGGAGCCAGACCACCGCACCATTAAATCAGTCACAACCATGTTGAAGTCACATAACACTTGTACGCTGATCATCAATCCAAAGGACAAAACAGCTGTATGAACTGCCCGACTTCAGCGGCTATTTTTGTTAGCTAGAAGGCGTTCCAGTTAACTATGTTGCACAAGCAGCAAAGGTGTAAAACAGGAAGCTATACACAGAGACTGAGAAGTTTAAGACATTTCCTCCAGATACTTCCTCATAATCTCTGATCAGGGCTGTAACATGCAGCTGGATATCCTCCTGTTGGTGAACAGAAGACACCAACTTCATCATTAATACAATTTTATCAGCAGTCATTTTGAACCCAAAGGTTATAGTTAAAAGTGATGAGTCAAAGGGTCAAGATGAGCATCTGGTATGATTTCATCGACTAAAGTCTAAAGTTTAGTAAACATTAAACATTTTAGCCAGACAATGACTGCAAGTTATGTTCACCCCTGGAGAATTTTAAAGAGCAGTGCAACAACAGCATATTACGATAACAATATATTAGCTGCAGGTCTCTAAGATTAAATATCACAAAAAAGGAACTGGCTGTTAATATGTATCATGTCATCATGAAATTGCTTGTAAAGATATTTGGAATTAAGTTACGTTGTATTTTCTGGCATAGTTTCTCTGATCAGCCGTTTGGCTCCAGGAAAGTAAAGCACTGTGTGCTGGCTAATGCGCTGCAACAAATGAGGAGCATCTCGTACTTATTATGGTTTAAACACGTGTGGATACCTGAGTCAGGTGTAGCTGGGTAGCTGCCTTGGCTGGCAAGTGAAGGCACACTTGCAGCATCTAAAGCTGTCCTCATAGCATAGCGGTTTGCTTCCTCCTGGAACTTTGCAATGTTCTTCTTATACCGAATCCTCTTGTTTCCAAACCAGTTTCCCACCTAAGAGAAGTTAAGATTAAAAAAGAAAAAAAAAAGATATTCCACTGGTGTCTTCTACTAAATATGATGCCATTTACTCTTTTGTTTCTTTGCTTTTGTTGTTTTTTTCTTTGTCTCACCTGAGAGACAGTGATGGAGCACTTCTTGGCCAGTTCCTCCTTAGCCTCCTCATCACGGTATGGGTTTGCCAGATGAGAGTAGAAATATTCATTCAAAATTGCTGTTGCCCGTTTGCTGAAGTTTCTTCGCTTCCGCCTGAAAGGAAGATATTTTTTTTTTTTTTTGAACATTCTGACACACACTGCAAGGTTTAAGATGAAAACGCAGAAAAACAAACCTGGCATCCAGGAACGTGGCACGTAGAATCATGACAGCTTCACAGGTGCTCTGCTTTAACTGCACCTGGATAGCGCTCAACTTGCCGTGGATGATTGAGACCATTCGCTCAATCTGTTTGGGTGAGATGGGTCGGGCACGGGCCTGCTCCCTCAACAGGTTCATCACATGGCTGCTGAATTCACTGCAGGCCTGAACAAGACACATTACTGTTGCGAATAACAGTAACCTTATTCATTATTTTACATTTTCAATGTTTCATCTCCCCAGCATGAAATGAGATTCTTCTTCACTAACAAACCTGTTCATATTTCTCCAGTTCAGCCTGGTAAATCTGTCGTATCTGATCAAGTTTGTCTCTGAAGTCCTCGAGGTCGGCGTTTCTGTCATCATGCGACCCTGCAGCCGCAGCAGCAACCACTGCTGCAGACGCTCCACCCTCCTGTGGACCTGCAACCCCCTCCGCTAACAGCATGTTGTCCAGACGCATGGTTTGAGGGTCCATGGGATCTTCTTGATGGAAATTGTGAATATTTAGGCCTATGGGGAGAAAAAGAAACTATGATGTCCACACCAGATAAAGGAATGAGGATGACATCAAAGATGAAGCAAAAAATCCCACTTAAACGAAATATCTATCGGATTAACATACTGCTAACGGACCCACCTACTTCTGGACTCTTTATTCATTCCTTATTTAATGAGTTTGTCACAAAGCATTAACTCACAGTTTAACGTTCAAAATGTAAAGTAGTGGATGGAAGAGCATGGGCTCAAAAATAAAGAGATGTGGTTGCAAAGAACTGCTTATTTCAATCATAATTACCGTTTCTGCCACAGAGTTCAAACTGAAAACATGATGCACACAACCAAACATTCAAGCTTCCAAGTAATAAAGAGATAACTGATGTTGAAATTTATTCTGAAACATAACTGGAGTTCTCAATGCAACCACCAGGACAAAAATACAAGTCACATTTAGTACTCACACTACATTTCAGTTCTGTGCCTGTCTTTTTTTCTTATTTCTTACTCGTTTTCTGCCTGAAAACACTTCTGGGAACAAAAACAAAGAAAAATTAAGAAATAATAATAGTTTTGTTTTTTGGATTTTTTTTTTAATAAGAAAAATAGGAAAGGCAGGAAGGATGTTTACATAGAACAAAAACAAAGTTGCGACCACTACCACGTACTACCACTGCTGTGGTAGTGATTTACACAACACACACAGTCACGTGTAGACACACACTCACCGCTGTTAATAGCACTGGAACTTGGAGAGTAACCAAATGATTTGTGAAAAATGGAAGCTTATTTGAGAGGTTGTGAATTTGCAATTATGGAAATCGGGTGGCAATTACAAGGTAGTTCCAGAGAGCATCTTACCACAACAGCCTCCACGTTTGTCTAGCCTCTAAACACACGCACACACACACACACACACACACACACACACACACATACACACACACACATCTACGTATAAACACCAATATTTTGGCAATCAGCCCTTATTTTGCTGAGGCACAACAGAATTTTCCCAAATCTTTTTAAAGTATAGCAATAATAATACACACTGCATTGCATTTATCAGTGTACAAGCATCTCCTGAGACATCAAAAACTGCAAATAACTTTACCAACCACCTGCAATCTTGAGGAATGTTTGCTTCGTCAACCCATTGCCAGAGGACAAATCTCACAAATGTATAATTTATTGCATCGCATAAAACCCAAATCTTTGTCCAGAATTAAAAAATCATGGGAAATTGACTTAAATCTTCAAATTTCAGAGGCAATGTGTTCCCTCTGTGTCAGATGTATTAATTCATCCTCTATCTACGCGCGGCACTGTTTAATTCAATTTAGTCTTTCACCGGTCGTATATGCCTAAATGCAAACATACATAATACTTCTGACGATAGATATCTGAGGTGCAAACAATCACCTGCCGCCATGGGCCATATGTATTGGTGAATTATGTGCTTTCTGGGGCTCTATTTTTGAAGTCTTTTCTCATGTATGCAACCATGTGTACATGAGAAATATACATGTATACATGTATGTTTGCTGTTATTCCATATCTACATGGTTTGTCCTCATTTCACAAAAACGCAGTTGCCTTTTCATCTCTTCTAGCCCGAAAGCTAATTCTTGTAAAATGGAAAGATTCACTCCCCTTCTTTTCTCCAGTGGACAAGGGAAGTAATGATGTACTTACAGGTGGAGTTTTTAAGGTCTAGTTTATGAGGGTCTCAAGGAAAATATTATAAAACATGGAGGTTCTTTATGGCGTATGTGGAGAAGTTGCCTTTTACTCAGGTATGATTTACTTGCTGCCAGTTTTTATTAGAAAATAACTCATAATTTAAACTGCAGTTTTTTGTTGTTTTTGTTTGTTTGTTTTTACTGCATTCTAGATCTATGTACATTTTTATTTACATTTATGTTTGGTTCTCTATTGTATCTACTTACTTCTATTCTTTTTTCTTTGTACGTGTATGTGTACATATGTTCAACTGGTTCTCTAATTTGTTTTGTGTGTCACTAGTTGGCAATACTACCTGAAAAGTCATGACTTTGTTGATGCTTTTATTCTGTAGCCTATGTGTGTGTAAAACAGTAACATTATAAATAAAGAAGGAACTAAAGATTAGAATAGATCCACGCCAGCGTGATTTGACTGGTACGCACATTTATCTGTCATGGTCACATGGTAAGTTTTGCATCTGAAGTGCTGGATGTCCTCATGTCCCTGCTTGATAATACATAGAACAATTTCCTCTTAGTAAATAAATAAGGCCCCGCAGTATAACCTAAGGTTAACAGATTTAACACACAAGAAATGTGAGATGTGGCTCTACTGAGATGAAAAGGTAGAAATAAAATGGAGGGAGTACTTCAGAGATGTTTGCTGCATGCCCAACCCCTACTTCCTGACCAAGGCCATTTTTGGGTATAAGACATCTTACCCAGAACTCTGTTTAACAGTACTCAGGAGGTGGTCAGGGCCCCTTAAAAGACCTGTACTTCCTAGAAGAGCTTCCTGTGGTTTCCATGCAGCTCCAGAGTTTCTGAAACCCTGAATCAGCCTCAGGGCTCCTGTTTCTGAGCCGGGGTTGAAATGAGGCGATAATAAATATTTCTGTGTGATGTCCCTCTGCCCTGTAAGTAACTTGCTTAGAAATCTAAAAGAAAAAGAGCTAAAAATGATTTTCTACCAGGAAAAATGTACATTTTGTCAATGAAATATAATGTTAAAATCACTGCAGTGTAAAAAAGTTACTATGAAGGTATATAAGTAAGACAGGACCTTAAGGATACTCAGGAACATCTTTTTGAACAATCCTGAACTTTTCAGTTCACCCATGTACATCAAATATTTAGAATGACTTCATCATTGCATCATCATAACTGCTGGCACAGATTCCTGCTGTTAATCACCCAGATTAGAAGATCCTGTTGCTCCTATGAATTTTCTCAGTCAAAAGCGTCTCTTGTTACGACGCTCCTCCAGTAGTTGTGCTTCTAGCCTTTTCACCATCTGAACATGTGGAGGAAAGCATCACCAAAACTCATCAAGGAAGCCAGAAGAGGACGACCTTTAGAAAAAATCCAACCCCAAACTGAAGGCGCTAGAGTGTGGCACACTGAGCACAAGAGCAAAAGAGGGAGAAAGAGAGACAATGCGTTAATAACACAAAAACCCGGTTAATGATGGCTGGGAAGATGACGCTGGACAAAAATACACTCTGCTTATGTCTCCAATCTCTCTCTCAGTCTCTGTCACAGATGTGCCTTCAAGTTGGCCACCATCAAAGATTTGGACAGTAAATGACACTGTAACAATTGTAAATAAACTAAATTTGTTAGTAGCATGTTGCCATGTTAGGTTATTCAAGATAGACCAGAGATTTCAGAATACATGTAAACAGTAGTTTTAGCAGTCGAGAATACCCTGAAAGATTAAAGGTGATTAACCTCTGCATCATGCAATCTCACCTGTTTTTTCCTTGATGTCACACAGGACACTGAAGAGAGCAGGCTTCATTCTTTGGCAGTTCAAAGCATGTTTCCTTGAACAGAATAACAGAACAAGACAAAGACTTTGTATTACAAGCAATTCTTTGATAGCAGATATCTCACTATAGTCATTACTGACACCTCCACCCACAAATAAGAGATCTTATACATGATAAAATTCATCTTTTCCCCAAAGTGAGCTCTTACATCACTCTGGTCTATGTTTAGGAGGCTGAACTGTAAAATGCATTTGTTGTTACTGCCGTTTGCAGAGAAATAATGGCTAAATACCAATGTCTGTATAAATAAAGTTGGAGTCCCACAAATGAGGTGACAGCCTAACATGCATTAGTGATGTGGATTTTACCAGGACATAAGCGTTGAATAATGCTACATAACACAGTGATGCATTGATAAAGAACTGTGAATAGTTTGTTCTTGAAATGAGAACATGGGTCTCACCTGGCTTCTTTTTTCTGTTTTCACTTTTTTTCTTAAACTCTTACTGAAACATCAGTGACATGCTTTGGTCAGAATACCACAGTGGTATATAACAGTGATATAGCTACTCGATTTGACACCTCTCTCTTGCACAGTTTGCATCTGTCTCTTTAGAAAAAGCTTTGTCCTGCTCACTTTTTTTACTATAAGTCCAGAGGATGCTGCATGATGGGACTTTAGGGGATGATGATTGGGAAACTGAATAATAATTTGACTGTGATATGGACTGTGACATTACTGTACCTTGTAAATCTGACAAATTTTCTGACCTAGGTAGCCCTAAACAAAGTGACAGGGTTGTGGCATAGCTACTGGAGGTTTTGAGTTTTTAACTAACTTATTTTTTTAATTTGTGTCCTTAATTATTTTTATTGAGGAGTCAAATAGTTTTTTGAAACAGTCAAGCCCTTTAATGTGCGACTGATGTGTGCATTTTTACACCATCTACACCCCTCTGATCTTAATGGTCATAGATGGAGATGTTCAACAGTACACTGAGTTTTGGGGCATGAAGGGGGGTATTAATAGTATGCAATGACTCAAAAAGCTGAAAACCTTTAAAGTATGAAGGCTTATTTTATTCACCCTGTTTTGAGCCAAATCCAATTCCCACCTCTGTTATTACCTGGTCTGGGCCTCATCCAGACTCTCATCTGTCATGGCCATTATCTGCCGGAGGATGCGACCGATGTCCTGCTGTGGCAGGTCGTTGTTATGGTGTTTCCTGGTATCATCAGGACCACCTAGGTCCCCTCTTGTCTGTCCAACATGACCCGTCATCTGATGGGCCTGATCCTCCATATTATCCCAGCCAGCAGGGAGGAAGACACTACAAATGAGGTTGGTACTTTATGTCATCGTTTAGAAGACTAAATGAATTAGAAATATTAAAAAATAAATAAATAAATGAGGGAGACTGTGATATCGCTGCTGAAGCGACGTGCTTGTCTGCCTAATTTAAAAGACAAGTGTACGAAATAAACTTGAAAGATTGAAAGAAAACAATATGTATTTACAAACATAATTTTTCATCATATAAAACAACAATGCATAGTTTTTTGTTTGTTTGTTTGTTTGAGTACCGTTCCAGACGTTTTTCTTCCACTGAGGAAGCATGAACTATTCGCGGTCTCCCCGAGCAACAAACAGCCAGAAGAAGCCACCGCAGACAGCACGTTCTTTAAACGAAGGTGTTCCTGGATTATTTAATGCCTAATAACTAAAAAGGGGTGTGTTCAAATTGCTCATTTTTATATCCGAAAGCCGTCTGCTCGGTCATTAAAAGTGTGAACCAGCAGGGTCACCTAAAGCTGAAACCTCATCCGTCCAGGTCGGTCCGAGGTTCGCGTCGACGGGTTTTGCGTCTCGCCCTTTTCTTGTTTTATTTCTCCTCGTCGGTTATTTTTCCACACGTCCCGAAGAAATACGAGGAACAGTAGTCTGCTGCTCTCCACCGCCAAGGTACACAGCCATAGATAAATCTATGTACACAGCACCAACACGCTCCATTTCCGCTACAGACGTCGTAACCATGGTTACCTGTGCTGAACCTGTTTCTGCTGTCACACACAACCGGCTCAGTTTTAACGACCGCGGTACCACACATCAGTCCAAAATCTCCTATTAGGGTACATTTTAGATAATATTTGGTAGGGCTGGGCAGTTAATTGAAACGTAATCAAAACTGACATTCAGAACCAATCATTCAATGTAATCTTGCTCATGCCATTTCCAATTAAGCTATTCTCTTCTTTGAAATTATTCATTTAATGATTGTTACACCATAGCTAGTTGAACTGCATGTCCTTCTTTTCGGTTATTGTAAAATCAAAGCCATGAGCTCTTTTGTTAGAACTTTTTCAGTTTGTATTTGCAGCAAACTTTGAGTTGCTTTTGTCTATGAAATAAGCTAACTTGCCTTGCTTAGTGGCCCTTTTCCCTAAATAAATGAGTGGATCCTCTCACAGGCAGCACTGATTTTGAATGTCAGGGCCTCTGGAAACAGTAACTGATGTCCAGTCCACATGTTTGGATATTATGCGCATTTTCTTATACATAAAAGACTGACATTTCAGTGGCTTTAAATAAACAGGCTTTCAAGTGTTTTTCATGCCTACAAGGTTTTCAGTACTTTTATTTTGATAGTAATATCCATCAAGTTCCGGTCCCAATCAATTCTTTTCACCCCTTTTTTCTCCCATTCACTTTTTTATTTCTTTATGGACATTTGACTCCAATATTGTTCACTCTAGGGTTTATGTGACTAATAATAATATAATTAACACCAAAGCTTTTTCATTATCTTTCAGACTTGTTTATCCCAGACACACACATGTCGTGTTGTTCTCACACACTCACAGATGCCTCATCTCCCTCCTGTTTAGTCTCAGCAGATTGCCTCTTTGTCATTAATTAAACAATTCGACAGAAAAATGTAATGTTCTGTTTTTTATGCAGATGAACATCCCACCTGCTCTAGTCCCTCCACAATTATCACCTATGGTCAACTCTTATTGTTGCCATGCCAACAGTGACCTAAGCCTCTCTGGATGCTGCAATCAAGTGTTTCCATTTCAGACAAGAACATACACAGCATTATAGTCAATTACGAGGAAATTCTGTAAGGTTGCTTCCTAGTTTTTGTGTCTTATTAAGACTGGAGCAGAATCCTGTGATCAGTGTGCTACAGTCACTCTCCTTGAGTATGCTGTTTTTCATTTTGTTTTTTTTGTTTTTTTTGTTTGTTTTCAGGATTCTTCACACTATTCAATAAAACAGCATTGTTCAATCATTTTTCAAAAAATACCAAAGTCCCACAAAGTTTAGTGTACATTGATTTGTATCAAACAAAACATAATCTCTTATGACATTCTTTTAACATGTTTTTGATGCTCCCATGTTGCACAATTTATATTTTATGTCTATACATATATATACGTGTGTGTGTCTGTATATATATGTAAGTATTTATGTATGTATGTATGTATCTATCCACTTAGCTTGGAGATTACAGCCCCTAGCACCCTGATCACTAGTGGCACAGTAGTGTTTCCTAGCTCTTCCTTCAGGCTTTGGTGTTTCTCCAGCTTCTCGTGTTCCTTCTTTCTGATGTTGCTCGCTTGGGATGGCCATGTCTATCACCACAGCTGTCCTCTGATGTTTATCCACCACCCCTATGTCAGGCTGGTTAGCTATTACCAGTTTGTGTTTCTATACCTGGAAGTCCCTCAGGATCTTGACCTGTTCATTCTCAACGACCAGTCCATACTGGTATGTGCAGATTTTTCTGTGTGCAGCTACCTGATTATGGCATTCCATGTACAGTATGCTCTGCCTGCCAGCATCTTATACCCTGCTGTACTGTGCTGCACTGTTTCTCTCTCTCTCACACACACACTATATTATATTTATTATGTATAGAATAATTTATTTATTACTAATCTTTATAGACTGTTCATGTATGTGCATTGGTATAATTTAGTTATTCACACATAACGATAATAATGATAACAATGTTCACACATTTTCTAATCATCATTTCTTTATTGTTTACCCAAGTAGGATAAGGTCAAATTTTATTGATCCTACAGCGGGTGATGTTAAAACATCTCACAAGACAGTATAAAGTGCCAAAAAAAATTAAATCTAGTGATGGAGCCTGGCGATGGTAGCTATAAGAAAATTATATTCCTCTGATAAAAAAAACAACAAAACGAAACAATCAGATCTCAATTGTCATTCATCTAAAGCAAACCAAAAAGCATAAATATTCATATCAAAATAATTACCAGTTTCAAAAATAAGTGTCTTGTCTAGGGCACATACTTTATTGGAGAAACACAAAATAACAAAACTCAAAAAGTCCTGTGACATTTGTTTAGTAACCTTGTCATCTCTGATCATCAGTTGATATAACCACAGCTTTGAAGTGCTGGTGTATCTGTGTAGTTTTATCAGATTTAAGAATGCTCAGCCAACAAATAGCTCATTTGGTTTATTTTTATACTATCAACAAGGATGTGTTTTACATTTTTTCACTCCAGGTGTTCCAGGTGATTTCTTGAATCTAATATAAGTTACAATGCTTTACTGAAGCTATATTAAGTTTATAGATAAAAGTTGAATGTTGAATTTATATTGAGTATTTGGTTTAATAGTGGATTGTGGGCAAATAAAATGATCTATCACCACTCATTTATGTGCATCATGTAGGAAAGCAACACTCATTTGGTATCTTTCAGGGAGACGTCAGCATCCACATGATATACAAATCTGCTGGACAAGAGGAACTAAAGCATCTCTTCAGTGGTAAGATGATGCCGGAATACTTGAGGATCTGGATGAGCAGTTTACATTTGTACAAGCAAAATCATTATTTTGTTTTATGTGTTTACTTCATGCTAAACACTGAAAGTGTATTCAGCTGGACTGTCCTGAATACTGATAGGAACGTTTTTGTTTTCTAGGTGTTCTACCAGAGCCACCTTTCCCCAGCCCTCCATTTCCTGGGTCAAAAGTTGTTCACTGGAGAAAAAAGAGACAGGTATGCATTTGCTGAGTGTATTTGTTGTAAATAAATTACTTTCATTGAAAAGCCAATAGACTCATTATCATATTGTTGCTGCTCTTTATCCAGACCTCATTACACAGTTTTCTCATATTCCCTCTTCTTTTGTATGAAATATTCATCTCATGAGTAGAGGCTCTCTCGTACCTGGCTTTTTCTCAGACATATATCTATAGTTGTTTTTCAAATTTAACAGGTAGTCCTGGGTTAGCTTTGCAAAGTTCCTACTTATGTATTTATTTGGTTTTCTTTATGCTCTATGTAACAGTAGGCATGGGTTTAACTTTTTGTTTATTGTAATATTTAGAAATTTTCCTTGAAAGGCAAAGTCTCAAAAACTGATTAAACTATTGTCCCATCTCAGGCATCTCGGGCACACGTGTCACGAAGTGTAGAGGATGAAACCAAATACGTTGAACTCATGGTGATCAATGACCATTTAATGGTAAGTTTTAATTCCATTTCTGAAGCCACAGATGAAGGAAGTGTTGTACTGGAAAGCAATGTGTTCAGAGGGCTTTGGAACTGGTTTTGTTTTTCCCATTTATGGACATGAAGGAGGGTGCATTTTGGAAAGCACAGCACCTCTAACAGTAACTTCAGAGTACAATAAAATCAACCATCTCTGTCATGTGTGCCATAAGAACTGCAAAACAAAGCAAGTGTACACTTCAAATGCTGGCCTTTATTGTATATTAAGCGAAAAAAAAAAAAAGCTTTCATTCAAAAGTGATGATCAAGACCTACTGGGACGGAACTTTCTCAGTTTTCTAACCAACGAAAGCAACTTTAGGTGATGACAAACACAACATTCTTTCTACAGCACACAAAAATGCTTGTTTCAGGTTATATCCTGGTTCCACATTATCAATCCATATTGTGTTTCATCTCCCACCTTCACCCCCATCTCTCTCTCTCTCTGTGTCTGTTTTCCTCCAGTACAAGAAGCATCGTCTTTCTGTTGGGCACACCAATAACAACGCTAAGACAGTGGTCAATATGGCTGACGTGGTAAGAATTGGATTGATTTTCCTCTTGGGCAAAGCTTGTCACAAACACTCCCAGGTACCGGAGCTGAGAATACATTGCACTGATCTCTCAATTAATCAGCCCCCTTTCTCTGCATTTAAATCCACCCCCGGTTGATGTTATGAGCTGCCATTAGCCAGCCTGCAATACATTTTCATATTTCGATTGATTGAAGCAGCACTGGAATTCAGTGATTTACAGGATGACTCTTACATGTGTATACTCTGACAGTGAAATCTGAGCAGTAGTGGGGTCATGTCTGCAAGCTGATAGGCTCATGAACCCTGACCAAGGTCATGCTTTTTGTCGTGCCCTTGAAGATGATCATATGAAGTGGCCTCTGTTTCAGAAGGATACATTGATTTCCATTGGAAGTGATATATATTACAATAGTTGCCTAGAAGTTACAACATATTTGATTGTACAGGCAGCAAAATAGTGCAATGTTTCCTCTGCAGGGTGAGATATTTGTAATTTGTTTCAAATGTAGAGAAACAGACATTTAAGCCAGTTGTGATACATTTTATGTTTATTACCTATATAATGTTTTTTTTTTCTTTTTTCTTTTTAAGTGGTCTGAAAGAGAGCATCAGAAGTCTAACACTTTAATAGTTTCCTCAACATCAGATGGTTTGGGCTGGCATATAATAAATGCATTAAGCAACAGTCTGAATGAGTACGATTCGTACTGATATGTGACTACTGGCATTCTGTTGTAGATTATTTCCTCTCCTCCAGTGTTTGCTTTCACAAAATGGAAATCTGTCGAGGCTCCAGAACACAAACATTAATATTTGCCTTTGGCTGCCTTGTCCTTCAGACTGTTACTTTTGTCAATTCTGATCTCTTGTGATGTGCTGCTGTCTGGTGGCAGAAGCACGCTGACTCTTTGACTTCAGTCTTTATGAGCAGCTGGATGTGTTAATGAGCACGAAGCGTGCCTGTCAGTTGCGGTATTGATCAGACCACATCATCCTGTATGTTCTTTGGTGCTTTCAGTCACGAAGGGACTTCCAGAAGTTGACTTTGAGCTTGCTGTCTTTCTCCCAGATTTTCAGGGAACAACTTAATACCCGAATTGTGCTTGTTGCCATGGAGACCTGGTCAGCTGACAACAAATTTAACATCGACGATGACCCTATGGTGACTCTCAAGGAGTTCATGAAGTACAGAAAAGACTTCATCAAGGAGAAATGTGACTCCGTCCACCTCTTCTCGTAAGTCTGATTTGAAAAACAGGAATTCAGTGTGACTTATGAGTGCATCATCTTTTTTTAAATTAAAAACATAACTCTTTATTCTTTTCAGAGGAAATCGCTTTCATAGCAGCTGGGGGGGAGCTTCTTATATGGGAGGTGTTTGCTCTCTCACTAAAGGAGGGGGTGTCAATGAGGTGAGACTTGAATCCAAATTTATTATTCAGAAAAAAAAATCAAAAAATTCATTTTCAGTGTAACATAATGGGATCTCAGTGATCTCAGTTAAGTCTGATAATTAGGAGTTAAAGAGCCATGTTGATTATGTTTGTGAGGTTACACAAGGTAGGAAAAGTAGGACAGGACCTCCAGAAAGGAGGTGCTGGTGTAGTTGAGTCACAGATGACTGATGGAAACTTGGCTCAAAACACCCAAGACAGTCAGGAAGATGTGGAAATGGAGAGGGTGAGGGCAGTAAGAAAGATAGTCTGAAAGTTATAATGAACAAGGATCAAGGATTGATTGAGCCAACTGGTTTAAAGAAGATCTCCAGAGCAGTTTGACAGTGTGTGAAGTTGGAAGTAGCAAAGAAAATAAAGCAGCAGGTGTACATCTAGGAATGGAAGCAGAAATGAGAGAAAAGATCTCTCACCTCTTGTTGGTGGATTCTTATCTTCTTTTCTATGCCAAATTTACAGCGAACACCCCTAACATGCTGTATTTTCTCTCATTAAATGAGACATATTTCAGTACTCTCTGTGTGTTCATATTATATTATATGGCCATACAGATTGATTTAGATAGATAGTTTTTGAACTTTTAGGAAAATCACCTTCAGAGTCTTCTTAACCCGTTCTTTTCCCCAGACTAATCTAATATTCTGCTAATTCCCCTTCTCTTACCTGTCCTTCTCGTCTCGATCTGTGTTTAGTACGGCAAGACAAACGAGATGGCCATAACCCTCGCTCAGTCTCTTGGGCAGAACATCGGCATTTTCTCCGACAAGAAGAAGATCCTCAGTGGTGCGCATTCGATCTTTAATCATTATTTTGTTTGTTTTAAATTAATTTAAATCCTCATTCGGATCATTTCTTTTTTCCAGGCGAGTGCAAATGCGACGATCAGTGGACAGGCTGTATCATGGATGACATTGGGTGAGTTTAAAATAAATATTAATATTTTCCTCCCAGGCCTCAGTTAGACTCACTTCGCCAGTGACTCAGTTTGTCAACATCATCATAGTGTTCAGTCTAAATCTGATAATTATATTGATTTGGATTCAGTTTTACTTCAACATTAGGTCTTTATTGGATTAATTTAGATATTAATCTGTATTTTTGAATCAAGAAACAATCTAATTTAACAGTTGCAGTTCCATCCAATCCTCTTAATTCATTTGTATATCTGTACAAGAAGTGTGACTGTAGATTTATAATTTACCACTAGGTGTCAGTCCAGGTATATTCATGGTATCACCTTGTTTATATAACTTAGCTCATTGAAGCAGTAATTTCTTATTTAACACTTTGTTTGCTAAGATTGGAAAACAGCCAATAAATATGTCTGTGTATCTTTAGTTTTCATTCAAAAGTCATGACAATATTCATCTTAAAATGTGTTTCTGTGCTGTAAAAGCTTGCTTGGCATTATGAGCATATGGATATGTGTGTGTATGTGTCGGTGACTGTCTGTGTGTTGTGTTTGTGAGTGTATAGTCCTGTTCTTAAATACTTTTTGCATTCCCCCTCTATCCCGAAAGGGACAGCAGGTGAGCAGAAGCTTGCTATCGCGTTGCTTGTGTTGGTTTCAAACCAAGTGGCTGCGTCTGTCGAAGGGGGTTGTCAGTCATCACAACCTTTCCCATTTCATCCAGCGGCACCACAGCCACTGTGTACCTAGCTTCTGTTTTTATTTTAGATGACACGAACAAATGCAGTTCGATGTCCTGGTTTTGTAATACCCTGGCTGTATTTTTCATGATCACTTTGTACAGTTTCATGTTTACTTAGTGTGTATTTTTCAGTTTGTTTTTCTTTTGATTTTTGTTGTCGATGGCACTGGCTGATCAATGACGAAAACTATCATTTAATTTTAAACTATCAAAAGGGTCCATGTGTACCCTCCTGCCCCATGGTGCACGTGCGGCAGCTTTTATATAGTTAGCTTACAGCTCTGTCAGATGTGTAAATCCTAACTACGCCTTGTATTAACGTGATAAAAGGCACAACATACATTAAGGTTGAGTTAGGATTTGAATTTTTTTTTTTCCCGCATTCTGTAAAATGTTTTCATTTCCTTTGTGTTTTTGTGTCATGAAAGAACAAATGTTGCCATAAACAAATCAGGAAACATATGTATTTCAAAGGACATCACACTCCAAAATGAGTAATGAGTCTGTCTTAATGAACTCAAATATCCTGAAGGTATACTTTGCAGTGGATGCGCAAAACCTATCAAAAGTCTCTCTGCACAGTTTGATTTAGTGCAGCAGTGTTGCAGAGATGGCTGACTGTGGATCAGTGTGATGTTAACGAGAAGACAACTGGGCTTCAGTCAGGATTTTGAGTATGTATTATCATTAGCCTTCAACCTTGAGGGTTGTTCAGGCAGTGTGAGTCTTTGACCCATCCAACCATAATTCTGTTTGTTTGGGTCATTGTTGACTTTGGGTTGTTTATCCATCTGACTAGTCTTAGATGTGCTGGCTATATGAATCCAGATGTGAATGGAGGAGTGTCAGAGCAGAAAAGTGTGTGTCTTATCGACCTTATTTCTGTTTTAATCTAGTTATTCCACTTGAATAAAGATGACCAACGTGTCTCTTAAGCCATCAGCCTTCTCTGTCCAGTATGTGAATATTTTTGCATTCATTGGACTTTGCCTCAACCTTTTACATGCAGGTAGACTGTCGTGTCTTGACTTGAGGAGCTTATTTTCAACTAAACCAGTGTTTTAGTCTCTCTTTATGTATAACTTTAAAAAAAAAAAAAAAAGATTTTGTTGCCCTGTTGAAAAGATGTGGATAGGATCATTGAAGACATGTAGCAAAGGATCACAGGACGGCAGTTGGCCTGGGTCAGCTGCAAGAAGACTATAGTTTCTGTATATGGGCCACCTGCTCAGGTCCTAGTCTTCCCTGTATATGACCCTATGAACTCTTCACCATGTCGAACTGTGTAAACAATATCTCCTGGCTTATGTTTGGTTGTTTTTACCCTCATGGTGACCCACAGCTGTGGAAGAAGGTTGCCGTATCTGAGTTTCTGCTTGGATAGAGGTGAAATATTTTTTCCAGAAGTCTTCCGTTTGAGCTCTCACCACTGCCAGGAACCAATCTACACTGGCATACATGGCTAGGTTTAAATTATGCTGTGCTTCTAAACATCCAGCAGGGAGTGATATAGATACAGTGAATGTAGATACTGAGCATGGTCTCTTCAATGAACACAGAATTTGCAAAAAAAAAGGTAAACAAACAATAAAGTTCTATTCTGTACATCACAATATAAGGCACATTTTGATTCCACGGCCTCAGGTACGCTAACATAAAGTTGATTTATAATGTAATTCCAAGTGGTAACAATTGTACTTCTTATTTTCACTGGTGAGGCACTGAAGCATGTTTCTTCTGTGTTTCACCCCTCATTTCTGTTTGAAAGGGGATGAAAACTACAAGATTTTGATAAGATTAATCTTTATAAATCAAACATTCAAATCTCATATATCCAAGAACTTTTACATTGATCAGTCTAGGATATCTTTCTGAAATATTGTAGTGCACTTCATCCATCATCAAAGAATCACTCTTGGCTCCTCATGTAACTTTCACCTTTGTAGGCGTCTCCACTTAGTTGCATTAGATATAAAACAGCCTCTCACGGTCCTTGACTCTCCATTAGTGAGTCGTTGTTATTGCATTATCTCTTCTGACAGTCTCAATGTGTCACAATTAAACACCTCTAGTTAAACATGTGCATGTAAAAAAATAAGAATAATAAGGATAGTACAGGTGAAACCCAACACTGTAGCAGATTATACTGAAACTGGTAAGTTTTGGGTTAATGTCAGTAGATGGGTCATGATGAATGCTGGGCATTTAATTTTAATAGATTTGTTCAACCTTTATTTATTAATTTAGATATAAGATGTGCCATCTTGCTTGATGTTCACTGTTTATTCTTAGTGAAGCGCAGTAAACCTAGTAAATCACTTAAGTGTGATGATAATGCAATAACTGGTTAAAAGGGGAAAACAGTAACAATGCATCTGAGCATCCATTAACATTTCACTTATATCTCCATTTGATCCTCATATTATTAGCTGCACTGCATATTTCCCCCCATGTAATTGTTGAGATCGCCACCAAACTGTAAGTATGGCTAACTAATGGCAATATTTAGGGTGTGGTGAGGAAATTAAATTATATAACGCATGTCATGCCCACGCCTGTACTAATAACTGAAAAAAAAAAAAATCTGTAAGGGCACAAGACAGGCAGTTTGTATATCTGCAGATGCATAAAACATGTTTTTGTCCTCTAGAACTGTTACGGAGCAAAAAAACAAAAATCACTCTCCCAGTCATGTTTGGGGATGCTTATTTTATTCTGTTTGTGATAACAGCATTATTTGATTGGTTGTATGTCAAACAGTTTCTACCTGCCTAAGAAATTCTCTGAGTGCAACGTGGAGGAATACCACAACTTTCTGAACAGCGGTGGAGGAGCCTGTCTATTTAACAAACCTCTGAAGGTGCATTAGACACACACACACACAGTATATGCATAGAAAAGTACATTTCCAAACATATAGAATGCTGTCAAACCTAAGAGGAAAATGAAGGAATATTGTGAAACCTTTTAAAGCCACTCTATGTAGCAATAGCACTTCTGACCACAAGGAGTTCATGTAGCTCTACTGTGTTCACTAAAGTAATAAAACTTTCTACCACTAGAGGAGCTCATCATCTGTGTCTGAAGCGGGTTCTGACACATGAACCTTCTTGTAATATGCTGCCTCCATGTGGTCAGAAGTGATACTGCTACATAGAGTGGCTTTAAACATTATCCTCTGTTGAAAGTATTAAATGTTGAAACAGTACATTTTATGCTAGTTGAGGATTTTTTTTTTTTAAAGTCTTGATAAGTCATGTAAAGGTGAAAATCACCAAACAAACGAAAACTAACTACGCTAATTATCAACATATTAAAAAGAAAATTACAATTTCTCAGTATGTTGCCTCTCTAGTTTCAATATATCTCATTCTGTTTTAACTACATTTTAAAGAAAGTCAAATCTTCTGTGTAGATTAGTTATGTTAATGTGTAAAAAAAAAAAATATATATATATATATATATATATTTTATTTTTCTCATCAGCTGCTGGATCCTCCAGAGTGTGGCAATGGCTTTGTGGAGACGGGAGAGGAATGTGACTGTGGCAGTCCTGCGGTGGGTTGATGAGCTGTATCTGCATGGATGAATGCGAGTCGGGAAAAATTAACGTTTAAAAAGTTAAATTGATGATCACACTAACTAATTGTGATGGGCTTCTTACCCAACAACAACCACCTGCCGTGTCAGATTTTCTTTTAACAGCGTGTCATTTGACTTGAGACATCAAGGCACTAAGTGTTACTGATCATGAAGATAAACCACAGAGACCTCTTTAAATGAATGGATGCACTGAATCAAAACAAGGCAATGAAGAGCAGTTTCTGTTTTTGTTTTAGGAGTGTGACAAAGAAGGGGGGAACTGCTGTAAGAACTGCACGCTGACGAAAGGCTCCAATTGTAGCAATGGACTCTGCTGCAATGACTGTCAGGTAGAGAACAGGCCAAGCCTCGCATGTCGTTGTCTGCTGTGGTGTGAGTGGGTACTGGGTTTAGTAGAGGTGGCTGCATCTGAGGACTCCAATCAAACCCTTATTGGCACGGGGGAGGGGCTGTTATGAAACCTAAATTCATCTGCAGCAACCATCAGTATTTTTCATCTACTCTGTCTGCTTCTTAACACTTCTTTACCTTAAATTCTTGACACATCTCAAAATGAGTGAGTAAATGTATGTAGATGTTAAACACTTGACTTTCTAATAGTTGTGAGCCCTTTTGGAGTCTTCTCCAGTGCCTAGTGTTTACCTGATTCCCAGCTCCAACATAAAGCCTTAAAACAGCTTGCAGTCTGTTTGATCTGCATTGCGTGCTGTCACAGATGGAGTTCATGGAAGTTGTTTGCCGAGATGCAGTGAATGACTGTGACATCCCAGAACACTGCACGGGCAACTCTAGTCAGGTGAGCATGGACATCCCTATTGCTGTTCTTTGTAGCTGTACCAATAAACATTAAAGGAATATTTTGTAGTTAAATCAACCCTAATTTCTGTTACCCATCAAGTAATAGGCTTAGGGTTGGACAAACTCGGGAATGTTCCTTTAAATAAGTATTTTTTGAGGTACTTTCTTTTCTTTCAGTGTCCACCAAATGTGCACAAGATGGATGGTTACACATGTGAAAAAGATCAAGTAAGACGTTTGACAGCTTTATGAGATCTTACTATATTTGATATTTAAAAAAAAAGTCAAAACTATCAAGGTGCTTTTGTTCAAATGTTATTACAATTTGCCATATTTCTTTCTATTAAGGGTCGCTGCTTCAATGGAAGGTGCAAAACCAAAGACAGACAATGTAAATACATTTGGGGAGAGAGTAAGTATATTCTTCTGACATCTGTATCTCTTCAAAGCAGATCTCATGCAATTAGGAATTTTTGTACTGAGAGTTGGCTTTGTTGTGTCTCGCTCAGAAGCAACAGCCGCCGACAAGTTCTGCTACGAAAAGCTCAACATTGAAGGGACAGAAAAAGGCAACTGTGGAAAGGACAAGGACACCTGGATCCAGTGTAACAAACAGTAAGCAGACCTTCTCTGTAACCGGCACTGCTGCAATTGTGGGTTGTTTTCTACATGTGACCTTTGTTTCTACCTTTGTGTGTAAGGGATGTTAATTGTGGCTACCTGCTGTGCTCCAACATCTCACCCGCCCCACGTCTGGGAGAGCTGCAGGGAGGACTGACATCTTTCTCAGTGACCCAGCACAGCGCTTCTCTGGAATGCAGGTACACAACACAAATTTATTCAGAGCCCAAACTAACAGAAGAGTGAGACTGGTTGTCTTCATAGTTGTTTTGTTTGTTTGTTTTTTTCTTTGTCGAACAAAAAAAAAAAAATCACCCGTAGTCCTGTTGTCCATTGGTATGTGCCCTCATATTTGTTATAAAGCAGACGCATAAAGGAAACGGTTTCATGGATGAAACTGATAAAGGAAACAAAATTAAAGCAAACGCAGATATATTTAATAAAAGTACAACTAAAGGTCAGCAACTTACAACAAATACAACCAATTAACTGTTTTCCTGCTTTGCGAGTGACTCCGTCATGGTCTCCTGTTCAGTGGTGCTCATGTGCTGATCGATGGCGACACCGACCTGGGATATGTCGAGGATGGGACGGCCTGCGGAACAGACAGTATCTGTTTCAATCACAAGTGTGTGCCAATCCAGCAGTTCAACTTCAGCACCTGTCCCGGGACCACCGATAAAGCCGTCTGCTCTGGGCACGGGGTAGGACACAGTCAACACAAACGCTGCACCTGCACAAAGAGTTTAGTCTTTCAGCTTCAGCTGTCCACAAGCTACAATAAACATCACCGATACTTCCTAACATGGAATAATGAATAACACACGGCTGAAACAGATCCATAAAAGAAAACCATCTCTCCATTGTTCTCATGTATTAGCTTCTTCGTTTGTTCCTGTCATCCCTGAAATAGACTAAAACACCATTAATGCAAAGATTGGATACAATCTGTTGGTTATCCTAACTAGGCCACTTTTTTAAAATTGCCATTCAATGTTTATAATTATGATGAATTGAAATCAGCTGGAAAATAATTGATTTCCAAATCGAATGTATTGATATGTGTTACTCTTTTCTGTGCCAACTGCCATTCTGCAGGTGTGCAGTAATGAGCTGAAGTGTGTGTGTTCGCTGGGCTGGACAGGAGAGGACTGCAACTCCATGTCTCCATTCAGTTATCGCGTGGCGGGACCCCCTACACCTGTTTCAGGTACAGATTTTAACACAGCCTGCTACCTCTGCTCAAACCTCTCTCTCTATCCTTTTTTCCTGTTTCTTTTTTTGTCTTCTTCTTGTCCCACTCAAGGCTGTACTCCATACATGTACCACTTCACTCTCTCCAGCCCTCTTTTACTTCACGAGTCTTTTCCACCTTTTCTTTGTTGTTTGTTTATTGCATTTTTGCTTATTTTTAAACGTCTGCGTTGGGCTAACGTCTGCTCATTATACCAGCTGCATTTGTAGTGACAGAACCATGCATGTCATTCTTTTTGTTTGCCATTATTTTCACACTCATTCTTTGTCGACAGGCCGATGTCTTTGACGGAGTGACTTGAGGTCAGATTTGAGTTTCTTTTTTCACTGTATTCGTCCTGTCTTTGATGTCATTTCCCAATCCTTTTCCTCTTTCATGTCAACTTCAGTTCACCACAATGTGTTGATCATACCTCTCTCTGAAGTGAAATTTAAGCAGTTTCTATTGTTATCCTCAATGGGAAGCTAAAGCACTTGACAGTTGCCTTCAGAGTAGCACTGGAAGGTGAAGGCAGTTTGGCGGCTCTCAGTTTATTTCCCCTTGTCCTCCTTTCAAACTTTTCCTGCTAAATGTACTGTGCTTTTGTGTTCTGCTGAAGTGTTTTGTGGTTTGTGTATCCCCTTGTGACTACATTACTCAGGACACAAGAGAATCGCATCCAGTTAACACACATTTTGCTCTCCACTTTGCCCTCTTCCTCTGTCTCAGGTATCACCAGCACCAACATCGTTATCGGGGCCATAGCTGGCTCTGTCCTCTTCCTCGCCCTGATACTGGCGGTTACAGCCTGGTGCTATAAGTGAGTGTCCACACGTGTCGCATGAGTGATACTCAATAACCTGCAAATGCTTTTGTAAAACTAAAATTAGCGATGGGCCTTAACAAGGATTCTATTCACTCTGAAGGAGCTACAAGAGGAGACGTTACGTCGAGTCTGAGGTTCACAGAAGATTCTGCCGGTTTGTTCACTTTAACTCATTTCTGTTCTGTGCTGTAGTTCTGCTAAAGCTGAGTCTGGTTTTAATGGCTTTAGAGAGTTATTGTTCTCTTAACAATATGTTTATAACTGTTTCCGCAAGGTGGTGTTTTGTTTTATTATGTTTTTGGTTTTTTTTGCTTGAATCAAAATACATACTTATGAATAGTATCTGAAAGAAAATGACATCTTTAGACGACACAATTTGAATAACAAGTCTGCAGTGAAAACCTGTAGAGTTTAAATATTTCCTTCCTGCTTTATGTAAAATGCCTTGCATTCACGGTTGACTTAGAATGTTATTTTATTTATTTATTTTAAAAGAACAAAAAATACTGCATTCAGTCTCAGAAGGCAACATCTTCCTGTTGTGCCAGATAACCACTTTACAACTTGACACTGTTTTCAATAATCTTGGGCAGTTAAGCCTAAAAGGACCTACAGACCATCTTGTGGGATCACACCGGTTGTGACACCGACAAGTTCTCAGACCATGTGCATCTTTGAACTTTTCTCTCTTCCTCATTTAGCTACACACCTGAAAATCGTTTCGGGCTGTGTCTTACACATTTCAGTTGCAGTGTTATAGACGTGTCCACAAATGAATGTCAAAGAAGACACAACTAAGTTTGGGATAGTTCCTGCTAAGCTTGTTCTTATCCAAGAAATAAAGGTGATGTGATTAAAAAGCACAATATTTGTGCAGCTGAAGCTTCACAAAATGCAAAAACCTAAAGTACCCATACTTCACACTACATAAGAATCTGTAACATTTACTCTAGTAGTTACTGAGTAACATTGCTCCATCCTGGAATAGATAATGGATGGATGGATATTTAGTAACACAGCCAAGACTATGTCCCTGGTTACAAGATTTATATTTTAATTTTATAAAAAGGGCTCATTAATTTCAGGTGCCATACAGCCAGTGTATATGTTACATACACGAGTGCATTAAGTAAAGTACAATGAATAATGAATAAAACTCATTGGAATAAACTCTGTTTAGTCATAAATCAGCAGTAGTCAGCAGATTGTTTTCAGTGTAGCTTTTCCTGGCATTCACTTCCACAGCATCTAAAAACATTCCTCTGTATTTCCAGACAAATCCCCCCAGGTGACTATGTCACCAAACCTGGGGATGCAGACTCGTATTACAGTGACATGCCTCCAGGCGTCAGCACAAACTCTGGCTGCAGCTCCAAGAAGAGGTCAGCCTGTCTGTCCCACCTGCAGATTTGCACCTTGTCCTTCACTCCTTCCATCCCATCCATTTCTCAGAACATCTCAGTGTTTGGCTTCAGGTGTGCCATCTCAGCATCACTCATTTGTTTGCTTGTGTGTGTGTATGTGTTGCATTATCTTAATCACTGATGTTTGTTCTCACTCATGTGTTAATATTGCGCTCTGTGACTATGGCTTTCATTAGCCAAAATGTCCAAATCTGTGTACATTTTGGCAATGAAAAACCAAGTAGCTGATACTATTTTACACTCAGTTTTGTATATCATGTCATATTCAACTGCCATGATAGTGTATCATGGCTTACAGGGTTGACATGGGGTCTTCATCAACTCCTACATTTGCTTCGCTTTTCCTCTTGTTTGCACAAACGCAGCAGCAGGCTTGGAGCATCTCAGAGGGACGTTGCTGAACATTATTGTTTTGTCTGTGCTGCGTGTGTGTATGTGCATAGATCGAACGGGCTGTCCCACTCATGGAGTGAGAGGATTCCAGATGCCAAGCACATCTCTGACATCTGTGAAAATGGGAGGCCGCGGAGCAACTCGTGGCAAGGTGACACACTGATGTCCACTCATACACACTCGGCGCTTTCTGCACTCAACTTCAAATTATTTGCTACCATTATTTTTGACAGAAAAAAAAGAAAAAAAGACAACTCACCTCTGGTTAAAACATTTGTATTTAAACCTTGAGAGCATCTCGGTTCTCTCCCCAGGAAACCTGAGCGGTAATCGGAAGAAGCTGAAAGGGAAGAAGTTCCGTGCTCGCTCCAACTCCACAGAGTAAGTTTCTCGAGGGATCATGTGATGCTCAACACCTGCAGATAGTTAACAAAGAAATGACCAAAAGATCAATCTTGAATTACTGATTTTTATACTTATGTCAAATCCAACAAAAAGAATGAAACAAACTATATTAGTCAGCCCCTCTGCACCAACTGACCTGTCTACCTTTTGTGCAGCACTATTGATTGGTAATAAAGATATCTGCCAATAAAAAGATTCAAAATTGTATTGTTTTGAGCTTGCTTCTGTAGGGTTGAGATAATATTAAGATATTAGGAGTGATACTGTAGCTTGAAGAAATATTTTATTTTGTGGCATTAGTTATACTGAACATAAGGGGCTAAAACAAATGTCAGTTAGTGTCTGAGTCATTTCAAGATGTTGTTTTGTTCTTTTTGTTTGATTTGTCAGCACTATAATACATTAAAATCATGACCGAATTTCTACTTTAAAGATGTAGTTTTCAGAAATATTTTTGAGCAGTTTTTTAATTCATAAATTGTATCAGATACGTGCAAAGCCATCACTGCACTAACCTCACAGGTCACAAGATGGCGAGCTCATATCGTCTTCCTGTCTGGCTTGTGGAGCGGTGCCGCAACTTTAAATCCTTTAAATTTTCAAGCGAGCCTCTAAATAAATAAAAAAATAATTTCATATTTGCCTGTTGACTGCAAAAACAAAAACAAAAAACGAGGGCAGTGTGCATCAACTGCCTCCTTGCTTGCTGTGACTGCTTGAAGGTCATTTTTGCACATGAGGTAGTCCATAGTAGCGAGCATGTTACTGACTGAATGAAAAGCTGGCTGTCTGGAATGATGTGGCCAATATGCAACTGAGCCTGCAACGCTGTTGTTTGTTCTATACGCAGGCCTGTCCGCCATCTTCACCATTTTCTGAATTGCATCTTGTTCAGGATATATTTGCTCTGCTCTGCTTTCCTAAAATGTTTCCTCTGCCTCTCTCCTCCCTCACTTGCTTATTTCTTGGAGATTTTCTTTTCCTTCTTTCCTTTTTTCTCCTCTACCCTTCCTTGTGTTGTTTCCATAAACTCCCACCCTCCCTTTCCCCACAGGTATTTAACCCCACGCTCCAAAACAGAGTTTTATGATGTAACTAAATGGGTAGAAGATGTGAATAAAAATACTCAAGGACCTTTTCTTAGGTATTACCTCAGATCTTTACCTGTACCCCACATGCTTATGTAAAGTTCCCTGACCTTTGGTTTGATTTGCAGTTTTCAAAAGAAATATTTAGTGTCAATTTGGTCTTTTGACGCATAAGCTCTAGTCCTCTGAGAGACTGTTATAGAAACTTGGCATGCTGTAACTTGCAGTTTTTAAAAGAGTCTAGCTTCATCAAAATGTAAAGAAAATATATTTCTGTGCTTTTCTTTTAATTTTTTAAATTATTGATTTATTTATTTATTCATTTAACCAGTTTTAGTGAAGACAAATATCCTTTTTAATTTGAAAGACATATCTTTTCTGCTTCATTGCATTAATACAAAACAAATTATTTTTACTGCCTGTGCCAATTTTAAAACTATAAACAGTCCTTTTTACTCCTAATTTTACTTCCCTTCTTTACTCCCTCTCCCACCCCGGTCTCTTGTCCCTCTGCATGTTCAGTGTTGTTTTGTCAGTAAGTGTTTGTTGGTCCTGCCTCTTTCCCACTGACTTCACATGCATCAGTGTGATGTCATTGCTAACCCAAAGGTTTTGGTTGCTGCTCTGACATCATCACTGTGCTGTCTTTAAAAAGTGTGGACCACTGCTCCGATTTGATTGTGTCCAAGGTCTATAGATAATTGAAAATACAAAGTTTCCTTGACAACAAGGAGGCCCAAATATGCTTTTTTCTAACTTCTCAAAACCAAACTGCATTAAGAATGGGATCTGTAGACCTTCACCACCTCCAGGAGCTTTTTTTAAATTTTTTTTTAAATTTTTTACCTTCCCTGTGGTACAAAAATCTAATAGAGGGATAAAAAAAACAAAAAAAAAACAGTCCAAAAGAATGGAGAGACATGGAGGTTACAGCACAATATAATATTACATAAGTGTCTTTTTCAGTAGTTTAGATTGTTAAATAAACAGAAAAACGCTCCTGCTTTAAGAGCTGTGGAGCAGACAACCATTGCTATAATTAATCGTATGCACAGCACAAGACTCCTGCAAAGCCAAGCGAGCTGCAAGATGAACGTTTCTGATGCTACTGCCATCTCACAATGTTGTAAACATCTACAGGACCTTCAACGTTTGCAGACAGCTGTATGTTGAAATCACAATGAGACATTTCAGTCTCAGTCAAAGTGGTTTCCATGGAGCTATGCTGCTTCGAGAAACAAAGAAACGTGTCCAATAATGTTCAAGTAAATTATTCCAAATCTAGGCTTTTGAAAACAAGAATGAATATACTGACTTATTGTGAGAAAGATTTTCTGTGAAATCAGTGGTCCATCTGCTCCACTCTCTCCATTTCTTTGGTTCACCACACAACAGTTGGAGTACATGTACAAACTGCTGCACATGGGATGGATTTTCTATCTTTAGCTGATTCTCAGTACAGTGATGCCTGAAAGTTTGTGGACCTTTTAAGATTTTCTTTATTTCTGAAAAAAAACAAACAAACTTCTAAATACTGTAGGCTACTGATCCCCAAAGAGGGAAAAAAAGAAAGACATAAAGCATAATCCAATTAAGAATTAAGAAGCAGACAAAGATAATGAAATTAAATAGTTGAGAGAATATGTGCTTCTGTGCAGCAAGTAACCTTAGACCAAGTCTGCATCAGTTTAAAGAATAGAATAGAATAGAGCCTCTTTATTGTAATTATATACATTCTAATGGTTCTGCATTTAGGTTATACTTTCATAGAAATAAAGAAAATTCTATTCAGAAACTTTTCAAGCACCACTGTAGTGTTTTTTTCACAGTTGTGGTCTGGTCTGGAGTCCTAGTCTCATGTTAGCAAACATCACTGCTCCCAGCATTTATCATTTAAACACACGGGCTAATCCAGCCTGTTGGAGCAAAACAGCAGCATGCTGAAGGTATTAAAGCATGGGAGTAACAGGGAACTTGGACTCTGACCACATGTCGCAGCTGTGATCTACTGTGTGAAAAGGTTGCTCTTAAAAGCCAAGCATCAACTGATTTTAGTTTTTAAACTCCATCTGTTTCTGCTTTTTGTGAGCAGTAGAAAAAGCTTTAAGGAGCATCCTCTATCTGTAGAAACCTTGAAACCTGAATAAGTGGAGCAGCTTAAGGAAGATGTTGCTCAAAGTCACAGATCTGAGATTGAGATTGAGCCTCATGTTTAATCCATCTGTGTCTTTGGCCAACTCACTCCTGCATCACCTTAAAATAGAGAATGCAATGCAACGGTTTAACAAATGCATCTTGTCTTTTCTTCAGAACATTATCTCCTGCCAAGTCTCCCACTTCATCTACAGGATCTATTGCATCCAGCAGGAGATACCCATACCCTATGCCCCCACTTCCTGATGACCAGAGGAAAGCCAACAGGCAGAGTGCCAGGGCAAGTATCAATTAGATTGCTATTAATTACTTGATTTAGATTATTGCAAAAATCCTTTCTTGTTCACTAATCTAAAGGTAAATGTTAGTCATTTAAGTCATATGAACTGGGACATAAATACAAATAAAATAAGTACAGCAGGATTAGTTTTGAGCAGCATATGGTTGGATTGGATTTGCAGTTGTAATTTTTCTAGGTCCTCTCAAATTTCTTCAAATCTTTTTCTGACTTAAGCTTTCCAACAAGGTCAAGGAAAACATACTAGGAAAAGTTTACTTGTTCTTTTTTCCCCATTTACCTTAAAGACAGTGACTCTACAATAGCCTGCTTAAAGCTTTAAAAAAAAACATTTAAATTGTATTGAAAGCTTTAAGGAAAATTCTCAGATTCTTCAGCCAGGGTTTTACTTTCCAAAACTCTGCATGACAAAAACTAACTTTTCACTAATCTGACAGGATTGCTACTGTAAGTGGCTGTCAGTATACTCAAGAGGATGGCTAAGATGGTTAATATTTCATCTTGTCTGTTCACAGTTTGTATGTATTACTCAGTTATGTTTACAAAAGTAAGGGCTTTAATTAATCATTTAGATACACTTTGTACGATGTACTGTGCACCACTTTTCCATTCCCCTTTTTGTTTATTTTTTTCTCTTCCTCCAATAACTCCCTACAGTTCAAACATGTGATAGTAAGTCATAGATAAAGATACAGGGAACTATAAACATGTTTATAGTTCACAAATGAAGTTCATAAGGCTGTTATTTTAAAACAAAAACTCAAATCTCTGTAGTCAGGAAGCGAAGAGGCTGTGAAGAGAAGCAATGGTAGCAATTATAAAATGTCTTGTGTTTCCTTCTTCTTCCCCCTCCCTTCTTCTCTCTCTAGCTGTGGGAGACCTCAATATAACAGAAGCCTTTCCCAATCTGCGAAAGCCCTCAAAGAACTACACGACTCTCCTTTTCTATGACTGGAAAACACAGAAATGTAACAAAATTGACTCTATGCTACTGGAGAGAAGGAGAGCAAACCCCCACTGGACAGAAAGTAGATAGAGGTCTATTTGAATAAGTATGTTCAAGTATCTTCGAGGCTGACTTTACAGATGGTGTCTATAAAAAACAAACAAAAAAATAAAAAACGAGGAGAAACCAGATCCACATCTACTCCAGGGCAGATGGAGATGAGACTGAGCTGTTCCCGTGTGCTCCAGCCTCGCAAATGGGACTGGAAACCACACCTTTCCGAGCTCCCACACCTTCTTTCGCTCGCTTCAACATCATCGCCCCCAAGTTGTTCACTCTCCTCTCTAGCGGGAGCAGCAGCGCCAGGAGCAAGCCATTGCATCACTTCGCACTGATGAATTTTTGTCAGATCCTTTTTTTTTCTTCTTTTTTAAACGCACGTGAATCACTGTAGAAAGTCCAAACCTGTATGCATGAGACAACCATTTTTTTAATCAGCAACCACCTCCCAATGCAGAGAGGAGAAGAGCAGCAGCCTGATTTGAAAGGAAAGCATGCAAAGGAGCAGTGATCTTATACCCTTGGCAGTCTGAAAAGGTTCCTCTCAACTAAAAGTAACCCTGGCTGTTTCAACACTTATAGCCCATAACCCACAACCTGGTCCCAACCGCAACCTCATACCCCTCCCACACTCACACACTCCTCCTGACCCTCTGTTTGCTGGTGTGTTGTTGTAAATATGTACAATAAGGTGCACACAGAACAGTTTTTGCTTTTATTTTGAAAGACAGGATACTCAACTTTACTCTACTTTTGTTCCTCTGAATTGTGTTGTAGACGGACGCAGATCTCTACAGATAAATGTCTTTCTGTCAGGGTTTTTTCCCCTCCTCCTTATTTTTCCTCTGACTTCCCTCCTCTGTAACTTTGACCTCGACCCCTATAGCTTGCTCAACAGCAGAATGTGTTTATATATAAATATATATATACACACACACACACTCCTAGCACTGTGTTCATCCATTTCTGTGAGAAAGACACAGATGATCAGTAATGTGGCACGTGAAGAGTGTCACTGAGATTTGTCTTAATTTAGCAAAATTTTAATAGTTTTACGTGTCATTTCCGAGTGAAGTGAATTGACTGATGTGTGTGCTTTAGTTGTAGATGTGCCACTTGTCACTCATTTGGTTTTGAAAATTTCCCGATGATAATGACGAGATGCTTTTCCCCTGATTCTAGATTTGGATGTTTGAAACCAGTGTGGTGCCATTCTGTGGCAGCGCTCAGTTCTCTTGAATGTGAGATGAAGAGGTGAACATGGTTGATAACTAATCTCAGACGGAATCTGGAAATAGTGATTTAATTGTGCATTTTGGATTTAGCTGAGATATTTAGACTTGTAAATGATTAACAACGCTGTACAGTGCTTGCTGTTTGAGCTTGTGAAGACCAACAGCATGATGACAGTTCTATATCAAATTTAAGTTACGTCTCTGATAGGCCATTTGTGAGAGCCTTGCGGGAAACGAGCATGTCAACAAGACACTGTTGCCCTCATTCCCTCTTCATTCTGTCGTTTCTGCAAATGTCTGTACACCATATGTAGGCATTGCAAGGGCAATTCATGGTGAAAAGTTACAGAGAGGCATCGTTGAAATGCTGTCACTCCAGAGCAGCGGTTCAAGGCGGGATGTCTAGGAGTGCAACGATGCTCCTCAACAGCACATTCTTGTGCAGTTTTGACTCATTCATCTACCTTAATGTCTTAAGGATTCAAGTTGTTCATTTTCACGTTTCCGTTCCAGTGTGGGCACTTTTATATTTGTATTTCATGTATGCTTTAGGACTGTATAGGTAAAATGATCACAATATTGGACTAATAATACTGCTAGTTCCTTTCTTTTTGTTTTGTTTTAAATTAAGTACCTTTCTAATGTTCACTTTTTTCTCAGCATAATGTACAGCAATTATTCAGACAGTAATTAAGTGCATTATTGTAATTAAGTGTGTTTGAATGAAGACATGTTGAGTTTTGTTTTCTTTTCCCTTTTACACACATTTGTCCTTCAGCACGTTGATTTGTGTGATCTAAGAATTGAACACATGTAAATGAGCTGTGTACGGGCACATTAATTGCCTTCTACCAGAGCTTCTTTGCCCTGGCCTCAAAATTTACACTGGTAATTTTCTTTTTTTTCTGTGCAACTTAAGAGTGGCGTGAGCATCATCTTAGAGTTCCCAAGTAGAATTTGAAGATGATAGTGCTACAGCCGGACATTCCTCCCAGTGTCCAGGACACTGCAAAGCACAACACTCTGAGGAATGTCTGTGACGGATGAGACCCTGCAGGCTCAAGTGATATCTGCAGTTACGGAGCTGTAAATCCTCCAAACGTATTTGCTGTATCTTCCTGCATGCACAGCCGATTCGAACAGAACCACTCTGTCCAATGTGCCCACAGATGAGCTCTCTGGCTCCGTCTCTGGCCAGAAACTTGAATGTATTTATGTACAAGAGCACATTACCCACTCGGCTGCAGCCAAACACTCCCGTCCTGTCAGACTCGCCAGCCTTCGGCTCCAGGAACCTTATGTACGAATTCAAACACTGCAGTTTTCTCCTTTAGTTTTTTTTTTTTTTTTTTCCTTTGGGTGATGTACAGACCATTGATGCAAAAATCATCCCTTATTATTTTTTCCCCCCTCTTTGTCATTAAGTATTGTAATATATTTAATATAAAATAAAACTTTCATCAACATTTCTCTGTGCTGGCATTTCTATAACTATAGATGCTGTATAGCTAAAATGGCAAAGACAGACTTGAAGCCCTATAGACTCGGAGGTTAAATCACTACATTTTCTTGATTTTTTCTTCTTCTTTTCTCTCTCATCTTTACTTTCTTTAGTTCTTTAATCACTTTTTCCACAATGTTCACTGTAGCGCTGTGAGTTACATTTCAACACACAGTTGTAGTGGAGTTCAGTTACTTTGGCTAGTGTTTGTTAAAATGAAATTTAATTGTTTGACAATAAAAACTTTTTTTTTGCTGTTTTAAATACTAAGTTGTACAATCAAAGACTATAAATGCACAAGAAAACAATTTCATTCTTCAACATGGTAACTGACTGTTCAAACCAGGATGCAACAGTCAGAAGTTACGCATCTTTACCAATGCAAACATTTTACCTAAAATTAGGCATTTCAGTAACTGCAGGTGCAGAGAATAAAGTAAACTATTACTCACGAGGTATAAAGACCGTGGTTTTTCAGAGTTCCCGTTTTGGTTTAGTACCCTGTGTTGATGTATCTATATCTGACAGGAGCATTTCTAAGATACACACTAATAGTCTTATTCTCAAACATGCTCTCTATCATTTCATGTAATTTGTAGAAGAACTGGAGCTTCTTTTGTTCTTGCCTGACCCATCATCCTCTTGTTGATAGACAAAACAAACAACAACAAAAAAATTAAATAAATAAAAACTTTAGAATATCAACAAAAATGGAGCCTGCAACAGGAACAGAGAATTTCAGAGGCTCTGAACAAATAGACCAGTATTCAACATGTTTAAGCTCTGTAAGTCCTTCTTAAGCACAGATGCTGTCCACAATTTTCACAAATGTTTAATGAGTATATGAGTGTGACCTCAGTGCCTGCAACTTTTCTTGATGGATGGCCTTTGTTTCCATGGTGGAAGCTTCATCAAGAGAATGCCGTATGCAGCTCTTTAGATGGTCGATACCAAATCCAGTGATGGCGGAAATGGGGACCACATGTTTGAAGGTCATATAGTTCTTTGGTATCATGTAATCTGGGAGCAAATCGAAAAACTCTGCAGTGGATAAAGAAGAGCAGCAGAACCACCAATGAAAATGCATTACACACTTACCCACGCACACACAAACACCCACCCCAAAATGTATGACTTTCCTAGTAACATACTATAAGCAACACAGCAGCTCAACAATTTGACTGAAGCACGAACATGAAACACAGTTACAATATCAAATTCGTGCAGTAAAATCCATTTAATGCAGCCTGTTCAGATAAATTTGCAGTTATATACAATCTTCAGCGATGTGACCTCTATATCTCTCTGCATAGCAAAAAAAAATGTGTTCATGGTTGTGTTTGATCCTTACCCGAAGTTTGAGAAAAACTGTAATCTCTAATTGCAAAAAGCAGAGATCTACCAGAGAACCATTTGAGAGTTAAATTATATTAAATTAAAGATTCAGACTGAATTTTAATCATTCAATATTCTTATCAGTTATGCCTCCGACAAAGTGTTTAAATAACTCCATTTGAGGCAGTGTGACAAAAACTCTAAAGCTTTGCTATCATTTGCTCATCACTACCTTCAAGGTTCTCCTTTAAAGATACAAAAATATAATCTATAATCTATTTTACACTCTTCAGACATAGAGAAAAGATAAATTTGCTGTGCTATTTTATCTTGTAAATGCATTTACTGATGCTGCAACACAGATCAAAACACAGCATTAGTATATACAGGCTTGAAACGATATAAATAAAGGATATATGAATGTTGGGATAACTTGGCTTATACAGGAAATTAAAAGTCAATTTTCTGCTCTCACACTTGACAGCAATATTAACTGTAGAACAAAATTTTTGTTCAAGTACAGAGTTATGTCTGAATATCAATTTGTGCGTTTATGGATGCTTTCACATGAATGAAAATTTTGCTTACAATAAAGAATTCTATTTTATCAAATGCAACTTCAACATCAACTAATTGAACTACACAGAAAAAAAAATGATATCATATTCACCTTCTGGGTTTTTCAGTTGCTCCTTCAGCTCTGCTAGTTTGTCCTCAGCATCGGGCAGGTCCATCTTATTCACCACCAGTAATGCTGGCTTTGACACCAGCTCCTCTTTATACAGTTCCAACTCCTTGGGGGAGGAGAGAGAAGCCAAGAAGGTTGAGGAGAAACCAAGAACTTTTTTTAAATAAAAACACCTGAACAGAAACATTTCACAGTATCAGACTCACCTTGGTGAGAAGCTGCACAGCCTCAAAGGCTGACCTGAACGGTGTTTTACTTGCCAGCTGGAAACCACAAACATCTACCTGGAGTCAGAGAAAATACCCCCCCCAAAACAAAACAGGCTTTTTTTTTCCAACTATTACACTGGATGCAAACATTTTCACACATGCGTACTTTATGCCACTATATACCACAAATAAGAGCTGCCTGGTCCTCTCCACATGCTTGAGGAACTTGTGGCCCATTCCTCTGTTCTTGTAAGCCCCCTCAATCAGTCCTGGAAGATCAGCAACAGAGATCTACCAATATAAAGCCAGTAAAAAACAGAATTAATGACAGGAACCCATGAGAAAGAAGCCAGTAAAAATATACAAGAGACAATAATATACATTTTCACACCTGCTTGTAATCTGGATACATCACTTTGCCGATCTCAGGCCTCAAAGTTGTGACTGTTAAATGCACAAGCAAGACTTTAGAACTAGAATAAAAATATCAGGAGGAATGAGCAGACTCATAATGAAAAACAAATGTGAATCATAATATTCTCACAAGCATAGCTGGCAATCTGAGGTGTGGCGTTAGACAAGGCTGTCAGGAGAGATGACTTTCCTGCATTTGGGAACCTGAGGGTGTTTCAAAACAAGACAATCAGCAAAACGCAGATGGTGTCTGCACTCACAGATCTAATCTATGTAGAAATACTACTTCTGACCACATGGGGGCATTCTGATCTGCTCTGACAGAAAAAGAGCCACTAAATATACTGAGTGAGGATGCCAGCATGTTTGGAAATACAACTTTGTCCCATAACAGATGCAACTCCTTGTGTCTTACACTTGGAGACTTTCTTGTAATATGCTGCCCCCATGTGACCAGACTGGTTTAAGTCTGTCTGTCCATGTGCATTTCTGTTCTCACCCCACAAGGCCCAGGTCTGCAATAAGTTTGAGATCCAGCCTGATGTGGTTAACCTGGCCTTTACTGGGCTCAAACGCAGAGTAGGATGAGCCTCCAGATCCTCCTTTTGCCACCAACACACGATCACCCTCTTTATTTAGATTGCCTTTTGGATAAGGATTGAGAAAATATATCTTCACATGGAGGAAAACAGTTTACACTGTTCCAAACAAAGTAATTGTGATAAAAAAAAAAGACATACCAAGAATCTTGCCATCATCAGTGGTGACAGTGATACCAACAGGAGCAAAGAACTCCAAGTCCTTCCCTTTCTCTCCCTTCAGAGCTCGGACACTGTTGATATAAAAAATTCAGACAAAACCATCTGATGACATCCAACCACTTCAACTGATGCCTGAAAATGAGAATCAAAATTTAAATTTAGTGTTACATATGCAGACACCAACCTGCTGTTGCCTCCCGTTCCACCTAAAAAACGTTTCTGTGGGTATTTGTCCTTGACCGTTTTCAAAGTCATGTTCTTTGTTGCCACTACCCAAACATCTCCACCGTTCCCTCCTTGTCCCCCAAGACGAGGCAGGCCCATGCCACCGCTCCCCCCACGTATGTAAAAGCGAAGATTGTCCACAAAGTTCCCATACTGCAAAGAGACCATAAGTAGATAGCTGAAGAAAATGCATGAATTTTAACCACGGATCAACTGCCTTTCCTATCATCTAAACATTAAACCCGCAATAGCTGGGTTTTTTTTATGTTTTGATATTTCAAAATCACAAACCTCCCATGACCTATTTGTCAGACATGTCTGAGTTTGAACTAAAGGACTCAAATTACTCTGTATGCAACTTTATGTCATACAGTTACATTTGTATTTCATAAAAAAAATAATTCATAAAAATTCACTTCTTATACATACGCTACTGCTGTGAATATGTAAGAACTGTCATTTATTTACAAAAAATAAACAAAAAATAACTTTTTGGGGATATTTCACAGCCCACTATAACCACTATCTATAATACAATAAGGGTGTAGTCAGATGAAATCACAGTAAAATTATACATCTATAATCTCCATAAAGTATTCTCTGGGACTCATCCATGTATTATTCTAAGTTCCACTTTTCCTTATGCTGGATGAAATGTCTTAAAAAACAAACAAACAAACAAACAACAACAACAAAAAACTGCTTTCAAAGGTCTCCAAAACTGTAACCCTCCCCAAGATCAGTTTGCTTGTCTATGACCACAGAAAGGTGTAATACAACTTAATATTAGTTTAGCTGACAGCAGTTAGTGTTTTAATAATAGTAGCATCCAGTCACACTGATAGTTAGCTGTCCAGCTAAGTCAAATATCATAAAACCATGCCTTCATGTAACTTATCTTCCCATTACAGGTAAGCTGGAGTGTTTACCTTCCGAAAGCAAATCCTACTGATGTGGACCATGTTTAGAGAGCAGTATTTATGGCCACTTTTCGCATTTGTAGCGGACGCTAACTGCTAGCAAGGCATGAGTTTTTCTGAGGAACAGGAAAAGGTTCTGGTTCTGTCCGCTCATTGGACAATGAGATGGGGAGGCGGGACTTTACGGGAGTGAGTGGCTGTGATAGGCTTTGATAAGAGAGCGGTTGACAAAAATAAAATACACTAAACTAAACTAAAATAAACTAAAATAAAATAGCTTTCACCTAACATGTTACCAGAATAAAAAACAAAAACATCATATGTAGGCTAATTATTAAAAACAAAAGGAAACCCTCTGAACTTCAGCAACCAAAACACATCAAAATTAACACAATCACAATCGTGGATACACGTGTTATATTGACAATGATGAACACACATCAGTCCAAATGCTTTGAAACTGAGTTCTGCAGCATTTTAAAGAATTTGACTTATTTCAGAAAATTTTACCAGCTCTGTTAAATCTGTATAATCCAAAAGTTAACAAGAACAACATCAGCCCATCTGTGTGATATAGCTGCTGAACTTCACAGGCATCTATCCATTTTTGGCTTCTCCCTGCCTTCATGTCCGATCTGGAAGAATACACAACTTGATGCTGGGAGCAATGGTTGGGATAGGATTGGGGGGTAATTCGTATTAAGATCTGACTGCAAGAAAAAACAAACAAACAAACAAAACGCTAAATTGTGTTTTATATTGGAAATTCTACTCTATTTAATAACATAAAAATGCCAGAAAAATTAAATGATCCTGATTTGTCGTCAGAAAATCCAGCTAAAAATGTTGTCTAAACTTTACATCAATAGCGAAACAGTTGATTGAATTACATATGACCAGACCAAAGTCAGGACATGCATAATTGCTCACAAATTTAAAACAGATTTCTAGTGTTTCACTTCTGTTGGCACTTAAATGAGTACATTTATCGTGGCATTGCCCTCCTGCAGGAACCTTGTGGGGATGGGTGGTATGTTTTATAAAGATATCCTCACATCACCTGTTGTGTGCCTCTAAAAGGAAGCAGAACAAATGAGATATGATCTGTACAGCAACCTCAAATCAGGAAAGTTTGAAAGTTACGGAAAATATAAATTGAGAAAAATATCACCACACACACATACACACACACGCACACACACACACTCACACAAAAGAGACAGTAGAAATATCTCTTTATAAAACTGCTATTCTTTCTCACAGCACATACAATCTGTTCAAGGATACCAAACAATGAAGTGTTTCAGTTGTTATTGTGTTCCATTCCTTTTGCAAACATGTATTCAGATGTGTAAAAGTACACGTTTGTTATCATATTTGTTTTTAAATTCTCCACACATTTTGTTTTTAAAAATGAATGGCTGGCCCTGGAAAAGAAGTAAATTTACTCTAAAATCTTGATGTAGCTGTCTATTTTAATTATGCCATCACTAATGTATGACTTTTGCCAAGGGCACTGGTACGTCCTTTACCTTCACAGACCATGGTTTTTAAACTTGTCAAATCCAGAATGCTGAATAGTTTAACCACAATACAGTTCTTCCACTGCGTTGGTTCATCCAGATATCAATGCAACCTCTGGACTAGGTTAACAAAAGACTTGCAAACTGAAATTCTATGTGGCATTTGTGACTGAAGCTCATGAACTGTAATGCTTGACAAAGGCTTTCTCAAGGAACCCCATGCTGTTATGCCAACTACTGCTTAAAGTTCTTGTTGCAGTGTTCTCTGGTGGTAAACTGAGGGTCCAGCTTAGGCTTGCACCATAGCTTTTTATGCCCTGAAGCTGCTGCAGATTCCTTGAATTGTTTAATGATATTATGCACTGCAGACAGAGGAATTTCCAAATTCCTTCCACTATGTCCATGAGAAACTTTGTTTGTAGATTTCCCCCCTCACACACACACAAACTGTGGTTAAAATGGAGATCTTGAGATCTCAGCCTTCGTGGATACTGCTTTTGAACCAGTTCACTATTCAGACTAACCTATTTACATCAGCTGTTTGAAATCGTATCAGCATTTATTTTCTTTGTTCCATCTAACACTACAATATCCAATTAAAAAATGTTGCATATCTGAAATGTAAAAATGGATGCATGTTAAAAAAAAAGAAATAAAAACCTGAAAAAACATGCTATGTCTTGGGATCAAAAGGCAAAATAAATGCATCACTGTGCTTTTGTTTGAATTTTCCCTGAGATTTCAACTTTTTTCTGAATTATGACTGGATCACAGATTACCTGACAGAAAGGCCACAGTTTGTCAGGTTGGGGAACTGTATCTGAGACACTAATGAGCAGCCCGGGGGTCCACAGGGGACTGTACTGGCTCCATTCCTGTTCACATTATACAACCCCTGGCAAAAAGTATGGAATCACCGGCCTCGGAGGATGTTCATTCATTTGTTTAAATTTGTAGAAAAAAAGCAGATCACAGACATGACACAAAACTAAAGTCATTTCAAATGGGAACTTTCTGGCTTTAAGAAACACTAAAGGAAATCAAGAAAAAAATGTGGTAGTCAGTAACAGTTAATTTGTTAGACCAAGCAGAGGGAGAAAAATATGGAATCACTCAATTCTGAGGAAAACATTATGGAATCACCCTGTAAATTTTCATCCCCAAAACTAACACCTGCATCATCATTAGATCTGCTCATTAGTCTGCATCTACAAAGGAGTGATCACACCTTGGAGAGCTTTTGCACAAAGACTGACATAAATCATGGCTCCAACACGAGATATGTCAATTGAAACAAAGGAGAGGATTATCAAACTCTTAAAAGAGGGTAAATCATCACGCAATGTTGCAAAAGATACTGGTTGTTCACAGTCAGCTGTGTCTAAAATCGTTAACCATTACTGACTTTTTTCTTGATTTCTTTTAGTGTTTCTTAAAGTCTTTAGTTTAGTCTTTAGTGACTTTAGTTTTGTGTCATGTCTGTAATCTGCTTTTTTTCTACAAAATTAAACAACTGAATGAACATCCTCTGAGGCCGGTTATTCCATAATTTTTGCCAGGGGTTGTATACCTCGGACTTTAAATACAGCTCTGAGTCCTGCCACATACAGAAATACTCGGATGATACTGCTATAGTGGCGTGTGTCTGGAATGGACAGGAATTTGAATACAGGGGGGTTCCATGGCGCACTGGCTAGAGAACTGGGCTGGCAGCCAGAGGGTTGCTGGTTCAATCCCCAGCTGGTATCAATGATGTGGGCAGGGGGAGTGCCTGAACAAGTGCCCCTGAGCAAGGTGCCCAAAACCCCCACCCACTCCATGGCAGCCCACCACTCTGGATCCAAAAACCCAGATGGGTAAAATGGAGAATTAATTTCCCCTCAGGGATCAAAATAGTAAGGGAAGTTTATTTGTAGAGCCCAATCATATACAGGGTAATTCAAAGTGCTTTACATCTACATAAAATCACAAGAGGCAAATAAAATAATTACACAATAATTAATTAAATTAAAAATGAAGAGTGTAGAATAAAAGTATAATTTAAAATTTCAAAATAAAGTATAAGAGAAAGGTAGAAAAGATGAAAACAGCAGTTAAAACTATTTAGGTTTTGGTTCTAAAATTCAGGCTTAGAATAACTTTATTCAAATGCAGCTGAGAACAGGTGGGACTTTAACCTGGATTTAAATAGACTGAGGCTTTCTGGGAGTTTGTTCCAGATATGCGGAGCATAGAAGCTGAACGCAGCTTCTCCATGTCTGGTTCTGAC
>JBAMYA010000008.1:10159997-10177677 GCA_037176975.1 Arrhamphus sclerolepis
CTATCTATCTATCTATCTATCTATCTATCTATCTATCTATCTATCTATCTATCTATCTATCTATCTATCTATCTACTTTCAGATGGTTAGATTATTTGTTTGTTTGTTTGTTTGTTTATTTTTTTAAAAGCAGGATTGTTTTTGTGAATATTTTAGCATAATAGTTCACATCAGGGCCTGTGGAGGTGTCCTCTTTAAGATCACAGATCGACGTTGCTGTGAGGATGCTGAGATGCTCTGATGTCTCTACGTGAACGCGCTCTCGCCTACTCGTGCACAGTGAGATGCGCATGTGACGACAAAAACAGACGCAGGACCCCATTTGTGTCTTTAAAGTCCTGCTATAAAGAAACAGAGAAGATATATCCTGCAGTGCAAACTTGCCAGCTGATCAGGCCTGAACAGACCGGGTCTGTTCGGATTTAACCGCACCGAGGTGAGTGTGTCTGTGAATGAGAGTGTGTGTGTGTGTGTGTGTGTGTGATGACGAAAGAGAGGTTGGCTTATTATCTCGTTCAAGACCCTAGACAGTTAGGTCCAGTAGGTCCTCCCACCCATGTCTGCCTATTTATAGGCTCAGAAACGCGCTGCCGTGCGTCGTGAAAACAGAGCGCAACCGGGAGACGGAGACATCAGTCACAGCACGGTAAGAGCTCCAGTGTTGCGGATGTCCGTAAATGTGAGTTTGACCTGAATTATGCAATGATGGTAATGCAGCGGCGGCCGCATGTGCTCCTCGGACGTCAGCTGCGCGGAGTCATGAGTGTGGTGGGAGCTGTGAGCCTGTGCGGCTCCATGAGGATGCTGTGGATGATGAGGCAGCTCTGCTGCATCACTCACTTCATCCATGTGTCCTGCGGCAACATCCACATGAATAACTGCTCTATTCCTGGTTTGGATTTGAACCTCATTTTGTAAATGACCCGAAGGCATCGGCCTGCAAATTATGAGAATGTAGTTATAGGCCTGAGAGAAGAAAACGCACCCATCAAATCCTGTTAGCAACATTTCCAAACATGATTCCTAACTGAGTTTAAAATAGAAATGTTGTTGACTCAACAGAACATGACAAGTTTAACACAAAAGTTTAAATTGTTTTCTACAGATAACCCACTTTATAGCACTACAGTTCTAGAAAAGTATGCTCTGTGCTACATGCTGTTTCCAAATTCTCCAATAAAGATCAAGAAGAAAGCGCAACAAACAAAAATAGGTTACATCGACTTGGAACCAGGTCTTTCCTATTATTTTTAAATATTGGCAGTGTGGGCTGTGTGTGGATGTGCACTGCGTGGTGTATCTTTCTCTCAAGCATTTGCTAAAAAAAAAAAAAAAAAAACAAACACATTCAGTTCTTTTGTCTTTGATAAAGCAGTTTTGGTCATGTTCATTTAAAATGCTTTTACCAAAGAAGGTCTTTTTATTTAATTAGCAACTATACTTTATCACTGTGATCTAGAAACAAATAAAGCACAGTTGTATTATAAAACACATGAAAACATGATACACAGAGCAGCTGTTGCATCATCTGCATTTATAATGGCCTTGACGTATGTGATGTTACAATTGTAACAAACCTACTTAGGCTGAAAGATAAAAGTCTTTAGCTTGATTGACCGAACAACAATCTAACCATCCAAAAGAAATATTGTAATGCTGTGTTGTTAAATCTTTTTATTTAATTTGCCCGCCCGTGTGAACAGGACAGGCAATTGAAAGCTCATTTAATGATTCATGGTCACCTTCCTGGTATCAATGCTGCTGTTAGATTCTATTTTATTATTTTATCCAGCTCCATATGTCAGTTAAAAATCTGAAGAATAAATCCACAGGAGGGTGTCACTATAACCACCTGTTTAAAGCAGTGCAAAGGGAAACTATAGCCAAAGCTTCTTTTTTTTTTTGTTGTTGTTGTTGTTGTTTTTCAAACATTGTGGAAGATTTTGGCATGGGAATACCAGCACTAACTTGCCAAATGGAGCCAAGATATGCTCCAAACAGGGCAGGCAATATTTGCAATCATATTGCTTTGACTGAAAAGGGTAAACAATCCAACAGCCACAGACAACAATCAGTTGGCCTATAGACATGGGTCAGACAAGAACAGGGAGAGAGAGAAAGAGGGGTGCACATGAGGAGAGGCAAACTGTTGGCAGCATGTAGTACATGAGTTTAAAGTAAAATGAGTCAGAGTTTGGGGATGTGAGACAAAGGTAATATTGGCAGTGTTTAGGGGCAACTGGGCAACGGCTCGCTGCTGCAGGCAGATAATGTTTTGGCGGGATTCTCTATTAGTGGTGTGTGTTTGGGGGAGTATGAGAGGAGCAGGAGCTCTGATGGTCTGGTCTGTCAGCATGCCAGGACCACATTCTCACCCTGCTGCTGTTGAAAAGGGCGGCAAAGACATAAACAGGCCCAGTGGGATTAGGGCCCACTGGGAGGAGTGATCAGGGGGGATTTGCTGCCCGGCGGGCACACAATGGCACTGACGTGTAGCACACAAACACAGACTACACATACTCTACAGCAACATCTCACAACAGACCCAAGCCTACATAAATCTGATTAGAACTCCCTTTTGTTTGGGGAGCGACACGGGGGTTAACAGTGGCCAGGCTCGCCGAGGGCCATGTATGATGGGACAGGGCGACAGTGAGAAAATATGGGGGCACGTTGTGTTGTGACGGGGTGTTTCCACGTGTGTGAAGCGCCAGACAGAAAGGGAGGGACACGGCTATGTGTAGAGGTACAATAACAGGATGGACAATGGGTTTTCTTTCCCTATATGTGTGAGTTACTGAGTCAGCTGATGATGTTGGATGGAGACGAGATCTAAGATAACATGGCAAAACAATAACATTGGCAGACACAAAGATCGATTTGAAACTGTTCAAATAACATGTCTCTGAAACATGGGAACAGTGGAGAGGCAAATCACAAATGAGGCTCTGCTTTTAGCTTCAATATTGAATAGGCGCTAAAGAAATTTCTGGAACTTTCTTCACATCTCTATTGTTGTTTTCTTTCCCAGTGCCGGCTCTGGCCCAGGCTGCAGCCATGCCACTTCTGGAAGAGACCACTCTGCCACAAGAGCACCCACCAACCCTCCCTGTGGTCATCATAGGTAAACTTAAACCACCCACTCTGCTGACCTTTAACTTCACATTGATCCTTCTAACTGGTTGCAATCTTACATGCATTTTTAATTCTTTGTAGCATTCTTTCCAACCTTACTTTAAGTAGAGTGCCCAGACTGTAATGTTAATTTTCAATTTCCCAAACCCGGATTTGTTTTTAGGCAACGGACCATCAGGTATTTGCCTCTCCTACCTACTTAGTGGATACAAGCCTTACTTAGACACAGCGACTGTTCACCCAAACCCAATACTATACAGGAAGCTACAGGAGACCAAACACCTACCCATAACTGAGCAGGTAAAACCACCAACAAGCTTCCCTGCATGTAAACATGACACTCAGTTCAGCGCTAATAAGGACTATTTTTTTTTTGTAGGATTTGGAATATTTGAGTGAAGGTCTTGAAGGGAGGTCGAGGAATCCTGTGGCTGTACTCTTTGATACCCTGCTACACCCCAATGCTGATTTTGGCTATGAATTCCCTCCTGTCCTTCAGTGGAGAAGAGACAAGCAGCAACACATCCCACATTTGGTTCTGGGAAAAGCAACACCTGGGGGTGCTTGGCATGTAAGCTGCAAAGCCTCGCTTGCAGCACCCTTTTATTCAATTGCATTTCATCTAGTTAGTTCTTATTTATGAAATTTTTTCTCCTATTTCTTCAGGCAATGGAAGGCTCCATGTTGACTATTAGTCTTGGGATCTGGATGGAGCTTCCTGGCGTCAACTACAGAGACTTAACCAATGGGAAGCGCAGGTAAAGAGATACAGAAGAGATAGCTCAATTGTCAATTTAATTCTGTGCCATTGTTTTTCATTGTCTCCCTTCTCTTTAGGGATGTAACCAGTGACAGAGCCACCCCAGAGGAGATCTCTTCTTATTACCATGACTACGTGAAGCTAAAGGGTCTCCAAAAAAATTTTGTTGATAACACCTACGTGACCTCTGTCCAGAAACTCTGCCGGGGTCACAAGGTGGAAAGTCTGGAGAATGGGCAAACTGATAAAGGAGATGGAGGAGTAGGAGATAGCGGGAATGAGGGATTTGGAAATGGAGTGGAGAATGTAAACAGTGGAGGAGGTGGGACTCTCTGGGAAATAAGGGGATATCAGCAGGTACAAAATGACACTCATGTCCCCTTCTCTCTGTTTGCTGAGAATGTGGTCTTGGCCACTGGTGCGTCCGATTCACCAGTTCGATTAGGCGTAGAGGGGGAGGATCTACCTTTTGTATTCCACAGCATCTCAGACCTGGGCTTGGCTCTAAGTCAGAGAAAACTGGATATGAACTCTGATCCAGTTCTAATCGTAGGTGCTGGTTTAAGCGCTGCTGACGCAGTCCTGTGTGCTTGCAACAGCAATATTAGAGTGCTGCATGTTTTTCGCAAGAGCGTAGACAACCCAGACCTCATCTTTAAGCAGCTGCCCAAGACCTTGTACCCAGAGTATCACAAAGTGTACAGTATGATGTGCTCTCAGGCCTACACAAACGTGGCTTCCTCTTCTGCTTCTAACAGATCCCAGACGGTTAGTATTGCCTCTTCAGTGTGTGCCAAGATGTGCCCTAAACCCCAGCTCGCAGCAGGTAACATTGCTGGAGGGGCCAGTGTCAACCTGTTTCCCAACTACACCAGTTTCCCTGAACATTGCTTGGTGTCCTTTCAGTCTGATATGAAGTGCTTGCTGCAGGGGAACAACTCTCTAAAGGCTTTCAAGATCTCCATGGTGTTGGTGCTGATTGGAACTAACCCAAACCTGTTTTTTTTGAAGGAACAGGGCCAGTACCTGGGTCAGGATCCAACTAAACCCATCTCCTGCAAGCAAAACCCAATTGACATCAACCCGTATACTTTTGAGTGTATCAAGGAGCCAGGGCTATTTGCTATGGGCCCACTAGTAGGAGACAACTTTGTTCGCTTTCTGAAGGGCGGTGCTTTAGGCATTGCCTCCTGTCTGCTGAAGAGACTCAAGAAGAGAGAAAAGCTCATCAGTAATGGAGAGAATAACTTCATTTGAAAACAGGAGGAAAAATGCAAGACAGTCTGGTCTTAGGGCACATATTTAAAACCCACTATGGACAAAAAAAAAAAAGTTTTGAAATGCTTTCTTCATCAGTGCAGTCCTTTGTCATCTAAGCTAAGGCATTTTACATGTTTCTGAGACCAAAAAGACGAGACGCACACTCAACAGTTTATAATGAAACAAAAGACAGCTTTCAAGTCTTGTCTGACTTCATATGAAGTCTCCACATGTCCAGGCTACCACGTGCCAACGTTTTGTAGCCAGTCTGTAACCTCATCACAGAAACGGGACCTTATTTCATCAGGGTTATTTATTAATTCACCATGTGTCTTCAATCTTATCTACTAACAACATTAAGCTGCTATAAGTCTGATTTAACTTTTAACTCTCTTTTAGAAAGGCTTTGTTTGACCATTTTCTTCTCTGATACTGTAACTGATATGCAAAACATCCCACTTTGCAGATCTATTGATCAATTGATTCAAACATCTTGGTAAGATGTGGTCAGTAAAGGGTAATCTTCAGATAGAAAATATAGTCATCAGCAAATGTCCACGATGTTTGTTAAAATGTATATTCCGTGCATAATTTTTTTTTACACACACACACACACACACCCACCCACACAAGGCTCTTAACAAAGTTTTTAATGACATCCATCATTTATTTTCTACTCTTTTAAAGTACAGAGTATAGAACAGAACAGGACAGAGAATTCAGGAACTTTGATCTCTAAAACCTTCAAAGAGTTAAATCTGTGCTTGGTTCTGAGAGAAGTAGCACTAAATGCTGTGTTTTTTTTCTTTTTGTGTGTGTGTGTGTACACCTCATCATGAGGTCAACCGATATGGGTTTTTCTATGGCTGATGCAGACAATTAAAAACTAGCTAATAATTGGCCAACTGATTAATTGGTCTACCTCTAATATAACTGTACTTTTGTTTGTATCGTAATAAAGAAACTAAAACATTCATGTGGATGCTCATTTAAACTTTGATTAAAGAAGTCTAGGGGTGCAGACTTTTGCACAGGACTGTAATCTTAGGTCCATTTTAATTTCTGCAACATAAAAACCACTGCTGTTAGCAGATGCTGAAAATTCCTGTATTTTAGTGATATATTAAGAAAAATAAACATGCGTATGGCATTCAAGGAGGATTCTTTAGGAGTTCAGTGGAATTGGGAGAAAATGGATCTAAACATGAAACACTAGCGTGACCCCCATTAACTGGAAACTTTTAAAATAGTTGCTAAACACACAAGCTTGCAGAAGCAACATCTTTGAAAAATCAATCCGTATCTGGCATCTGCTTGTTATTTTTTGTAACTATATCACACCATTTATCATGGCTAACATTGATTAACACTGGCGCCTCATGTGAAGTGTTTTCGCCAACACTGTGAAATGTGACAAATAACTCTGTTTTTGTTTCCGAAATACAACAAACAGCCACATTGTGCTGACTTGCAGAACTGTTTGTCTCGTCTAGCTTTAGCGCTACACCACTCCAAACAAATTAACAGTAAACAGGCATGACTATATTGTTAAGCGACGCATAATTTAGAAAGGGGATGAGAGGTGACAGTTTTTCTTCACCCTCAGTTTCCGCTTTATTTGCTGTGATGAGATAATCCTGTTGGAGAAAAACACTTATTTTGTCAACTTTAATGCGGGAGACTGTGCTCTTAAAAATCATGCTGTGTAGTCGTTTTTTATTATTTCCTCTAACACATATTTTATGGCTTAAGATTTTGGGAATTATATTGACTAATGAAAAGATTTTATTTGTTAACTTACAGAATTTCATCAGAATTATGTAACTTGACATTCTTTTCCAATGATTTATGCATATTGTTTTGATATAAATATTTCATGTGCATGCAGGCCTAAGCCATTGCCTGAAGCAGAAGAGTTATGCTAGTGGATTTAGCCACACAGGGAACCGGGGGACTCAAAACTTAAGACTTTTTTATTGTTGATGCTTTACTTAAAAGATAAAAATATGACCATGTTGAATCCTGCTGAGATATTCTACTTCTGTAGCATGATTTTAACTTTGTGTCAGTCTGTGTTCTCCACAGGTGTGTATGGATTGTAGAAACTAATTTATGTTGCAAGTAGTTAAACAATAAGCTGAATAATCCCCATTGCACATTAGAAAAAAAATATGTGAAAAAATGTGTTTGATTTCTGACTCCTCAGTGCTTCTGCAGCCCACGGGGAGAAAAAAAAACCAAAACTCTCTTACTGTAAAATTCCTGCTGAATGCTGAGTTAACTTCAGACTTAAATGTGGCACCTTCTGTGAAAATGAAGGATTAGTTGGGCTTGAAAAATGTGCACTGAAAGGCCAACAGATGTGAGGTATGACAACTATGTATCTGAACTGCTTCAGGTCTGGGAAAGTGCCTGAAGGGTCGGCTCACTGGAGATCGCTTAAGAGAAAGAAAGAATTGAATTGGAACACACTTACCGAGTTCATTTCAACTAGAAAGAATAGATGCTTTACGCAAGTTGTCTTAAAGTTCTCTTGCACAACTGAAGAGTTTTTAATGTTTTGTATGGTATATTTTTTATTCGTAACAATTAAAAACTTTGAGAAAAACACTGAACATGACTGTTTTCTTACATTGCTAGCTGTCAGTGGCGTAGTTAGAGAAGAGCGAACACATTTATAGAGAAGTAGAAGAACAGAAAACAATGTTTTAAAGGTTGAATACAAAAATCAGTTATGCATCAATTTCTGAGGCCTCTCAAACAGGGTCCATGTACTTCCCGGGAAACTGAATTCACCTGGAGAATGCCAACACGAAGGCATTTTATCTTCTCTTGGTCAGTTTGGTGGGGTTGTACCTGAAGTCATGAGAAAAAAAAAAAAAGAGAGCGCATGTCAAACATCTGTCCATTTGAAGATAGGCTTTTAACATTCCACATGGATCACTCCTGAATGTGCTCAGAGGCATTTTGAAACTATAAAAACAGCCCAAATTAAGCGCTGTAAAACACGGACAATGTTTGAACAGCTTAAAGCAAACAAGCTTCCTGTAAACCACGTCTGGAAACTTTGATTAGACCTACAAAAAAAAAAAAAAAAAAAGGAAAAAAAAAAATGAGATTGTTTTCTCAGCAGAAGAGTCTGTTCCCCTCGTACGCATGACTGACCGAGCATGACTCAGTGATCAAACAGCTCAGCCCTGATGCACACGCAAAAGTGGTCTCAGACTGTCCCTTTTCTGCTTAGTCAAAGAAAACACAGCAGCTCAGGCTTACATCACCTCTGTTACCCCGGCAACCGCTGTGACGAAAGAATTCCTCTGCCTTGATTGCTCAATCTGAAGCAACAGTGGTTTTTATCTCTATATTTCTCTGTTAAATGTGTTGTTGGAGCCTTAGTATAATATGTGAGACCAAGAGAGTTTACAGACTTATGGTAATCTCTGTGGGAGACAGTAAAGTCACATGTCATGTTCCAACAAAATAAAAAATGAGATTCACTTTCCTACCTGAACAGGTCATCTCCTACTGCCTCGTCCCGCCTGTTCTGACATTCCTCCTGAAAAAACACGTTCAGAAAGTTCAAATCACAGATCAAAAACTATGACAGGATAATGCAAAGAAGAAGGTTGACAGTACCTCAGATACATCTTTCAACCATTCATCCAGATCAGAGTTCTTGCCCTTGTTGTGAACAAACATCTCAGATCTTTCGATAACGTGTGGGAATCCATCTGCATCTGGAACGTGTTTCTGTCACATACATGTAAGGAGGAAAATTCTTTTTAAAACAGCATTTACTTTAAAAAGAAATAGGGCTGAGTTTTTTGCTTTAAAAAGACAAAAATATGAATATTTATCTCTCGAAAACAGGAAATCTTGTCTTCTTGGGATAAGAACAAATGTCATTTGTGGGACACAAGGACTAGTATTGTCCTGCTAAAATAACCATTCATTCATTCAAAATACTTTATTGATCCCGGAAGAGAAAGTAGCAGTCTCATGATTCAAGTCTTTTTAAAGATTCATTGCAACCACAGACTGGACATAAGTCAGGACCACTGTCTCACCCATGTCACTGCCTCTGGTGGACCCCCACACACTCCCAAAGGCTTGTGACAAAGATAACGCTCCAAAAAGACCAGTATAACCACACAGACCAAGAGTTCCTTGTGAAAATTTAAATTTCTGGACTGCGATGAGTTACAGAGGTTTTTCCAAGGAACTCTTGGTCTGTGTGGTTATACTGGTCCTTTTGGCATAACGGTTTCTAATGCAGAACTGCCTAAGAGCATGGAAGACAAGAGCATCGACTCCCAAAACTTTTTAAATTACAGACTGTTGTATTATAATATATATAACTACGTTAGCTGTGTCCACTGAATAGAGGTTCAAACAATTTAAAATGTTACAGATCTAAGTTTATGTTGCATTAAAAAAAATGTAATACTTTTTCTGGAAATATGGTTTCAATTTCTTCAATTTTTTGTCTAAATTTCAATGCGCCTCTGCTGTGCGCATCTGCACCATCAACTGACCTTACGGAAACATTTGAAGTTCTTAACGTGTCCGTTCTCCTGGATCTGTTTTGGTTTGGTTTTCGGAGGAGCTGTCACAGTGAGAGATCTAAACTCCACCAACACCAGCTTCTGAGGAAGGTCTTCATCGATCTTCGACTCCTGCAACATATTTATGAAACAACTTTAGTCAGGTTCTTTCCATCACACGGCAGATTTTGTAAAATATTGTTGTGCATGAGTCACATCTTTGTGTTAATTTGAATGAAGTATGCTTCAATGATTTGAAAAGCACTGCATTTTGTTTGAATTAACATATTTAGATGACATTCTAACTTTGAAGCTGTTGTGCTGTAGTTTTAAATATCAAAAAAGGTTTTGATTTGATGCTCTGAGGTAGAGCTGTTTTAAACCTTCTGTTTTTTTAACGTGCTGTTTAATCATGTTGGGCTGTAGGAAATAATCGTTTAGATTGTGAGCTCGTCCTATCTATCCAGGAACCTAAGGTTCACAGAAGTAGATGTACATTAAATGTTCATAAACATTATTGTGCACAGAAATAAATCGAGTGATGCTCATTCAAGGGGATGAATACAAACAAAAACAAAGGACAGATGCTTTATTTTTTGGTTTATCGGACTCACTTGATCCTCCTGTTTGATCATAACAGGTTTTGTAGAAGCCTTGGTCTCATCCTTTGGCTGGCAAAAATCAACTTTGAGGAATTCTATGTCCTAGAGGAAAAGAAAGGATGAAAAATAGAATAATGAATGAGGTGCAGTTGTTAACAGAAGCCATATTTCAATCATATGTTGCTGTACAATCTAAATACTGAGTTAATGAGAATACCATAGTATACTAGAGTACTAAGCTGTCTTTCCTCACCTCAATTAAAGATCCGTCATCATCTTCAGGAGGGTTTATGTTTTTACTTGTACTGGCAGCAGAAATTTCAGGTTTACTTGGCTCATGATTCGTTGTCATGTTGTCTGTTGGGTGTACCGGTTCTGTCTTAATGGAGACAAATCGCTGTTGGGATCGTTCACTGTGGTTCTTCTGGAAACTTGATTCGCTTTCTGGACCCCCCTGTGGCTTTTGTTTGCTTGTTCCACTTTCTTCCATGTGGACCCGCTGCCTCTTGTTTGAAGAGTTGACTGTATGATGACCTAGCTTCTGTTTAGCCAAACTGTGCACCGCTGGCTTCTCTTGTTGTCTCTGATAGCTTGAGAGTTCGCCGTCAAAGCAGTCCATATCCTCAGACATAATCGATTCCAGTTCTTCTATCCGTAACTCTGCTTCAATCCTGTTCCTCTTTCTACTCTGTGCTTCCTTCGGTTGAGTCTCTGAGCATCCTACGAACAAATCAGATGACTCAGCGGGAGTCTGGGACAAAGCTGGAGGACCACTGGGAAGAAGTGAGGGCGTTCTTTTCCGCACGGTTTGGGTTTCTGAGGCCTGGATGGCAAAAGCGGGTTCTGGTGCAGGCCGCTTTGGTTCTGACGTGACAGCTGAGAGTTCATCTTCCAAAGGCCTAAATGGGAACATGAAAAACAGAGAGATGAATAAGCTTCTCCTAAATCAGGATTTTCATCAGGCTTCAGTACATCTGAAAATGAGAATATAAAACAATCTTTTACTTACTCATGACTACAGTTCATTTCTATTCTGAAATATAACTGTTTTTTTTTTTTTGTTAATTTCAGTGTAAAAAATAAAGTGAAGACTAGAAGCTTGACTGTGTATGAGATAAACATCCAAATATATTTTCCAAACTTCTTTCGTTCAGGGTCAGGAGGAGTTTACCAAGGTACACTTGTGCACATGAAATAGCAACACTTTTCAAGGATTATTGTCATTTCCACAATCACAGATAAATTCTTCACTGTGGCAAAGTTAAGTAAACGATCTTTATACGAACTAATACTATAGTCACATTAACACTGTCATTCCTCTGTAGTCTTTCTCCTGAAATAAACTTGAATTTATAATTGAACTGAACACTTTTCTGTCTTAGAATTAGAGTTTTTATTGCAATCATACAGTGAATCTGAGCACATCTTTCTGCAGAAAAGTACCACGACTGCAGGAGAGAAGGAAAGACTGTTGATGTGGGAAAATGGAAAAAGTGAGAGTGAAAGTGAAGGTGTAATCTAAACACGTAATGTTATAACGTCACATAAGTGCCTAAATGTAGTTGCATCATAGGATGCACTTTTATGCAGATGCAATCCTGCTGGTGGGGAAAAATAAAACATGGAAGCAGCTAAAGTAGTGAAAAATAATTCAAAGAGTTTTGATGGGAATACGAGTGCCACCGATACATCATATCCTGTGAAATTCTTCTGGCTCTTATGGGTTTTTGGTCAGAGAATACTAATAGGTTATAAAAAAGAAACAAAAAAACACCCCCCCAAAAAACAAAAACATACTTTCATTTACCAGATACTTACCTTTTCTTGCTGACAGGCTGAAAGAAATTAGTCAAAGTCGACTGCTTCTGTGGAGACGTTTGTGCAGTTGTTTTTGGCTTCTGAGGAGATTGTTTATAAGGGAATGTTTTTGTGCCACCACTAGTCTTAGAAGCAGATGGCCAACATCTAGAGCCAGTACTTTCTCCACCTGAAATGGAAAAAAAAAATTGATTTTTAACAAACTTTACAGATGAGAGATAAAAGGGTAAAAACATTTCTCATACGTCTGAGCCTACTGTCATTCTGCACATCTCAGGATATACTTTGAAAAAGAGAAACACCACTTCTTAAACTAGTTAGGAGCAAACAGACTTGGCTGCTTTGTGCCATTAGAGGGCACCAAATTAAGCCACATCAAATATGACACGCACACACACATACACATATATATGTGTGTGTGTGTGTGTGTGTGTGTACATATATATATATATATATACATATATATATATACATATACATACACACAACTGAGGGGCAAAATTTTAACCTTTCTAACCTTTTTTAAAGTGGTACTTTAAAATGAATGCATAATGACAGCTCGGAAGAAAAATAGCTTTTGCATATTTCTTTTAGAAGATAACAGCATCTCTAACTCATTCAAGCAGGTACCTGCTACTTCACTGTTCAGTTTCTTCCTCTGTGAGCTTCTGTTGTCTGCAGTGTTAAATGATGAGTTCATCGTTTCGGCCACAACGCACTGACTCGCTGCCTGAAACGTACATTTGGGTCCATAGACGCGACTGCTTTCCTGGACTTGCTTCTTCTCAGGGGTTTCTCCGACGGCTACCACTCCAGTCATCTCACGAACAACCATCCTATCAAAATCAAAATGAAAGAAAGCCGAGCTCTCAAACCAAATCCAGTGGTGGATAAGGGTCAATTAGCGCTTGTTTGTACCTTTGCGATTGCTCTGTGTTGACTGCATAAGCTGTGATGTTCTGAGATGCTGCAGCTAATGCAGTCTCATCCACAGTCAAACTCTGTGACAGTGAAGCACCTGGGATTCTGGGTTCCACTTTTGGCACGAAATCTGAGAAAAAAACAAAAAAAAACAAGAACAAAATATTATTTAAAAAAGATTAAACTAAAGAATCCCTTAAGTGCTTTTATGTGTGTTCACCCACCTGAGTCTGTCATTGGACACGAGGGATTGCAGTACTTGTCACAGGATGCAGAGATGGCAGCCAAACCGATTTCAGACTCTGTGAGCATTCGTCGACCTTTTCTGATGGTGGTAAAAAAGGAGAAATGGCAGGGTCTTTAAATGATTTAAAAATCGCCCAAAAGTCTCTACAAATAAATTGCCAAAACATTCTCTAAATTGCTTTCCTGCAGAAGGACAGGGCACTGTAGGTTACCTTTGAAGGATGCTCCTCACAGAGTCTGCCCACTTCAGGGAGGAGGGAGGAAGCAGAGCTTGGGAGCTGCCTGTTGTAATATCTATCACGCAGCTGTTTGGAGACTCCAGCAGGTTGCAGGGCAGGGAGCCCTCCTCCAGCAGCTGGCTCGTGCCACCCCCAAAACTCACTGCTGCACTCAGGCGCTTCAGCTGGAAGGAGAAGGAGCACAGCCAGTTAATCTGCATATAGACTCATCACAAGCTGGCAAAAAGATGGAGAGCACCCTTGCTGGCTTTTACAACAGTCAACAGTGAAAAGTTTGTTTGGTTTTTCCTCCCTGCACTAAACACTAACATCAGTTATCCTGCATAAAATATGTTTTTAAATTTCCAAAAGGCAATGAAAGAACAAGAAAGCAGAGATACGTTTGTGTTTCTGCTGTTTCATCACATTTGAGCCCTTTAGAGGTTCAGGTTTTATCTCCATCATCTCTTCAAACATAAACTGAAGACACAAACATGCAACACTGCCAGTATGTGTAAATTCATGAAATCAATATTGAAACAATATTTATTTACATTTTATTTTCACATCAAGTCAAATAACATAGTTGTGACAGTTGAAAAATGTCCAAAGAAATCTGATCAGCGTTGTCCAGACCTGTCTGTGTGCACACACTAACCCAAGGGTGTCAAACTCAAGGCCAAATGTAGACCGCCACTTGTTTTTGGCCCACAAGAGCATGCAGAGACAATCATATACTTACAACTAGAACATTTCTGAGGACGTTTCAATGCCTGCCTGTTTGATTTGGTTCTGACATCAAAAAGTGGAATAAGTTAGGAGGAGATCGGCTGGTTTATATTTTTAAAAAAAAGTCATGATTTAGCAAAAGATTTTACCACAAAGCCTACAATTTTTGTAACATTAACTTTTTTTTTAAGAACAAAAATTTGTGATTTAAGGACAATAAAGAATCAAGGTTGTAATTTTATGTCAAGATTTTGTGACATTTGTGATTGTACAACAACAAGTCTAACCATATATTTTTTTAATTTGTGATTTTACAAGAAAAAAATAAAAATATTTTAATATAAAAGTCTCAATTTTTTTTTTGTAAAATATGATATTTCATGACAAAAATAAATTTCAGTGAAAAAGAGATGAAATATTGCAAAGTTTGGCATCTTTCCTTTGTTTTTGTGATTTTAGCACAAAAGCCCCAGTTTTATGATAAAAGGGTTGGGGATTTTATCATAGATTTTTTTTTTGTTTTTAAAATTATAATTATTATTTATGACCGAGTCCAGGAACTAGCGGGAAATCTGACAATGCAGCTGGTTGAGAAAATACACAATAACAGGCCAGGTTCTTTGAGTTTCCCCTGCATGAACCCATTCATTTTCTAAATACTGGAAACACTGCAGTGTCATCTAAGGGCAGCACGCAGGAGGCAGGGCATGACTGTAATGACTGCTAAATGCTCCAAACTGAATGCACTGATATCACTAACACATATAATTGGAAGTATCTGCACTAATCACTAAAGACCAGCAAGCAGTAAAAATGTCATCAACACACACAGTCACTTGGCACAAATTGCAGTTCTCGCATATAGATTCCCGGAAAAGTTTGAGGCTGCTGTACATTTGTGAAACACCTAATAGTAATTATGAATAACTGAAGCTTTTGCAAAAACAGGGCACTTGGTGGCCGCTGTGATTTTCCCAGAGGATCCCAAACTGAAGGCCCAATGAACTGATAAACATAAAGCTCACAGGATTATGTCATTTATTTTTCCACGCAGCACAAAACAGATGTAAAAGAATAGCACGTTATATCACCTAAAATAAGTGCTCAAATCTGTATCTCTCACAGACTTGCTATGCTTGAGTGAGGAGGCTAAATATAATTTTTTTATCACCTTAAAACATACTCCCACCAGTAAATGAGAGAGTAGCTTTAAAGAGGTTTGTGTTGCCTGAAAATTTTATTATAAAAGCAGAAGCGACAAACCTGTTTGGCACTGAGGAAAATAAAGGTCTTTCCACTGAAAAGTTGGGGGCGAGATGGGATTGTTCCAAGGTTAACATCGTTTTTGTTCAGGCTGGGCTCATCAATCTCAGGAATGAAACTTAAAAAAAAAAAAAAAGACACAAAAAGGATATAATATTCACGTTCATGTTATCAGTATTGATCAGGTTGGGGTAAGTGTGACTGGGGCTAATAACGTACCTCTCAGCTTTAGGGGGTGGTAACTTTTGCTGGACTGCGTTGCTGAGCTCTGAGAAGAACTCTGGCTTCACGATGGGACGACAACACAGCAGAGCAGAAATAGTCTATTGAAGAAAAAAAAAGGAGGCAACATCAATATGTGGATGGGGCGGGGAGAGGCATTGGTGCCTAACAGGGCTACAACGTGGACCTGACCTTAACAGTAATTTTAACAGTGGGCATGGCCAGGTGGGTGCAGTCCTGGGTCCAGGTGTTGACCAGTTTTCCACCTAAAGCCAGCAGGGCCTGAGAGAGCGATGCCTTACCAGCGTTGTCCAAACACGATGAGCACACCACAGGCTTCTGATGCAACACACTGAGGCAGAAAAGACAACATAAAGAATATCTACAGCAAAATGATTCTTAAATGAATCCAGTAGACTGTAGTTTAGTGCCGAGCAAACATGAATACCTGAATTTGCTGCCAAAAACCCCAAACGTAACACTGTCCCCCGACGTCAAGTTCACAGGTGCTGCCAGACGCTGGTTATTGACAAATGTGCCATACTTGGAGGTATCTTTTAGAGTCAGGGTCTACAATAAATAAATAAATGAATAAAACTATGAAAGCTATTGGATAAAACATCCTACATGTTTCTTCTAAATGAATTATTTATAAATGAGAAACTTGCTCTTTTGAAAAGTAAAATTTTGATCCCTAGCTTAAAAATTAAATAGTAAAATAAAAAGACAAAAGAAGTTCACTGTGAAAGCAAGTGGGTAGAACTACAGACTCTCCAGCATGCTGAACATATCCCCAAGCTACACAGTAGTGAGGCAGCGCAGAATTTCATCATCATATTAGATACCCTGAACAACCTTTAGGCTCTCTGATTCTATTATTTCCTGCTTTCTTATTATGTTCTTCTCTACGATGGCTGCAGATGTTCATCTGTGTGCTGTGATGTGCTGTATTACTACAATTCTTGACAACATTCTACTTCTAGTGCCACTACTCCTGAAACAAATACTCTTTTTTTTGGATGGATACTTAATTCATCCCCAAGGGGAAATTCTCACATGCATGTGTACAATACATGTGTTATTGTCGTTTATCCTTCAGTAGTCCTCTGCTTCATTAAAAGTATTTGTAAAATTGATGATAAAATGCAACACCTAACTGCAGAGGCTGAGAAATATTCTGGCTCTATATGTGAGCTCCAGCTCCCCCATTAAAGAAGGATACTGAATATGGTGCTCTTCAGGCGAGAAATCAAATTTAAGTTTAGTAGTTTCCAATAAATTGTAAACCTATGTCTGATGCTGTTTTTTTTGGTAAACATTTTATTTTATAATACAAAAAAAGTAATAAGGCAAAGAAAATTTTTGTTTGTCATAGTTGAAGACCTGGGTAAATCCATCTGAATGGTACAACTACGCCACCTGCTGATGTAAATAGGTACCTGCATCAACCCATTACTGATAAGATATGAAATGCATCATACATGTATATTTAAATACATGTAAAACACACAGCTATTACAGAGGAGATATGGTTAAAGTCACCAAAGCCTACAATTTGACTAGTCAAGTGCACACTTCCTGTTGGTGTTTGGTAGCAGCATTTCACTGCAGCACTCCACTGGTGGTATGTTTTCATATTAATGATGCACTTTTAAGAATGTATGAGTCAAATTACAAAAGGTAACTATAAAAATAGGAAATAAATACAGATTATCTCGGTATTAAAGGCACAAAAACAAACAAAAGAAAATAATGTATTATTTTTAAGCGGGTGGGAACTGTGGCAGTGCAGAGAAAAAAACAACACGTCGACACACATCAACCTTTCTTACTTCATGTCTATGGGGAAATGACCTGTGTAATCATTGGTCTCATTTTCTCTTTCATAATTACAATAATGCATTCTGCACTTACTTTGTTTTGTTTTTGTGCCTTTAATACCGAGATAATCTGTATTTATTT
>JBAMYA010000008.1:10186118-10204864 GCA_037176975.1 Arrhamphus sclerolepis
TTGAACCCGGGTTGGGGCGGTTGGGGGGTTGGGTTTTTGGGGTGGGGGCTTGGGTGAGGGGGGTTGGATAGTGAAAAAAAAAAAAAAAAAAAAAAGGGAAAATGAGTCTACGTGTTCGGAATTTAAAAAAAAGTTTCACGTATCAGAAGCTGTGTTTAATATGTTATTTATTATCCAATGCATAATTCAATCCCGGTTTTATTCACAGGTCATATTCACAGAATGTCTTTCCAACTTTAAAGAAGTTAAAGAGGCCCTATTGTTCTAAAATGTGGTGGTTTCTGTTCTGTAGTTGTAGTCCACTTTCGCCACAGGGGAATCATTTACAAACCCAATCAAATTGTGTAATTGAACTGCAAAACTTTTTAGGTACACAGAAAAAAAACATGAGGTTGCATTTTTCATCAAATTATTGTGTAGTTCAAGCAAGATTGAACTGCAAGACGTGTCTGTATTTATTACTTACTTTTCTATATGTAAGAATAGCTTTTACTAGGTCTAAATTCTACTTAATGTTCCCTTGTAAAATCTACTTAAATTTTCCTAGTAAAGTAGTTCATTTAAGCATTTCCTTAGTCATTGTTTTGCTCTGAAAGTGTACTTTTAATTAAAATTTATCTATTTTTTTCCATATTTAATTTTGAGTAGACTGTACTTTGATTTTCTAAATACACTGGTGTCATTTTAAAGTTACTAAGTTTTAAATGTGAGTAAATTTTAAATTTACTCACATTTTCTGGTTGGAAACTAGGCATTTCTTCTAGCCAAAAAATAGAATGTATAATTGTTCATTTGGAAATAAAACCATGCAGAACAAGGATTCAGTTAAGAACATTTATTATGTGCACACAGTCCTGAATAGTAATTTCTTGCAAAATTTCTTGATCCTGAATTTAAACAACATGAAACAAAGTAAATAACAGGGTGTAAAAAAACAAAAACAAAAAAAGAAAACAACTGTAAAACTTCTACCAGGGAGTTGACTGTATCTACCTTCAAGGTGCCAATGGCCAAAAGGACTCATGTGAATGCCAGGATGCGGAACATTGCATTGTAACTAGATGAGCTCACATTAACTGTCAGTGGTTATAATGTTTTGCTCGATCTGGATATATCATGTCTCAGTATCACTGGCTGAGAGATTGCAATGTATTCTCTGTTTGGCAGGAGCTTCCATCTATCTTTTCTTCTAAACCCCGGGACTTCAGTCTGCCTAACTCTTCATGGGGAAAGGAAATGATGCAGCTGTATGAACATTATAACAGCCAGTGTGAAGCAAAGACGGATGCAGAAGAGGACCAAGGAGGGCGGTGGAGGAGACTGCCAAGCTATAATCGATCTCTCAAATATGCTACAGGTACGAGGACTGTGGTGGACAAATATCTCTCTGCAGTGGTGTGGGACCTTTATGATGTTTGGACATTATCACATAGCAATCATATACTGGAGCATAAACAAAATCTTTAAACCAGAACTTATATTTAAGGCTTCTGATGACATGGTGCTTGTCATACGTGATGCAGAACAGCTCAGCAGTGAAGCTGCAGCTGTCATGAAGCTTGTGCAAGTCACAGAAAGTGTAGCATGACATGAGGTCAGCTCGAGATAAAAATGAGGAAGCTGATCTGAATCTGTGATATTACAGTACTCTAGAAATCTGAACTGCTGATGACAGAATGACACATTTCTTTGACCCAAGCAGCCCCATAGTCACACGGTTGTGTGAGATCAGAGTTTTTGAGTTGGCAATTATTCATCAATGGAGACAGAAGCATGCAGATGAATTCCACAGATTTTAAGGATATATTATATGCTCAAATGTGCTCCACTGGACACCTGATTGGATGACTGCTTTGCAGCACAACTGGACAATGATCCAAAAACATATTCGTAAAGCAAATGAGATTTTGAGGGAAATCAGGAGATCATCACAGTCACATGATCTCAAGAAAACCTGCTAAGGACAGAAACAGCACAAGAATGTCTTTGTTAAAGCATCACAAATAAGGAAGCCCAATTTTTTTGATGATGCTGAATGGCGCCAGACTTCTGGCACTTGTTACCTGCAAAGGATCCACAACAAGGAATAATTTTTAAAAAATGTGTGGTTATGTCAATTTCCAAGTACATTTGGGTCCTGGGGGAACAAAATGTTTATATGCAAAAAAACATGTAATTATTCAACTCTTCTAAAATTAAAGCTGTGAGTCTGTAGCTGAGAGACTTATTACTTGACTCCTTGAACATGAATGGTCAAAATTACAAGAATATGCCCAAATATTCTTGGATAAAATTGCACATAAAAAAAACCCTAAAATTAAATCAAACTATATTCATGTTTAAACGCTGATACTATTGTTTTATCACATATTGCTACAAATAGAAATGGTCATGCATGTTGTTTTTCATTTGGTTTTATTGATTTGGTTCTGATTTATATGTCAGGAATCTTGTTTTGGAACAGGCTAACTCTGCATTGTTATAAACCTTTTAGTACTCATTAAAAAACCATTAGGTCATGGGGAAAAAAAGGTAAAATTTATGCATTTTTCTGCCCATACCCGCATTATTATTATTATTATGCTCATATGATTTTTTTTTATTATTCTTGTTTTTTTTAATCGGGATGCTCCAGTAGCTTTACTTATGTGTTTACTTGTGTGTTCATCTCATCAGGTGGAGTGTATCTTAGTAAGATAATCCAGTCAAAAGCACGTCTTTTTACTCGGAACATGAGAAACCCTGGAGCAGCATTTGAGTATGTTCTTTTTATGAGCAACGACGAACAAAGGTGTGTGTGCATTTTCCAAGCGGGACACCTGCTGGAGGGACCTCCAGGGTGAGATAGCTTTACACGTCTTTCAAGGTTGTGTATTAATGTAATTCTTTTTGTATGTTTGTTTTGTTTCTGCTTGCTCTTCACTGTAGTCCATAATGAGCGCAACACAGTAACAATAGTTGAATAATACACATGGGCTCAACAAACAGTCTTTGTACTGTCTGATAGTTTGAAGTGCCTCAATAAAGAAACTCTGACAATAAGTGTTAGTTTAAATTTTCCTGCTTTATAAAGCTGCAGTTTAAATGTTTGTCTTTTATGTCTAACAGACATATGCATGTGTTCCCAGACATGTCCATGGGGGGGCGATAGCCACCATGATTGACACCGTGACAGGTACTCATGCCTCTATGCTTTGTGCTCCTGTCATGACGGCCAACCTCAGCATCGACTACCGCAGGTACAAGAGTGCATTTTGATTAACAAGCAACAGTTAGAATGTATTTAAAAACAACAAAAAAAAGCTTTAATAATAAGATAAAATGTCTGGATGTAAGTCTGTGCAGTCTCATTGTTTTATGAGATGCATGCCAGAGTTGTTACAATGTGATGACAGAACCACACTGCTGGAATGGACATGTACTTACTATCTGATATCAATTTTCACCTATGATGGTTCTCTTTGGGAGTGAGGAGGATGGAAAGGATCAGGAATGAGTACATCAGAGGGACAGTACATGTTAGATATTTTGGAGAGAAAGTTAGAGAGGCCAAACTGAGATGGTTTGGACATGAACAGAGGAGGGATAGTGAATATATTGGTAGAAGGATGATGAGCTTAGAACTGCCAGGCAGGAAGCCTAGAGGAAGACCAAAGAAGATGTCGGGACAAGATTACATGAAGTTTGTTGGTGTGGGAGAAGAGGATGCAGAGGATAGGGTTCGATGGACTCAGATAATTACTGTTGTGACTCCTGAAGAGAGCTGCTGAAAGAAAACAAAGGTTTTGCATATAGCTTGTTTCCCTGTGGTGCAGACCTCCTTTGAACCTAGAGCCAAACTTTCAGTGACTGACATGCGCTGTTCTCAATCCCCAGAGCATTAGCACCAAACAAAGTTGTCATACTGAATGAGTATCCTCACTCATGGTAAGTTTGCCCTAACAAACTGTTGTTTTGTCCCTAGCCCCATCCCACTGGGCAGCACTGTGTTGATTGAATCCACTCTGGACAAGAGCGAAGGCAGGAAAACATTTATTTCATGTAAAGTGACGAGCACCGACGGCTCCAAGCTGCACACAGAGGCAACAGGTGACAGTCACTTCATAGACCTAACAATCAAACTGTAAAATCTTTATTGTACAATGTTCTTTATTATCACTGTCCTGTTTTCTTTCGTGCAGCACTGTTTTTGTCTGTCAGTGTCAGCCATCTACTGAGAGGATGAGACAAACATACCAGCCAAATACCGTCAGCAGCATGAGGCCGTAACAAGCGTGTTTGGAGGGTGTGGGTGTGATTGTTAACATATCCACATGGTTGATTGTATTATAACTAACTATTTCAGGTTAGTTTATTTGATTACCTCTCTTTAGTTTTACTAACACTTAAATGGTGCATACACAAAATTTATTGAACAAAAATATTTAAGATTATTTATTGTAACAAGTATTGATCATTATGAATATGCTCTGCATTCACATACTCTGTTTCCTTAAATAAAAGTTCACATGTTGTATTCACTGTACAAATAAGTGTTAATGTATAACAGAAAATGGAAACAGCATTGTTATATTGTTATTGTTCTTTTTAAGAACTATCTGCTTTGTGTTTTTAAAGAACAAATTTCGAATTAGATGGTTTGCATCTTGATTCTGAAAAAAAACTTAAAAGTTGTGTTTTTGTTTGGTTTAATGCTCATATGCTGTGCATTTTTGTTGTATTTTATAAAATAAAGCATGAAGGGGTCCATAAAACATTCTAAACACTTTTTGGTTTGGTTTGTTGATCTTCAGATCAAATGTGATGTTTGAATGCATCAGTAGTATGAAGTATTTATTGGTAGATGCCATTTATGAAGACTACAGTTGCTATATTTAATCAGAATGGGGGTTTAGAACTAATCAGAGTTTTATACTGTTTATTAAATATACCATAGTTTTGTGGTGCTTCCTGTATTACACATATCACATATTTTTTAGTTTTGATTTTCAGGTGTGGGTTGTTGGGTGTCACTCCACCATGTGGTGGCTGTGGTTATATTTGTGCAGTGTAGATTTTCATGCCATGAGAATGTTGTGACTTATAGTGGAGATGCGAGGGCTTCAAACCCCAAATCAGCGGGGTAGTGGGTGTCATTCAGTCTGGCACTTTGAACATGCGTCTTCTGTCAGACAGGCCTGAGGCATGCTGCAGTGCGCCATAATGAGTTACTGTCCACATCACAGAGACCTGTGACACTCTGGCATCTTCTGCAGACCACGATATGAAAACAATGGCTATGATGCATGCATGTTTTACATTAGACTTTGAAAGCAGTAGGATGTTGTTTGCATAACAGGCAAAAACACGCTGAAAATATATTACATAGAATATGGACTTAATGTTTTCTTAAGAGGGATATGACTTAATCATGTTGATTTCCTATTAATATATTGATTTTCTTTTCCCCTAAACTAACACAATTCAGCCACAAATAACTGAGAACAAAGGCTTCCTGCTCTTTATTTGTTTGAATTTGTTGCATCTTCACATCTTTATCATTGATTGCTTTTTCAGCTTGTTTTCTTGTATGTAAAAATAAAATTAAACTCATTCATCTATTTTTTCTTAGCTCTCTGATATTTCATGTTTCTGATTTACAGTTTGTTTTTGTTTTTTCAATAAAGTTACCAGTAACGGGTGAATAATTTCAGAAATGAATGTTATTCTTTCAACATTAACTTGCTTTTATTTTAAAAACAGCAATTTAAAGTTTACAAGCAGGTGCTTCTGATTGAGGTCTTTTTTTCCCCCCTCACCTTTTAATGGTCAGAAGCATACCACACATTTGACACACTTTAAACAGCTTTTCGGTTCCATCTTGTCAGTGTGGTCTGATGTGTGGTTTCTGAGAATATGAATTCATTGCTGCACGGGCCTGGTGATCCTCTGAGTGTCTCTCATGCATTTAACCTCAGTAAAATTTAGATGGAAATGTATTATAGTTCATAAAACCTCTCTTGAGCACGTGGGTGCTGTGCAAATCAACGTGAGATTTTTTTTTTTTCTCCTGAAAAATTGTGTGGTCAAGTTGGGTTTGAAGAAGCGGGTCACGGGGGGGATGGTTGTTTTCCACTTGCAGTTTAAAATACAGGCAACAAGCTCTGTCCACTGCAGTTCAGGCCATTAGACATAATGTGAGGGAGCTTTGACTTCATTATGTAAATTTTCTTTTGACAGAAAAGTCATGGTATTTGTCTTGCAGTTTAAAACCCTAATTACTACATGAAAGGAAAGGATTTTTACTCATGGTTCACCATTGACTTTACTGGTAATATTTAGGACGAAATGTGCTAAAGGATTTTCACTATTTAGCTTTGTAAAAGACTTTTCGGTTCAAAGGAACCGCATAGCCTATGGTAAAACCTTAATTTATGGTTAAATATAAGCAGTAGTCTGCTATGTTAATGCCATAATAAATCATTTTGTGAACTGCAATACATTCTTGAAGAAAAGAAAATCAATCTACTACAACACTCTTGCCAATATAGAAGTTTACTGTAAGCAGTTGATCGTCTGTAGAGGGTGAAAGTAGAATGTGGAATATAAAATGTAAAGGTTTGCTGACCAGAAAATTTTTTTCTTGCAAAACTTAGATAAAAAAAAAGCAAGGTAAGAGAATCAGGTATACAGTTCACATTTTTGCTCACAGCATCTCTTTCATGGAGTTTACTGGTATTTTAACTGGACAGCCTATCTTGTTCTGGTTGTAATATTGCTGACTATTGTTTTTATTTATTTATTTGAGGTTTTTTTTTTGCATCCAACAGTTACAAATGCCAAAGTTAACACTACACATTTTGTATTTTTTTTTAAATTTAATTAACATTTTACACATTGAAAAAAAAAATCTCCCTCCCATGTCAACAAACCCCCTACATCTTCCAAATGGTTAGTGAAAACAACATAGCATTGTCGTTAGGTCCTACAAGCTGGGCTATGTAGGAACAAGTATACACATCTATGCTTTTAAATAATATAACTGACAGTGGGCTGCCACTGATGTTTCACTAGTCGCACATCTTCTGTTGGATCAGACAAAGTCAATATTTTCCAATAAAGTCCAAGAAAGTGATCTTGCATTCAGACATATTTAAGCCTAATTTTAAGATTTATGTAGCCTATTACAATTATATATAAAATTTCCATCTATTTGAATTACATAGATTTAACATATAAAGGCTAATAAACTTTATGTGATGCATATTTGTCAGTCAAATGTAAATGACACAATTCAGAATGAGATGTATATAAAAATACCCATAAACCCAATGTATTTCAATACATAATGACATATTTGTGTATTTATAATTTATAAATATGATTAGTTTTAAATACTTTAGCTATTAAGAACCATTGTATGTACCCACATAAAGTTTAAAACCCTTTATATGTTAAATCTATGTAATTCAAACATATGGATTTTTGTATATCCAGTTGAAATACATAAATCTTGAAAGTAGGTCTAAATATTTCTGAGTTTGTATATTGTTATTGTGATAAATTAACTGACATAAAGCCCAAAAGAATGGGAGATAATATTTTATTGACAGCCTGTAAACTAAAAAGCCTTTGTTATCCATTGTGTCTTGTAAAAACTGAAATTAGACATAGCGTAAAGTAAAAGGAAACCAATAAAAACTACTCCTAATATGAAAAGGGAATTTTATTTTTACTGCTTGTTTTGACTTGTCCCTCCAGTGTCACAATGAAATAACAGGAATGAAAACCATGTGGTCCACCTTGTAATTTGTCGATTAGAGAGGCGGGAATTTTGTGGCAGCAACACCGCCGGGATTATATTTCTCAACTGAGCACTTCAAAGCAAAACCCGATCCGCTGCTATTACGTAACGGCCGGTGACATAACTCCCTCCAGTCTGGAGCGGTCAAGGCTCACGAGAGCCTGGGGGTGGAGGAGGAGGGGGGGGGGCCGCGGACGCGCGTCTCGTGAAGCGACGTTCGGCCGGTCCAGCTGCACTTTTCTGCTCCGTTGTTTCACAACCTACCGGTGACGAAGGACCGCTCACGGAGGGAGCGAGAAGATGACGGCCGAGTTCTGGGACGAGTGACTGTGAAGGAGGCGAGATGGCAGTGCATGTTTTCAAATGTCTGCGCCGGCCCGGGCGCTAGAACAGTCAACAGGTAGCACGAGCACGGTCATATTACCTTAAACTTTAAACAGAGGCAGGTGGAGTTCAAAACCAGCTCAGTAAGCAGACTTGTGTTGTTTGTCTCTCCCTTTCTCTTGTGTGTGTTTGGGTGTGTGTTGGTGAGAGGAGAGTGTATGAGTGTGTAGGGCCACCCAGTGTTTTGACAGGAGCGTTATGGAATATGAGGAGCCCGATTTGGCCCTCGCTGACGCCCTCAGCAAAAAAGGTAAGAGGACCCATCACTGAATTTTTGTTGTATTTTTTTTAAGAATCTGAACTGATGCAACCTTGATGCAACTTGTTAATCTTGCCTTAACTGCCTTAGTTGTATTTTGTGTCTTTATGCCATATGCTGACCACTCCCACCCACTCGTTATCTCATTCATCAGCTCAACTTTCCTGCACCTTCACTCACTCCCTACTCATCCATCTTTACCCCAGTAACCCTCCTCATCCTTTTCACTGGAGTGTGGTAAGGTGCTGTGAGTGGGTAAGAATGGCAATAAGCTGGAGTAATCCATGGGATTAGCTCTTATTTTTGCTTCTGTTTCTGGCCAGTGCCTTTCTTTTCAAAGCATCACCCTTGCTATAATCAAACCATTGGCTGCCAGAGGAGATAAGATGGCTCCTCTTTCTGCCATGGAAACCTACTGCACCTCTGCGTGGCGACACAGTTTGCAAACTGGATAAGGATGTTTATTTGAGCAACATTCAACAGCACATCAGAGGATGCAAAGCGCGCAGTGCAGAAAGGACAATGGTCGTTTTTCACAAGAAGGAACAGGAATTGAGTAAATGCAGGAATATCAGATTTGCATTCATTTTAATCTCACTTATAAACTGCTCAACTCTGCATGTTTGTTTTAAGCTTCCCACATTAGATGTAGCCACTTAGAGCTGACATTACATCTCAAAGCTCCTCTAGTGGCTTTAGACCTCATAGTTTCAGTGCGGAACTACTTTTTACTATACAAGTTGAAGGTTTGATAGAAAGAAAACATAAATTATTCAATATTACTGATAAGAAGAGTAACAAAAGGCATAAAAAAAAAAGCTGAACGAGGGGAGAAAAAATACATAATTTACACTGATCTGGTCTTGTTGATGGAAGTTTGGAAACAGCAGAGTAAAAGTAATATTTTTTTTCTATTAAGGGTTGCGAGCTGAAGTGTTCGTGTGAAGCCACTACTTTCAATTCAATTTAACTCATTTCAGTTTAATTCAGTTCATATGTACATTTCTGCTTCAGAATATGTCATCTCAAGGCACCTTATAGGGACAGTAAACAGGTTCAATACATACAGGTTCAATAAAGTCAAATGAAGTAACAATATATTACAAATATGTGTTATCCATTATGTGTTAATCCATTTCAGACCAAAAACTGTAATTGTATCTGTCCATTAATGCATGTCAATGCAGTGTGGTGGCTGTGGGTGAGGTGCAGCAAGGGTTGTCTTGAAATATTGGTGGATTATAGTATACCACAGTATATTTGGGACACCGAACCCCGGCATTTTCCCCAGTATACAAATGGATGTGTGATGTAGACATGATGAGACAAAAGTGCTGCATCGCTGAATGCAGAATGCATATATCAATGATCAAAAGCACGTTTTGAGTGTATGTCTGAAAGTTTATTGTGGAGAAGCTGAAAAGGTGTGTGGACACTCATAGCATTTATATGTCTTTGGTTTTCTAACTGGTTTGCAGAGCCAGTAGCCTAGCGTAAGCACATCCTCATTTGCACTGAAGGTATAATCATGTTTTAAAGTGCGGCGTGATTCTGTAGTCAGTGATATCACTGCTGTGCAACCAAACTCTGGTCATGTCATGCTTGAAGAAGTTAGTTAAAAAAGGTGCATAAAGCTGACAAATTCTCCAAGGATGTCTGATTTCAGAAAATCTCACACACAGCATGAGCTGGAACAACATAATACCATGGACACTATAGTGGCCAAGTAGAATCGGAAAAAAGACCATTTTAACAAGATTAAGCTACTTAAAGGGGAAGAAAATGTTAAAACTGGATGCTAAGGGGTTTAAGGATTTAGAATAAAACAGCATCAGCTTTTCTTATCAAGTCTTGGGACTGGTTCATTTGGGTGAAGGTGGATATTCAGTATGGCTGTGAAGTTTATGTTCATATTTAGTTTCATGTGGTTGAGGTGGCATGTTTACAGTAATGAGTGTCCTGGTTGTAGTGGCTGTTGTGGGTGTTTTTGCAATCATTTTTCTCAAACTCTAAAGGTTTTTGTGTCACTTATTCCGCATACGTGTTCATCATATGAAAGGAACACGTGTTTTGGTGGATTTTCATGGTCTGATCCTCTTCTCCATTCTGGTGTTTGTTGTTGCAGCATTGAAACACAGTTGTAATTCTATGTGAAGCGAAGCATCTAGATAGATGGATAGATAGACAGACAGACGGACAGACAAATAGATAGATAGATAGCAATGTAACACTATAGTTCAAAAGTGATGCGATGCAACAAGTCTAATGATTCAACTTGACAAAGACAGATTTTTAAAAATTTTTTATTATTATTACAGGATGAAACATCTTCTATTTCCGGAATACACAAATTCTCTTCAATGTACATATTTTTAGACCCGTTTACAGCGCTATGGTCTCTGTTTCCATCAATAAGAGATTCTCCAACATTTGTTTGAAGCCATAAATGCAGCTCCTCACTGCTTATGTCACTCCATTCAAGTAAAATAATAGAGACATTTTTTTTCAGAATGTAGCTAAATAAAAACTTGCTTTCATTGTTCAGTAATTTACAAATGTGTCCTCTTTTTTTTGTTTGTGTTTTTGTCGTCACTTACTGGATCACTTTTGAGCTGCACTTGTAACCTCAGAAAGCCCCATTAGCTCTATAGGGCTAATGCCTCTTGTTGGACAACAGCTTGCTACTGTGCTCCTGAGCAACAGCTAATCTTCCATGTCAAACTTGCACAAAATGCTGAGGTTAGACTTCAATCAGTTTGATTTTCTTTTTGTTGTTATACACATTTTTTTAATATTCCTTTTATTGTATCTAGTCCCCCTGATGTAAACCTTGAAGGCATCTACGTTCATATTTTATCTGAGGTATGTTACTTGATTAGGTAATAAAAGATCTTAAGAGTTTCACGTTATTTCATGTAAATGTGTTTACATACAGGCACAGTTTCCAGCCTCCTCTCGGCTTCAGTGTACTTCAGTGCTGTTATGTAACACAGCAACTGTCACTCCAGCAGCCAGCTTAGATGTCAGAGGGCAGACGCGTTATTGAGATTTTGACTGATGAGAGATGTTGTTGTTTGTGCCGCGGCAATCAGCTGGCTCCTGTATGGTGAGTGTGTGGTGGCTTTATGGCCTGCCTGAAAGGCGTGTCCTGCTAAATGTGTCCATGCGGTGTCACATTAACTTTGCAAACATGCAGATGTTTATGAGTGTGTCGGATCCTTTTTCCCCCGCTCAGTCACTGAGCACAAATGTTCATTGTCTTTCTTCTGAAGGATTGTTGTGATCTTTTCAAAAAAAGCATCATGATTAATAAAGTATAATGAGTTATAGGCCAGTCATCAGTGTGGATGTGAGCATCTTTGTCACCCGATTAAAAAAAAAAAAAATTGACATAATTTTTATTTGGAAAGAAGCTGTTGTTTGTTCTTTTCGAGAACTAATCAGAAGGACAAGCAGTCCTTATTCTTGCCACTTGAATCCTATAATAAAATGAATCACTTTCAGCTTTAAAGTGATGCCAATAAGATTACCTGAATCTTATTTATTGCAGTTGTTTACTCTTCATTTAGCAACTCTTGCGCAGTCTGGTGTGTCTTTACATTTTCCGTGCATGCATGCACTGCTCTGCTTTCATTCCATACTTTATGCTTATGAAGCAAAACTGATTTGATGAGGGCAGGGAAAGAGAGGAAACCACAGAGGACTTGAACGGGCGCCAGACAAAGGCCGGCTAGCTCTACGCCTTCCATCGATACTTATCTGCTTTTGCCTTTAAACATCTCTCTGTCTGCCTCTCTCTCTCTCTCTCTCTTACTCACACACACAAACAACACTGATACCACTCTAGAAATAAACCCCTTGGTACCGAACCGACCCTTTCTCACACCCACAGCGATTCAGATTCTATCACAATTGTGATGAAACAGGCAGGCGCAAAAAAGGACCTGTTGCTTCACAAACACCCACCTTCCTTGGCCTTTATCTCCTGGGTGTGTGCGCTGAAGCGTCACACAAACATATTATAGATGTACCCCAGTGTAAATAGAAATCCTCTAATTCTCTCTGCTGCAATTTTGATCTGTCCAGCTTGCTCATAGAAAAAAAAGCAAAATAAGTACTGAGTTCTACAAACTTTGTCACTAAGTGTCACTAAAGAGTTTCATTTGATTTTGTTAGATTGGCTCTTTATGTTTAATTCTTATATGTGTATATATATATATATATATATATATGTGTGTGTGTGTGTGTATATATTCTTATATTTGTAATTGATCATTATGATGTACAATTTATTAAAACCGTCACAATTATTCACTGCATCACAGTTAACTCTACAACAATGCAGGTTTCAGGGGCAAAAGTATTTGGATCATTCACTTATGTAGAAAAAACACACTATAAAAATATGCTGAGTTCTATATAAAAAAAAAAATCTATTTATATTTATTGTAAAAGTTGTCAGCGAGTGGAATGTCCCTCACTGATGCAATGTTATATTATTACATCATTCTTATTTCTGCACTGCTCTGTAAGCTTTCATGGTCCCTTTACATACCGTTTGAAGCGTTTTGATATAGTTTTAAAGTCTAACTAATTTGTAACATAATAAAAGACATAGTCAATACAAAAGAAGCAAAAGTGAAAGAGATCCTGTTAGAACTGAGAAAGTACACAGACTTTTCACAAATTTACTGTTTGTTCCTTTTAAACTCTGCTCGGTGTTAAAATAACAGAGATACAAGAATGACATGAGTGTTAGATGTTACATCTGGATTTTGATACTCATTTGACACAGTAAAACTCCCATGTGTCATCTGTTTATTGCTGAAAGGGCTGCTTTAGTGTTGATGCATAAAGTTACATTTCTTTCTTCCCTCAGGAGGCGCCGTGTCCAAGAAGACTCATTTGAGTAAGTTTTGTGAGAATGCATACTTTGTGCGTGTTTGCCTCTGTGTGTGTGAGTTTGTGTCTGTCTGGGCTTGTGCACGGTGCGTCTGTTTGTGGTAATAACATTTCTTGTGTTTGTGCTAGATATTTGTGCATGCATTGCGGTTAACTTCATAGTTAGTGAACATGCAACATTGCACCTGTACTACAACACATGTACACACACACACACACACAGTGTTGTTTCTGGGGCTGGGCCATTAGTAAAACTGTGAGGGTACTATGTGCTGCACCTGCGTTGCCCCCATACACACACACGCACCACGCACCTTAACATGTGAATGCAGATGACTGTGATAGCATCTTTTCCTTTTTTAACTTTTTTGGTTTAACACTTTCTGCCACAACTGTAGAACACCTGGTCGTGTTATCAAGTGTGGGGATGCTGAGCATAATACAACCTTCATATTAGGCGGTGTGATGATAAATAAATTGGGGCTAAATGATAATGAATCCATTGATAATAGATTGTGAGTATGAGTGCACGTGAAAGCAGAGTGGAGGGAAAGTTCAAAACTTTGCTTTTTGAATTTTTGACGCCTTGATGGTCTACACATAGTGGCTTTGGATGGAGGGATCAGAACAAAGAAAGGCAAGTCAGGTTAACTGTGGTGGATTGCATTGAGTTTTCCAAAGTAGTTTTAAGAATTTCCTGCCAATTACCACAAAGTTTCGCTCACTATTTTGTATTTCACACTACATTTGTATTCTAAGACACTTTAGACACTTTAAAGAAAAATATTTTACATGCAGTTTACTAATTTGTTCTGTTAACATGAGTTAATAAATGATCATCAATCAGCTGCCAGTTTAGAAGGTAATAAAAATACAGTAATTTAGTATAATGTGCTTAATCCTGATCTTAAAACACAACTTTGACCTCTTATAATATAGTTGCAGTGTGGTGTAGAATATTCCAAAGTTAAAAAAAAAAAAAAAAAAAACTTACCAAAAAAAATTTTCTCTCTGAAACGTAACTTAACAGCAGATAAGCTTTAACTTTGCTACAATACATTAGAGGTGACAAAGTGAAAGATGCTGCAAGAAGAAAGAATGTACTATTTAACCGATTAACCAAAAACCAGAAGCTGATCTCATGAGTATTGTTGAAGTAGACAGACGTTTTAAAAAAAAAAAAAAAAAAAAGAAGAAGAAAATCAATCATAAAGTGTGAGACCAAAGGTTTGTGTGTGTTTCATGTTCTTACTTCATCTCCAGTGATTCCTGGTAACTCTTTTGATTTTTATTCTCATGGTGAGTCTCAAATGTGCCAGACACCAAAAAGCAACTTTTTCTGATGGGTGTTACAGAGTGAGGGGGTGATGAATAACAACAAAGGTATGAGGAAAAAGTACCTTGAGAGAAACAAAAAAAAAAAAAAAAAGAGTCAGGGCAGGGGAGAGTCCCCCCTTCTTTGTCTCTTCACTCTCTCACACACATACACGCACGCACACTAGTGAGCAAGGTGAGGCGGCGACTGTCACTCAAAAGTCTGAATATGTGTGCTGCAGCTGCAGTGAGCACAGACAACCCAGCTCTTTAAAGGACAAACAGAAAAAGAAACCAGATTAAAAGATATACTATATAGATATAATTGTGTAAAAAAAAGGTGATAGACTGCTGTCACACAAAGTGAGAGGAAGAGAGCTTGTGAAAGTGGGACAAACATCTGATACAAGTGGAGGAGTGAGGATGATGCGAGGTAGGGATGAAGTTCTTTGGTTCGTGTGTGTGTTTGTTTGTGTTTGTGTGGGCAGCAATAAATAACATTTCATCAGTACATTAAGTACTTTAATGATGCATGGTGTTGCTATAGAGACGGGAATTAAAAAATATTTACTTTTCAACGGGATTATTTTAAATAGCTTTCACGAAATCCCTGAAACATCTTCGCTTCCACGCAGCCCAAACACCCGTGGCTTTGAGTGAACTGGTCGTGCAGTCTAACTGAGCTTCTGCTTCAGGTTCTCTTCTTTCACGTGTGACACCCGGTCGATTGGTGTATCCCCTGAAGTGAGTCTAAATTTCCCAACCGTTAAATGTACGATTTTTCTGTTTTTATCAAGAAATTCAATGCTTTAATAAGGTTAACACAGTTTCAGCCGCCGTGCAAAGGCTCTCGTACAAAACACGCAGAAATGTTCTCACCATCAAGAGTGTTGATGACTGCTTGAAGACAGACTGTCTTATTTGGGGTCTCTCCAGAATTCTGCTTTGGTTGACGGTAATGTTCACAGTGTTTGATGTGTTTCAGTTTTATGTTTTGATAATATGACTCAAATATGTGCTCCCTCTGATGAATTTAAGATTTGAGTCATGTAAAAGATATTTCTAACTTTGGTCACTCCCACATATATGTTTGACCTTGGGTGTAGTGCTACGTTCATTTCACACAGTGAGAATCATGAAGTGTATGTAAATTATCCAAAAGTTCAAGTTATTGAAAAAAGAAATTGTGTTTAGAGTAATTTCATTTTGAGTAATCATAATGAACAAATGAAACCAGCACCCAGACGATCATGGCAAATAATGACATTAGAAGTGCCGCAAACACATAAACTTCTATTAACCAACGGAAAACAGGATGCTGCAGTGCTGCAGTGCATCAGCATGAATGGACCGACTCGATGCTCACACACTTGCCAGGATATAGAGGAGACGTAATTGTGACAATGAGTACAAATGTAATTCACCAGAATTATAATGCAACAGGTGTAGTGGAAGGAATAAAGAGTCAAATTAAGGCAAATAATTTATCTGTATAAGGAAGCAGTTTGTGCTGTCTTGTTACTGCAATTTGCAAACGCTCAGACACACGCAGATGCATACGTAAATACACAAATACACAAACACACATCTCCACAGCTGCTTTTTTGATGCCACCTAGATGTTGCGTATCTCTGTCCTGCAGCTGCACTGTGGATACTGCACGTCAGAACAGGAGCAGAGTGGGCCCTTAACTGCTGCTTGGTACTTCTGTGTCTTCACCACCGCTGGAAATTTCTTTTTTAAATCACAAATTATGAACATGCATGATGATGATTGACATGACATGATGCAGTTGATTTTGAGCGCTGTGTTCGGGTGATTACTGTATAAATGTTGTACAGTTTCTTTGTCAGAAAGGATTTCCTTGTTCCTCTGGTTGCAGAAAACTTGCACAGAACTTCCAAAGCAACAGAAGCAGTTGGTTTTAGATCAAAGCAAACATGAAAATCACAGGTGACACATTCCCCCCCAAAATATGGTAAAAGAAATACAGCAGTTGAGCTGATTCATACCTTGTGCTACTGTCAAAACATTACCTCTCTAAAACACCTCCAAATTCAGAAAGCACTTCAAAGTTGGATATGGTATATCTGATGTCAGTTGATCTTAATAATCACTATAATAATTTCCGTGGTTCTCAAATAAGCTTCCCATACCCATAGTATTTTTTCTCTGTCTGCTGTTTATCGTTATCAAATAATAAAGAGTCTCTCAAACAAACATTATTGTAACATTAATGTAACAACCAAACGATAAACAATACTTGAGTATTAAAATCTATTTAGCCAGTATTTTGCAACAAAATATTCAACACAAAGGAATCACAGGAAATGCCTCCTAAAGGTCTGATGATGGAGCTCATTTATTTATTTTGTCCTTTTCATTTCATAAAAACTGTTATAAATTTATTCTAAACTGATTATTGTGGTATGATAATTTGTAAAATATTAACTTTTTTTAAAATTTTACTTTCAAATGCAAGAAGAAGAAAAAGAACAAAACAAAAATCAAGCATTATCATGCAAAATACCATTTATTTTTTAATTTGTATTCAATTAACCATTTCTATTAAAGAAAATATCAGACATTTTTTTAATTAAGGTCCTCATTTTCCTTCTGAATTTAGTGATGATAAAACAATTTTATATTCCAAAAACTTTTCCTTTGCGAGACATCCAATCAGAACTGTTAATTATGATTTACATGAAGTATAGATTTCATGATCTAAAATATCGTGTAAACCAACCTATAAAGCAGAATTATTCTTTTTTTTTTTGAGTTTTTGAAAGTATGTGATTTCCTACAGTGTGTATCGCTTTGATTATAAAACGTCTATGAGTGGAGGTGTGTATGTGTGTTTTTACCATTTGTGGCAAAACTGTAAACGGTGCAGGATTTTTGCCTTGTTTTTTTTAACCTTAATTAAACAGCTACAGAGTAATAGTGCTGGTCAAATTGTAACGTTAACTAGTTCCATGGAGAATGGAAGCTGTGTCCCAGTTCTCTCTCTATGGCATTGCCACACAAATGTGGCCCGTAACTCGTAATCTCTTGTTTATGACTGATAAAACTACATAGATATACAGCAGCAAGTCTGTAAGTACATAAACTGTATATTATTTAAAACAGTACAATTTTATGAAATAAATATTGGATATACATGTTATTGACATCAGCCCATCTTTGATTTTGGCACATGCGCGTTTGGAGCAATCGCAGTTCCATTACTTTCCCCTGTGATCTGCCTGTGACGTCATTTCAACACTTTTCTACTCGTACCCAAAAACTTGAATTTGTGTTCACAGTGAAGACTTTGTAGTCATAGAAATTAGAATTGTATTCACAAGACTTTGAACTCACAGCTTTTAGATTCATACTCACAGCACAAGACTGCCCTGATCAAAGTGTTTAATGACAATATGTTTAAATACAGACACTGGGAAAATGTCAGTCTTAGTTTTACTGGATCTCAGTGCCGCATTTGATACTGTTGACCAGAATACTGTATATTACTGGAATGACTGGAGAACTGGATTGGTCTCTGGAACTGTACTAAACTGGTTTAAAGCATATTTAGAGAACAGGAAGTACTTTGTGTAAATAGGTAATTTTAAATCTGAGCTGACAAGAATTGCATGTAAAGTTCCCCAAGGTTCCATCGTGGGGCTTCTTCTGTTTAACTTCTACATGCTCTCCTTAGCTCAGATTATAACCATAAAATAAGTTACCTCAGCTATGCAGATGACACGCAGATGTATATTACAATGTCACCAGGAGACAGCGGCCCTGTACAGGCCCTTGGTAAATGTATTGGGGAGAGTACCAGAAGTTTCTTCAGTTAAACAAATTCAAAACTGAGATGACTGTCTTTAGAGCCAAAGAGAAACGATTCCAGGTCACCACAGAGCTTCAATCCATAAACCTAGAAATCACCAACCAGGCCAGAAATCTGGGTGTAGTGTTCGACTCAGACCTAAATTTGTAAAAACACATTAAGGTAGTAACAAAGTCAGCCTACTGTCACCTGAAGAATATATCAAGGATCAAAGATCTGATGTCACAACAGGACCTGGAGAAACTAGTCCATGCATTCATCTTTAGTAG
>JBAMYA010000008.1:10204964-10217335 GCA_037176975.1 Arrhamphus sclerolepis
ATAACAATCGCATATTCAAGCAAAGTCCTCCAATCGATTAGAATGGACGCTTTTGCTTAAACGATCTCATGCCTAAATGTCACAGCTTTTGTGTGTAATGTGCACATGGTTGTTTTTGTTTTGCTAGAATGCAATAGGAGCAAAATGTTTGGGCTTTGCAAAGAGAGAAAATAGATAGTTTTGCATGGGAAGACCATGCTGGGGAGGGAAATTTTGTTTTATTTATGTTGTTGCTGAGCATATATAAGTTAATAGCTGCTGTGGAAAGTATCCGGCAAACCTTGAGCTTTGTCAACTGAGTCATGCTGAGGTACATAAAAGTAAAACAACATAAGCTTAAATATTTCTGATCGTCATAAACAGAAATGCAACTTTTTTTCTTGAAAGTCATTTAATCCCCATATGTAACTGAGAATTGATATGATAAATAAAAAAAAAGAGAAATGTTATATTTTGTTAAAATAAATAAATCCTTGAATTTTATTTGATGCTTGCAAGATGCTTTAAATAAGCTCAGATAAGAGCACAGAATTATTGGAAGTGTCGTGTAATGAGGTAATTAGGTTAGGGAATCGCTGCTCTGCAAAAGACTGTGTGGGGCAACGAGTTCAAGTTTTTAACATTTGATGTAAGATTTAATGATAATAAGAAATCACCATACACAATAGACAAGATAAAAGGAATAAAATACTGAAAGGCATTAAAAATTGCTGTAAAAACAGATGCTAATATATTAGTGGAATTAACTACATGTGCTCAGGAGCACTTCTCAAACCCATTTGCATAAACAAGGTTCATCACAATATCTATGAGCGTAATCTGAAACCATCCAGCTTATTTTCAACACACAGTTCAAAGGCCTGCACTCTCATGGCATCGAGGTGTATTAGGAAAAATAAGTGCAAATAAATAATATATAATCAGAGTTTAAACAATTCAGATGAAGTATTTTTACTGAAGGCTTTGTTTTGTTCAGAAAGACAATGCCAAGTCACTTTCTGCATGTAATAGACCAACAAGATCCTGTAATAGAAGAGTCTGGGTGCTAAATTGACCTGAAACGTTTGGTACATTTAATAAAAGAAAAAAAGAAAAGAAAAGAAAAAAATACAGCAAAGAAGGCCCTCTTGTGTTCTCATATCAAATATCAAACAATAATTGGGAATCGTTGAGCTTTCTAAAAATATTGCAGGTTTCTCTTTGGTTCTAAGTGTTGAAAGAGGAGGTGATAAACATACCTCTTCGATACCGTTTTGAAAGTGGTTTTCAGGCATTAAAGTTAAGATCGAGATTATAGTTTTAAAAGATAATAGATTTCTTGATTTCAACATCTGATATGATTTTTTTGAGCCTTTGTAGAAAATCAAATTGACTGCAAACTATTAAATGTGGCTTTTATGTCCATTTGTTGCGCAGTGCTTAATTTGTAGTTAATTAATTTATTTTGAACCTGACTAGCACTGTGAAACCACGAGTGTATTCACTTCAGCTACACAGAGGCGATTGTTGGTTACCGAAAAAGATACAAATGGAAGTGATAAAGCTGGAAGGATGTCTTTATCTCACTATCTCTTATACACTTGCGTACACACTACTCCAGGCCTGTGGCTGGAGATAACAAGATGAGACCAAAGAGCTCATAACTGCTGCTTACAGCCGTTCACATCTGTACTCGCAGGCTTTTAGCTTCAGGTTGTATTTGTTTTGTTTCATACCAGTGAATAAGTCACAATTAACTTTGATTTTGCTTCGCACAGTGCCGTGTGATCACCTTTAGAATCATGATAGCTATGATTGTATGGAAACTTGGCGGGGGAACATTGTATCTAATTACTTTGTGTTTCTAGGTGTGCGATTGCGTGCATGAGCAGTGAAAGGTTGTGGGTCACAGTGGATTTCCTGTTGTTTGAGGTTGACAATCAGAACTGAAATAGCAAAAAGAGCAGAGACCACTGATGTGCTTTCCACATATCCTGCATCTCTGACAAAAACACAGTCATTGCTCAGTCACTTTATTTCACTATAAAACTGTGATATGCAGCTAGCAGATATTGTATGTCCCTGATGACTGGTTTATTTTCTACACAAAGGCAACTGAGTTTCCTTTGTGTAGGAAATGTGCTATATGAATAAACTTGCCTTGCCTAAGTTATCCAGACGTTATGTCAGTAGCTGATTTTGTGAAAGACACTCTTACAGTATGAGTCTTGAGGTCAATAAGTCTGTCATCAGATGCAATCTAATTATTTCCTTTGTCACACTGTACGTGTTTCCGCTCTGTTTGTGTATTATTTCATCTCAGATCGACTGTCCTCCTCAGAAGCCTTCAGATGATCCCAGGGCACCAGATAAAGAGGGCACACACTGACACACTAACACACACTCAGTAAAAATTTGACACAGTTACGCACGGAAACGCAAATACTACTCCATTTGAGCAGCAATAGCATGCAGATATGGAAGCTTCTTTTGCAGAGGGCATTGCACCGTCAGTGAGGTTGTGGAAGGAAGACAGAAGATCACATGATAAGACAGAAGATTATTTTGTCTTGTTTGTGTCTGCATGCTTCCAGGTTGTGTTTACATATGTTTTGGTTAAATTGATGGGACACAGGGTCGCTGGGTGGCACGGTGCTTGGAGTATTTGGCCCATGTACTGAGACTGCAGTTCTCCTGCAGTGGCCACAGGTTTGACTCCTGCTGTGACCCTTTGCTGCATGTCTGCCCCTCTTTCCTGTCTGATTACTGTTGATAAAAGCCAGTAGAGCAAAAATCATACAAAAAAAAAAAAAAAAAGATGGAACACATTGAGAAACTACATGTAACTAAGACAGTTATTCTGCTGCTTTGATGAATCCGTCTGTGACATAAATCGCCACTCAGCAAAGGAGACAGGTCTGTGAGAGCTTACAGAGATCAGGGGCATGGGGGGAGGTGAGAGGGGGACGGCCATTACTGGCAGTGATGAAGGATAGGGAGTGCATTACTGGCAGTTGTGTCCTTTGTGAGCGAGATAGAGAAGAATCACAGAGTAAAGAAATGACATGAAAGAGGGACAGTCACAGTGAAAGAGAAGTCTGACAACCACTTAAAAGAGCTCTGAGGTTGACACCTTCATATTCTCCGCCTTTCTCCATTTGCAAATATTCCACGTCCTCAGACGACTCTCCTATTTTAGCATTTTATGCTATTTTGTTTATTCTTATTAAGGCAAGAGAGGAAAATACCTTGCTTAGCTATGGTCACACAAAAGCTGATTGAAGTTTAAGGGGAAGTACAGCATAAGACACAAGTTCTCACGGTGGGAATCACTTTGAAGTCTACATCATTAGGTGAAAATATGTCATTGTACAGGGAGGCATATTTTATACAAACAAGGATAAGTTATTTCCTCCAAAGACCTTCATGGAGGATTTTTTAAATTAATGAATTAGTTAGTTATGGGCACAGTGTGAATCTAGGAGTCTGAAGTAGTTAATTGATATTACAGCAACATAGTCTTCCCAGGTTTATCACATAAGCCAGTTTTGTGTTGACTGTGCCTTCCATCTACAGTCTGTATTTTTGATACCAAACTGTGTTAAATTGCCAAATAACTCCAAATCTAACTCGCCTCCTTGCATGTCTTGCTGGCTAAGTTGTTGTGTCAGCTGTGTGGAGCCAAGAGGACCAGTGCTGCACTTGAAAAATTTTAACCCAGCTTCTTCTGCTTCTGTGTCTGTTCAGCCCAGATTGAAGTTATCCCATGCAAGATTTGTGGGGATAAGTCCTCTGGAGTGCATTATGGAGTCATCACATGTGAGGGCTGCAAGGTACGATTCAGAAGACACACATGCACATGTACTGTGGACACATAAAAACACCCTAAGAATGAAGCTCCTGTTATATATTCAGGTCCAAAAGTACCTGTACAAGGACTTTAGCACTGATTTTGTATTTTTACCACTGTGCACCATCAATCTGGATTTGAAACAAAGACTTAAGGTATGATCAAACTGTAGATTATAATTTTGTGGTTAACACAAAAATGAGATCCCTCCATTCTCACAGACCCAGTTTTTCTTGCGTATTTAACTGATAACCAATTTCATCCACCAGAGTGGCATGTTTTCTTGTTATTTCATGACCAGTTCAGTAGATAAAAGTTCAGAAGAGGATTACCTTTCTCATCTTTCATTTGAGCCATTGTTCACTGCTTCTGTCAGTGTCAGAAAAATCATGTAAGGAGCAATCTTTTAGCACAGCCCAGAATAAAAACAGGAAAAGGGGAGGAGTTAGCCAGACCAAGTGTATCTAAACTCAGAAACTCAGAAATTAGTGTTTCTTGGCTTGGCTGCTTCGTGGAGATCTTGTTGGTGTAAGAAGCCAGGCTGAGATCATAAGACAAGCTAGCAGGTTGTTACTCCGTTACTCCAGCATCATATTCAACAGATAGATGTGAGATTGTTATCAACCCTGCTATGTAGCTTTCTCCAAAAAAAAAAATAAAAGCCAAAATAACAAACTGCTCCTTCAGCTTCACGTATTAGACCATCACATGGCCCAGCATTATCTTTGTCTTCAATCGCCATAGTTATCTGTAAAGTGATAAGCAATGTCAGCACAGTGATGTTGAAGAGCTGGATAGCTCAGTGGTTTGAGCTGGGGGCCCATATACAAAGGCTACAGTCCTGCAGCAGTTGCAACTCCTGGCCTCCAACCTTTTGCTGCATGTCTCCCCCTCTGCCCTGGTTTCCTGTCTGTTTAGTGTCGATAAAGGCCAGTAAAGCCAAAAACACCTTTAAAAGAAATGCGGAAGATATGTATAGTCAGTAGCTTTTCAGCACAGAGCAATGACAATTACCTTTTGGTTTTCCTATTCAGTTGGACACATATAAAATCATTTTGAACTCCTTAACAGTTCTTAGACATTCTTTGTGTATATGTCGTGTTTGTGAAGAAATAACATCATTGTAAGTCACATATCTGTCTCCAGTTCAAATGTCATGCTTGTCCTTTGCTTTGCTTACTAATCCCTTTAGGGATTTTTCCGGCGCAGCCAACTCCCCACTGTATCCTACTCCTGCTCCAGGCAGAGTAACTGTCAGATTGACCGGGCCAGCCGCAACCGCTGTCAACACTGCCGTCTGCAGAAGTGCTTGGCGCAGGGCATGAGCAGAGATGGTGAGAAAAACAAAAACAAAAGAGACCTATTCCGCCAGTTCACTTTAAAAAAAATAATAATAATTAAAGCGGCATATTTATTTCATTTTCATACAGCTGTGAAGTTTGGGCGGATGTCCAAACGTCAGCGGGACTCTTTGATCGCCGAGGTGGAGAGGCACCGACAGCAGCAGCAGCAACAGCAGCTTCAGGGACACACTCAGGTTGCGTTGTCCTATTCCACCAAGAATAGTCAAGACCGCTCCCCCCAGCTTTGTCAAGGCATGGTCACACCCTGTTCCTACCCTGGAGACGCCGAGCTGCAGTCCTACGCCCCTGATGTTCACCCTTACCTTGAGTGCCCCCTTAACGATTTGCAGGTCTCTGGAATGATCTACAGAGGTGCTGGTGTCTCTCCTCCATCAAGAGTCCAAGGGAGGGGGGACAACAGTGGACTCTCTGATGTAAGAGGTGAGGCGCAGATGTGGGAACACAGTTCTCAGTGCAGAGTTTTCTTATCCCAGTGTCACCATTCCTTATATCCTCCATCCGTTTTGTCAGGATTTGACTTGCGACAGCAATCTCATCATCCGATGGCAATTCATCCATACAACCATCTGGAGGATTCTTACAACTATTATCCTCATTCTTTGCGAAACATAGGTGAGATATCTGTGCAGTGAGATGAAATGTGGATTTAATCATATATTTATAATATTCAACTGCCTTTTCTTTTCTTCAGATGAACTGTGTACCAGCATTGTGCGATCCCACAGAGAGACCAGCCAGTACAGACCGGAGGAGCTGCAAGCTTTCAGATGGAAACTGTTCAGCAGAGAGGAGATCCAAGCATACCAGAGCAAAGTATTGCCAACCGGATCTCTGTTTCATCCTCCCTTATTTTTCTCAAGCTTTTTTTTTTTGCATGATTGAGACAGTCTCAAAACAAAACACCATTTCACATGGCTTGAGGTTAGGTCTGTTTGATGAATCAAACAGAAAATAGAAAATGTCTTTCATCATTTTCCCCTCCTCCTCTCTCTTTGATCACCAAATATGACTGGGTCGAGGGGGGGGAGGTTGTTCTAAAATACAGTAATGAAATATAGGAGCTGAAGCAGAAGATTGAATGGCAGGGACAGTAGTGAGGCATCAGGTTATTTTTAATGTTATGTTGCAGATGGGCTTCTGAGAATAATGTAAACCAAAAAAAAATGGTTAAAAACTTGTTTTGCTTTGTCTCTCTCTGTCTCACTTTCTTTCTTTCTTTCTTTCTTTCTTTCCCAGACAGTGGATGAGATGTGGCAGCACTGCGCCATCCGTTTGACTGATGCTGTGCAGTATGTGGTGGAGTTTGCCAAACACATCCCGGGTTTTCGGATGCTCAGTCAGAATGACCAGATTGCCCTCTTGAAGACTGGTGAGTTCCCAATCACTTTCAAGACAGCTTTACTGACTATAATTACTATAATCGCTTTCTCTCTTCTAAACATTGTTATCCTTTTTTACATTGTTTTCCTTTAGGCTCCATGGAGGTGGTTCTGGTCAGAATGAGTCGCTTCTTTAACACACAGAACAACACTGTGTTTTTTGATGGTAAATTTGCTGGATCTGAAGTCTTCAAGTCTTTGGGTGAGAATTTTGCCAAAGGTCTTCAGCCATTTGTAAAATCGCCACTGTAAATATCTATAATGACTTGTCGGTTCATTGTGGTATGTGCTATCACAGATTGTGGTGATTTAATCACGGCGGTGTTTGAATTTGCTCATGGTATGTGTGCGCTGAAGCTCACTGAACAGCAGATCGCACTCTTCAGTGCTCTGGTGCTGATCAACTCAGGTAACTCAACTCATCCTGCCTCTCTTTTTTTTTTTTTTTTTTTTTCACATTTATTCTTCTGTTTTAAAGCAAGAAAGGTCACAACACCATGCGTACATCATTCAATTTTATTTATTTATTTATTTTTATTTTCTTGTTCATCATCAGTATTTTCACACTTACATTGATCATCCTGTCTAGATCAGCCTGAAATGTTAACAAACAGCAAAGCTAATTTTACCTAGATTTTCTGATGGACATATTTTCATCATCAAATGTGAAGTTTCTCTTAGTTTTCCACATTCATTATTTATTAAATCTCTCTGCCACCTATTGGCTGTTAAGTGACATTAAAGAGGCCATCCTAAGTTCATTTAATAGTTCATAATTTTTCTCCTCTTTATATAAATCATTCCAAATTTGAGCTCTTGTCTCTTTAAAGTCCCCTTGTCAAAGGTCACTTCTGCTCTGACTGGTCAAAAACGATGAGGCACATGCTCATACTTTGTTTTAGACGTGCCAAACTACGGCACTAGACAGGCATCATGGAAATAAGTTGCATGATGATGCAACGAAATAAGGAACAATAATCATAGATTACAACTAGACCTCTTTTATTTACAAACAGAAAAAAAAAAATCCAACACCACGTCTTCACCAAACAATACAGTGTAATGGGATTATTCATATGCAAGTGGAATTATTGAAGTTTATAGCTGAGTTTTGGTTTGTTCGTTAGATATGCTGGTTTTTCATGCGAAGGTTGGATTGTGCCCCAGCTGTCATAGAGCAAGACGTGAGGCAAACCTTCACTGAGTTTCCATCCCACCGGAGACCTAAAGAGAAAATCGTTTATTACACCTATGGCCAATTTAGAATAACCAGTAAATGTGATAAGTGCTGTTTGAGTATGAATGCAAACCCAAACAGACACAGGGAGGACACTGAAACTCCACACCAGCCAGTGGGTTCAAACCCAGGTCCCGCTTGCTCCTAGTTTATTGTACAAAGTTTATCATAATAACCACTGTTGAATATCTTAAATACCTTTCTGTGCAGACCGTCCTTGTCTGGAGGACAGAGTCAGAGTTCAGCGTGTGCAGAGAAACGTGGAGTTAGGACTCAGACACATTTTACACCGAGACAACCAAGAGAGTCTGATGGATAAGGTATGCGATAACTTGTGCAGAACATGAATACATTGACAGACTGTTCATGATGTGCTAGAAAGCAGAAATCTGATTGGAACTGTGTCCGTCCCACAGCTGTACCAGAAGATGGCAGTGCTGCGTTCCCTGTGCAGCCTGCACATGGAGAAACTACACTGGTTCAGTCAGCGATACCCACTCACCGCTCACTCTCTGTTTCCTCCACTGTACAAGGAGCTGTTTGCATCGGAGGCAGAGCTGCTGCCAGGGACCCATCAGTGATGATTAAGCAGACGATGCAGCAATTTTCACAAATACGCAAAAACACTGACACGTTATTTTGAATCTATGCATAAGTTCCCAACAAAATCTAGTTTCTTGATCATGAATAAAAATGACAAAAGCTCAGTAATTGCAATGTATTCAGTATTACATGACTTCCAGCAGAGTTATTTTTTGTAGATGTCAAATTTGAATATTTTGATAGCTTGAAATTATTTTTTGAATATTCCAGGGAAACAGGCATTTTGATTTTTCTGTAAAAAAAAAAAAAAAAATGCATTGTCAGTGAAGTACAGGAATTATTTTCTCTCAGGATACGCTGTTGTGATTCTTACCAGTTGTAGCTCCTGTCTGTCACAATGTATTTACTTGTGAGATTCAAGGAAGCAGGATGTTGGTCATTGACAGCTGTGACTTACAGACATACTGCCCTGACAGTCTAACTTTTGAGCGTTATGAAATTAAAAAAAAAAGAAAAAAAAGAATGGATTTGAAAAGTGTCTAGCATGGACCTTTGTGGATGTAAGCTTGGAAAAAACAGAAAGAAACTAAATGAAAAAAAAAGGAATGGCATGCTGTCATAGACCCTTTTTCACAACAAAAATCATATTACATAATCACGTCGACTGACATCTCCTTATTTTTACTTCACACTTCATCACATAGTTAAATTAATAAACTTTTTTTATTGTTCATGCACTGTCTGGTTGAAGTGGTTTTCCAAGTTATGTCACACTAATGGGATCCTGCTTTTGTTTTGTTTTTTGTTTTTTTAAGTTTTGGAAGCAGCATTGCTTGGCAACCTCAGTAAACCGACTATCCAGTCAGAGCATGTCAGTGACAACCAGTCTGCCTCTTTGCTTTTGTGGGTCTTTAGAGAAGTGTTTCTTCTCAGGCTGATGATCGAGATTGAGCAATAAATCAAACACAGAAGTGATACCACATACTTTCCTTTGTTCAGAGAAATCCTCACAGGCTTTTATATATTTTAAGCTTTTGAAGGATGTTGCATTATACAATATGTAGAAAACATATTTTGTTAAAATGTTGAAATATAGTAGAAATCCTTTTCTTTAAACTTTCTCCCCTTGTTCCCTCAAAAGATCTTCTGTTTTATCTATATGTAATTCAATAAAGTTGAAGAAGAAAACTTGAAAAGTATCAGCATTAAGAACTGTTTGTCTGTATGGCGTCCTCTCTGTAACTGGATCACATTTGTGTAAACCTAGTAAACCCAGTAAGGCTGTGACTACAAACAGTGCAGTGTTATTTGACTTTTTTGTATTATTTGTTTGGAAAGAGTGTAATGTGAATAAGCATAGAAAAAAACCAACCTCATTTTTTCAGAATGATATTTCGTAAAACTGCAGATGAAGCAATTGACACATAGGAAATGTTACTGCGTGCATAGATGTGTCATCATATTATCATAAACAAAAGAGTTGCTAACCAAACTTAAGAGGAGACAAGTCAGCTGTATGTCCTCAGAAACCCCACCCAGAGTTAAAATCAACAAAGTCTCAAAGATTAATATGAATCTATCAAAAGATAATTCATTATTTTTGTCCTGAAACATGAAAATGCACTTCTGTTTACAAGTAGTGATTTAAGAAAAAAAATAAAATCCAAACAACTTTCATGCTCAGTTGTTCTTGGCTTCATGTCTCAGTTTGTTTCTTCTGAAGAGTACACAAGACAGCTTCACAGTAACTTCCTTCCATTTCTCCAAATCATCTAAGTGTTTGGACCTCCAAAGTCCACTGAAATACTGAGTGACTCCACTCAGATTTACCACCAACTCATGTCGCATTATAACCAAAAATACTATTTTCAACAGCATTGCAGCCTGACAACGAGGAAAAAAATATTAGGAGAAAGATAATTTATTGCTTGCAGGGAACTATTTGTCTTATTTTTTTTTATTTTTTTTTTATTTTTACTCCGTCTGAGTGCACCCTGAAGAATTTCAACACATTTATGTAACTTGTTGACAAACGCATGAAATGTTCTCTGGTCTTCTGGTGGAAAAATGTGATCTAGAGCCATGTTGACCCTACAGTCAAAAAGCAAAAGCAAACCCACAGGAGTTGTAGATCTTACAAAGTAAAAGCTGTCCACGAAAGCTCTGAGTATCATGAAACAATCCAGTGTTATCTTTTCCCCTTTGAAGGTAATTTTAAGGGGAGCTTTAACTGTTGTGTTGTAATTTCCATCTGTGTGGGGTAGATAAAGGCAGCATAAATAGTTACCTTGTTATTCTTTAATACCAGGTTACTATGTAATTCGTGGTAAACGCAATTTTTTCAGATTACAAGTCAGATTACATTCATGTTCACTTGTAAGTCGATGAAATAAATATAAAGTTTAAAGGGGCAAAAGAAACTCAAATTATCACTCCAAAAAGTGACCTTAAAACAGAATATTTCTGCAATGATAGCAGCCGGACTCACATATGTCTACAGGAGTTAGTTAAAGTTAAAACATTTATTAATAATTTCAGACACTGTGTCAAGTTAGGTTAGCCTACTTAAAGTAAGCAACCAGTCTGATAAAATAAAGATAAATAAAATCAAAACTGGACACCAGCTAACGATCTTAGTTATTAAACAACATCAGCTCTGAACTGCTCATCACTTATGAGTAATGCTGAAAAACTTCCTCCATCCCCTTCTTTTTCTCTCTCCGCCTCATGTCTGTCAAATTCCACAACAGCCTTATAAAGTGCTTGTTCGGCTGCGGGGTCTCGCGCTCTGACAGACAGAGAGCACGCGAGCTTCTGTTGGACCAATTATCTGTCCGTCTGCGCGCTCAGCAGCTGCGCGTGTTTTCCTGGGCGGCCTCTCCTCTGGACAGGACAGGACGGGCACCATGAGGTCTGCAAGGGGTTCTTCTCGGGCTCTGGTCTGCTCCACCGCGCTGGTCTTGGTTTTACTGAGTTCTGCACACGAAGGTTGGCGCTCTGGTTACTCTCGTTTATGTCTGTTGCCAAACTCCAGGGACTGCTTTGTTTATTATTTATTTATTTGTTTCCGCCCTCACGGTCGGGCACCATGTTTGTTGGTTATATATTTTTGTGACGTTGATAATTACGCCTTAACAATGCAACAGATACACTTTTATTGACACGAGATTGCACAATTTGCCTGCTGTGGTACAATATAAAGCAGGTTCTATCGGTTTTATTTATTTATTTAGGCTAGCTATTTATGTATGTATGTACCTACAGTGGGGAGAAAAAGTATTTAGTCAACCATCAATTGTGCAAGTTCTCCCTCAAAACAAACAAACAAAAAAAAAAAACATTGCACAGTGCATATCCTGTGTTTCTCCATTTAGGTAAAAATCTAATTATGAAGGCAAGTGAGATACTTGTAAGAAAACTTAAAAGTCTGTGAAATGAAGTAGAAGAGATAGTATAGATAGATAGATTGATAGATAGATAGATAGATACATACATACATACATACAGTGGGGAACAAAAGTTTTTAGTCAACCATCAATTGTGCAAGTTCTCCCTCTTAAAAAGATGAGAGAGGCCTGTAATTTTTCCCATAGGTACACTTCCAACTATGGGAGACAAAATGAGAGAAAAAAAAATCACGTTGTCTGATTTTTAAAGAATTTATTTGCAAATCATGGTGGGAAATAAGTATTTGGTCACCTACAAACAACACAGACTTTTAACTCCCTCCAAAGATTTTCTAGGGGGTTGAGAGCTGGCTAGGCCACTCCAGGACCTTGAAATGCTTCTTACGAAGCCACTCCTTTGGTGTGTTTGAGATCATCGTCATGCTGAAAGACCCAGCCATGTTTCATCTTCAATGCCCTTGCTGGTGGAAGGAGGTTTTCACTCAAAATGTCACCATACATGGGCCCCATTCATTCTTTCCTTTACACGGATTAGTGGTCCCTTTGCAGAAAAACAGTCCCAAAGCATGATGTTTCCACCCCCATGCTTCACAGTAGGTATGGTGTTCTTTG
>JBAMYA010000008.1:10225070-10253927 GCA_037176975.1 Arrhamphus sclerolepis
CCAATATAAAAAGGAAATAAGCATGGTGGTAGCATTATCATGCTGTCTTAAGCCGATATTGTCCAACACCGCAGAAATCATCAAATTCTTCCTTTCTTAAGAACTTCAATACCCACAAACCATCACGCTCACGTAGAAGTGAGTGACAACGAGACGCATCAAGATGGTGCTTGAAAGTACAATGGTCTGGTAAGGAATCATAAATTAGTATAAATACAAGATTTAAATTGCCGGTTCAAGTAATCTACTGCATGAAAGTGGAAGAGTGAATGTTATAAAATTATCCGTTCGACGGACTTGCACCGCTTTTCTTGCTTTTGGAGGAGATTAGCTTCTACCCAAGCTATTCCCTGAGTCACTCTGAATCCTAACATTAGCCACACCAAATAGAAGTAGCTAACGTTCTTTCTTTCTTTTAAAAGTATTTTATTATTATTTTAAATTCAGGTCATAATCATTTCATATGTTTCTTTTACCATTAGTTTCATGATGTGTTTGTAACAATCCAAGTCACTTCTGCTGTTGAATGAAAACGTATACGTTTAGCACGTTAGCATTAGCGAGCTAACAAAACTCAGATTTGCTGTCACTGTCAAAACATGCAGATGTACACAACTAAAACCAGCATTAAAAAGGATTGTAACAAAATTCCACATGCAATTAAACGCGTGTATATAATTAATCCAGATAACGACGAGGAAATGGATCCGTGTCTTGAACGAAAAGCTATTTTTAATTCAGTTTTTACCACCTGGCTGCTGATACAGATGGCAGGAGGGTGATGACTTGGTGACAGGGAAATGAAATACTTGAGGATTGTGGTGGAAGATTGTCCTGAAGATGTCTTTCTGACAGGGCAGTGTCAGTGTGATTATCATCAGAGACGCATTTGTGACTCTTTAAGAGTTTTTATTTTTCATTTATCATAGATAAGTTTGTAAGTCTTTTTTTTCTTCCCACCCCGAACTTCACTGTGAGTTTACTGTCTGTACACCTTACTTTCAGTTGTTGTGGATGTACAGTCAAATGTGTATAGAGTGGAGCAAGAGGCTCAATACACAGCCTTATGGCACAGCGGTGCTGAGGAACAGATGAGAAGTGAGATGTATGTTAAAAAGGACTACAACCCAGGTCAAGCAGTTTAGTTACCAACCTGCTGGGGACAATCATGTTAAATGCAAAGCTGTAATCAGAGGGAATAGCATTCTCATAGATGTTCCTTTCTGACCTGGATGGATGTGTGAGTGCTGTGTGAAGGGCTTCAGCAGTAGCATCCTCTGTAGATCTGTGAGCTCTGTAGGTGTGCTGCTGCTGGTCAAGGTCAACATGGCAGCTGGACTTATGTTTTAGTAGCAATCTTCTAAAATATTTGTTAATTTACAGGGCCAGTACTTTTTCCCCCCAGTCAGTTAGTGTATACGCTAGGGCTGGGCAATTAAAATAAAATTAATAAAAAAGAGCATTCAGAACCTATAACCAATGGAATTTTTCCCGTGTCGGTTATTTCAAATATTTCTGTAATCTTCACTATAATTGAGACCATCTGTGTACATTTCCTTTCATATTATTTAAAAATACAAAAATATGTTCTCTTTCATTTGAAAATAACAGTTTTAATAGCAGTCCATATTTGTAGCAAAAATCTTGCCAGTCATCTATGAGAGCCAAAAACAAAATTATACTAAAATAATCATTCATTAATTGTGATGAAGGTGACATGGTGTATTAATTATTATATTAACTTGAGTTCATATCACCTAGCCCTAGTAGATGCTTTTTTCTAAGTTTCTAATTGCAACTGGTATTTGTTCAGGTATTTATTTTCTAAAAGTAATGATGATTTCCACTTCTGCTTATTGTTCATAGTGTGGACAACAGTGAGTATATGCGAAATGGAGACTTCCTGCCCACCAGGCTGCAGGCTCAGCAGGACGCTGTTAATATAGTTTGTCACTCCAAAACACGCAGCAACCCTGAAAACAATGTGGGCCTCATCACTATGGCAAAGTAAGTCACATGGTTCTTTAATGTGTGCACTGACATTTAAAATATGATTATATAATAATGCCAGTGTTTTGTCTTTCTGTAGCAACTGTGAGGTGCTGACCACACTGACTCCAGACACGGGACGGATACTTTCCAAGCTGCACGCTGTGCAACCTCGAGGAAACATCAGTTTTTGCACTGGGATCAGGGTTGCACATGTGAGTCTGTACAGGATAATGGCAGTTTAACTGGAGAGAACTCAGGAGATTGCAGTGAATGTTTAAAACATAAAGTAATGATCACAACTACACAATAGGTGGTTTGGATTTGAAGTTGATTGGGAGGGGGGGAGGGGGGGGGTTGTAAAGCATAGGTAACATTAATAGTATAAAGATTCATTCAAGTTCCAGTAACACTAGTTAGAAGATGTTTGTAAATCTAAATGTTGTGCAGTCAATATTAACTTAACTGATGACATTTGTTCTTTTCCTATAATATGTCCACAGAGAAAATATACATTGTTGAGCTAACCTTCATGAAACGCTGAAAAAGAAATCAGATAAATATTGTTAATGTTTGTCCATTTGATGTATTTTTACCTTAATAGCTGGCACTGAAGCACAGACAAGGAAAAAACCACAAGATGCGAATTATAGCATTTGTTGGCAGTCCAGTGGAGGACAATGAAAAAGAAGTGAGTTCAGTCTTTATATTTATAATTTTGCCATTGATGAGTTTTACTCAACTAACAGTAGATGTATGACTTTTGTAATAATAACCAGGGAGGATAATTTTAGCTGTCTCACATGAAATTGTGTGATATCTGGAACTTTCGCAGTGTAAAAAGAGCTGACCTAGGTTTACTCTTATTTTACCCAGAGTTTTTGTAACAATTCTTTGCTGAGCAGATACTTAGTTATTAATCTAATCACACTTGTTTTTTCTCAAATGAAGCACTTCTCTCTTTTTGCAGTTGGTCAAAATGGCAAAGCGTCTGAAGAAGGAAAAGGTCAATGTAGATGTCATTAACTTTGGAGAAGAGGTAATTTTTAATAAAATTTTCAGCATTCAAAATCTCACATGATCTTCATATTTTTGCCTTAATTGGACTACGTACTCATCCTGAATTCTCTCTGTGCCTTTTCAGGAGATGAACACAGAGAAGCTGACAGCCTTCATCAACACACTTAATGGAAAAGAGGGAGCAGGATCCCACCTGGTCACTGTACCTCCAGGGCCCAGTCTGGCTGATGCTCTGCTGTCATCACCCATCTTGGCTGGAGAAGGAGGCGCTGTGTTGGGCCTGGGTGCTAGTGACTTTGAGTTTGGAGTGGATCCCAGCGCAGACCCCGAGCTGGCCCTTGTAAGATTGAACAGAGGAAATTGCTAAATTTTAGGATTTCCTTGTGATGTATTTTTGTTTGTTTGTTTCAGAACAGTTGGGAACAAAGTCTTTCAGAAACAACTCATTTGTAATTTTCTTCTACGCTTCATCTCTTCATTCTAGGCTTTGCGTGTGTCCATGGAGGAGCAGAGACAACGACAGGAGGATGAAGCTCGCAGAGCTGCTGTTGCATCAGCTACTGAAGCCAACATCTCTTCCCCTGCTGCAGATGGTGAGAAATTGTACATCAACTTGAGCTGGTATCATAGATGCTAGTTTCTGCTCATTTTCCTTCAGTATAATAGACCCATGTGAGTGTGTCAACACTGTATATATTACTCTCTCTATCTCAGAATCTGAGGATGCCCTGTTGAAGATGTCTGTTCCAAGTGCAGACTCATCCACTCCTGTCCTACCAGACTTTAGCCGCATGACAGAGGATGAACAGATTGCCTATGCTCTGCAGATGTCCATGCAGGGAGCAGGAGCAGGTTGAGACATCATTTTATTTATTTTATTTTTTATTTTATTTTCCAATCTGTTGAATTTATCCAATAATTGACAGTTTATAATATACACCTACATAGTTTTTAATCGTGCTTTTTCTAAGCTTTCAGTGTGTTTATTCACACAAATTACAAGTTCAGCAGTAATCTGAATTGAATCTTGGGAAACAGTTTGGAAATAATTTTCTGTAACTTATTAATTATTTAGTTCCCCCATTGACCAATAATTACCATCTAGATGTTATGCGAGAAGAAGCACTTGTTTTTTGGCTTCAGCTCAGCAGTATTCTCTAACTTTTGCATCATTTTTAGCACTTTGCTCAATGCATACTGTATGAAAGGAAAATGATGACAAGGGATTCCCACATTTACCGCCACCCACACCCCCCAATAATTGTTACTATTTAATTTTTGAATGTATTATTGCTCTGATGAATTGAATTTCCCTTCTGGGATAAATAAAGTATTTTCATTTCATGAAGTGTGTTGCAGAGTATAGCCAGAAGACACTGACACAAATCTCACATGTGATGAAAGTTTTGTACTGTACATATTTACAGTACATTGTTTCTGACATGCACCATAAGGCAGCACAAGGGCATTTTATATAGAATTTTGAGGCTGCTTATTGTTTCTCTGCAGACATTCTTTTAAAACAGCGAACCATTCATGAACATGGAGCCAAGTTAAAAATTAGCACAATCAATGGATCTTTCAGTCACATTCAGTATTTTATTTTTCCACACAAACAATTTTCCTCCATCCTGCAGAGTTCGGAGCTGACGACATGGACACAGGTGCTGACATGGATTCCAGTGAGACTAAGGTGAGCAAAAGCTGCTATTTTGTTGAGTACAACTTTTCATTTGATTGAAAAAACACTTGTTTATGTTGTTGTTATCTGTGTATAGGATGAAGAGGACTATGATGTAATGCAGGATCCAGAGTTCCTTCAGAGTGTTTTAGAAAATCTCCCTGGAGTTGATCCCAACAATGAAGCGATCCGTAATGCCATGGGCTCTCTGTCTTCCCAAGGAGGTTCTAAACCAAACAACAAGAAGGATGAGGAGAAGAAGAAATGAGGGATCAGAGGAGGGAAAAGCTCCAATTATAAAATGATAAAGAATAGAGACCTGAAAATTGCACTGCTTGTATTATTCAGTGTAACAGAACAACTCTCCTCAGCGCAGGACATTTTTTTTGTTCTTCTCTTGTTGATGTATCTGTGTAAAGTATAAACAATCTTTGCCTTGTTTTGTTCATTTGCTTTCTGTTTTTTAAGAGCTGATTCTGATCCTAACCTCTGTGTCAAGCCACGTGTGCTTGATTTTGAATCTTTTGTAATATAACCACTCACGATCATGGACAGTTGTTTTCATTAACATTACAGAATAAAAAGGGGAGTACTTGATGGCTTGAATTCAGTTGGAACACAATAAACCAAAGCATGGAAGCAAGATTTATACAAATATAATACTAGGTAAGAGATTTATACATTAAATACATTTGGAATTGTATCAGTTTGTTGTGTCAGGAGTAATGAACTGGTAGGTACTTGTACTCAAGTACTGCACCATAGTTAAGAGGGGGGAAAAGTTTGATTCCCAGTTTTAATTATGAAATCTTGACCCTCGAGGGTTCAGAATACATGCAAGTACATGAAAGTAAGCGGGTACGGTCTGGTACTGCGTACCACTAAAAGATTCAGTTGCATTACCAGGAAGATGGAAGAGTAGCTGCCTGCTAAAGGTCTCATTCAGAACCGGTTGGGCAGCACTGTGGGTCAGAAAATAGATCCGCTAGCAATATACAGTCTTGAAAAGTACTTTGACAGTTTAAAAATCACCTAACTCATTCCGATTTGTTTACAAACTGTCCGTGCTGTTTTATGTTCACGCTGGAAGGTGCCTTGGCCGGGCATCTCCCTCTCTTCTGCTTCTCTTATCTCTCCCTCCCCTCCGAGAGAGACTGGAGGTTTCCTCTGCGCCCAGCCTTCGAAACGTGTACCATACGTTTAATGTCTTTATCTTTGTTTCAAAATTTCCCAATTAAAATCAGTAGGAGAGTAAGCAGTTGTGTTATTTACTATACAGAACAGCTCAGAAAATAAACTGCTTATGAGCTAACAACCGGAGATTTCACTCAGCAGTACAGGAGTGCACATGCATGTCTACTTCAGAAACACATGGTTGCTATGGGGATCAGTGCGTTTGATTTAATGCACTGGGACGTTTGTCACACTGAGTTTTTCTGTGGTTTTTGCTCATGGTCTCACATCTGTTCTTAAAGACTTGTATTCTGAATGTTTCAGTTAAAATACACAGTTTCCCATATTGTCAAGTGTTTTAATTCCTGCCTACTCCATAGGCCTACAGTGAAATACTGAAATATTTGTCTTTGTTTGGGTTTTGGCTTTGCTATTTTAAAATGCATGACGTGAGACAGAGATGAAGGTTTTGATAATAGTACCTGCAAGAATTTAAAACTACCTTCACCCATGGATACATGCTACATTTGCCTTCAGTGTTTTTCTCTGTTAGTTCACTGCTTACTATTCAAGCTAGCTTTTTAAATTAAATGAACTATGTAAATGTGTTGCTTTCAATTTCTAAATCAAACATCAAGAATTTGCAATTTTAATCCATTGGCCAACAGTCTTAAGCACCACTTATCTTGTTTTATCAAAGTTTTGTGAAATCTATATTCCATCCATCCATCCATCATCTATACCTGCTATTTCCTGTGCAGGGTCATGGAAGTCTGCTGGAACCTATCCCAGCTCACTTTGGGCGAAAGGCAGGGGTCCACCCTGGACAGGTCGCCAGTCCATTGCAGTGAAATCTATATTTTCAGCCTATTTATACAAATGGAAAATACAACAACCTGATTCTCTTAAAGTGTACATTATTGCATGTTTAAATATGACTCAGTGATAAACTGGTGACCTTACCCCTGGCTTTCACCAAAGAGAGCTGGGATAGACTCTGAAAGTGGAGTCATCACTACAAGCATCTGTGTGGGCAGCGTCCTAAAAAGAGTCATCTGTGCTTTGTTTTGATGAAGGTCACATGACTGAGTGGGTTGTAGAGTCATTTTATCCTGAGCGTTGCTTGGTCTTATTTTCTGAACCCATTATCTTGAGGTTGACTGATATGGCTTTCCATATGGTGAATGAAATTATTTAAAAAATTGCCCAGCAGTTGATCGAGCGCTAAGACTTTTATTGTATTTTGTTTGTATCTTGATCAAGGTAATGAAACATAAATATGAAGGGCTATTTAAGCCATTGGTCAAACAAGAAGAGTAGGGGTGCCCAAAACTTTTGCACAGTACTGCGACGAAGCATAAATTATCATTTTTAACAAAAGATACATTGACAGTAATACAAATTCAATACAATGACATGTGCATTACAAATGTCGAACATCAAAACATGAACACAAAAGAACCTATTGAACATTGGATCTAACAAACATAAACACTATAGCAAGAGAAAGCCTTTAATCAGAAATAAGAATTGTACTCCTAAATATAAAATCTGTGTAAAGAATAAAGGAGTCTTTCATTATTTTTAGATAAGATTGAGAGACTTAATGATAGGCTTTGTTTTAAATTTATTTAAATTATCTTTATTATTACAATTTTGTTAGTTATATCAATACAATTTCAGTGTTACTTAGCTTGCAATACCTCATGAGAGCTCTTTGTGAGTGATTAAACCATGGGAAATAACCTTTATCACAAGGTCATATTGCCAGACTTGTTTAACCCTTACAGTATATGCACCTTCAAAAAGGTAACGTTACCTTCACACATAAATGTGCATGTCACAAAAAAAGCTATAAAATTGTTATAAACTTGGTTTCATACCGTTTTAAACCTGCATAATTCCTAATCATACATATCAAATAGTGATGAGTTTTCAAAAATCGTATCCCTTAAATTGCTTCATTTTATGGTCTAAAGAAACACAATAATTGATGTATTTTCAGTATACGTAACGCAAATTGGATTATTCATGATTTGATTATTACAGTCTGGTATACTTGAAAGATTAGCAGAAGCATTTAATCGTGTGGATTCTTTTTTTTATGTCAAATCTAAAAAAAAAAAAATAAAAGAAAAAAGAAAATACATTAAAAAACCCCGAAACTCATAAACGTGCCCTGAACAATAAATAAATAAATACATACATACATGCATACATACATACATTCGTTCAGACCAGCATGAGTCCTAATCATCCACATCAACAATTGATCAAACGGATCGAATACAGGGATTTAAATGGATTTCGATGTGCATATTTTTGTGCGTAGGGTATGTATTTTAGTCCACGTTAATACTTTTAACACCCAAAAATGCACAGCCTTGCATGTATCATCAATATGGCTCTAAAAAGTCTAAAACATGCTATAATATAAATGCCAAAAAAAACAAAACAACAACAACAAAAAAAAAAACAAACACTAAAATGTACTCAGGTGCATCAAACGGTGAAGAGTTGTAAGTTTTTTTTCCCCCGTCTGAACCAATGGTCTGAACTTTTGGGACGCAAATGTCGCACCAGTTGATGACGGCAAAACTTCTGCGACCAGGAGGCGTCAGGAACCAACTTCGCTAACTGGCAAGTATCAAAAACAACCCTGTCACGCTCGAGGTTTGGTAAACAAGACGTGCATTTAATATGAGTTATTGTGCCCTCGTTATGTGATCGTGTCAGTGATGAAACGATGATGTTCTGACTACTTTGAAGAGTCCGCTGGTCGACGTTAGCAAGCTGTTAGCACACCGCTAGCTGTTAGCCGAAGCAGACACTTGTTGCAGCATGGCAAAAAAAAAGTTGATCACGCACGACTTTGTCACACTTTGAGAGTTTCTTTAGTCTTATTTGTTTTGCATGAACGGGGGCGTATGTAAGTAGAGAGCTCACCGTCTGTTTTGCAGTGTTCTCTCTCCTGATCAGCTGTTACTTAATGGTCGTGGCCGCGCTGTTTCTTCAGTAATTCTCACTCATCTGTTGCCTTAAAGGGTTCTCAGCCTTTGCACTGGCGATGGGGGACATGAAGACCCCAGATTTTGACGATCTCCTGGCAGCTTTTGACATCCCTGATATTGATGCTAAGGATGCCATTCAGTCAAACCCAGAGGAGCAGCGGGACGAGGCTGCGACCGCCGCACCCGAGAACAAGAGTGGGACTCCTCCATGCTTTGCGGATCCTGCAGCCCCCCAGAGTGAGCCCCCGGTGGTTAGCGTGATTGTGAAGAACACTGTGCGCTCAGAGTCTGTGGAGGAGGAGGAGGAGGACAGAACTGTCGGGGACAAAACGGACAGTCCCTCAAGCAGTGCCTTAGCTCCTCAGGTTTCAGTCAAGTTGGATGAGCTGGCTTCACAGTTTAGTCCTAAAGAGTCTACCAGTGCTGCCGTGGAGCCCCAGATTTCAAATGGCTTTGAGGAAGATACCCCTAACAATCAGAATCGGTCCAGCACACAGTCATGGCCACGAAGTTCACCGTTCCAATCAACATTGAATGACGATGACGATGAGGGTGATAAACGAGCTGAGTCTGGATCCGTCCAACACACAACTGATGTCATTAGTGGTTTAAGGCCCCTCCTGTACCCACAGTCTTCGGATCCTGCAGTCTTCCCAACATCTGCTGCCTCCTCACCAGCTGTGAACCCTCACCCCAACTCCCATCAGACTGATGAAGCTTGTCTTCGTAGCAACCCTGTAGCCCCTTTACCTCAAAATGGGAGCTTGAAAACAGAAATCAAGAGTGTCATATACACAGATGAAGATGATTCAGACCCCGACTTTGGAAGTCCGCTGGTAATCCAAGAGAGCCCAGAGTCTTTAACGTCATCCTCTCCCAAATTTAAACACAGGACAAAATTATTTCCAGAACATGTTGAGTCTCTTGAGAATACTTCTCATCTTGTTCCTCAGCCTCCTAATCTCTCTTTTACTCCAACACCAGCACAAACTAAACCCCAACATGAGGAAGATGGGCAGCCTACTTCCCCAAGTACTTCCATGTCAACTCCACAGTCCCACGACCCCCAGGCTTCTCTTCCCTCAGAAAGCACAAGCTCAGCAATGGTCCAAGAGGAGAAATACCCAGACCATGTGATTGATGACAGAGACTCACCTGAGAGCCCACCACCCAGTGAGACAGGTCTTCTATTTACAAACAGAAGCAGCACCCCTGATTCAGTTTCTACAGGATCAGCTCTGAATCACAGTGAAATGCATCGCCAAGAGCAGCTCAGGAGAGGTGTGCACGGTCAAGAAGACAAACCGGGGGAAGCTGGGGAGCTGTGTGAAGATCTGGTTGGAGATGGAGAAAAACCAAGCAAGGAGAACTGCAGTGCTGACAATGAGGATACACTCACTTCCAGTGTTACAGGGAAGATTTCTTCTCCATTGCCATCCCTCAAAGTTAAAATCAAAATGCCTAACAGAAATGTCCCAAAAACTGTGACGAGTGGGATGTCTAAAAGAGGTGGGAAGGCCTCTGCGAAGGATGTGGATAATTTAAGACCTTCACCAGAACATCAGAACACAACATCCAAAAAGGAGTTGTTACATGAATCTGAGTTATCTGCAGTAGCAACATTGGAAGGTGAAAGTAAACCCAAGCCCAAAGCGTCCCCCACAGCAGTGACCGTCACAAAAACGACAGCACTGCCCTCTGTCTCCTCTGCCAGAGTCAGTCCAGGTACAATCAGCCTTCGTAGCCTCGGTCAAAAAAATCTTAATAGTGGGGTGACGCTGTCTGCACCTTTACCTCTGCTCCCCCCTCAAAGCAGCAGCAGGCCAGCATCCATAGTCAACAGCAGTGGGGCATTCATTTCGAAGAGTCAGACCAACCTGGTTGAAGCCTTCAATAAAATCCTCAACAACAAGAATCTCCTACCCAGTTATAAACCAGAACTGAGCTCTCCTCTTCCAGCAGAGTGGGGCATTACTCTTCCTGCTCAGGTGAGCTGTAATCATATGAATCAACTGATTAATCAGCGGTATTACTTTGTGACTGTTTTAATATTATTTAAAATCATTTGCAGCTTTCTTTTTAAAGTAAAAAAATAGTTTTGTTTTTCCAGCTGCTAAACTAGTCTTCTATGTGACAATTAAGAGAATATTGTTATTTTTTTTATTATAATGTGATGGCTGTAGGAAACAAGCAATTTGAATACATTGCTTCAGGCTCAGGTATCAGATGGGTATTTTCAGTTATGACATTACTGAGACAAAGCAAGAGAGGTTGAAGAACAGAGTTGCTATTAATGGAAAAAAAAAAACTCTTGTAGCCTAGACATGTAAATTCTGCAAATTTACCACACATTGTCAGTCTCCCATGTCTGACAGCGAGGTTGTTCGATCCTTTTCAGGGTTACCGCTGTCTGGAGTGTGGTGATGCCTTTGCTCTGGAACAGAGTTTGACTCAGCATTACGATCGACGCTCGCTAAGAATTGAGGTGACCTGTAATCACTGTGCCAAACGGCTGGCCTTCTTCAACAAATGCAGCCTGCTTTTACATGCCAGAGAGCACAAGGAGAGAGGCCTGATCATGCAGTGTTCACACCTAGTTATGAAACCTGTACCCGTGGAGCAGATGATCATTCAGCAAGAACCTCCAGCAGTGGGTTAGGAAATCTTAGATGTTTTGTTTATTCATGTTTTATTTGGGATGTGATTTGTTACCTAAAAATCCTTGATTGCTTTGATCGCATATCTTCATCTCTTCTGTCTGCAATGTCACAATTCATTTTAGGCCAGGCTTCTCCAAAGCCAGGACTGCAGTCACCTCATGCTGCAGCTGCCAAGAAGGAAGCAGAGGAAGTGCAGTACACAAGCAATAAATGTCCGGAGTGTCAGACTCAGTTCGGCAGCAAAGAGGAGGTGTTTGACCATTTCCAAGAAATCAAACCAGCTCACAGTACTGTAAGTCATATATGTGTGCGAGTGGGTTAAAATAAAAAAATAAAAAAGGGAGGAAAGGGATTGTTTACCGAGAAGCTTTGACGCATCAGCTGTTACCATGATGATTGATATTTTGATGATGGCAGGATTCATAATTTTTATATTATTATTATTATTACTATTATTTTTAAGTGGGTGTTGTTAAAACAACACAAAGTAACATTTCTACATGTACGTCAGTTAATGTTGCTAGCACTTACTTATTAATAGCACCATTTTTTACAAGTTGCATCGCAAAAAGTTGTGGAGGAAAAACGAAATTTATTCATTTATATAGCTTTTTTGTGATTATATGTTATAAAGTGTGTTCTACAGAAGAATCAGACGTAATATCTGCACTGAATTTTTCCTAAGAACTTAAAATTGACAGTTTAATTTGCTTTAAATTACGACTCAGATCTGAAACTTCATGTATTCATCATTTCTCCGTAGCTTTTCAAAGGTACTACAAAGGAAATAGAAATGTTAGGGTTTTTTTTGTTGTTTTTTAAATTTTATTCTTACATTTGGCTCCCATGTTCTTTGCTTGTTTTTCAGTCGTGTACAGAGTGTTCTCCTCCCATGCTCCTCCCCAACAGCTGCAGTGCAGCAGCACATCATCGCGTCCACCAAGGCTGCCCGCCACATGTTTGCCCAGAGTGTGGAGGTGCAGGCAAGCAGCCTCTGTTTCGTAAACATCTGCATGAGACCTGTTTGCACTTTTCCCGCCGCATTGGCTACAGGTGCGATATCTCTACACGCAGTATGTGGCTCTTTAATTAAACAAAGTTAAACTGTGCTGTTGGATCATTTATGCCTCTCTCTCTCTCCTGTCTCTTCACATTTCTCCCGGTACAGATGTTCTAGCTGCTTGGTGGTGTTCGGAGGACTGAACTCTGTGAAGTCTCACATTCAGCAAGCTCATTGTGACTTGTTCCACAAGTGCCCCAGCTGCCCCATGGCTTTCAAATCTGCCCCCAGCATACAAAACCACATCACTACTCAACATCCAGCACTTTCTGATGGACAGACCATGTATATACACCACATAAATGTGCATGCTTAGATTGCCGCGTGCTGTCTACCTTTAGATTAATTAACTCGTTTTTATTCTTTTACAGGTTGATTTATAAATGTGTCATGTGTGACACAGTTTTTACGCACAAGCACCTCCTGTATGCCCACTTTGACACTCATTTAACCAATCAGAAGGTGCATGTGTTCAAATGCCCTGAGTGCACCAAACTGTTTTCTCAGAGGACTTCCCTGCTGGACCATTTCAAGGTACGTCTTTCCTGTGTGCGAGGCAAACTCAGCCCTATCGTATGTTGATAGTGAGCTTACTGTTTGCTTAAGTATTTACTTGCTCATTTATTTTTTTTTACCTCTTTGTTCACCAGACTCACAAGACTCCAACTTTAAAAGAAGAGTTGCCTTCGTATCCAAGCGCTTCCTCACATTTACCTGTAAAATTAGAGAGCTCGGGCGGAGAAGAATTAATGAATAAACAGAAGAAAAGTAAAGTGAAGACTGAAAGGATGAAGATGCCTTCAGGATGGAAGTGTCTCTCTTGCGACACTCAGTATACAGAACGGGAGGACTACATCGCCCATATGAGTGAACAGCATGGCAAGGTTGGATGTTCTCTGTGGTCAAAGACACCAATTACCTTTTGGTTTTACAGATAGATACAGTTGAATAGATATAACCTTATATGTATTTCTGCAGATTCTGAAGAAGTTTCCCTGCAACAGATGTGAGAGCTCTTTCACTACCACCTCCAGTATGAGGCGTCACATTAGAGATAAACACAAAGTCATGAATCGTGGTTTCCATTGTCAGTAAGTATATTATACTTTGTCATTCCTTCATGATACCACCCTTTTTTCTTTTTAAATAAACTTGTATTATGGAAAAATAAGCAAGTTTTGCGTGTGTGTAGGTTTTGTCCTGAGGGAAAGAAAACTTTTAACAGCAGGGCGATGTTGGAGAGGCATATTCAGATGAGACACAGCATGAACAGTACAGGCCAGGACACACTGATGGTAAGCCACGCCGTCTGTGCCTCTTGCAAGTAGTGAAAAAGGGTGAAATTTTCTTTACTGAACTATTTCTTCATATCTGTTTCTGCTCTCATGTGGACCACAGACGGCTGATGATGCTGATAGTTCGTCAGAACAGGATGGCAGTTTGAAGTCTCGCCGGAAACGTAGAGGAGCTATTAGGACGGAGCAGAATGAAGAGTCGGCAAACGGGAGGAGTCCAGTCAAGAAGTCGCGGCCCTCCTCTTCTGCTCTTGCTCCTTGCTTTATCCCCGAGTTGGGCTTTAGCTGTGCCCCCTGTGGTTTCACCACAAAGGACAAGAAAACGTTCCAGGAGCACATCAGCCAGCACAGGCAAGGAGGGACAGAAGGTGGCGAACTGCAGTGTCTACAGTGTGGCGCCTGCTTCACATCCACCTCCTCCCTGTCCCGCCATCGCTTCATCACCCATAAAGTACGAGATACACTCACTGACAACCAGCAAACCCTCAGTGGCCACCCACCATTCTCCCCTAGTAGCATTAAGAACCACGATGACAGGAGTTATCTAAACGGTTCTACTCCAGCTTCCCCCTCAAGTCAGTCATCCATGGGTCAGGGGAAAGAAGAGGATGGATCACTGACTTGTAAGGTATGTGGGAAACATTTTGAAAAGGCAACAGATCTAAATACACACTTCAGAACTCATGGTATGGCATTTATCTTTGCAAGGAATGCAGGAAAAACTACCTAAGATGGTCAAGGAGTAAAAATAAATGTCTCAATGGGGGGAATCTGCAAATAACTTTTTAATGTTCAATTAATATTCATGTGAAAATCCAGCGCCCGTGTACAAACTTAACCAAAGATTTCTAATCTAGAGTTTATCGGTGAACACGTTATAACAGCCTAATGTTACTCTCCATGTTTGAGATAAGCCTTAACTTATGATACTCAGGATCTACTGCTGCATTTCTTTATTTAGTCATGACATTAATGACAGTAGAGCTACTTCCTGTTCAGTGAAGGTTTAGTTTCAAATTCACATCATTGTGTGCCTGTAGAGAACTGTGAATGTTCTGAATCCTGCTGCATTATTCAAAACACTCTTCTTCTGTAAATATATTTTTCATACAATAATTGCAGAAGATCATAGATATATTGATTCAGTAACTTCTTACTGTAATTCTTACTTTTAATTTATTCACAGTTTTTAAAACATATAATATTCTTGATTGACGACTTCATCCTCAACCATTAGCGCCGGTAAATTTTAGTGCACGGTTAAATTTATTTTACTTCAGATTAGTAACCCATTAGATTTGCCTTTTTTTTTTAATGTTTTTACAGACATTAAAGCAGAATGCTTACTGTGGAGAGACTGATTCCTCCTTAAATGCAGTGAGCTGGTTTCAAGGCCAACACAAAAAATATGAACCCATTCTCAGTGTTCACTGTTGTTGATGATTCATGTTAGCAAATTTGAAGTCTGTCGTTTACAATTGTGTTCAAAATAACAGCAATGTTTTGTGTTTTTTTTTTGTGAGTAAAACAAATCCTTATATCATTTATTTTCAGACATGCACCATAAAAATAACCATTAAGAAACCTTTTAAATTTGTTACTATTTACTGGTTTAAGATGGTGAAGAAAAAGGAATATTAGGCTGTTAAAAAAAAAAAAAAAAAAAAAAAATTAAAAAAAAAAAGTTTCAACTTGAATGCTTGTTGATTTATCTTCCCTGTGAGTCACTGAACTGATATTTAGTTGTATCATCACTGTTTCTGAGAACGGCCTCACATCAGCATTGCGTGCAGTCTACCAACTTCTGACACCTGCAAACAGGTGTTACAGACCAGGACGACTAGACCACGTTCCACTTTTCCTCAAACAGCACGCTTGATGTCACCCCGCAAGTTTTCTGTCGGATTAGGGTCCGGGGATTGGGCTTTCCACCCATAACTTTAATCTAGTTGTTCAGGAACCAAGATGCTGCTCACTTACTGGTGTGTTTGGGGTCGATGTCTTGTTGAAACACTCATTTTAATTCCCTCTTGAGCATGAGGCAACTCTTCAAGTATTTTTAAGAGGTCAGTGCTTAAACTGATCCATGATCCTTCGTCTGTGATAAATAGAGCCAGCACCATAGTATGATAAACATCACCATATCATGATGCTTGCACCACCGTGCTTCACTGTCTTCAGTGCACTGTGCATTGAATTCAGTGTTTGAAGGTCATCTGACAAACTGTCTGTGGTGTCTAGAAACAACGATGGGACTTCGGGGGCTTCCTACTGATAGCTTGGATGTCCTATTTACTTTTGAATCAAAGTACACTGTTCTTCTGAACAGTGTCTGGAACGAATATTCATCTTTCTTCACTTTCCGTGAAATAAACAGTAAATGGTAACAAATGTTAAAAATGTCTCTTCGTGGTTTGATTTGGAATAGAAAGTACAGTGTTCCAAATGTGTTTGGAAATAAAGGGATTTTCAGCTTTATTCACTTAAAAAAAGAGAAAAAAAAGAATGCACTGTTATTATTTTTGAACACAGCTGTATAACTGTACTAGAATGACTGGACCAATAACTCTCTGGGGAACAGGAAATTACTTCTAAAAACTTGATGTTTTTGAAAATGGTTTCGGTTATGTTACATATAGATGCACTATATTTATTAGACACTTTCAAAATCATTAAAGTTAACATTTATATGTACTGTACTTGTATCATATTAACAGATCTATTTCTTTTCATTTTCAGTGAGCAATAAATGGGTGATTTTTTTTTTTTTCTTGTCGTTTCAAATTACTGTAAACTAAAGATCAGTATGTATATGTGACTTACATTCTTTGTGATTCTCTTTAGAACATTTGAGCATGTTTAAAAATTGTATTCAGTCTTGGGCACTGGTAAAAAATGAAAAATAAAATAAATAATTGAGTTTATTACCTGATTTAAAATGTATTATCTGATGTTCCTTTGTCACCTTCAGTGCAGGTGATTTTGTTTTTTACTGATGGATTTTTTTTTTATCCATATAATAATCTCAGGACATCAGAACCTTTTGACAAAGATGTTTTTGAGAACCGAGTCTTGACCATTCTGGAGAAATATATTGCCTTGCTTTCCTTGTTTTATTTTCCCAAACATTTTGACTGCTTTGTTCTGATGTAAGTTCTATGTTCGTTGTTCAATCTCTCTTAATCATACAAGCCGTCATTCATTCTGCCTGTTCACCCGAAAAATAAAAGCAATCTGGCTTTTACAAGGTCTCAAAATGAGACAAATACACCTTCAGATGAAAGATGACATTAAACTGTCATTGTTTTCTCAACAACATGCAGAAGAAACTGTGTATAGAAAAACTAATTGCACCATGTGATTTATTAGCTGGAGAACCACCTAAAGGAGCCAAGGCTTTTTATGTCATAAATTTTCTGTACAACTTCATTTTTCATGTTTTTTTTTTCTTTTTCTCATCTTCATGATATTCATTTGTGTTTGCACGTCACACCATTTTAAACCAGGTTGAGGCCTGGACATTGATTAATCCATTGCACCACCTTAATTAATTTGTTTTCAGCCATTCTGTGAATGTAAAAGCCCAAATCTACAGCACCGTGCTTGATATTTTATATGAGCTGGACACATTTCCTGATAATGAATGCGTCTGTGAACCTGCCGATTAGATCCTGTTGAAGCATTAAGGGTGTTCTGAGTTCTTTAATATACTGCTTCTAGATTTTGGCTTAGTATAGTTTGAATAAATAATGCCAGTCTATTTTTTTTCCCATGTGTTGTATTTATTTTTCTGAATATGATGTACGTATAAATAAACCTTCTGATTGAAAGGGTGAACTTGCTTTTTCACGATTGCTACTGGTTGTCTGGGATCTTTCTGAAAGCCGTTGGTGTTCATAATGTCTGTAGACGGGAATAAAATGTATGCATCATTTCTGAATTTCAGAAAATAATATTCATGTGCTGTAGTCAGTGACATGTTTATCCCCTTAAGAGGTTTATAATGCTTCCAACATTGTTCAACCTTATCTTTTTTTTATGCAGTACATTTCTAATAAATATTTGTGAAGGAAAGTGAAACACATCATTGCCTTTAACTTTTTTCATCTTCATATAACAATAGCTATTTCTCTATATAGCCCTCCTTTTGTCAGCACATACGATATCAAAGTCCTCCTCTGTCACCATCTTTCACCTTTACAGGTCCCAGATGGGATCATTGATTTCAACACACAATATCCAAAGGAGATCGACATTATAAATGTAAAATTCCTCTTAATTCTATTAAAATATTCTTTCTTATAAATATAGAAGGCATGTCATTTACAGTAAAATAATAGAGCAATACAGAGGCCTTTGTTCGCCACTACGTCAGTACACAACCCTGTGCAATCACACTCCTACAATTAGATGGATTTAATCTAAAACAACGAAGCCAAAACATTTCACAAGATAAATGTGGAGTCGGCACATTCTGTTGTGGATGCTCTATGAGGAAAACGTCTCAGGAGTAGAAGGTGCGTGTGCAAGGTCAGTAAAAGCTTCGGCTGGTTCAGCAGCATCATGCGAGGTCTCTATTTTCACAGCAGCAGCAGCCCCATGAGGAGGAACAGAAGGGGCTTCGTGAGGGTACAGATCCCCTCCACATTCAGCAGAGGTGCCCCTGGATGTACGGCAACGTTGAAGAGAATACAGAGAATTTTTAATGACGGCATTCAGAGCACATAGTAACATGTACTTAAAACATTTTGTGTAAAAAAAGCTGGGTCTTACAAATACAGTTCGCAGTTGTACCTGTCACAGATTTAGATCTGGCTATTTTCAACATTTCTGCTTCTCTCTGTGTTTAACTTAAACACATGACCTTTCTGGGAAAATATCTCTCTTCTGTAAATTATTAAGGATTAAGATATGACTGACAATACTCAAACTTCACCATGTGATTGTTTTTTTTTTCTTTTTCTGCAACTCAGATAAATATAAACACTAAAATATCACTTCTTCCACACACGTGGTGACAGGAACATGAACGTATGAATGCAAATTTCTGTCCCAGAACTGTCACCTGAGCTTCTTTGGTCCTGCACTTACTCAACTAACTCCAGTTAGAATTTCTAAGGAAAAGTCAAACGGTCATGTCAACATTTATTTATAGAACACCTTTAAAACAAAAGAAACAACAACATTATCTTGGATGAAGTTATCATTGTTTTACAAAAGTTTGACTTTTACTTCCCTTCGTTTGCACAACGTTAGGCAAATATGTAAATAAATAAGAGTGATTTAGTAATTTTTCTGCTAAGCAGTTCACTATTTATTGCAACATTATCACTGAATGTCAGTCTAGGCTGTGATCTTTAAATGTAGCTCATGTAAACGCCGTGATTGCAGCATTTTGTGTGTTATGAATTAGTCTGTTGTAATCATCGCCTCAATCCTATATCAACATTTTGCTATTTCTCTCAGAAAGTGAACAGTTGCTCTTGGAAATTAGTAAAAAAAAAAAGAAAAAAGGGATAAAGTTGTTAAACATTGTGGTGATGATCGAGTCAGTTCAATTTTATTTATATAGCATCTCCTTCACCTTCATCTTCTCATCCTGGCGTTCACCTGTACCTGTCGACTGGATGCCACCGTGGGATGCCTGATAGTGTGGCCGACCGCCACATATTTATAAACATTTATACCACATATTTGTACATTTTTGTACCTCTCCTCTCTCCTTCCTTCATCCTGTCTGTCCTGTCTCCTTCCTCATTTCTTCCTCTACCCGGCTAGCTATCATTAGGAAGGTCCTGCTTGAGATTTCTTCCCAAGAGTTTTTTTTCTCCTCGTCGCTGTTAGGTTTTGCCATGTGCTCGGGGGTCGTGCTCTGGGTTTCTCAGAAGCGCCTAGAGATGGCTTTGTTGTGAAAAGGTGCTGCATAAATTGAACTGAATTGAATTGAATTACAATACAAATTGTCTCTAGGTACTTTTCAGAGACCCCTAGCATGACCCCCAAGAAAATATGATTACACTTTAGAAATATTATTGAATATTAAGTGAAGAAACATTGACAAAGAAAAATCTCCTAGTGTGAGAAAAACCTTTAAGCCGAGGAAAGGAAAGAAAAAACTTCCCTTTAGGGGAGATGTTAAGCCTGGACTTTGTCAGGCTTGAACTTCAGGGATTTCTTGCTCTGACAACAACTCCAGGTCCTTTTTAAGTCAGCTTGAAACAACCAAATCATCCAGACTGATTGAACGCGAACATCAAGGATAAATGTCGGTAAATTTGAACCGAGGTATTAAAATATTGCCCTGAAGCTCACTGTAATGTATCAACCACAAATGCATCTGTTTGAGTTTATCACTGCACTGCCTATTTTAAATTTTAACATTGTTCTAATAATTCTAAAATTGTCGTCCACTCTTTTGAACACCAAGAGTCGGATGAAACTAGTTATAGCATCCTCAACAGACAGGAGAAATATGCGAATAAGATGATGGAGTGAAAGTATGATGAGGCAGATTTACCTGACTCGACGGATTTTTGGGGTTCGTTGCGAGAACCAGTTGCAGCCTTTTCAAGGGCGGCCAGTTGATCACTTGTCAGTGCTACTTGCTGGTCACTGGTCACCATGGCAGCGTTGTCAGGTCCAAGTTCCTCCAGTTGTGTAACAGAGAGTCCCTGGTGGCATCATAGTAAGCACAAATAGGAAGTTCATTTATTTAAGTAAAAGTCCAAAACAAGAAAGAATATCATAGTTTGTTTCACTGCAATTTTTCAAAAAATTGTTTACTTGTTTTGTTTTTTTAAAGATTGACATGATGCTTTTCCAATTAACCAAGTAATTCTACATGTTTTGTCATCTGAATGTAAAAGGAATATGATGACAAAACATTCTACACCTTGATAGAAACCTAAATCAGATTCTGAGGGAAACACCTGTCTCTTTAGTTTGTAAATACTCCCTCAGGCTGACGAGTATCTTGTTTGCTGCTAAAAAAAGAAGAGTGTTGTGGCGTCATGAAGCTTCTTGCTGAAAAACATGAGGGAAGTAAATTTGAAGTAAACATTACAAAAGGTTTGGCCCTTTTTATATGTGAAGACATGTTTCCATAAAAGCCTCTTTAAGCACCTACATGTATAGGACTCGAGTCAATGTACTTTCCATCTCCAGGTTTATCTCACAGCTGGTGGGTGAGGGTGGAAGGAAAGAGGGTTTCAAATAATAGATTGCAAAAACCTACTTACAGCAAAGTTGGCTGGAGGAATTTGTGAAATGCAGGACCTGCTGAAAAATGAGAAGACAGACGGGTCTAGAGAAGCCATTTCAGCTGCATCCAAGCCAGCTGTGGAGACAGGCAAACATTAAATAATATAAATGCTGTGCACAAAATGATCCTATGAAGGCACGAATACAAGCAGATTATTAAGCAGAAGAACTTTTCCTCACCAATGATATTGCCTAAGTCAGATACTCGTGCTTCAGTCCAGGTGCTGGGATTTCCAAACACGGATACAGCAAGCCTTCTGAGCCTCTGATTAACCTCAAACGGGCACTGAAAGCCGTCCATGGAGCCCACAGCATCCCTGGGACACACCCACACATTATCGGATCAAGGTGTGACACCATACCCCGATTCAACTCAGATGTAAGATATTCAAAATCCTTGACTGTGTATTAATTTAAAAAAATGAAAAGTCTTTCTCTGAGCTTAAAGTTTCAAAAGAAACAATTTAATTTGCTCTTAAAATAACAATGGTATATTATGCTGGGCATAGAATTAATATTTGGTATAATATTTTTTATTTCCCCCGTGTCAATTTCTGTACCAGTCATAATATACCCCTGGCAAGTTTAACTGAAAATAAATTAATCTGTGAAGAGAAATTGAGTTTTGTACAAACTTGAAGGCGTTGACACTGAGCTTCTCAATTTCGCTGGAGTTGAGACCGCAGATGAACCTGTTCAGTGCTACCAGATCTGCAGCTTCAAGCTGCTCTGCTGTCAGATTGTTATATTTAGCGACACCCTTCCACACAGATTCTATCTATGGAGACATGAGTCATGTTAAGAGTGTTATTGGTGTATTAGTCACAATAATGTCAAGCTGTTTCTGCAATTCACCTGTGAGTCTTTCCAGCCGCAGTGAGCAATTTCTTCCAAAGTGTCCAGAGAGAGAGGGATCATCTCCAGGTCAGCGTCAGAGAAGCCCTGATTCATACATCCCAACCGGAAAATCACACTCTCAGTCATCTGTGGCACTGGACCAAAAGCCTGCAAAAACACACACGCAAATGACTTATCATTTAAACAGTTCAGACAGGGTGAACTTGCTCAAAAGATTGCTAAAACATTACAAGATTTGTACCGTGATTTGACTGGTTTAAAAATAGAGAATCCAGAAGGTTTCAACTTTGTATAAAATAGCTGATTTTTTTTAAATCAGACTGACAATGTTACATAATCTTGACATATTTGTAAGGATTTTTTTTAACTCAAAAAAGAGTGCATTTAAAGATAATTGATGTGACTATCATCCATCCAACTGATGAACCCCAAATGAGAAAATGTAGATGACGTTCTCCCTCTGTCATTGCTTCAGAAAAGTCCTGCAGTACCTCGACTGCTTTTTTGCTAAGCACATCCAGCTGCTCTGCGTCATAGCCAGAAATTGTCCCCAGTATTTCCACAGTCGACAAGAAAGTGCTATTTGACATCATGTTCAATTCTGCAGCTTTCCAGTAGACATTGGCCATTCCCAAGTCTTCAATCAATGACTCGGTGGGTTCTGTGTAGTTCCCATTACTACTGCTGTCATTGTCACTGGTAACTGAGAAAAGCAAATGGAAGAAGGTACAGAGAAAGCGAAAATGGCAATTTACGACGGAATAATTTGCAGTATGAGACAGCCACAAAATTAAACAAAGTAGCTGAAATGTTACGACTCCTCACTTGCTCTTTTTCTACGTGCTGCATTTGATGTGGCAGAGGTGGTAAGCTCAAACAATCTCTTTTGCAGTGCATCTGAAGTGTTGTTTTGGCGTGACAGCAAACCTAGAACATCTTTCATCCAAGGCTAAAAGAGGCAGAGAGAGGTAAAAACAAAAATATATCTGCAAGTACAGAAAATCATCAGCCAAATGCTTGATTTTGAGATGGAGATACAAACTTTATTAGGAAGAGCAGATATGGTACTATCATCTAAAAGAAGAAGGGGACCCAGTGACTCCATAGTCTCCTCTGGCCAATCGGATGGACTCCTGCGGCCGTAAATTATAATGCATCAGACTCTGACTTTTCTGCAGAAACTCCAACATCCACTGGGATGCCTTACCCAAAAGTCTGTTTGACCAGCTGAATCAGATCTGCCCGGTAGCGTTGGGGAATGTACAGGCAGAGAGCCATGGCCTGGAGGCTGAACTTGACAACATCAGAGGCCATGAGACGCAGGTTGGAGGGCGACATCTCACACAATACTGACCCGAGCCTCGAAACATCAGCAGTCATCAGCCCAGGTAAATCTTTCCCCTGCAAATGGATGAGCAATATCTTAGGCTTTTATTAATCAATGTTTCAGCCCGTCCCCCTCTGAACATACGTACGTTGTTCACAGTTCTTGAAAAAAAGATTTGTAACAAGATTACATGTTACATAATAAATAATTTCAGCTGATAAATTGTCATCAGATTTTCAGCCTCTTAAACTGACATCAGAATATGTCATAAGTGGTAGTTTCAGGCTATGAACAGAACTTCAAATAAGTGTTTCTAAAGAACAGTTAAACATAGAGATTTTATGACAAGAAGCTTGCAGCAGAAAAACTATCATCATAGCCCTTTTTCTCCCTCAATTTGTTACCAGTTATACATCTGTGTCTCTCTGTGTGTGTATACAATCACCAGGCAAAGTAAAGCTCTTTCTGTGATTGCAGGGCGTGACAGGGAGCGAAGAGACAATGAGCTCAGGTTGGCTGATTGCATCTTGTCAAGGAAGACAGGGCACACAGAGTCAGGCAAATCCTTCAGCTTCTGTGGGCTGGGATACATAGATAAATAACAGATTTCACCATTGATATTTTGTAAAATATACAATGAATCTGTAGCAAAGCTACTGAGAAACTCCACTGTTTGCTTACCTCAGGTGAAGTAGCAGCAGTGTAGGTATCTTATACAGCTCCTGCTCAGTGATGTTTTTAAAATAGTCAGTTCTCACTTCCTCCAAAGTCTTAAAAAGCTTTTGGGCAGCACATCTCGCCTGAAAACAAACCGCATTTCTGTATATACTTGCATAATTAATGTGTTATTGTTTTTTTTTTTTGACATAGCGTAACTGTATATGCATACTCTCTATAGGTGAGCAAATACCTACTTGAACTTTGGAGAGCCACTGAGGATTCCCTTCTATGGCCTGGACCATGTCAGTCACGCTACTGCCAGCCACTTTGTCTATCATCTTACATGTTATCCCTTGGAGGACTGAATGTAGCCTTCTGTCTCAGAAAATAGTATTGAATGTATGTAAATGAAGCAACTATATACACATCAAGAAGACCAATGCACAAAGAAATAAACAACAAATAATGGATTTAAAAAAAGTACAAAATAAATTGAGATTAGGCATGAATTCAGTGAAGCTCGTCATGTTTTGTTCATGGGGTAGAAGACTCTGAAAAATATTCTTTAGGCATCCTATTTGTGTGCGCAAGAATACAATCTTAGAGGTTTTATCACATACTATATCTATTACAGAACTCATTTTATGAAACAAAGTGCCTTCAAGCCTTTATGGTGCCTTTAAGTATCAACACCCATAAATTATACAAGACAGACAGAACTGTATATCTCACCTATACTGAAGCTGATTGAGCTCATGCATCTTCTTTGCCAGGTAAGCAGCCTAATTAAAAGATATCAATGAAAAAAATGCATAGAATCAAGTGTCTAAGTATTTTAGTGTGTAGACAATGAACAAAACAACAACAGCCTCGAGGTGATAAAGCAGAACCGTTGGCAGACTTGAGGTATTTAACCAAATTACCTGCGGTAGACTCCAGTTTTTATCCTCCACTTGCTCTAAAGAGGTGATGTTTGCTTTGTCTAGGCTGGTGAGAGAAACGCTGCGAAGCAAACGGCCGGGCAACTTCTGCAGCAGCTCTGAGGGCTGCACTTTCTCAGACAGCTACAAGGAAACATCAATTCCTTTAAAATTAGTCATAGTCCGCATGAACGATATTAGAGACGTAAGAGAAAACAAACAAGTGCTTAATTGAGAAACAGCATGTCTTTGTGAACATTTAATCTGTTTTTGGTAACTTTGTTTTTCTGCTTCTCCTTGCTTGCTCACCCCCTGCAGCATGGCCTTCAGTTGCCCCTTCCTCATTTGCTTGGATATGTTCAACAAGGCCTCTGTGTCATTCAGGACTTCCTGGGGTTTTGCGTTCTTGAATACACAGCTTGGTAAACCTGCTGCAATTGACTGAAGGGCCATCAAGTCCTTCCCAGACACCCCCTCACACTAAAGAGAAGCAGAATGAGTATCAGGAGAGGGACATCTATAATAAGAGTTGTCATGTCTACCAGCTCACCTTCTTATCACCCAGCTGTTTTTTCACCAGAGTGCGCAACTGGCTCCGCGTCCATTTGATACTGGGTCCCAGATTTTGTATGACGTCTTTGAGATTGGCTGCTGATAGTGCAGACAATTGGTTGGGAGACAACAAAGTAACACTAGTCCCCAGGTCGTGCAACGCTTGAGCATCGCTGAAGTTTGACATCACACTGTCGACAAGGCGTTTCTTCAGCTTCAGTCAGCAGAGGACAGAGACAGAATAACAAAGAGACAACTTAGATTACTTTGTACTGCTACTCTGGACAAACAAGCCAAATATGAGTGTTGGTAAATGAGAGAAACAAAACCTTTGACTTTATGGGGATGTCACAGTCATCAAGCTGAGACAGGAGTTTCTTACTGAGGTCAGGGGTCAAAGCTGGAGCATCGTAATAACAAGACAGTGGTCCAAGCCTGCAGAGGGTCAAAGCCAGAGTTCTTTCATATATATATATATATATATATATATCTCTCTCTCTCTATATATATATATATATATATATAGATATATATATTCCAGGAATGTTTTATTTTCACTGAATAATGTATCAATACACACTTATCCACATGCTCTGGAAATTCGTTTCCTTTGAAACACTTCTGAATTCTCTGGAGAAACCTTTTGCCCAAGCTAGGGCTCATCTTGACTGTCCTGGTCATGTTGGATTTGAACTTTGCTGAGCGGAAGAATTCACACAGCTGGAAGAGAATAAAAATAAAAACCAACTGGGTGAAGTGGGGTGCATTTTTATTCCTATTCCTTACCTGCCCCACTTTAATTTGCCTTTCATCCTTCTTTTCCAACCCCCTCACCTTTTCTTTGGGAGAAGAATCAACATCATCCGGTGATAAACGGGAGAGGTAAGGCCCCATCATGGTCAGTGCGTCTGAATCCAGCCATTGCAGGGATGGTTTGCAACGATCCATGGGCACTATGTAATTAATCATGGTGTTACAATACACATTCTTGCTTAACTGCAAAGCCTTTTAAGCTTCAATTTGCAGCACACATAGTATCAAATTACTACACCCCACCTGATACTCAATGATGGTTACAGGTCTAGAGGAACACATGTGGTTTGTGTTTTGCCTGATTACTTTGACTGATGTCACATTAAAAAAAAGAAGAAGAAAAAAAAACATTTGCAAAAAGGCAAATGCATTTGCAAATTCCCAAACATGCTGTGACTTGCAAATGTAAAACACAAACACACACAAAAGACGAGCACACAATGTTCTGTTTACGCCCAGATAAGATTTTTCTGCCGTATGTTTTGTTGACTGAAATGTTGGATAATTTAGACTTGTTTGTGTACCCTGCATTTTTTTTCCTGCCTCTTTTCTTTATTCTTTATCTTTTGTTTTGCTGGTTATGCCTGTATGATCATTTCTATTTTACAGAGATTTTACTCTTTTATTCCTAACATATGTTTGCCTTGTTTTTCATCTTTTAGTTTGATTTTATAGTATTTTGAATATGAATTGTAGAACATCTGCTGAGAACATGTGAAGTAAGATAGAGTTGTTAAATTGCATTTATGTGGTGCTTTGATGAAAACATGTAAAACACTTTAGTAATACCTCAAGAAATTGTATGGAAAGCGAATAATTCAATTTCTTACTTGATGTGGAATCAGATGGAGGCTCCATTGTACAGTTGAAGTAGTTCTGGGATATCTGCTCTTTTGCCCACTTCAGCACCTGTGTCCTTTGGTCTTGAGTCATGGGCTCGTATACCTCCCGCAGCATGCTCATCCTGGAGCCAACGGCAGTTTTACAGAAACTCTAAGAAAATCTACAAAGAGGCAGTGGACAAAGTAATTGCATCGCAGAATACTGACATCTTTTTCATGTTTCGGCCCTCTACTTTGGCGGGAAGTTTCATTCTTTCAGACAGTACATCTTGCAGCACAGGTTTGGCAGCCCACAGCAGTGTGTCATAGTCACTAGAGTTTATATAGTTTTCATCCTGGGCAGTCAAAGTTGACCAGGACAAAGGCCCCACAAAGGCTTCCATGTAACATGCAAGTGGTGCCTGAGGGAACAAATAGGTTAGACTTTTGTAGAGAGCTTTGATTTATACATGGATTATTGACTCTTGCACCGGTGTACTGACAGAGGAGTTCCTCATCATCTTGATCATGGCTGACAGATGACTGCAATTCCACATGTTATTTGTCTAAAAGAAAGATAAAAAAAAAAAAAAAGATGTGAAAAGTACAACTTAGATGCAGCATTTAACCCATTATAATCTGATGTGATATATGCATGCTTTTTCATGTCAAATGTGCAGCAACACACATCACATTAACAATCTCAAGATGGATAGTTTTCATTTCATGTTTCTCTTTTCTTTAGACATAAAGTTTTCCACAAGAAAAGCTTTAGGTCTTAGAAATAAAAAAAACCCTGCAAATAGTCAACTGTTTCCCATAAAAATAATAATTTTATTGCTTCCAAAATGTAATTTATGAAACTGCTACCTGCAGAAAAAAATTACAGTGTTCTAGCTTTATTTTCCTTATGTGAGCCTGTCTTGCATAATGGTGAGTGGATGTCTGTGGGTGTATGTATTCACACCATTTTATCTGAAGCATCCATAGGGAGCTGACCAACTGAGGCTTTGTTTATGCCTGCAGGGACTATGCTCAGGGCATGAAGAAAAGCGGACATGAGGGAATTGGACTGGTCAGCACTTCTGTCTTCTGCAACCAGGCCGCTAGATAAGAAAAAGAGAGTTGGAATAAAATACGGTAGGCAAAAATGGCAATAAATGCAAAATACATAGTATCTTTTGATCGTGTAGATGGATTTAACTGAACTTCTTTGAACCTTCTTTGCGTATATTTAAGCAGCATAAAGTAAATAAATCATAGTTTACAAAAACAAACAAACAAAATAATAACAAAGGACAGAAGATTTTGCAGTCTGTTTACTTATGAAAAAGAGAAAAAAAAAGAAGCTTCAACTCATCCCCTTATAAAATCAACAGAATACAAACTTGAATGCAGAATTACCTGTTATTGAAGACACTTTTCAGCAGCATCATCTTAGGTACGGGGTATCCTGTAACAGTCACCCTCTATGTTTATATGTTGCACAATGAAAACACATCAAGAGCAGTCTGTTTGCAATGTATTAGCTGTGTCTGCTGTTAGAGGATGTGGTTCATGCACTTCGTACAAGTATTGAGATTAGTGTGGTTCATTTATTCTTTTTAGTGTCTACACAAAGTTATCTCACCCTTGTTCTGGCATTTCATCATCTGAAAAAAAGAGGAAATGTTTATCAAGTATTTAAGGTAAGATATAAAACAGGAAGTAGCTGCAACACTGATTAATTAGCAATGCAAATGGGAAAATAACATTTT
>JBAMYA010000008.1:10259572-10279556 GCA_037176975.1 Arrhamphus sclerolepis
GGTGATGTTTTCATGTGTGGATTTAATTTATCCACAGAATAATCTTTCATCTCAATGCCATCTATTTTGTGAGGTGCACCACTTCCTCCTGCAGCACAGCAGCCCTACACCACTGCCGTCCTCATTGTTCACAACTGGAATGATGTTTTGAAGTGTGCGAGTTTCTCACTTTGTCCTCCTGACATAACAAGAGTCATAATGCTCAAAAAGTTTTTGTCTGGTCTCCAAATATTAAAATCTTTGCCCCTAGGTCCAATCTATAATCTGGGTTTTTTTTTCTTCCATTTTGGTTTTTGAGAAGTAGCTTTCTCTTGCTTCTTGCCCTTTCAGCTCATGCCACAAATATGCTTTACTGTGAATAATGACGCTCCCTTCCTGGTTTCAGCCAGTATGTTTACAACGTCCTTAAGTTGTTGCTGTTATCGGGTTCAGGCATCTGGAAACTGTACCCAGTGATGAACAAAACATGTGAAGGTCCATAACACCTTTTCTTATATCTTTATGGATTTATTTTGATTTTCCTGTGATGTCATGCAATGAGGCACTTATGTTTGAATATGCGCCAGTTAGCCTATCAGAAGCATATCATGCCAAAACATCATCCTGAAAAATGTTACAAGCCTTTTTGAGGTCACAATGAACAAAGCTTATGTACACTTCTAGCTTCAAGAAACTAAAAAAAAAAAGGAAAAAAATTATTCAAATTTCTGGTCACTACAGCATAAACTAGAGGAGCTGCTGCATACGTTCTGCTAGTTGTCTGTTGTCAAGTATGGTGTTGTAGAGGACCCAGATGCTGGAGCCGGAGGCAGGAATAATCCAAGACGTGATTTATTTTTAACAAGTGATGTGACAAACCCACAGCCAAAAAAAAAAAAAACAAACCAAAAACTTTGGCATGAACAGGAGGCACAAACAGTACAGACCAGCTCAGGGCAGACAAAGACAGGACCTTATATACACACACAGGGTTAATGAGACACAGCTGAAACACATCAGGGAAACGAGGATCAGGAAAGTCAAAAAGAACATGACAGACAGGACTTCAAACTAAAAGCAGGAAACACCCAACAAACCCTAAACTATGACAATCCATGTTCTTATTTTGAAAACAGGCAATGAAGAAGCGTCGAAGAATAGAAATGAGACAACATGGAACATCAGCTCAAACAGGGGAAGCTGTGATCACTGCCTATGTTTAGCATTTTAAATGCTTACGCAACTGGGAAAAATACTTAATGATTAATAGCACTTTCATTTCTGTGTAATTAATGCACCAGTGCCTGGAAAAATGAAATCATGTTGCTTCTCTTTGGTATAAAGTGAAAGAGATATAGGAAGTGGAAGAGATATGGAAGAAGTAAAAGTCTATAGACGTTTATGGGAAGAGTTTCTTGAGAAAATCCAACTGGGAAGGAACAAGAGCAGTGTCTGCTCAGCGTGATTACTTTTGTCTGTCTTGTTCGATTGTGCATAACTGAGGTGATAAAATTAGAATTCATGTGTCCACAGGATCAGGCCTATGTCAAGTTTATTTATAAAGCTCATGTAAAACAACTGTTATTGACCAAAGTGCTGTACATGTTAGCTTAATATATGTGAGCATTATGAAAAATAACTTGTTATGACACCTTTTGTGTGTGTGCATTTATATTTACCAGTCCAGCTTGTGGCATTGACAGGTGAGCTCCACTCACTCCAGTCACCGTCATATTCTTCTTTCATTCTCAGCTGAATCACATACGTAAAACCAGGCAGGGCATCTGTGATAGTGTATGAGCGCTTATCTTTAAACAAATTCACCTGAATGGATGCATACAGAAGAACAAAAATTCAACTGTTTTATTGTAGCTGGCCAGAGTGCTGAATAATAAGTAAAAAACTGCCAGTCATTCATGAGTGACTTGTCCAAAAGTTTCACACACCTGCACATTTGAGGACATTAAAGGTTTGTATTTTATCTCATAAATTAAGACATAGAATAGGCCCTGCTCCTTCCAAGACACTGGTAAGTTCCAGGTGACCCTCAGTATCCTCCGCTGCCCCTCCTCCTGGTGGACTGACACGTTTGTGGGCGGATCAGGCTTTACTGAAGGAGCAGGAAGGAACACAGTGTGTGATGCTTCAAAGTGTTTTAGTTTATATCTGGCCAAAAGTCACACTGAATGGGACAGATGCGCATTGATGCATGCACTTACAAATGCCCAGAGGTGTAAAATATAGCAGGGGGCTTGTAGCATTGCCTGTGATGCTGGTAACACAGAGGAAGGCCATATGACGGGTACTCCTCTCATCTTCGTTGTCGTCCAGAACGCACCAACAGTAGTGCCCACGTGAGAACGAGCACTTACCATTAGTGAAGTTAAATTTGCTAAGGAAAACAAGACAAACAAAAAGTGTCACTTAAGCAAATATGGACACGATACAAAAGGAAAATGACTAGCATTGAACTGTTTTATCAGTTTTAAGAACATTCACAAATGATGTGTAGGTGTGTGAAGCACTGACACAAATAATTATGCTTAAGATGACTTCTGAACTTCTGAAAGTTTGAACAAATTTGTTTTGGGAAACTTTTAGCTGCAATCTTTTAGTTTTGATCTGATAATATTAAACAACTACTATCAATAAAATATTTACGTGCATACAATTTGTAGCAAAATGTAGTTATTCTATATTTAGAAGTAAAAAAAAGCTGGTATAAAACTTCACAACATACTTTTACTTTTACTTTAACTTTTATTAAACTTCACTGTACTATTCAGTACTCCAACAGGTTCTCCAAAACATAGGACTGTAAAGCTTTAACTATTTTTTAAAAGACTAAATTAGATTAGATTAAACTTTATTGACACGACACATATTACATAACAAGGTAACAAAACAACTGTCATGTTGCCATTTTTCTGACATTGAGGAAGTGTTGGGGTTCATTTGTCCAGTTCCTCCTGCAAACCTTTCTTAGATGTTCATCTAAACAGAGTTGTCATTGTCTCAGCTTTTTTTTTTTAACTCAAACTTTTTCATGCATTCTCATTTGGGGACAGACTACATACATGCCAGTCCAGTACCTGCACCCACATCTTCCTCAGCAATGTCTTTCTACCTGTTGAATGTGGTACCCCTGGAAAAGATGTTGTCTTGAAGGCAACATAAGTTTAGCAAAAATCTCTGTGAAATCTTTTGCATGTAAATGACCTGTTTGGAGGGGAGTGACTCAATCCTCTAAAATCACAGCACCTTGCTTGTTGATTTGCTATGTAGATCAGATGGGATGGACCCTTTCATGTTTGGCCAAGAGAAACAGACATCTGTTTTTTTCAAGGAAGATATGAATCCTGATTCATCTGATAACAATACATTTCCACTGTGTGATGGACCATCCCAGACGCTTCCAAGCGCAGAAAAAAACAAAACAAAAATAACTTCTTTTTAAGCAATAATTGCACAATTTTGTTAAATTTTTCAAGGCGATTGAACACAACTCAGTAAGCAATTAAAAATACGTATCTTCATCTTGTGGCAGAATGACCACTGTGTGTAAGGTGTAAATAAAGCATTAAAAAGTAGCATCTGCACTGAGTTAAATCCTTACCCTTTACTTAGAAAGAGGTAGCAATGAGGCTTTTCAGAAAGGGGCTTTTGAGGCCTCCATTCACAACGGATTTTAGCAGTTGGGGACTTTTTGTAGCAGTGCAGTTTGGGACTCTCAGGAGGATCTAAGAGACAAGAAGACAGACAATAGCACAGAACAGTTTTATCCTATTCAAATAGTCTCATTATTGATTGGTTTACCTTCAGTGGTAGAATTTGGGCTGCAGTGGCATGATGATAGTCACAATCATAAGTATTATTGACAATTTTGCTTTCATGTTATAATAAGTTTAATTAGCTTTTTGATTAGTGCAATGCTCATTTTAGCACAGAGCTTTTAAAATCCTTGGTCTTTTTCTTTAAATTATTGTCCTTGATTAGTTTGTCTGGGTGTTTAAATACTGTAACTGGTCCTTACGTCTTGTTTTACAATTTAAACTTCTCATTTAAAAGCTTCATGTGCTTTTTGGTTTCTCTGGATCCATCTCCACTGCAGTTCCATGGTCATTTCAGCGTTACTCACCTGCAACAACAACTTTAACAGCAAGCATTTTTCTGCCCCTGCGGTAACATGTGTACCTCCCAGCATCTGTCAGTCTTATTGAGGCCAGAGACAGAATTGCCCCATCTGTCAAAAATGCAATATCTGCAACGTCGCTGTCTTTTTTCCATAAAGACTGGTTGTTCCACTTCCACTCAGGGTTCGACTTAATGTCTCTTGTTACTCTGCTGCCTTTGCCCCCCCTCTCAGCTTTATAACCGCTGTCCACCTCTTCATTCTCCCAGATTGATTCTCCCTCTGGTGTCCTGCTTGGGGTGGTTGGCTGGACCATGTGAAGAGAAGCTGTACATGTTGTGAGGTCAGTATTTTCTCCTGATACAGCGCTGACTGCTCCCACAGTTGTGGAAGAGTCATATCCTTCACTCACAGCAGTCGGCATGTCATATTTTACACTTTCAGTTGAGACTGTAGGGTTACTTGCAGGGTTTTGAGTGGTTGAGACTCTAATGGAGGAAGTTCTCTTGGTGTTGGTGTTAGGGCCAGTTCTGGTCAAGTTTACTTTTACTCCGTTCACCTTTGCGTCTCCATTGCAGTTTATAAGCAGGTTACTTCCAGGAGATACAACCAGAACACCAGGGTTAGGGTCTGCACAGAAAAAAAAAAAAAACATTTGAAGGACTCGTACAAACCAGGGTGAACTCTATCTAGCTATTCTAGAATCACAAAATATTTTGTAGTTTTCTTCTACTCTTTAATCCTGAGTACCAGTCACATTTGACTAGGCACAGTGCACAAAGGTTGCAATGTTGCATGACTGAAATTACCAACCCTTTTAAACTTCCTCTTTTAATATTACCCTCACCTACACAGTTTTCCACCCATCCTACATAAAACACAGTTTGTATCACCCCTTTTGCTGACGTTTCGTATGGCTGACACATTAAGTTATTTTTTTCCCTTCTTTTTGCTTGTTTGTTTGTTTATTGCCTCTAGTCTGGGCTTCACATCTAACTGACAACAGAACTGCACATTTACTGCAGTGATATGGACTAGTTAAAGCTCTCTGATGATTTTTTTTATTTATTATAAATTTATCTTACAGTTTACCTAAATAGTTTGGATGTTTAAATAATTTGAAATCTCAAGTAAAAAAGAGCCATAAAAAAATTAGAATCTCATGAGATTAAGACCTGTGCAATAAGCTCAACAGGATAGAAACACATTTTTCCACTAGAATACATAAAATAAGATAAGATAAAATACAATAGTAGAGCCAAAGCTTCAGAAGGACTTGCTTTAGAGAAAAAAGGAAATGGCAATACACTAAACTAAATGTCTGTTTTATTTATTTTGAAACGGACCATTTGAAAATATAAAATAAAACTGTATTCTGTAAAATATATGATCCGCGAAGTGCATTTATCAAGTGTATGGATTTTAAATGCATGTAACCCCTAAATACAACAAAGACGCTAATAAGCATTTTTCAGTAATTTTAAGTTATAGATAAACAAACAAAAAAATAAATCAACCAAACGCTACTTTTCACCTTTCTTTCTTTTTTCTTCTTCTTTATCTTACACTAAGTTGCGAAGTTAGAAGGAAACTTTCACAGGTATGATGACAAGAATAAAAACTCTCTCTCTCTGTTTTTTTTATTTTTTTATTTATTTAAAAAAAAAAAAAAAGTTTAAAGACTCACCTTTTCTGGGACAGGTTCCGTCAAAGAAGCTGCTAACCGGCCCCAGAAAACAGAGCAAAAACAGCAAACTAACCATCTTTGCTCGGTAACCTCCTTCCAACGAAACTATCGCTCATACAACAGCAGCTGCGGATCGTTGACCCCCAGCGAGCATCTTACAGCCCACCTAACTCCCCCAGACTGCCTGCAGGGCTCCTCTGCTGGCAGTGGTCTTCTTCCTGTAAGACCCGTTATTGTGAAATCCCAGCGCTCTTCCCCTTGTTCAGCGCCGTTGCACAGAGGAAATCCTCCTCCACGTCAAAATAAAATCCCCTTGAAAGGCCAGTGCAAGTCTACGATTATAATATTCATGTATTTAAAACATGCAAGACTTTAAATGAATACAGAAACACGGGTGGAGGATGAAGGTTTTAAAAGTCTCAACATAAATTGTTAGGACATAGATGTGAGGTAATAAGTCAAAATAACGAGCTCTTGTTGTTTATTTCTGCTTATAAAAAGTGATACTGGACCGTGATAAACAAAGGAATGCTAAAAATCGGATCTATTTTTATGGCTAATTTTACAACTTCATCACAGATCATCACATAATTTGTTTTGACTCACTTTAACATTCCAGGACATGTTGATGCATGGTCACTTCTGCCTCAGACTTTGATTGCCACCTTTATTGACATTTGCACAGGCTCGGAATAATTCTCTCATTAGAAAGAGAGGTCTTAAAAAAAAAAAAAAAAAAAAAAAATCATTCATCACCACCAGAACCCAACCACTTGACATAAAAAGAAGAACAAGAAGAAAAAGATGTTGAGGTGTATGGTCCAATACTGTCACTGCACACTCTGTTCATTTCCCAAAATGTTAATTCTCTAAATAAATGTGTTTTGAAAAGGACAATGTTTGAAGCAGCAGCTGAGGGATACCGAGGTAACTGACTGGTTTTGTGATTGTTGACACATTCATGGGCAAGTTACAACTTGAAGGACTTCAGTGGAGTCTATTCTGAAAATGTTTAATCAGTGCTCACTACCATATGCAAACATTTCAGAATAAGAACATGGCAAGCTACCTTTTCATAATATTCTTTGATATTTTTAGTGCATGTTTGCAGTCTCTCTACGTCCCAAAAGTAAACTGGTGGTAATTTATTCATTCTGTTTTTACGTCAGAGATACATTAGCATGACCTGGCCTTTGTCAAACTCAGAAACGTTCAAATTAAAGCACAGGATGTTCTGCTCTGGAGATGCTGTAGACAACTACTTTCATGCACTTTGGCTCTGTGCTTCTGTACAAAAGCTGTGTGAAGATTTATCCACTTGCTTAGAGTACTGTATCCCAACTTCACCTTCACTCTGTTTATTACAGGCCAGCTCACTGAAATAGAAATGGAAAAAAAATAAGTCCTGCATGCTTCTTGTAGCTCTGAGGATCACTAAAAAAAGTCAATTCTCATGAATTGGAAATAAAAAAATGCTTTAAATATAACACAATACAAAAAAAAGTGTGTTATATTAAAAGCAACCATTGGTGGTGGCTGCTTCTTTGGTTGTGGGCTGTGTCCCATAGATGTGCTGATGGTGGGGGTATTTCCTCTGGTTAGGGTGATAAAGGCCAGGTTGTCAGTCACTGATGAATTGCAAGCCTCCGTGCTTTGCACCAGGTCCAAGTCATCAGGCATACATCAGTCAATCGGGTTTCAGCTAGGCATAATGCTCTGGCCAATGAAATCGTAGGAGGCGAGTAGATAGCGGCTTGTATTCGTCTACGATCAGACCTTGCATTATAGGAAAACAGTAAAAAATAATAATACAAATGGTGTTTCCTTTCAGTCGATTCACTCGGTACAACACATATAGTAGAGGATATTATGCCTTCACATGTCCTGGCTGAAAACACCGTTAATCTCGCCTTAAAGGCAAATGATGTGTAATGACATGTGCAAGGCCCCACCCACACCATATATGGTCGTCATCAGTCATTTTCCAGTTCTTACGCTCTTCACCCACTGATAAACAGGCTCGCTAGCAACTAGTTCACTCAGAAGGCAACAGCCAACTTGAAGTTAGTTTAACTGCTCTTGTTGGTGTTAGTCACTGCTGCCTGTTGCCAAGCGTGCCTACTCATAGAGTGCTAATTTCAGGTTTATCTCTGGTGACAGGTTTAGTGTCTCAATATGAGACACAACCAAAGCAGAAGTCCTCTGTTCACCTCTGTCCTCAGGGATGTGGCTTTACGCTTCGTGAAAAGTACCAGCACAAAGCCCATCCCATCTGTCTGGGGAAAGTACAAGCCAGGAGAGAGGCGATGGAGCCTGAGGCGTGTACCCTTTGTTACCAGCTTCTGCGCTTCACTCTGGAAAGATGGGTAGACCCCCTACTCTCTGAGTCTAGAGACCCAGCTTCATCCGAGTCCGAAGATGATAGGATCTCGGTCCTTGTCCCTGCCCATGGAGCTTCTTTAGCAGCCTATTTGGCCGCTTCTCACCATCATGGTGTGAGTGGCCTCACCTTTCTTGGGTGGGAAATATGCTCCACATCAAGCCGAGCACGTCTGTTGGAGCACCGAGTGGCCATGTTTTATTGCTGCCTGGCCCCGTTTCAGTTGGGGCGCAGACTGCGTTTCCGATTGATCTTGCAGCTCATGGGCATGATGGCATCTATGATAGCCGTGGTACCCCTCGACTTGTTAAAAATGCCTGCCTTTCAGCGCTGGACTCATTCACACCAGCTGCATGCTCCGCATCACCTCCACAGGAGGCTGATGATAACCTCATCATGCATGTCAGCCCTCACTCCCTCTTTTAAATCTGGCTCTTTCTCTGTTGCAGTGGTGTAGTATTCATTTTCTATCTCTTAGAGCCATTCATGGTTTAGGCTGTCTCAATCTGGGAGCAGACCTGTTGTCCAGAGGGGGTCCTCTAGTGAGGGAATGGAGGAATCATCCATCCGTGGTGGCTCAGATATGGGACTGCTTAGACAGGGCTTCAGTGGACCTCTTCGCCAGTGTGTCTAACACTCACTGCCCGCTCTTCTTTTCCATAACGGATCAGAGCGCACCTCTGGGAATGGATGCCCTAGTTCATCCTTTGTCAAGGGTGCTACTTTATGTATTTCCACCTGTGGAAATGATACAGCCTGTCCTGGAGAGGGTGTGCAGGAAGGGTCTGTTCCTGATTTTAGTGTCCCCAGGTGGCCTAGGAAGGCATGGTATGTCGATATAGTCATCTGCTCAGCGGGTCGTGTATATATGTCCCATATTATATGTGTTGTACCGAGTGAATCGACTGAAAGGGAATGTTATGTTATGCACATAACTACTGTTCCCTGAAGGAGAGGAATGAGGTACAACATTTGTTTGCCCCGCCCATCAGTTGGGCTCGGTGAAGAGCAGCTATTGATCTGGAGAATGATGACGACGATATATATGGTGCAGGTAGGGCCTTGCACATGTCATCACACATAAAGCCAAAGGTGTCTTCAGCCAGGACATGGCAAGGCATGATATCCCATACTATATGTGCTGCACCTCGTTCTTCTCCTTCAGGGAACAATAGTTATATGCAAACATAATGTTTTGTGGTCACACAGAGACACACATTTCAGAAATAAAGCTTGGGAGGAAGTTAGGGAATGGAATAATCTGGTATGACTGTGTTTGTGTGGCTGTGAACAGCAGTGATGTTTCGTGGACAAATGAGCCAGCTCAAGCTGGTCTTTTTGAATTAAGCTGCCATTATATTCGACTTGATGTAGTGGCTATCAGAAAGCCAACTACCATCGAGTGACAACCGGGTCTCCTTTCATTCAGCTCACTGGCTACTTTTCCAGAGAACAGGGTTACTGATAATTAGCTGGTCAAAAGAACAAATAACCCTCTTCCTGGATATTTCAGCAGCAGTTTGATTGGTTTTTCTGGCCATGGCAACACAATCAACCTCATGCATTGATCTCCTCCGCTGTGTGCTGCTGCAACGTGTATGTGTGAGCGCACTGTTACACACATGCACACACGGCTATACGTGGGTAACAGTACATACACAAACATGGATATCTGTTGATTCAAATGTTTTTACATGCACATGCATTTGTGCATGTGCTTTAAAAACCTTCAGCTATCATGAAAGAATGACTGAAGTGTCTGTGGCTGTTGTTGAAATATTGCTTCAGCATTGTTGTCGTTACCTTTTTAATTTTTATTTTTTTGTCCCTCCCTCAAACTTGCCTGACAGGACAGGTAAAAACAAACAAACAAACAAAAAAACAAAAAAAAGCACTGAAAGCTTTATATAAGGTGCAACTCAACCAGGCCATTATAAACACATCAATATGATGCACAAAAGAGGTATGGTATAATAGGACAGCAGATCAACGACAAAAAGGTGACACATATCTTCCAACAGTCTTCTGTAAATTAAAATAGCGTTCTCACTGAGAACTATATTGAAAACAGATTTTTCGAGAGAGAAAACTTAATATAATAATGACAGCATCTCAATGTTTGAGAGCTTATTGTTCACATTTACCCACCTCATTGATAACTGAGAGATGCTGTGTTTTTGTTGTAAGGCTTTTGAAATCAACAGAAACAGTCATTTAGATGATTAAAAGCTATTTTTCTAACTACCTCTACGCCTGTTGCTGATCTTCATTTATATACTGTAAATCTCAAAGTCATTTGTGAACAATCGTCTTACATTAAGGGATCATTCAAAATATTCTTTGTAGATGGAGATGAAATGCTTTGCCACATCCTCTTCTGACAAGGGCACCCTGTGTATCTTTTTTATAACAGTCTGCTTGTTAATTTCAGTCTGTGTATCACTTCAGAAATGCACCCAATGTGCCCTGTATGTGTGCACCAACATCCTGTGGACAGGAGCATATGTGGCATTCATCCACCTTTTACATAACTTTTACTCCTCCTGGCTCGTTTCCCTGGCAACAGAGGGTGGGCCAGGGCTGTTGGATGCACTGGCGCGATTCACAATCCCCTTCCAATTAAACAGAGCTTCCTATTGGACAAGGAGAGAGAATTTAAGTGTATGCTGACAATGTCATGAGAACTAAAACCAAGAACCATACATTTGCTGTTTTTTTTTTTTTTTTTTTCAGTGGCTGACCTGCAGAGGCCCCAGAGAGCGCGTCCAGCCTCCAGGTGAGTCTCTCACATGGGATCTCGCTGTAGCAGCAGTTGAGATGCCAGCACCAGGGGCCTGAGCTGAGTCCTGAGATGCAGTTTCTTCTAAAGATGGAGCTAAAGCTGATGAGGTTTGAGTGAATGAAGCAGGGGTGCTCTGTATATTCTGATCCGATGCTACGGCTGTTTCCTCTTCAATGGGTGTTTCTTGTGAGCCCCCCAGAACAGAGGAGGAGTTTGAAAGTGGTGGAACTGACCCAGAGATGCTACTTGGTGCCGGGCTGCACTCCCCTGAGGTGGTCGGGGGAGTGTGAGTGTTTTTCTTCCTGCGTAGCGTGTCAATCCAGCTGGAGCTGTGTCTGGATGCAAAGGTGGCCAAGGCTAAAGAGGAGAGCCTCATGTTTTTCCCTGAAGTGATCAGCTCTCCGAAGCCTTCCTGATGGGCGAAAGCGTAGCCTGACCTCCTGGAGCCACCACGAGCACCCAGGCGGCCCTCTGACACACTGCCCACGCCACGCCAGGCACCTCCAACACTGCGACCTGCAGGCTTCCGTCTCTTCTGCCGTACCAGCTGTGTGTAACGCACCTGAAGATGGCCCAGAGAATGCAGATACTGTTACACCAATCTTGTCTTTCTTAATATTTTACAGCTTGGTAAATGGCTTACACTTTATAACTGTATTTCTTTGAACTTTGAACTGTTTACTTGCAGGTCAGTGTGCATGAGACCAGTGCTGGTAAGCATGAACTCAACTTGTTTTTAAGCATGCAGTTAAGATGAAGTTGGTTAAGGTTTTGAGAAACCGTGTGCTTTCTCACCGTGTCTGAGAGCTGAGGCTTGAGGTCCAGTTTGAGGAATCGGAAGGTCAAAACTGGAACTATGCATATTGCTGTTGCTAGAGCAATAGTTAACCACACAACTGGCTGCAATAATGTGTTCTGGGCACTACCTGTACTCACAAACACATATACAGACACAAAAGGGCACATGTTTTTGAAATCTGAAGCTATTTTTTTAATGTCACTGGTGGAATGAAATGATTTAAAGTGACAGCAAACATTAATCCTCAAATTAACTTCAGCATTTAAGAAAGGTTTACGGATGAAATTTTGGATAATGCAGAAGATGAATGAAACATGAAAAAGGGTCTAATAACTACGAACTGTGAGGGGTCACACAGTACAAAAATACAGCTGATGCTTTTGTTTTTTCGTTTTGTTGTTTGTTTGATCAGAAAAAAAAGCAAGTGACCAACCTACGAAGTGGAACTGATTAGGAAAGATCCTGAAGAGGCTCTGGCTATGCAGAGCAACCATGATGGTGAAATAGGTCCCCAGCGAACCCCACACAAACACATGGTTGATGACCGTCCAGAAGCCGGTATCAAGAGCAATCTGCAAAAACATACAGATGCATGTAAAAAACAACAGAAGCGCACATCTACAATACAACAGAGCATCAAACAACCATTCACCCAGCTGTGTGGACAGTACACTATACTTGGGAGGAGGTTTCTCACCTGTACACTGACCACTATAACTAGTGCTGTTGCTGTGGTGACTGCAAAGGTCTGGTAGTCAGCGAGGGGCACCCCATTGCTCTGAGTGGCATCAGACAGTATGGCATATGGGACAAAAAAAAGCACTACGGATGTGTAGATGCCCTGGGTAATACAGATGAAGAACTCTCTCTTGTTGAAGAGGAGGTTGAGCTGCCCGGGTTCATACAACTTTGGATACTCCAGACTTCTCTGATCTGGAACATCCTGCAATAAGAAGGGAAGTGAGAGAACTTATATGCTAAAATAAGACTTCAGACTGTCAACAGCCAAGCTAGTGGCTTGGTGGTTTGAGCAAAATGCTAACATAAGCATAGTAACGGAAGTTTTATTCACATGGGGTTAATATTACGTTGGAGACCACTAAAAATGTACGACTATGAGAAAAATGTGTGTGATTTTGAAACACGTAACAGATTTGTCTTTTATAAAATCCTTTGAATTGAAGCTGAAAGCAAAAAAGGGAACAGGAAGCTGAAAAAGGAACAAAATTGAAGAGACCTGGTCAAATATACCCATGGCCAGCACGGGGAGCGAAGTATACACAATGTTGTAGAGTGTGATGAAGTACTGATCATACACCGTCTGCGACAAAAAGAAAACAATAGACAAACACACATAAGTATCAAAAAAGATGAAAAATGATCGCCCCAAATCCTGACGCCTTGAGTGTATATTTTTTCCTCTGACCTGGGCAGAGAAGCCACAGAAGAAGCCAAACCAGAAGTGCACCATGGTGAAGGCAAAGTTCTTGTAGAAGAAGTAGCAGAGGAAACGGCACATGCGCAGGTAGGACCAGCGGCCATGGACCAGCAGGAGACGTTGTAGGAAGCGGAACTGGGCAAAAGAATAGTCACTGGCCAGTACGGCCTGGATCCCCTCCTGACCGGAGATGCCAACACCAATATGAGCACCTTTAACAGAGGAGGGATGGACAGAGAGAAAAAAAAATGTCAAGAAAAGGTTTGATGTAGCTGGAACACTAACCTCTTAATTATGACTGCTTAACGATGATAAGCCCATGTCTTAAATAATAATAAAGAAAGCTTTACACTTGAGCCAGAGGTTCATTATCATTGATAAAGCCATTAATCTCACCTTCAGCCTCAGCATATATGCCTATTAAAAATGTGTTCATGTGAAGTCAAGTCATTTGATGCTTGACACTCTTTTCTTAATTTTGCTTTGTACAAGGTAACAATGACTTTCAGATATAATTCAAGAGGTTTTTTTTTTTTTACACATTTATCCCTCTCTCTCTTTTTCTGCTGATCTTTAACCCTAAGGTTCATTGTAACATTTGGTCCACCTTTGTACATTCCAAATGACCAAACTCTCAGAAGGATCGAATGGAGACAAAATCATTGTCATAATAGTGCATTACATGACAGACAGGCGAGTAGGGATCATACACCACATGATCCGAAAAGGAGCTGCCTGTTTGTGCCTAAGACAGCAGGAGGTGAGCAAAAAACCTGCAATGCATGGTGAACCATGGCACATACCATCTATATATGCAATGTAAGCATATAAGGAAAACAACAGTTGTTTTCCTTATATGCTTACATTCACTTCATTGATTGTAATATTTTAAAGTATAACTCCTACATATGACACCTTAAAAAATACATTTTTTTTCTGTAGATGCGTATTGAAAACGCCTTTTCATCACTTTGCCCTCTGAACGATTATATCTCGTCCGTAGCCGCAGGGGCCCACATTCTAGTATCAGACTTTTGAATTATCCATGTCTCCATGGCAACAGATTCTGTAATACTATCACTTTCATATCAGCTTCTTTTAGCCTTTCTGGCAGATTTGCATATTAATAGCAACTTTACAATACATCCAAAACAAAAATATCCTTTTTTTTCTGCCATTTTTGTCTCTGCCTCTGACAAACAGACTTCCCTTAAAAGAAAGAAATTCCCAATGCTGATGCTCGTAAAGAACAATGTTGCCTAAAGTAATGGGCATTGCAGCAACACGGAAGCTTTATAAATGGGAAACCACTGACTTAAACAACAACAACATCCTTACATGGCACCTTAAAAAAAAAAAAAAAAAAAAACTGTTGGAAGTTCAGAGGTTTGGCCCTCCAAACTTTGGAATTCAAGAGGTTTAACAACAACAACAACAAAAGAATAATAATGATTGAGGAATGACAATGACATTTCACAGACTCAAAATCAAATCCACTAATTGAATGACACTATTTGATATCAAAATGCAAACAGAATGACATACGTAAGGGCCATTTTTTGATACTTGGGCAGTAATTGACAGGTGGGATAGGCCCAAGAACCCCTGCAAGTGGAAAAACCAGGTATAGAAAACTGATAAATAGTTGAATGCAACATCGTGAATGCAAGTTAGTGACTCTCTGAAATTGAGAAACTATAGACATCACTAAATGGTGAGCTTCCTCTTCTAGTTCTTCTGTTTCCCAGCATAGTCTAAAGTGTGCCCTTTCCTCTTGAATCGTATTAGTAGTTTGCATCTTGAGGTCTGTACCAATATGCATGAAGGCATCGTTATGAAACACATACCTCCCTGCTGTATTGGGACTTTCGTATAAGAAAATTGTGTCATCATCTACTTTAGTTGTTTACAGCAGTCCTGCTTTAGATGTTCAATGATATTATAAAAGTGGGGGTGTTGAAAACTAGTGTGAATTTAAAAAAATGGAACTTGGACAAAGAATGTGACCATAAAAGAATGCTAAAACCTTAAAAACAGTTTGATAAATTGATTGTTTTAAAATAGTTTTAGCCATCAAGAAGTGTTGTAGTCTTTCTCAAGAACATGCCAATTTGTTGCAAAGACCTATACTATCTGTCTCATATATAAAATGGTTTTAATTCCTGACTCTCTACAGAGGCAGAATTGTGCCCCAGAGCATGTATTTATGGATCTGATTCTATAACTAATGTCTCAACAAAAAAAGAAAAAAACTGTTTTGAATGTTTGACATCAGAAATCACAGGAAGTGAACCAGCTCCACCCTTTTATGCTGCACTGATTGCATTTTTGCTCTGAACTTGCATAAATTCATTTCAAGAAACATCCATGTAAACATCTAGGCATGACGTGGAGCCACAGACAAACACAAAAGGTGAAGCAACACTTACAAAATGGAGTATTACATTGGCACAACACATGGAATATTACAAAGAAGAACCAGACTAAATCAACTGATAAACATCTAGTGTTCTTCTTTAGTGCCCATTTGTTTTGCAGGGTCAGTAAGAAACTAATTTTCAGCATCATTTTTCCTTACTGTCTTCCACTTCCTAATGAAGACTGATAATTGTTTGGTATTTTGTAAAGTAAAGGATTTGCTGTAACGTTAGAATCAAAGTTACATCTGTTTGTCAGTGTTTGTCATTACCCAATTATTTTGCTAACCTGCAGAAGTCAGAAGACTTTCAAAAGACAGTCTCTACACTGGAGACAAGTTCCTACCCTTATGGGGACTATACAAACAATGCAACACATATTTCCACACAATCCACGTCACACGTTGTAACACCTTGTGGATAAACAGCTTCTACAACCACTACTTCTGCTGAGAATTTCTATTGCTTAAAGACAGACACGGCAGTCTGAACCTGACTTCTCTTATTCTTCCTCATTTCAATAATAATCAAATGATACTAATGCTTTCCTATCTACCACACGTAATGCACTCATCTTTTCTGCACTACTCACTTTTGATCATACTAATGTCGTTAGCTCCATCTCCTATGGCCAATGTGACGGCCTTCTTGTGCTTCTTGATGAGTTCCACCACCTGAGCTTTTTGCAGAGGTGTAACTCTGCAGCAAATCACTGCTTTGCATGCACACGCTGTCGACACAAACTCTGCCTCCATGTCTGCCTCTAGTGCATGGGCCTGCAAGACCACAGGGAAGAAAGATGAGAAGTACATGGGAAAAAGTTTAAGATGCACCTTGGAGAAAAAAGCGCTTACAACTGGTCTCTGTTTATTGTGTATAGCATGCATGTGTGAGGACGTGATATTCATACCAGGCTGTGACCGCTGATCACCAGACCAAACTCTCCAGAGATGCTCTCCATGAAGTTAGAGTGAGCTGAAGGGAAGGGAGTGCATTGAAAATGCTTCCCACTACCTCCTCCTCCTGAAGCAGCATCTCCCCCTTTTCTTTCTCTGAACCCATTACCGACGAAACATGCCTCTGCCCATCTCTCCGTTCCTTCATCTTTCCCTCCGTCTCTGGTACGTGACAGCTCAATCATCCGCTCCCTCGCTCTTCTGCAAGGGAAGACAATGTTTTTCACTTTCTACTTTCCATGCATCTATCCATATCCACATGGAGTCTATTCAGGGTCAGGGGGGTCTGCTGGACCCTATCCCAGCTGTGAACAGGTACACCCCTGGACAAGTTTCTGTATGAAAACACTTCCCCACAGGATGTTGGTTACCTGTCCAAATGAGACTTTTCACCCCCCAGTTACTCAATTTAGCTGGGCAGCATATTCTGAAAGTCTGTTAGTGGTTAAAACTTCCTCTATTCTAGAAAAATGGAGGCTGCTGTGTGCTTTTGCAACTTTACACAATCTTGTCTTTGTGGATGTTTCTTTTGACCGCTTGGATTTCATTATGAAATAAACCAGCCATTGTGAGCCCCTTGTCTTCTCAACTCTGCTTAATAAGGAACTCTGTTTAATGAGGGCATAGGTTCATTTAATCACAGGTGTATTTAAGTAAAACCAAAGCTGTATCTCAAGGACTACTAATACAAAGATGCACCACTGATTATAAAACAAAATAAGTGACTGTAAAAAAAAATCTGTTTCAGCATTTGAAAATGGGATTGAACTAAATAGTGCTGTCTTTATTCTGGAAGATGGAGATATTTTGTTGCAGTATGATGAAATAAAGAAAACAAAATAGCACTTATAAAGAACGGATTTTGTAGTGATATTCCAGTGAAGCAAAAAGGATTCTGACTGAAGACATTTCATTGTTTGGCAATATGGCTAAACATTGTTAAAAAATTAAGCTGAAAAGGTGTATAATAATATACGATATCTTGACCACCTTGTGCATCCTTCATCTTTCTAAATTCCGTTGCCAGGGCTCCAGAGCAGCCCCCCCTTTGTTTGTCTGTACAGTTTCTGGATCATTGGCTCTGAAGCTGCTGCCCAAAAAGATGAATGCAGATAAAATTGTTTTCTCCACCACAGACGCAGCGAAGAGAAACATCTCCTTTCAGAATCGTTTCAGTGTCGGCCTTGCTGCAGTTTCTGAAGGACCGTAACGTCTCTCAGAAGTACATCTACCCAGTCTCTTCTAGAAGACAGCCTCAGTATTTAATGTTGTCCTGCTGTAAATCTGGTTGTGGTCTTTATACCTAGGTAACTGTACTCCTTCAAAACCTCTACTCTCTCTCTTCTTTCAGGGTGAAAACAGTGTATATCTTACTCCTGATCCTCCTTAAATACACAACCACTTCTTTCTTTGTATTGAGTTTAATTGAGCTTGCAGAAAATGGTAAAAAACAAACAAACAAAAAAAGTATAAACCTAAAAAAAATAGTATCACAGGTGAACTATTTCAGTAATGCTCTTATACATGAACGCTGGTTGGAGACGTCCCAGGGAAACACTTAATATTGCTTTCTTAAGATTCCAGCAGTTTCCTTTTTAGGACTAAAAGCCCATACATATTATATAATTGTGATTTCAAATTCTCCACAATAAATGACATAAGTTATGGTTAAAGCTTCTTTGTTTTCTCTCCATTTTGCTACATATTCACATCCACAAAGACTCTCTTCAGTTTGCTTCAGTTGCAGACGACTTTATTGTCAGCATGGCTGGTAATAATAAGAGATGTTAGAAAATATAGACTGTCCAAAAGAAGCAACACACCAGGATTTAAAACTGTTTCAAAGATGTGTTTTAACTGAAATAAGCTCAGAGGAAAATCTCAAATAAAAGTAAATATTGCTACACCATGTTAGAAAACCAAATAATACAATAAATTATAGAATAAATGTTGCACATGATTATATTTGCCTTTCACACAGTGTTAAATATGTTTAACATGAGGATGTATTTGTTTTACTAACCGATACCAGTGTTTTAGTGAATCTCTGAAAGAAAGAGATTCTAAAAATCCCGGCCATATCTTGTTTTCACTTCTAATTTTCTCATTTTTGGTAAAAGATTATGACATAGAATGACTTTATTAGAGTGGCAGCTTGGTGATTTTTAATAAGAAGAATTGACTGGAGTAGCTGAGTCAAAACAAAAGTTAAGCACTTCAGTGATTTTCTCTCAGTGGTCGAAACCCCGAGTTTCTGCTCCTACACACTTCCATCATGCATGCACAGATATACTTCAATCATGCGTCACAGTTTCTGTGAAACCTGCGAGTATTTGGCATTGCAGACAACCAGAGAGCTGGAGGACAATCCATAAAAACAGACTGACCTGAGTTCTTGTCGTACACTCTGGACCGTGTTCCCACTGATCATGAACACCTCAGTCATGTCATCTGTCAGCATCTTACATGAGTAACCTATGTTGACGGCTGTCTCTGTGTGAAAAGGAAGGAAGGAGATAAGGAAATATTGAAAATCTTTATTTTTTTATGCAAATCTTTTTCTTCGGTTCAGAACATTTAGCTCACTGATTGTAGATTTCTCCACTGTACTGGGTTGCAATGTACATATGATGAGCTGAGAACATCATTGTCATTATTATTTATTATTATTAATGAGGAGCACATACAGTAGTTGTGGTCCTTGTGCTCTGATGTTTATGGTTCTTCTTAAACATTACTAGGCGGATCAAGTTCTGAAAGCGGGTATAAAAGTCTTCATATCTCACCCTGCTTGTCTCCAGTGAGAACCCAGATCTTAATGTTGGCTAGAGAGAGGACAGCAATGGTTTCTGGGACTCCCTCCTGCAGCTTATCTTCTATAGCTGTGGCACCTAGGAGCTATACTCACACACAGGAACATGCATGCACAAAAATCCTGTTACACTAACACACTAGCAAGTCCTCTTAGTAAACCACCATCATTTGAAAATGCCTTTTGCTGTGAACACCTGACTAAATATAGCAATGTAGAGCAGTGGGTAAAACCAAGTTCACCTGATAGGTTAATACAAATTTTATGTGAAACACAAATGTGTTTGGGAAAGACGAAAATAAGTCAGACTAAGTGACTAACCGTCATATCTTGTTCTATCTTATTATAAGCTGCTGCCAGCCTGTCCTCCCTGTAGTCAGTGGCCTTGTCAGCGAAGCGATGACTCTCTGACCAGGCCTCCCATTCGTCCTCCGAAAGGTCCCTGTAGGCCAGAGCCAGTGTCCGCAAGCCATCTGCTGCATACTCCTGTACAAAAATATACACACAAACATGTGCAGTACTATTTACCAATATGCACTAGCTTAGGAAGATTAGGTAGCTACTGTTATTGTTTATGCACTGTTTAATGTTCACTTTATCTG
>JBAMYA010000008.1:10279656-10345651 GCA_037176975.1 Arrhamphus sclerolepis
GCTTAAATGGTAGCTGCAAGCCATCTGCTCTTCATCTCTTTCAGAACCTGGAACCTTCTTGAGAATACACTATGTACAATACAAGAATACACAAAATGTGTTATTGACATCTGTGGCCCCAAAAGTTTGAGATTTAACCACACCATCCTAAAAAAATTATTATTGTCTAACTTTTGATTTTGTGAAAAACATCTGATTACAACAAAGCAGAAAGAAAAATGCTGTTAAGAGTCGTTTTAAATAAATGGACACTAGGTGGCAGTGCAGCTCTATCCAATATGGATATATTGTATGCTTACTTACATTAAGGTGGTCTGAAGTGATACTCATCAGTTCCTGGTTGCAAGGGTGGAGCCTCTCCAACAGCACAGTGTCAGCTCCTTTACAATACAGACGGATCCTGCCCTCTGGGGTACGCACTGGAAGTAAATAACAGAAAGTAAAGAAAAACATTCTTGTATGGGATTCAGACAACTCTTATGTCACATTGAAAGGCTTAGAGCCCTTTTGCACAGCTGTTCCCACAAACATCATTCCCTCCTACCATGTGTCATGTAAGATATTTCTTGGAGCTGATGTGTGTGCACTCAGAACCTGATACCTCACAACAAATGCAGCTCTGGCCAAAGCATTCACATTTTAGTTCCTTACAAGAGAGCAAATCACCCTAACAAATGAACTCCCAGTTTCATCTGTGATTTGATATACTGTTTAATACATTTTCCTATTTGTGTCTCTTTTCACTGTCTTCAACATAAAATGTCCTAAAAATGATTCATATATATATAAAAAAGCATCACTTCTTAAATAGGCTCAGAGTTAATCACTGTTACTATTTTTCAATGAATATGAACAGTATTTACTTGGATTTTAGGGCATCCTAAAGATACCCTAAATGCTGAGGGAAATTAAAGTCAAAATTAAAGAAATAATTCCTTTGGAGTCCCCTTTATATGCTTATTTCAGTCTTACACTGCACTTAGAATTTTTACCCATTTTCTGTATTTAAAATCTTCACCACTAAGTCTCCACACCTATGACTGACATCCTCTTGCGTATGTTGTTGAAGTCCAGTATGGCAAGCAGTGAGTAGGTGACAGTTCGCCCCATCTCTGTGGTGGTAATAGTCCCAGGTGTTCGGGAGCGAAAAACAAAGCCGAAGTTTCGAGCTGCTGTCACTAGAGCTCCCTCATCTGGAGACTGAGCCTTATAAACCAGCTCTCCTGCACAGACAGATGTAACAACAATAACGCAACAATGGACAGACGGTGTGTTGGTGTCACCATTTGATGGATAAATCCCCCGATCGCCTCCTCTGGCTCACCTTCGCTCTTTTCCTCACTCATAACAGTGTGACAGAGGGAGAGCAGGCGGAAAAACTCATGGGTATGTGAGTCCCCCACTTTCACTGATTCCAGCAGCTTGTCGTCATAGAAACAGAAGTCTTGGTCTGCCAGGGGGTTGAAGGGAGTAAAATCCAGCCTCTGAATGTTAAAAAAAAAGATCATGGGACTATGATAATACACCATAAACTGTTAATGTGTATGAATGCATATAATGGATGTTTTGTTTAAAAAAAAAAAAGGTTTACCAACCTTTGGCTGTGCTCCTAATGGATCTGTTACTTCACCTGACAGTGACACAAACCACAACACATAAGACTTGATGCGCAGTTTTTGCAAACTTTTGTAAACTTGCATTTGTTTGCACTGACCATAAGTTTGTCCATTGATGGAACACTTGTTGAAGGTCATGATATTCTGAGTGAGAGTCCCTGTCTTGTCACTGAAGATGTATTCAACCTATTTGGAAAGTAAAACAAAACAAAACAGATTGTTTTAAAGACTGTTATTCAGAATAATAACATAAATCAGATTTCAAGTACAGAATGTTTTGATGTATTATACCAACCATTATTTTGAACCCTGAGAGAATGACATATTCGTTATTAAGCTTCCTTTAAGCATGCAGGTGCATCTTATATGCAGAGTAATAAAGAAGTTGCTCCATTTGTCTGTATTTGTCTTGCATATAAAAAACTGCATATTTTGAACATATTGGAAAACTCATTTAAAAATAGTTGAAGGATAACTCAATAAAAGTATGAAAAAAACAGCGTGTCATGTAAGTCTTACAAAAGCTTCACCTTCCAAGCGCTCACCTGGCCCAGCTCTTCATTCAGAGTGGTGGTCCTGGCCTCAGCTGGTGTGTTGCATTGGGAGCAGAACATCTGCTGGTCCCAGTTAATGAAGTAGCTGTGACCCAACCGGATCACCTCCACACTAATGGGCCAACAGATGAGAGACAGTTACAAATACAGGATGGCACGGGTAATAAAAGTTTGAGAAACTACCCATGAGTGATACAGCAGTAAGAATCCTACAGAATCCTAAGAAACCTTTTGGGGGTGGGGCTTTTAGCGTGTGTTGGATTTTTGCCTTTTTTCAGCTTTTTAAGTTTCAAAAAAAAGGAGAAACTTAGGGAGTGCAGCACGGGCTTGCCTTAGTTCATATGGAACTTGTAAAGCTGCAAATGCAATATAAACTGAGCCTCACGTGAGCCTTTTTCAAGGAAGGCTTTGCTTACTTCATAAAGATAGTACCAAGCTACATTCTGCAGGACTATAACCTGATGGGTCTGAGTGCTCAACTGATCACCTGCAGTCTAAATCTGTCACTCACTGAAAACATCTGATGCATTATGAAATTTAAAAAAAAAACACGACAAATGAGGGCTCAGATGACTGAGCAGTTTAACTTCTGTACAAAGCAAAATGGCAACAAGTTGATTCCAAAACTACAACAAATGAGTGTCTTCATTTCACAAATGCAGAGTGCAAAGCTTTTCAAAGTGCATTGGAAACATGTTCAACATTTAATATGTTGGTTTGTACTATTCTTAATAAAACACAAGTGTCAATTTATTTGCAAAATATCCCTGACTACCTGCGGAGATAATGAAATAAAAGTATCTTGCATTATTGTTTTCTTATGAACACACGTTTTGTTGTGAGATGTGCCGCCTTTCTCCCTACCTGACATATAGCGAGATAGGTACCACTGTGTTCAGAATGATAACGTAGGACCAAAAGGAGAGGAAGGCCGAGAACAAGAAGTTGTCCACAGGAGGATCCCAAGGCAGGTAGCTCTGAAACAAGGAGCCCACCTGTCTCTCCCACACTGCATTACCCACAGCTAGGATCACACCCATACACACCAGGAAGCCAAAGATCTACAGAGATGCAGAACAGAAACACAGAAATACTCCAGCTGGATCTGTTGTTTGTTAAATCCACATTAGTACAGAGAGCATTACTAGAGCTGATACATGACACTGAATTCAAGCCACTGAGATCATGTCCTAAAATAGTTCTGAGCCATGAAAGTGAGAGGTTTGGGGTGTCCTACCCAGAGGACCAGAGTGTTCATCAGGCGATCGATGCTCGTACGCTTAAACTTGGTGCGACCGCTGTTCTGCATTAGCTTGGTATCTGGGCCTGAGATGGAAAAGGAATAAAACTGCCTTGTTGCACATGTCACATACATGAGTTCACATGAAGACACACACCTACACACCTGCAAAGATGACCAGGCCATAGCAAGCCTCAGTGTTACGGAGGACGCATCCCCGCAGCAGCATGTTCTGGTTGGTCAGAGGGTATTTCTTGTCTCTCCAATAAAGGGTCCCGGAAAAGCGATCCAGCTTGTTGTTGGGGGGCTCACATACCACCTCACCTTTAAACAACAAGGAGTACGGTAAAACAAAACACATAAACATGAATAAGAACCAAGCTGATGACTGACAATGTAATTACAATAACACATGCATTTCCCAAGTAGTAAGATGTAGAGTTGAATTTGTAACCTCCATGCTGTTTTCACACAAAAACGCACATACTGTAGAGTCTTGTAAAGTGATATGAGGCAAAGTGTGCGTTGAACTGCTGCAGTAATACATTTTCCTGAGCAGGTGAGGACTGTGTGGGCTGATTTGCTGACTCAAATCTCTTTCGCTGGTGGGTGGGTGATGATAGGCCGTCAGTCAACGGTGGGAAAGAAGAGGACGCAAAAAAATGTGTGTGTGCGTATGTGTGAGCACCCTTTGTGTGAATGTTATTTGTTTATCTTCCATTATGAGCAAGAACATGAACGAGGAAATCATCTGAATTCCACACTTAAGTGCACACTGAAAACCATTGACCTTTATTTCGCAAAGCGGAAATGAGAAACCAAGACAAGCTCAGTTTGCTCTCAGATCTCACCGTTGAATGTAGCCAAGTTGTTTGGGTCACCGAGCTCAGCTGTCACAGAGACAGATTGACGCACCTTCATATTGGTCTCTCTGCAAGATAATACAATGCACAGCAAATTGTACGTAGGGTCCTGTTACCGCTGCAGATTTTGAAGAACTGTGAGTAGTGTGTAATGTGTTTTCTGACCCGTCTAGTTCGGCTGTCTCAATGTAACACAGCCCATGAGGTTCACTGCTCGACAGCAGGAGCAGGTCAGCCTGAAACACAGATAATGGAAGTTAGCGTCAGTACAGCATAGCAGCACTGATGATACAGAGATGGAGGCTTGCATTTAGTAGGAAATGTTGACAAACTGATACATTCGAAGACAAATTAGTGACTGAGAGCAATTGATTTACAGCATGCTGCAATAAAGCAAAAAATTTATATGAAATTCATTTAACATTATTGCATTTTGTTAACTGTTCAGTATTATAAACTATCAAGATCAAATACAGAACTAAACTCATCAGGAAGCTGTGTTTGTCCGTGTTTGCTGATGCACGTTACTGTGTTGCTCGTGCACTTACTGCCACAAACTGGTTGTTTTCCAGTTTAATGATATCACCTACTCGAACATTCATCCACTTTTCATTCTGCAGCCTGGAACAGAAAATCATAATGACAGTTAAAATGGAACTTAAAGACAACTTGTAAATATAATCTTAATCAGTGGAAGGAAGTATGCATGTGAGTCCACATCTGTAATGACTTACGAGCCTTGGATGAGCACCTGAGACTGGCGGTTGTTCACTTGGTTGTCACTCTTGTGGCGAAACTGCAGGGTACAAAGATGTGACCAATTATTTGAGAGAAATGGTGTCAGGAGATAATAAGGAGTCATTGCGCCTTTGATTGTATAGTTGATAAAGGAAAAACAAAATGCTCACATAGTCATCTGTGACATCCTTTACTGCGGTGATGCTCAGCACCAGAGCCAAAGGCACAATGGTAGTGAACCAAGAGAGAGAGGAGATCTGAGGTATCAACTGGAACACAGGAAGACACATTCATTACAATATTCTAGACACAGAGACACTCTGCTAGGTTGCAATGGTGCACAAAATATCAGGAACATTTACAAAAAACTTTCCAGAATTTGTACATAGCAAGTTAAGCTGGGGAGTTTAAATTTTTTTTTTTTTTTTAAGTTGAAGTCAAATAGTGTTTGTGTTCTTTTGAAAAAGTTGCAGAAAAAAAACCTAATTTAACAAACAAAAACAAAAAGTACTACTGCATTGTCATGCATAGATACACGATCAGCTATAACATTATGAGAACCTGCTTAATACTGAGCAGGTCGTCTTTGTGATCCCCAGAGTGCTGACCAGTCAGGAACTGGACAAAGAATGCCTGAGGGTGCCCTGGAGTGTCTGGTACTGGGATGTAACTGATACTTTGGGCCCTGTGGGTTGTGGGTTGTGGGGTGTGGTCTCAGTGATCTGAGATTGCTTCCATCAGATGCAATCAGGTTCAATCCGGTTAGTGACTGGATGTACTTTAAATAGTGTGGCTTCAATATTCCTGGTGTCTGTGCAGGGTTCAAGAAATTATCCGTGCATGTGATAAAGCAGTGCTGGGTAGAAATCCAACCTCATTTGCATTATGGTGAAAGATGTTTTTCCAGTCAGAATTTTGCATGTTTTGGTGCCTTGCCTTTTCCAAAAGGTTTCAGTGGAGGTCATGGAAATTAGTCTCACATCACAAACTATCATAAAGACAAAGATGCAGACAGCACTACTCGATATGCTCTCCTCACCTGTAAGATGAGCAGGAAAAGGAAGTAAGTGTTGGCTACTTCCTGGAACTGCTCAAACAGGTTGACAGGCAGAAAGGTGAGAATGTTGTATTTTGATGTCATGATGCAGTTACTCTGGATGAAGAGAGAAGAAGAAATCACAGAACTTTGTCAGGCCAAACCGTATTTCATTTGAAGTGTTTGCAATGTTTTATGACAAGGTGTCCATATTTTAGAGAATACACTGGATACTCTTACCGCATACTGAAATTTTTCATTATATTCTCTGTCATTGGCTCTGACCTTTCTCTCCTCCTCTGCAGAAAGACATATCACATGTTGTGCCACTAAGGATGACATGGCTTCAAAACAACAAATACACAGCAGGTACTCTAATATCTTAATTCATCTGCGGCAGACTGCAACCCCGAAAAATATCTGTACAACTAGAGACCTCTGCTCCTACAATCATCTGATCTGTGTCTTTTTTTTTAATGACATCAGCCAAAATGACATACTTTGAATTGAATTTGTTTGTAGAAATTGGAGAGTATTTAATTGGGCTTGCCTACTATCTCTGTAAAGAGAGAGAGAGTGAAAAGACAAACATAAGTGAAGTGAAACTGAATTAAACCTGCTGCTGCCTGTTCATGACTGAAAGTAAAATCTGGTCCAGAAAAACAAAACAAAGCAAAACATGCAGTCAAGCTCAACCGTACTGTACTTCCCAGACTTATTACAGGTTGTAATAAAGAAACACAGATAGCAAATGAGCTGTAAATTTAAATAGTACAAAGTTAAGATATAAATTTATTTATAAAGGTCCTCTTGATCTTTGGCACTTTCTCCCCTTGCTGTTTTTAGGTTTGCATTCTTGCTGATGCAAGATAGAGTTGGGAGTTTCCCCACCTTCACAACCAGACCCGTCTGTTCTAATATTGATGAGACTGCTCTTTAAACAAAATGACTGCCCTGTTTTGCACAGACCTGCAGACAAGCTGCACACACACCCTGACGCACAGTAAATTCCAAGAGCGAAGCATCTTTTATTCACAGAAGTAGTGTTGCTCTTTATTTGGATGTTGGTTGAGAGGAAGAGTGATGCCAGGAACGGACATCACACAGCAGAAACCATAACTGTAATCATATTCACATAAAGAAGCACTGACATTGTGGTTTCCTGTGTTTCTGCAGCTCTGTGAAGCCCTCTCGCCATGTACAGCTTATAACCTACATGTTTGTCCCTGCGTTAGATGGCTTCACCAAATACAGGCCACTTAACAGATCCAATAAACACTCTTTATTTGTTGTCGGGTTATAAGGCAAATTTGATGAGATTCAGTTGGCTGAAAACAGTGTTGTAATCACAGTTTAGTAAATTTAGAAAATACGCAAATCTCTTCTATTCAGGAAGGCTTAAAGCGACCTAACAACTGTTTAATAAGATGATCCATAACATCTACTTTTAACTAATTATCATACAGAGAAAACAAAAATATCCATCAGATTATGCAAGTGAAGCTCATCACATCAGCTCTGACTTCATGTTCTAAACTCACAATCAATCAATCACATGCACATAATTGTATAGGTGCTCAATGTACTAAACTGACTATACTGAAGGTTTTCTAATCTTAATCCCTCCTCTTTCTTTTTCACCATGGTGTTTATCAACTCAACCTGAAGGTCAAAATGTTGAGAGATCTGTCTGACATACAGAGATTAGACTGCCAAGACTGCAGGATGCCTGCGCCTGGTAAGCACTGAGGCTTCCAAGCACCAGACGTCAGGTCCAGTCTGTGTTCGTCCAAACTGCTCCTGAACGAGCTGACCAACTCAGCCTAAATGCATGGGCATCTTTAGCAAACTGCTCAGTAAGTGCTTAATGTGTCTGACAACTTCAAGGGCATCAGAAGCCCTGACGCAGACTCCATACTATACAGGTAGCCTGTATCAATCTATAAAGCACAACTGTGAAACTGTCAGCCGGTGAGTTATTGTGAGTATAATGTTTCTGTAAAATTGAGACATAAAGGAGTAAATAAATAATCTAATATAATATAACCATGAAGAATGAATGCATTAAACCTGATCCAAAATCCTGCTGATTCGTCCAACATTCCTTCCTGGCTGGACACGTGAGCACACAAGCTGCTACCCTGAACAGTGGCTTGTGCGCTCACACAGTCTCAAAACAGAGACTGAAGTCGTAACAGTAACGACCAAAGTGCCCAATCAGTCAGAATTATGGGAAATGCTAATGTCATTGTCATGACTGAACCCAACTCAGAATCAGATCAGACTCTGAAGAATGGAGCTCATCTCGCACAGTGGCTGATCAAATTAGATGAAAAGAATTGCTTGCAGTCATGCACGTGCACACACCTAGTGTGCACACTCACACAGTGATCTAATTTGTTGCAAAACAACGCCAGTGACACCAGGAGAGACTAATGGAACGGGGGTCGAATCAAGGTGCACATCCAGTGTGATTTGCGAGAGTTAATCTAAGGAATAAGGATACAGACAGAGCAGAGCAGTGGAAGCTGGCGCCTGGAGGATTGATCAGTGTCTCAGGGAGCAGGAACAAGGACACCAGCCACTTCTTTACGTGCATTTTGGATTCACATAAATTATTTTTTTCTTACACATGCTCTTTCCACTCAGGCATACATTTCTAGACAGTATAATAACATGGAAATGGCTAAAAATGAGAACATCCTGTGAGCCACAATAGACAGGCTAACTTCTCATTAGAACCTAAAACAACAGTAGAGTCAAACCAAGGAACGGAAGTGAGATGGTACAGATGTACAGTAAGTTACTATAAAGAACAGAGAAAAATGGGTGTTAATTCACTGTAATTACATCCTAATAGTTGAAAATTCACAATAAATGATGAATGGGAACACTGAGTGACTGGCTGGAACCATTTATCAGCCACAAAAATAGAAAGAAAGGACTGTTTTTGCAGACATGTAATATGATGAGATATGCAAGAATGCATAAATGACACATAGAAACTGTGAATGACTTGAAAATGATGGAATGAAAGTTAGACTCAGTTGATATGGAGATGAAAGATGATATTTATTTGGGGGGAATAAAAAAAACAGATGCAAGTTGTACAAATAACCTGATGATGATCATGATGAAGTTAAAGATTTAGCTAATTAGTCCTCAAATGATGCGTTCAGCTGCATCCTTACAGATGCCAGACAAACTCGTACCTGTCCGCCTCTTTTTCGACTTTCCTCCATTAAGTCCTTTCTTTTTTTTTCTCTGCAACGGGAAAAAGACTGGGAACCATATCGCCGGGATGTCTTTCAGAACTGTCATCTTAAATATGTTTAAATCGGCGCATTCGTCGGATGTGAGTTGATTCAGAGACATGAACGACTCTCTGACCGCCACATCTCCGCAAGGACGCGGGGATGAGGCTCCCGTCCCAACTCCAGCTGAGTTGAACTGACAGGAACATCCCATCCCTGCCTCCGTGCAGCTTCTGCCCTCCCAAAAATGCACACAAGGGCAAAGCACGCACCAAACCCCTGCAAAAACATTCTACGTTTTCTCTTTTTATTTATTTTTAATGTCAGTGAGCAACTTTACTGATTCAATTCAGTGTGACTGTCGTCACTGCCAGGCTGTAGGCTAAATTCTTCAGATTTTTGTCATAAAGTAGTTTGTTTAAATTGCTGCCAAAATGTTTGCAACACCCTTGATATGATATTCATCAGACGCAAATCAGCTTTGTGTTACTCTGTGCAGTTTTATTGATCACTTATGACCGCATCGAGTCTCGTCCACAAAGTAAACACCGTCCGGTACCATTACGTAACCTCATTTAGCACGCTGCCGTTACCATGGAACCCGCCTCTGCAGGGATCCCGCAGCTGGGCAATAACAAGGAAACTAAGCGCCATTTTGGATCTGGACGTATCGAGTAAAATGCAGACAGTCTGGAGTTTGGAGCCAACATGTCCTGTGTAGTAGCCCAGTTTCCTGCATGTTTAATAAGCGAAGATGCGCCGCAGTGGGCAGGGCCACACAGGTGGACGAGCACGTGCAAGCCTCATGCTGGATCCCTTACAATAAAGGCAGCCAAAAACACTCATTCTATACATGTTTTAGTTAGTCAGAGACTGATATCTGAATCTTAACACACAGAAATAAAATGTAGCAAATAGAACATCTAAACACTAACGCAAACTACAAGAGGAAATGTAAAATAAATACCAGTTTAAGATGCTTTTTCTGTAAAATAGGTCCCTATGAATCAATTCATGTGGATGGAAGAGTCAGAACATAAATTAAGATGATCAACATTCTAGTTGGTAAAGAAATATTTCTGCATCGTTTCAGACAGGAACATGTGCCAACATTTGCAAAGTTTACTGTCAAAATCTCTCTTAAAAAAGGGGTAGGCCTAGTACAACATAAAATTGTACTGCAGCTGAGATCTGAGAAACATATTAGCACCTAACTATGGTTCCTTTTGCATCTAGAGTCAAAGCGATTCTGATGCCCTCACTGAGACGCAAATAAACATTTTTTCATGTTTAGTTTGCAACCCAGTAACAAATACATTAAGGTTCTTGATAAAATATAAAACTAAAGCAAGTTAGGTGCTATTGTTTATAACAGATTGTAAATGTTTGGGCATCCCATGGTCAAAATGTACTGCAAATATTTATTTATGAACAGGAACTCTTTTCAAGTTGTGGTCTGGTGGACTACAGTGCAGCAACTCCTGTACAAACATATAATTCCTTTTCTTGCATCTTCATCCCAAAGTTCAGTGTTGTAGGTGTGAAAATGAAAAAAAAAAAAATCAACCCCTGATCCATTTTGGAAACATACTTATAGAAATGAAATGGATGTTTTGTCCCCCAATAATCATAAAAAGGCCAGACAAGCGGGGAAGTGAAACAAATATGCTTTGGGTTTATGTTGCAGGTTATAGCACTCTGACCTTTTTACTGGTGGAACAAAGATTCAAACTGGGAACCTTTTTTTGTTATGAGGTGACAGTGCTAACAACCACACCGCCATGCTGTCCACAGTTGCATTTCAGTTCCTATATATGGAATAAACACATAATTGCCTGTCAGCTTGAGTTTAGCAGACCAGTAAAGCGACGCTCAATATCTTGTCACTCAGTTTGAATAATCAAATTAGAATCCATCCCATATGATTGTATGCATTTATACCTATATGTTAATGCAGTTAAGGACTTCAGTTACAATCTAGTCACTAACAAACTTGCCTTTTACTTTGTTTTAAAAACAAGATGAGGGACTTTGTGAGCTATTCTGCTAATGTGATGCCCATCTCTGTCCTCATTTTTAATCATCTGGTGCACTAACACCAGACAACAGTTCAAATGCACAGATGACGAATGTGTTTCATGCCGTGTGCTGACCTGGAGGAGGCCTCTTTCTGAACATCTCCTCTCTGCTGGGGTACTTCTACTATGGCCCATGAGACTGTCTGTGTGAGAAGACAGAAGCGACATCATTATGATAAGAACAACTGTGGAAAACAGAGAAAAGAGCAAAGGTTTGAGTCAATCTAGACAAGCCTATATTTGAAATAAAAACTGATCTCTTTGTTTCAAATCAATCCATGATTTTGCCCTCATTTACAGTCAAATCTTTTTTTTTGGGAAAAAGGCTGTGAGGCTGTGAAAAACAAAGTAAAAATCAATGAGGCATACAAGATTCTGCAGCAAAACACAAATAACACAGATCATCTCTGGTTTGATACAGCCGTAATGAGGAAATGAGACTCAGCAGAGAGATGCATCTGTCTTTGTGGCGCACTGTGTCTGGAGTTAAATGACTTGGACCAGACCCACCATCAGTATCCTTCTACGGAAGATGAGGAGGAGGCATGGAGCAGCTGCCCAGCACACCAAATTATCCACTCTTCTTCTTTCTCTCCATTTATGCTGACCTGTCACTATTAGACGCATCATTGCTTTCATGGACTTTTTACCTTGGTAAAGTTTATTAGATGACAGATGAGGACAGACGAGGCTGCAGACATGAGGCATTACATATTTTTCTCCTGGGTTCAATAGTACATAATACAAGACACACACAGTATGGCAGACAGAGGTTAAAGGCGGTAAGTATCCAATCAATAATCTTGAGAAAGGACCACTCTGTCTTTCTTCATGTGAGTTGTGCTGATCAGCTTTCAGCTAATGTTTCCAGTATCATCTTTTTGTCCTGTCATAGAGATTTTTTTTTTTCCAAGCTCTCTACTTAGTTCCATAGACTATTTTATTTTCAGTGACATGCATATGTTTGGGCACCACTGGTTATTTATTTATTGTTTTCAACTGTGACTTAAGTCAGTAACTCTTAAGTATTTTAAGCAAAATGGTTATGTTAGTTTGTAATAAAATTTTAGCGAAACAAAAAGAAAGGAGCATCAAGGAAGTGTGGGTGAATCCCAAGCAATTTGAGCTTTTAGGGTGTCAGAATTATAACCTTATTGATAAAAAAAAAAACAACATTCAACCCCTCTGAACAGCTGCCTACAGCAGCCTTGAGAAAATAAATAGTTGATACACACAAGACAAGAGTATGCTACACAAAAGGTGTTTCCTCAGCACATAATTTCATAAGAATATCGGGGTTACAGGTTTAATAAACTCTGGAGTTGTGGTGCTCTGTTCTATCATGTGGCACAGATGAAGTCGAGGAAGAAAACCTTTCAGACGTTCTAACAATAATATTCAGCACAAGTCCTGTTGAATGATCATGTTAATTTCACTAAATGTGCCAGTGAGTAAATGAATGTTTGGGGAAAAACATATTCTGGAAGCAGAGCTCTTATACAGCTAAAAAGCAGAAAAAATGACAAGAGGACGACTTATTCAAGACACAAGAGGTTTTTTTGACCCGTACCCAGACGTAAACATCAATGAAAAACATAATAATAATAATAATAATAATAATAATAATAACATAAATAAATAAATCTGTGGATAAACCAAAAAAAGGGCAGCAACACTTACAAGACAGCTACAGAAACTCACAAAACATGAGGTATTTTGCAACTTTGCTGATATAAAATCATGTTGATAAGTTCTTACACTTGCCAGAGGGGGCGTTACTAACTGAACATGAAGTATGTACAAACCTTTGCTTCAGGCCCTGTTTTCAACTTCCAAACTCCAAAAGATATTGATAGAAAAAAAAACAATCTTGCATAACAGATCACTTAAATGTGTCCTTTTTTAACTAGTATTTTTAATAGCAGGCATCTGCATGAGTCTCTGAACTATTTACAGAACAATGATTCTGAGCATTGGGTATTCATCTTCATTTTTTCATATAATGCACAAATGAGAGTTGTTTTCTGTGTTCTCTCTCCAACCTCCTGTTTTCAGTCGTCACACCCCTCCCTCTGGACTCTATAAGTAGACTCATAGCGCCCTTATGAGCTCATAAAGCTTGCAGCCAGGGAAGTAAAAACACCAGGAACACACTGAATAACTAAGCACCTTTCTTAGCCTCTGGGCAGAGTTCCTTTCATCCCTCAGCAGAGTCTGGCCAGTATTTTAGAGGATCTCGAGTGGCAAAAATGTGCTGCTGTGAACTGCAACACTCCCTGTAACAGTGCATCTTAGATATTAAAAAAAGAAAAGAAAAAAAAGCACTACTGAAACCTCCTGTGCTGAACTTAAAAACCTCATTTTGAGTCTGTTAGTGGGTCAGTGGGGTATTTATATGAGTGTTGATTTTTATAAAGTAGAATATTAATAAAATTGTTGCATATATGTAAAGTTTCTCCATTAAATAACCATTTACACTCTCTGAGAAAATATACATTTATAGCTGAATATCAAGTGTCTGTCTTTGGATGTATTTAGAAGAGTACTGTATGGCACATTTAATTTTTATCTGCTTTAATTATTCTTTCTGATAGGAGCTTTCATTATGACGTATTTTACGGATGGGTCAACTTCTTCTGCTAATTAATCAAAAGCCATCATATTTGCTCTGTTAGGATGCCATCTAAGTGGAATAAACCCCAAAGATACACCCTAAAAAAGCATGGAGACATTAAAGAATAACAAAATAATTAAGTAATTGGCCTATACTGATATGTCAGATATTTTTTGACAAAATACAAATTGTGGTTTTCTTCTTGTGCCCTTCTGGGGATTTGATGTCAAGTGCATAAATTATATTTTCTTTGTGTCAAATTCACCTCAAGATATTTTACCATCCATTCTCACATGCATTCACAGAAAAAAGTATATATAAATATTCATATTATAATGCTATTATGATGAGTCATGAAAATAGAGTGGTTTAAAGAAAAACACTTAGACATTCACCTGTGCACCTGACATGCTGGTGGAATTTGTATAGGAGTGACTGAATTACTTTTATATATAAATCAGTTCTTATAAAATACCATCAAGCATGTTGCTGGTGTAGTTTCACATTATCTGAAAGACATCCTTTTACAATAAACCAAGCCACAAGATCACTGTACTACAGGTCACTGTCACTTTCACTTAAGGAACAAATCACTGAGTTGCTACAACAGCAGATACACTTTATGTGGTCCAGTTACAGCCAAAATATAATCTTCCTTTTAAGCTTTATTCCCTGTGTCTGCCACACTCAACCTATGCATATTCTACATACTCAACACATGCAATGCCATCAAATATCAATTTGGGGGAATTTTGCATTTTCAGTAATATCTGCGACATCCCAAGACTCTATTTAGGAATTTTGTCCATGAAAGAAGATGACACAAGATGATTGACATCAGTTAATCGGAACAAAGCTGAGCTCTATCTTTGTATTTCTTACAGTCTGTTTCAGCTTCCATAAGAATAAATGCAGTTAACACAACATCTGTGGTTTTTACAGTAACATAAGGAACTTTCACTTTGAGTTAAGTAAGTTTTATGACTCATACAAATCTACAGTGAAAAAAAGAACAGACAAGTCACCTGAAAGTATTTGTATGTACCATGTGAATGGAAACAACTCTGTAAAGTAACTGTACATCTCTGCAGCAAGAAGAGCTGAATTCAAACCGAGACAAGCGTCTGCATTTCCTTTTGGTAAAATGATACTCCATTCATGATGGGGGCAGCTATACCGCCTCAAAAGGTTCAGGAAACACCCACCTTTTCAAATTTCAGTTAAAAATGGGTTTCATCTGAAGGAAAGACTCCTGACGACGAGGTCACGCTGAAGTAAAGGCTTGAGTCAGAGGAGATCATGTAAGGCCACTGAGGTGCTGAGGAGGGAACAGACCCCGGGATGCTCCTCTCACATACTTCATGTCGAGATGAGGGAGGGCTTGACTGGGGCAGAGGAGAGACTAGGGAGAGGAGGAGGAGGAGGAAGAGGAGGAGAGTATACACCTACTTCACCTTCACCTACATTTGCATCTTCTGCCCCGAGGATGCAAAGTTGCTCATATTTTGCTCAACGCAGTGTTGTTTCTATAAATTATTTTATTCATGCATCAAAGGGGGAAAAAATTACTTCATCTCAAGGTTACCATTTAAGAGATCGTTCAAATTGTTTCAATATCCTGAACAAAAACCTTGCTGGTCTTCAGGATCTGTTGTTTAGTGTCATAGCGCCCTCTGCTGGCACATTCTCCTCATGAGGGGTGCATTTGATCTCTTGTCTAAATCTTCTTCAGAATCTCTACTATGCAAACATAGTAGTACTGCTGCTATGGCAGCATTTCCTAAATGACATTACACCAGAGAATAAGTAATTAAGAAAACAATTAGGACTGTCACTCTCTTGTTCTGTGGACATTTTTAGATTAATTTCATTTACATCCACTTTATTACAGTGATGACACTTTTGAAAAGCCCCAAAAAGTGCAAGCACATGGTTACTCTGTAAGTAACTTTTTCCGTGTTTCATATTCATTTTTATTTCATGTTCATGTATTGAGAATGTTCCACATTGGTTAAAGTGGGAAAAAAAAGGTACCAATTCAATAAACACTGATTAAATGATTAACAGTCAATATGTAGAACAGGAGAAAATGGAGACCAGTGTTTGCCAAAGTGTGTTGCTGGGTTAGCAATATTCTCTGCTCCTACTTTTGCAAACCAATAAAATATGAATTTAACACATAAAGTGTGTGCAAAAATGGCAAATGTAAAAAAAAAAAAAAAAAAATCATAGCAAAGCAAGAAACATTTTCCTTTTTCTTCTTTTCTTTTCTCTGTACTGAAATCCTGCAATGTGGGTTTGTTCAAATTGACAGAGAAAAAATAGGACCAGTACACCCTGGGTGAAAATAGTCAAATGACTATTCAGATTATTTGTAAAAGTGCTGTTCTATCCATGAAAAAACGCTCCATTACAAGTAAAGGTCCTGCAAGAAAAATTTCATGTAGGAAAGTTATTTTCAGCAAAACTATTACTAATACTAGAAAAAATGAGAAACAAACAAGCAAACATGCCAGAAGAATTAAAAGTTGGAAAACATACTTGAAAATCCTTCATTACATCATCCTTAATATAAAATCACTCATCCTCACAAGTAATAAATAAAACTGTAAAATAAATGTTGTTGGGGGAAAAAAAAATTACAATATGTCATTTTCTAATTTCATCACAAAGTGATGTAATTTACATCGAGGTAATCAGTCTTATCAGTCTAAAAGAATAAACAGACGTTATTATAAATAGCTTTATCAGCTAATCAATATCTTTTTCAGCTGCATCTCCACCTCTGCTGGTCAAAGAACAATGCTGCAGAGTTTCACTTTAAAATAGGAATTACTTTCTCTGTTTTCTAGTCCTGTTTCATCCTGTTCACTGGCAAAAAATAACAATACAAAGTGGTTTCTGAAGTAACACGTCATCATAACTACATTATACAGTGTATTAATAAGTTTGTCTAACGTACACAAAGCCTGTATTCCCTTATATATTCATTTCCTTAAATTGTTATTATTGCTATGTTTACTGAGTAGGTTGAATTTCTCAGGACATATCAAAGTAATTATAAATTTATTCCTTTAAGAAAAATAAAGGTATATGGTATACGGTTGAGAGGTCTGAAATCAGTTTTTCATTCATTCCTTTCTTTTCTTTTCTTTTTGATCAGACATAGTTTTATAACAGTAACTATTAGAAATGTGTAGTCTTTAACTCTTCTTTTTTTCCCCATGTCACGACCGTACCCTTGACCTTCTCGCTGACGCTGAACTCTGTGGGCTGGTCCTCAGGGGTCTCTGGGTCAGGTAGTTGCCAGTCAATGAAGAGCAAGTACAAGAAAGACCCTAAAACACCTCCGAGAGGTGGAGCCACCACCGGCACCCAGAACCAGTAGTTGTAACACCTACAGAGAGAAAACACCCACATTAACATGATAAAGTAGAGGATGAAACTACACTATAAGCGTGACAGAAGCAAAACCTCCATGAAGCTTTTTGACATAAATGGAGTTCTGTTTTTGTCGAGCCTACTGATAGAAGGTGGAGATTGTCTTTCTGCTTCAATATTCTTTTGTCTTGTAATATGTATCATGCAACAAACTGATAGTTTGATCCCCCAGATGACCTCTGACATTTAACGTTCTGAGAAGCATAATTGATTGCCAATGCAACATAGTGTTCTTTTTCAAATGTCAGTATCAGTCATTTTTATTGATCTATTAAAATATTTTCTGTGAAATGATCATTTGTCTGTGTGCAAAATGATGCTGCTTATGTCTGCTGTGAGGTAAAGTACTTACGTGAATACTTCGGTGCCCCAGCCGGCAGTCAGCGTGAAGAGGCGTGGCCCCAGATCACGAGCAGGATTTATTGCAGCGCCACAGTTAGCAGACATTGACATGGAGATGCCGAGGACGATAACTGCAACTATAGGGGGGATCAGCTCTGTGGGAGCCGGGGTGTTCCTCTTCTCATCCAGGCCCAGGATACACAACATCAGCATGCCAGTGCCCACTACCTACCGAATGTAGAACCATCTCAGTCATGGGTTCAGTAAAAGGAAAGTAGCCTCTGATTTACTTTTATCTTTATTAAAAGCTAAAATGCAATCTTCTCACTTGATCAAGGAAACTCCTGCCCACAGAAATGTATTCTGAAGGATATGTGGCAAAAATGGATGCTGTCTCATTTCGGCCATATACAGTCAACACGCCTCCACCAAACTCCATTATAGCATCTGTGAAAGAAGCAGAAGTGATGCAAGAAACATCAAGATAAATGGTATGCAAGCTTTTATATTCCTATATATATATATTCTATTTACACCCTTACATTTTAACCGTAAAAAAGTGGATATATAATCATCATCGTCATCTTATTATTATTAATATACAATTACTCAGATCTCAGTTACATCTCTTAACTTTGTTTTTGTTAGAAATAAAAGGAAAGGATGGAAGGAGGCTGTCCCATCCTCAGTCTCCCACTGGATAAGGGATGTGCTATCAAACCTGAAGCTTGAGAAGATTAGGCACACACTAAGGGGTTCTGAAAACAAGGTTTTTAAGTGTGGAGACCTTTTTTGATATTTTTTGACAAGTCCTCCACACGAGTGCAGGAATTGCTCTGTCTCATCGAGTGCCTTGTATTAACCGGTCACTTACTCTTGGTACTTTTGTTATACAAACTTTTCACCTGTAAATCTCCGGTATGCAGAATAAGTCTCACTTTTTAAAAAAAAAATTTTATGAGTGACAGCAGGGTTGAGGAGGTGTTCATTGAGGGATGGGAATGTTTAGTGCTTTGTTTATGGGAAAATGTGAAAAATGAATAAAAAGAACTATGAAAGAAACAAATAAAAGGAAACAATTCCCTTCATTTTAAGCAGTAAAACAAACTTTCATTGGCTTATTAAAAACACAGCTTGGGTTTGCTGAATAATTCTTTGGCATTTTTATCAAAAATACTAATGTTTTCCACAACTGATTCCCACTTTATCAGGAATCTATACCTATGTGTAGATGCCAACTTAGTCACCGCAATAAAGATAATAAAACAACAAACCATAGTAGACCAGGTAGACCAGCCCTGATCCCAAATAAGCCCCAAGAATCTGACAGAGGCTGTAGGGCACCAGTCTGCTCCATCCCACCCGCCCCAAAACACAGAAACTCAGCGTCACTGCTGGGTTCAGATGGGCACCTAAGAAGACAGACAAATAAAGGTTTAAGTGGAAAGAGAGTGATAATGGAATAAGGGCTAGTGGAATCTTACAGTAGTTCTGATTGTAGCTTAAATACAAAGTGGCACTTTGAAGAGCTGAAAAAGTGCATTTTTATGGAGTGGAAACCATAAATGCTCATATCAGTAAATACATGCAATAAAATTCATAACTCTCCTGTTATTGCTAATTTCCGATCATATTTAATTTTGCAACCATTCTTGCAGTTCAAAAGTGTGACGTTATGTGACATTACAAACATTGCACAATAGGATAGATCTAGTGTGCATTTAAGTGTTGTGTATTAATTTACCTGAGATGCCCTTGGTGAGATACATGGCAGACATCACACCCACAGAGAAGGCCATGTTGACCGACAGGTACTGGCCTTTAGTTTCTCTGCTGGTCTTCACCTGCGCTGCAGCCGAGCAGCCAAAGAGCTTTGCACCAGATCAGGAGGAGAGAGTCAAGAGAAAGTTCAGATACCACGAAGACCGAATGGCAGAAAACATGCTAATTAAAGGTCATGTAGAGAAAAAGTGCACATGTCTATTTTGGAACTTCATGCTTGTTTTCTTCATTTTACATGTATTGGTCAAACAACAATTATAAAATACAAATGGGTAGTTTAAGAAAAAAATCTATCTACTCATAAATTTTGATATCTTATCTAAATGACCATGTAACTTTCAGTCTTGACACAGATGAAATGTTATGAGTCACTGATTAATATTTTTCTACGTTTTTTGGAAATCAATGTCACATTGACATGGAATTATGTCCCCCTCTCTGTCTTCTTATGATAACAACAACAGCAACAACAACAACAACAACAACAACAACAACAATAATAATAATAACAATTCAAAATCCAACTCTAATGCTATAGTGCGACTTACCAGCAAGACTAAAGTTCCCAAGAACTCAGCCATGCATTCTCGCACCAGAGCATTCCTCACCCTCAACATACGTAGCTTCAACATGTTTGGAGTCAAATGAAATGCTTTTACTCATCCAACAATGAACTCTGTCTAAATCCGCAAACGGGTCACTGGAAGGAAAGATGAAAGATGTGTTCCTCTGGTGCTCTTCAGCTTAGAGATCCAAAACGTTTTACAATTGAAAAATATTCCTGAGGCACTGTCCAGGAGCTGATGAATGTCCTAAATGTCCAAAAAAAAAATAAAAGAAAAGAAAAGAAGAGGAAAAGGAAAAGAAAAAGAAAAAGCTTTTGTTCCCCTGAGGACCTGTTCGCTGTATCTCACTCTGTATCCTTTCTCTGACTCGTCTGCCTCCACAGCTCTACAAACATGGGTCTGCCGCTGGTTTATGGAGTTGTTGGTGCAAAGGACAAGCTGCTCTACAGCTGTTAGAGCTTTCTTAAATGAACTAAGGCCATAAATTGTCTGATAACATGTTGATGGCAATAACAGAGGGTAGAAGCCAAAGGATGCTTTTATAGCATCTCGGCTACTTTCATGAAACCAAGATTTGAATGACTAAAGAGCATCAGTATAGCTGTGTCAGTGTGGTTTTTAGTTTTTGATCTGTGCAGGGGAGGGGCAACCCACAATATATGTGAGACATCCACAAGTGATTGTAAATTATTTTATAACAATGGGTACTTAAAGTTTGTAGCACTTTTTTTCTTCAATAATACTCCATTGTGGTCCAACAGAATCTCTTTCTGTGCAGACATGCCTCAGTGTGACAAGTTGTTTATCATTAATCATCATAATGTTAAACTGCTGTTAAAACACACACACACACAAAAAATAAATACATTCCAAAAACGGATCATTCTGATAATAAACTAAACCAGCAGGATCTAGAAATGGTGGTGAAAATTCCCTTACTGGCATGTCTAAAATGTATAGAGTAAAAAAAGTGTGCAAATTGTATAATTTCTAATGTAATATTATAACTAATGATTGTATAATGTTCAATGCAACTTGATGTAGAGAAACCCCTCTCATCATCAGGAATATTTTCATGCTATCATAAGTTTCACTGAACCCTGGACTCCTGAAGAATCATAATTGCTTTGCTACTGCTGATAATTTTCAGAGACACAAAGAAACCAGGCATGAAGATCAAATGACATTGGATAACAAAGGTGGCGAGCAAAGGATCGACACGCCAAGTCAAATCTGGCTGTTGCATTTCTGAAAATCCTTTTGAACATAGTCATTTTTCATTAGAATTAAAATGAGGAAAACTGGAAGGTTGGAAGTGCAGCAGAGAGTGAGAGGTGTGGTTGTAATGTGCAGAGATCTCCATGAACGCAGTGGGCTGTTCTGCTTTTGGCCATTTGAGCTGATGAGCTCACATGTGGCGTCAGCAGGTTAACACAGATGAACATGGATGGGGACAACCAGCAGTTCAATATCTGAGGTGCAGAGACGTTTCTCAACATGTTCAGGATTACATTATCTATTGATAACTCGTACCGCAATCTCAACTACTTTTAATCTTTTGAATTTTTTTCCTTGACGTTGCAGATCACCTGAGCTGCGCTCAGTTCTGCTACTGATTGTGTAATTTATTTATATCTTGTATACTTTGTAGGCGGCAAGGCAAAATGGAACCTGCAACTGATGGTTGGTCGGTGCCCTTTTCAGAGAAAACGCTTCCTATTTAATGGTTACCATTATGAAAGAATGTGTTTTAACTAAAATCACAGTCACAAGATATGAACTTAAGCCTTTTGATTCCTGACAAAGACTCATATTAATTGTAGCTTTTCAATAAAATAATCCCCCACAGTTTGTTCCTCTAATTCACCAGATTTCATAAGAGGTAGGCATTAAAAGGCAAATAAACTCTAAAACAAGTTATTCACAATATATTACAAGATATGCTTTTATTTACAAGTGATGAATTACAAGTTTTAGTCTGACAAACAAAATATCTTCTTCTTATTATTAATTGATAAACGTTAGAGCTATCAGTGCCCTTTAGTTTTGGCTGATGTAGAAACATGTCAGGCCTTGAGGTAGATTTGATTACATTACAAGAGAATGTGAGAAAAATGTACACCTTTGACCTGGTTTCCAAGTTACAATGACTGTTAGCAACTGTTTCCATGCATTCAGTAGCCACTTCATTTTGTTCTTCACGACAGCAGGTGGCGCTGTTTCTTATGGACGGCTTTTCATTTTCAGTCCTCATTTGTACAGGACATAAAAGATCTCAGTAGTCCTCATGCTTGAAGAAATTTAAGGGGGCGATTTAGCACCACCTTCACAGGACCAGATGGAAGTCTCTTGATGAATGTCCATGCTTCCAGACGTCTCATTCCCACCATGCTCATACCTTCAATTTCTAGAACGACATCACCAGGACACACCTTGTCAACAGGACCTCCTGGGGGAAATGAGCAAAAACATCACATTCAATAAATAGCTGTGAATTTAAAAGCCACATTTGACAGGCAAAGAGAGATAATATAGAATTTACAAGTAATATCATTCTGAAAAATGTTACCATCAAAACAAAAGGAGCTTCCACCAAAGGTTTGGTCTTAGTGAGAACATAGTGCCAAATTCTGTCAGAACACCCTCAGTCATTTGAGGGGCAAAAAACAACGCTTTAATGGAAAGTTGCATAGATCTTTACATTTTTGAACCTCTACAGTAAACAATATTGTGAAAACTTTCTAGGATACACACGACCTTCAAACACTCAGGTAGCTTCATTAGTTTACTCAAGTGGGCTACAAAGTACTTCATAAAAACATTAAAACTCAATAAAGAAGGTCATTGTATCCATCCATCCGTCCGTTCGTCCATTATCTATGGCCACTTTTTTCAGTTCAGTGTCACGGGATATTCAGACTGTCAAGACTGCATTACATAAGGAGGAACCCAAATATGAACTCTGTTTCGAAATGCAGCCTCGGCACATGATCATCTCAGATGGATCAGAAGACTGAAGACACCTGTTCTACGGTTTTATGGAGTTTCTGAATGTCAAATATGAGAAAATATTAGAGAAACTGTCCAGGCTGCTATTAGCAAAACACACAAAAATTTGCATTTGTGATGGTATGGAGATGCCTCACTGCCAGGAGCATGAGTGACCTGTATAGTATGTCTGAAGGTAAGAATGTAGCATTGTATCAAACTGATGTTCATGACAACTTCAGTTCCCATAACAGCATTTAAATGTCAGACTTTCTCTGAAGAACTTCTCACCCTGAAAGATCTTTTGTACGGTCAGAGGTCTGTTCCCCTCGCTGGTGCCGACACCTCCCTGCAGGCTGAAGCCCAGATCCCTGCCGCTCTTCTGCAGCTGCACATACACTCGCTGACCTTTGAGAGGCGGAGAGACAGACACAATACCCAACTTTGAACTACTGCTATAAGATCTCACTTCAGATCTCATTGCAATGAACTGCATCTCACCTGTCTCATACTGAGTTTGTGTCACTTCCTCATTATTGTCTTGTACCCCCTTATTTAAGGGACTGCTGACGTCACCCCTCCTTAAGACCACCACTCCCATGTTTCGAGCTTTAGCCTTTTTTACAACCCTCAGGACCTCCAAATGGGCACTTCCACTGAGTGCAGTGCCATTGATTGACAAGATCTGGTCTCCTTCCCTTATGGAGCCCTCCTGAGCTGCAACACCTGCATGGAACACTTTATGAACCTGACAATGGACATCAACAAGCAAAAAGGTCAAGCGACGGATAACAGTTAAATATTTCTCAGGAGAGAGTAAGAGGGTTATATTCTCACGGTGATGGGCTTGTTTTGGTCTACGCCTCCTGCCAGACTGAAGCCGAGTCCCACGCCCACCTCCTTGTGGAGAACCACCACCTGCACATCTTCATAGTCCTGCAAGAGAGACAATATGAAAAAGAAAGATGTTATTATGATATAACTTTTAGGAAGACTTTCCTATCATTAATGGACATCCAATGGTGAGCATTTTGGATAAAAGATGTTAAGAAATGTTTATTTCATTACTCTCATGGCATAAGACCTGATAGTTTAAGCTAACAGCTTCAAGGTCCGCAGTAGCAAACAGGATGACTTCTGCATATTTTAGACCTTTGCACGCAACATAATTCTGTGAACGTTTGCACCAGTACTCTTTCACTGTGGAGCAAAATCCGGTCTTATATATTCTTGCTGAAATAAATATGGTCTTGCTGCAACAGTTTTAAGTTTTGCTTAGTAAAGCCAAATCAGAGTCTTTGAAAGGAAATAAAATAATAATAAATACTACAATGTGGCTGAAGTGATTGTTTGGGTTATCAGTGGTAACAAAGTAAGACTGAAATCTGTGAGCTGCCAAAATATGTACTCAATACAGAATCACAAATGACTAAAGACGATAGTCCTCAAAGAAACGCTGGGTGGGATTTGCATACTTCTTCACTTACAGTTCATATCATTAATGATTTAATGATTCAAAGAATCTGGGGGAACTTCAGTGGATAAAGTGAAAGAGGGCAAGCTACACAGGATACCTGTGATCTCTGATCACTCACTCAGTGGCTAATATATATATATTTTTTATTTTGTCATTCATTATGGCTTCTTAAAACTATACTATGCATGTATACTGAGACCCCTAATGTTTCCTTTCTCATGACCTTCCACAGACGCAGCATTAATACAATATCTCTGGGTTGTGAAACATTTGGGATGGACCATCACGTGCTGGCAGCATGCGTCGTGATAAGAACAATCAGTATTTCAGAAATGGGTGTGTATACTCTGGACCAAAAAGACAAAAAGGACAGTCTGCTTTTTTTATTTGCATTGTCCTGATATGGGCTTCTATGTTCTTTCACAACAGTTTTCAGATGTATTGCCCGGCCCATGCAGGAGTTTCCATTTGTTTCAGAAAGGATTTGTCAGAATCTATTGACATTGTACATCTTTGTACCACTTCTAGTTAGATACAGGGTTTAAATGATTTGCAGTTCCTTGCATAATACTTTTTTATGACATTTTACACAAAAACATATAACTTCTCAATGGATTTCAAGGTTAGCTAATCCTCATAAACCAAACTGGCGTCAGGAGCAATAACTAGATTAATAGTATGTATAAAGGAAAAAAGAAATCCTATCTGAATTTTGATAAATACCAGAAAAGAGAATCCATATGAATAACCAGATCAACTACAGCCAGAACAACAACAAAGTTCAAAGTGACCTGACATATTAATGGTTGAGTACCAGAACAAAGTGCTAAAAAAGTTAGAAATGCCCTGCTGTTATTGTACCTGCAGGGTGTCGTCCCCCAGGCTCTTCACATCATCCAGCAGCTTATCAAGCTCTTCAGTGGGCATCATAGACACGCTGGAGAAGACTGAGAAATCTGAGATATCTGAGCTGAGTGAGACAGACCTCCGGCCTGGTGACTGCTGCTCACCGTAGTCATCATCAGAGTCGTAGTCAGGGCCAGCAAAGTTACAGAGCTCTGAAAGACTACCAGGAGCGAAAAAAAAAAAAAAAAAAAGGGTTGGAAGAAAAGCATTTGTTAACGATGACCTCCATCAAAGGGGATGATTCTTATTATCAGTTTTACCCACCTGACAGAGAAGCTCCTGCGGTCAGACTGGCTCATATTGCTGGTGATGGTCACTGAAGACTCCCCAGAATCTGAATCATAGTTTGAATCTTCATCCACTTGCGTGCTTTCATCATCATCCTCAGAGCCACCTTCATCCTTATTGAAGCACTTGTACTCTGGGTTTGAACCAGCTACCCAAGCAGAGAGGTCCAACATGCATTTCCTCTCTTTCAGGCCGACCATTTCTTCTACCTCTGAAAGGCGGGGTTGACTGAAGTCGCTGTGGGAGGAAGTGGCAGCAGGAGGAGAGAGAGGCAGAAAGACTGAATCTTCAGATTGGTCCGCTTGCGTAAAGATAGATATGTTTTCCTTTTTCCTTTTTGCAGTGGGAGCAGCATTGCCTGTTTGAGGTGAAGGAGAAATAAAGGGCGACTTGTCAGGGAGGTTTGTTGGAGTCTTGTCATCATCACTGTCTGGTGAAGTTGTTTCACAGTGTGTCCTTGGCTGCACATGGGGGAAACCCGGAGATGGTTCATTGGTTGTTGTCATGATTCTTCTGCTTGACTCTTCTGGGCTTGAGACTTTGGAGTAGTCAGTCTCATCTAAGTACAATTTTCTGTTTTGCCTTTGAGCTCCTTCATTTAGAGGGATATGTAATGTTTCTTTAAGTCTGGCATATTTACAAAAATCTTCAGACAAGTTGTTTTTGGTCTCACCTGACAAATAAGTTCCTCCTGTCTCCATCTTTCCTAATCTTAGTCCAACCTCATCCACTGATAAAGACCTCTCTGGTGCAGTCGTCTGTCCTCCCATTGCTTTCTTTCCCTCTCCAGCTTCTTTCACTTCCTCTCCTATATCTCTTTGTCGACTTATTTCTTTAGCTGATCCGCTCTTCTTTACCCCATGAAAGCCTTTGCTAAATTGTGTTGGCACAGAAAACGTTCGTCTAGGCAGTGGAGTGTGGCCTGTTGCTCTCTGTGTCATAGCCTCGAACTGACTGATCCTATTTCTCACACTGTCTGCAGAAGGAACTGACAGTATCTCTGAAAACTTCTTCTCGGCTGTTCTTGGTGTAATAATCTGTGGATTTGTCTCAAACACATCTTCATCTATTGAAAGGATCCTCTGTGCAGTTTGTTCTTTTGCTCCTTCATTTGTCTCTTTTTCCTGCACTTTAACTCTACCACTTCTTTCACTCGACATCTCATTTACATTGAATATCTTTTCTTCTGGTCTGCTATCTTCTTTGCCTCTGCTTTCTCTGAATCCAGTGTCTTTGAAAGTCTCTTCTAAAACATTGTTTGGCTTTGTGTTTTTAGTGATCTCTCCTTCAGTCCTGGCTGATCTAATCTGCGCTGCTATCGTGTACCTGCTCCTGGCCCTGTCCAGGGACTTGGTGCCTGTTTCTATAGTTGCCTTCCCCCTCTTAAACTCATCTGAATACCTGTTGCGGAACTGTCCTTGCCACTGTCCTGCTGCTGATTTCTCTCTGGTTGTGCTTGCCTCTTGTATAAGTGAAGTCTCACAATCAGAAGTGTTGGTGTCCTTTTCAGCCCAAATTACCGAGATCCTGCCTTGCGGTGAGTTTCTGTTCTCTCCTAATGAGACCCGCCTGGGGAAGCTTGCTGCCTTCTCAACAGCTGACCCATAGAGTTTTTCAATTCTCTCTTGTATAGTCTGACCACCGTTTGCTCCCCCCAAAACCTCTGTGAACCTCGAAAAAGACCCAGACTCAGACCTAAATCTGAAAGGGAGAGAATTACCCCTACTGATCTTGTCTGCAGCTTGACCTGTGTGATTTGCTGAGCTCATGTCCTGGTCATGAGTTGCACATGCAGATTTATGACCATGGAGGGAAGATGCAACCCCACCCATCATGCCCATCTCAGTCCCTGTCCTCCTTTCCTCTAAACATCCATGATGTTCATTGAGCTCAGCTCCTTCTTTTGTTGACAATGCGGACATGTCAGCTCTGCTACACCGAACAGGGCTTTTTGCTCCTGCTCTCCAGTCTAAACTCATACTTCTGCTTGGCAGGTTGTACCTCCTACACTCTGTCCTCCCCCGCCTTTCAAATACAGCCTTTTCTCTTCCATCAGTGCCAGACTCTGGGGTTGTTTCATCTGCTTTATTTCTCTGGTTCAGTGGTGTTGGTGCATTACAGACTGATGCATCCTTTTCCTCATTCTGATCTTTGACACAGCTGCTCCTAGTTGTGGGTTGATATCCAGTGTCACCGTCCTTCTCTTTGTTTGCAGCATTTGTGCTAGCATGTGTCCTGTGTCTTTCTCTTTCTCTCACGTCTTCAAGTGTCTCCCTCTTTCTAATACCTGGCCTCCGAGTGAGACTGTATGTGGGCGAGTTAGCTGAGCGGACAGTGAATTGGCCGCCTGTCCTCTGCTTGTTGTACTCACTCAGTGAAGGAGGGAGCAAGGACAAGTCCATTGTCCAAGAGTAAACAAAGTTAATGACCTCCTGTCAAATGCCAGATCCCAAAAGGAAAGTGGAAGGGTGAAGTTGATATTTAACAGATTCCAAACAACAGTACTTTACACAGCCCTCAGAAAGTACTTCTGACTGCTCACACCCTCTTGTATGATTCTTGCACAACAGAAACACTCTTCAAAACTGAGGTATTCTGGTCTGGAAGTGATGGATCCTCTGGCTCGTCTCCTCAGTTTCCTGTCGCCAAGAATCTCCAGTTTCCCAGCTCAACTTCAGGGAACAGCTCCCGTTGCCATCAGCTGCCAAGCATAAAAATGTACAAATTTCCATCCTTAAAATGGATCAGGCTGGAATGTTGTGATATGTGGATTGTGGTTGCTCTGGCTACTCAAAATGGTGAAACAGAATCACAGTGTGGAAGGAGATAGTGGACAGTATGTGGCAGAGTCGGAGAAACTGCAAAGGAAGAAGTAAAACAAAAGAAAAAAAATACAAAAAACAAAAAAAGAACTGAAAACATTCAGTGCAAACTATGTCAGTTATGTCATTTTGCAACATTTCCTCCCACGCTGACTCAAAGAGCACAGTGTAGCTCTCTGTTTATGACACATATTTAATGTTTGTTTACACAGGAAACATACCCAAGACTACCTGTCAGCTAAAGCTAAACCAGAAACTGGAAAGACTCACCTAACAACAATCCACGGAGCAGAAAACAATGTCTTAAATCACCACCACTAGTCCCTGAGTTAACATGCATATGTTTTATGGACCTATTAAAACATATCAATTGATCACAAAACCTTGTGTCAGTGATCTTGGTGAAAATAATCAGATTATTTTGCCAGAGATGAGGACAACATTACTTTAATTTACATGCAGGAGGGTAGAATTACTGATGGACAATGAAAGATCAGGGATATTTGAGTATGCAGCAACAGAAAACAGGAATGGTCAGCCAGCAAAAAAAGATGACAGTATTTAATTATACAAAGTGTTAGAGTTTGTTTTTTTGTTTTTTTAAAAGGAAAAAAAAAGAATCTAGGTTGCTGTTTGTAACTTTTAATAACAGCCTCCAGCGCTGCTCTCTAGTGTAGGTGAGTCTCAGTGTCAGTTTACAGAAACACCTGCTCTCCTAGCTCACTAAACCTCCCATCTGAATTACCCGGGCAACACTTTGAACCTCCATTAAAAAAAAAGGAACAAATAATCAAGTTGGCTCACTCAACCATACACGTACTCAAAATGCAAGTGTCTTACCTTCACAAAGAGTGGCTTCTGTTTGTCTCCTAAGTCTTTGTGTTGGCACATGTACATAATGTGGACTGTAATGACATCAGTTGCTCACTCCTCTCTACTCTTTTTCAATCAGCTTTGCATGATGCACTGCGTACAGTGACGCAAACCTGCTACACTGGTTTGTCATCCTGTCCTCTCTCTTTTTTCCCTCTCAGCCTCTCTCTGTCTTTCCATCTCCTCCCCTTGTCATTGTTGTTTTCCTCCCCTTACAGGACAGCATTCCTGACTACACTTCTGTGTGTCTTGCCGCTAAATGTCCAGACGGTAAATTCACACACAGCCTGCTCACTCTGTGATATGTGACATCAGCCTTCTGTAGCTCAAGGGAGAGGAGCTGAAGTTCAGTTACCAGAGCGGTACTTCACAAACATGGACTCATAATATCACCCGACCTCAGGCAAACCTGAGTCTAATCAACATGGGAGAACAGAAATCAAATACATAATAACAGAGCATCTTTAATTGGGATCTGAATCTACAAAGACCAGCAAATACTATAGGCATGAATGCAGTGCACCTCTCTTATGTCATATATTCCACAAAAATGTGTCTACTACAGATACACTTGTTGAGAAGTTATTGGGAAGTTTTGTCAGAAGGGAAGGTCTATCTGAGATTGATGATGAATTCTATCCACCCAGAATAAGCATGGCTTATGGGAAAACATGATTTCTCATATAGGGAGGAAAAAACATTTTTCCTTTTAAAAAGACAACAAAAAACAGGTACTTACAGTTTTGGGTCAGAAGTAGAACCTCATCATCTTACTGCTGTTGTTTTGCACCTGCTGCTGTCTTCTGTTAACACAGAGGAAACTGTGGTTACCGCTGCACTAAATCTGGCATGTCATAATGTCTGTTTGTGCTCGTCACACTATAGCAAGTCCCATATGCTGATCTTAGGCAAAAAAACAACAAAAAAAACGATTACATCCCAATGAAGCAGTTGTTGAGAAGTCTTACAGGCCTACGAAGGTCTGTTAGGTTACACGGTACCCATCTGGACTGAGACAAGTAACTGAGTGGGGATAAATAGTTCAGGAACGACTCCACAGACACCCACTCTTGTCCCTCACAGAAGAATGGCACTCAGTGTCTGCGGATGAATGCAAATGATGGACTGGCTCACACAGACACATTGCTGATTTAAATTCATTCCTTAGAATAAAACTGAGCACATTACTCCCATTCTGAGATCCTTGCACTGGCTACCAGTTACCTGCAGAACAAACTTTAAAGTGTTGTTGTTAGTAATTATATTGGGCCAGAATATATTACTGCTCTTCTTGTAGAATATAAATAGGGCTTTGAGATCTTTGGGTAGCAGTCAGTTGGTAAAACCTCCAGTTAGACCAAACAGGATGAAAATGCATTTAGCTACTATGTCATACAGAAATGGAATAAACTTGATATTAAATGTGTCCCAATTCTAGAGTCTTATAAAGTTAAAATGAAAACTCTACTGTTTTCCTGTGCCTTTACTGAACTGTTTTTCTCATCTATAGGCCTACTAAGATGTTTTAATCCTCTTTTTCCTAATCTGTTTTTTGTGATTCTGCAATATATTTAAATAACTGTTTTTATTCATTTCAATTTTTTAAACATTTATTTTGTTTCGTTTTTCTTTCATCTTGATGCCTTTGTAAAGTACTTTGAGCTACCTTTGTGTATGAAATGTGGTAGACAAATAAACTTATAAACCATAGATGTGTGTTTATCACTTTCAACAGCAGGAGGCAGAAGAAGCCAAGACGTTCAACTCTGACGTCAATTCTGGCGGTGCCGGTCACGTGACCACTACGGAAGTCAACATAGGAGTCAGCGGAATGTAACAGCAACAAGCACTTTTATGAACTTTTATTTTCTTTTTTTTAAACGACCCATCTTGTATATTTTATTCGATGTGCTTTAAATACGGCTGTTTAGAGCAAAGCCACATGTCTTACGAAGACCGAGCTTTTGGGGAAATTTGTAGCCTGCTGATTTAAGTAAAGAAGCGGATTTTCAGGATGTTGAGTACCGGTTTTCTCTCCAGCGTTAACGTCGTTCTGGCTATGGCTTACGGAAGTCTGGTGAGTTGCTTTCAACTTGCTGTTTTATGTGTGGTGCTTTGGTGAGGCTGAAGTTAAAACTCAAGTAGGACGGCGAGGTGAAAGGTAAAGTCGCTTCGTTTAGTCAGGTGAAGTTGCAGCGTTTTAATTTAACCAGATTATATCATCAAAGTTTCTGAATAGAGAACTGTTTGGCAGTCAGTCTTACTTTTAAAATGTAGTGCCCAAAACCCCAACAGTAATTGGAAACAGAATAATTACCCCCAAGTAACAGTGACACTTTAGCAATTCCGCATTACTTTGTGTCCAGTGAACAAAAGAGAGGCAAACTGTTTTAATGATAAACTGTGCTATGGATGTGTTAGAGGAGATATTTTAAACTTGATGTTTTCATTAAAAACATAGCAACAATGAGACACCATACTTCTTTGTGAGTGTTAGGCAGAGAATGTTGAGAGAGAAAATGTGTTTTCTGACTCTTGATTTTTCCCTAGGTGTTTGTTTTGCTCTTCATCTTTGTTAAAAGACAAATTATGCGTCTTGCCATGAAGTCTAGAAGGGGACCACATGCTCCTCTTGGCCACAATGCACCCAAGGTGAAGTACACACCAGAATATTGATCCTGCATATTGTTCCTTTACTTAGCTAAAAATTTGAAACATGTTGTTGTTATTCCTGTTTTTGTAATGTAGTTCTGGGTCTTTGTTGTAGGAACTGAGACAAGAAATTGAAGCCAAACTGAACCAGGTCCACAAAATCCAGTTTGAGCCTCGTCTGCTATCTGCAGATGATGACAGAATAAACCAGAGAGTACATTCTGGTGAGAAGAACACACACACACACACACACCACCACCACTACTACTACGTCAAAGATCCACATTAGTATTTTTAATACCAGCTCAATGATATGTGTGTATGTATTACAGACTCCTACGACTATCTGTACAGGATGAAAGCCTTGGATGCTATCAGAGACACTGGTAAACCTCTCTGTCTCTTTCAGTCATTGGTCTTTTTTTTTTTTTTGATGGTACAGCAAATGTTCCCCACTGCATCAACATCTCACCTTGCCTTAATTAGATTTTCCTTTCCGTGAACTGGGTGGAACGTCCACTGCTGTAACTGGGAAAAGATTTCGGACCTGGCTTCTACAGCTGCGGAATTCCAACTGCTTATTCAGAGAGAACCAGAGCTGTCTCATCGACACGGTGTTGGATGGCTACAATAAAGCACGTTACGGTGCAGAGGTCAGCCATTATTAGATAGCAAGTGTAAATAATATGTTCTGGATTCAGGAGATAATGTCTTTGGTGATCTTGGGCTTCTTTTTTGTGTTTAGGCTTTTGGTGAAGCAGAATTTTTAAAATACCAGGAGGCCCTAGCTGAGCTGGCCTCTATGTAAGTCTCCCCCACCCCCACCCCAATGCTGTTTCACAGGGTTTCTTTCAAACTAATCCCAATGTGGAATGTTGATTGTGCAGTTTTAACAATCTGCTCTCCGTGCATTGTTTCAGCGTGAAGTCTCGCCGAAGCAGCACTCAGAGCCAGCACCATCAGTCTGCTGCCAAAGACTTGACCAGCACCACCGAGCTTGAGAGCACCTCCTCATCTCCCACCCAAACAACCTACCTCACATCTACGGTGCAGCAGCGCAGCAGGAGGCCCAGACACTTTCTGGAGCTGAAGACCCTCAAAGACAACTACAACACTCTAGACAGTACACTCTGAAAAGTATTTAAGTACACCCAAAGGAAGGGTCAGGTAGTGTTGCCAATGATCAGTGCCTACATAGAGAGGGACAGTAGTTGTGGGGAGAGGACAAAAACACTGCCTTTGAAAACTAACATGTACTGCCTGATGTACAGAATGGTGCATATCAGACTACTGGTACAGTGCTCTTTGCCGAAGTGCAGCTTATGCTTATATCCTATGTTATTGCATGTATGAATGCTGTGTTTGGGGGGAAAGATAACTTCAAAATTATTCAGTTATAGGGTTGATTTGACCAAAACACCGCTATTGGGCTATGCAATGGCATATCATGACAGTGATGACAATCAGTATTTATTGCACAATATTAAGACCTATGCAGATGTGTTTAAATTAACCAACTGTGTGTTAATACTAATAGTTAACAGTCTGTAGAGCAAACCAGTTTTTATGGATTGTTTTCACACAGTTCTTGTCAAATATGTTTATATGTTTACCTTCATGCACTTTTTGTGGCAGTTAATTTGACTGTTTGATTTTTTTTAAGCCTTGTGTTACAGAAGCCATACTTCTTTTCAGGAACTGTGATTTAAAAAGAAAATTGATCAATTACTTCAGTGCAATGTAACTTATCAGTATTTTAGCTCATTTTTATGTATTCTGAATGTGAGGCATGGTGTCAAGGTGACTCGTTATAGACTGGTCCACTGATGTTTGAGTTGTATCTGGACTCAAGGATTCCCTGAGAGCCGTATTAATGCCTGGATATTTTTTTTTTATTTTCTGTGGAGCTTATTTCACAAGTTGCCATCCAAATAAAACTGTAACATACAGATGAGTTTTAGAATGCTATGCACAGTTTGATCAGTGTGTGGTGGGACATGTGGCTGAGTTGAGGCAGCTATAATTAGCCTCTTTGGTTCATGTGCAGTCCACACATTTTTTGACATGAATATTGTTTTTAATTCATAAAATTAAATTTTCTGATGAAAACATATTTAGTTCAACTTTGAACATTGTTTAATCATCCTAGAATGACTTTAAATTGGTTAATGTAACAGTTGGCTACCCTCCAGTTAGGTCATTGGACAGATCCACAGCCCCGTTGCAAAGCAAAGCTCACATTACTCCAGTGACTCGGGGCTTAGAAGCTTGGAAAGTGAGAAAGGTTGTGTCAGCCAGGGGATCCAAAGTAAAATCAATGCCAAATCAATAAGTGGAACACGATCCTTTATCAACCCCTGAAAAAGGTGGGGAAAAAAAAATCAAGCTAGTTCATTTTCTTTTTTCACCTTATAACAATTTTGTAGTGTGAGTTTTGTCCAGCAGAGGGCACCTCCATCATTGTTATGAGTTATCCAGTGTACAAAGAAAGGAAGCGCTGTTAAGTTAAAACATTTATTCTTAAAACTACAAACACAAAACGGATTAAGATGCACTTCATGTAAAATTTTTTATCAAAGTGCCAAAAAGTTATTTGACATAAATAAATACGAAGGAGAAAGTTGTTAAAAAACATTTAAAACATCAAATCACATTCATTAATATTTACAACAACAAGATGACTGGAAACTGAAATGTAAGATAAAGTAATGTTGCTAAAGACGCAGAAATAATGATAAACATCTTCATTTTTCCATCTTTCAGTTAAATAAAGTGCCCTGATGTTTGGTATAAGGGCTTAAAGGCCAGTCAGTCATTTAAAATAATGTCAGAGCTGTATAAACATAATAAGATATCGCCGTAACGGACACAGTCTTCATTTACATAGTTTAGAATCATACCATTCACACACCACGTGAACAGAGCCGTAGATGAGTCATGAGTACAAAGATACAGTTGAAGTAATCTAGTTAATGACTTTCATATGATCTGTCACAAAAACTTGGTCAGCTACAGTATATTGATGCTACATTATATCATATGAAGTTTATGATGTTGTCAGCTTGGTAAAGGGATCTGTTATTCTGCATTTTGAGCAACAACATCATAAACTCAAAGGTCAAACAAATGATCAAAACAGGGCAGGGCAAAGAGAACACTGGCATCCTCTTATGAGTAAAACAAAAATGTACATTAGCATGTCTAATGTATCTACAATACAGCTGACATATATACATTCATTATGCGCATGCAGAGTATGTGTTGCCAAACTGTCCACTGCTTACTTCAAAGAGTGCTTAGTTTAAATGCTTTCATGGAATTGTTGGAGTTGCAGCGTAAGAAGGCTCAGCTCTGATCTCTTGAATCTCTCGATCTCATGTGGTATTTAGTAGAGCTGCTGTTTGAATTCAGTCTGGTCTGAAAAGGTTTGGCGGTTCCGGACTGATCGCTTTCATCCGTGCAGGCACTTCATGACTTGATCTCGATGACTTTGATCAAAGGGAGTGGTTTGTTAGAGGAGTTGGATGGTTTGAGTGGTTTACTGTTACAATGAGAAGAACACAAATTAGCTGCTTTTATATTGAACACAGCATGACGACAGTTGGTCCATATGCAGAGTCTTGCAGATCTACAACTATATTAGGAGCATATTTAAGTGTGAGGAAACATATGTGTGTGTATGTTTACATATATTGTTGAAGTCCTGAGGGAGATTTAAGATTTCAGACATTTTTCTCATATTCATTTGTGATTAATTTAAAAATCACTTCAGTCAATGCACCTGCATCTAACAAGTTCTCAAGTTTGCAGTTTGGGCAAAAAGTAAGTTACCTGTAAACAATCTGTGGATTCCGCTCTGATGAAAGGTAAGCAGTTGACCTTTGTCCACCAAGGAAGTAGTCTATCTGGTCATGCATTTCTCGATTCTGCACATACAGGAAGGTTTCATGGGTTATGTGGAACAATGCAAAGCACAGAAGGAATGCACAAACGAGAGGCAGGATGTCTCTCCGTTTAAACCTCTGTCTCCGCAGAGGCTGAGCAGGATTATTTTTCACACACTCTTTACTCCACACCAATCTTTACTTTGATCGTCTCTTCCTTCACTTTAAATTCCCTTGGAATTTAAGGGATATTTTTAAAACTAGAACACAATAAGCGGTCCTCACCTCAGCCTCCAAAAATGCCACTTTCTCCTCCAGCTCTTTGATCACTCGGTCTCGCTCCTGGATCACCATGCGCGAGTTCTGGAGCTAAACGCAAGCAAACATAACAGAGAATGAGCCCTGCACAAATATGTGCACAGAGACTATGCGTTTGCGATATGGACTTTCATGAAAATGCTTTTCACCTGTTCAATCATCTGTCTGACTTTCCTCTGCTGGCTTTTCAGCATGTCATCCAGATGGTGGATCTTTTCTTTCAGAATAGCCACCTCCTTCTCCAGCTGTTGAGCCCTAAAGTGGCACACAGACAGTTACAGTTCCCCACTATACTATCTTGCTGGCTGTACATATATATAAATGTATAGTTCAGTGAGTTTTTAAGGCTGACCTTTGCTCTCCATTGTGGCCTTCTTCTCTCATCTTCCGCAGCTCCCGTAGTTCATCCTCGCGGTTGTAGATTGCCTCTCTCAGGGTGGCACTCTCCTGCTCCATCCCTCCCAACAGCCTCTGCAGCTCTTCAATGCGCTTATCTTTCCTCTCATTGTCATCTTTTGTAAGCCTCAACTTCTCCTCCTGGTCGCTCAGACGTTCTCTAAGCCTGCTGCCTTCAGTCTGAAGGAAATCAGGAGTTTACTTAGTGGCTTTCACTCAACTTGAATTCACTGTAACGAGGTTCGAGGGGCGTAAAAGAAAAGTTCTGTGATTGTGTGTTACCTGCAATCTCTCTTTCTCCTCCAAGTGCTTCTTTTCTGCTTCCTGCAGCTGTGCATACAGACGCTTACTGACTTCTCTGAGTTTGTTTCTCTCTTCTTCGTCATCTGCGTCCTAAAACAGTAAGGAGATTTGGATTAGCCGTGTTAAAGGCAGGCAAATGCTTTCATTATGATGTAATAAAAATCTTGTTTTCATTTCGTCAGAGCTCTGTGGGTTTGGTTGCGATGAAGGAAACAGGCGTGTCAGTGTGCGTCACTAGAAGTTGGATTGCTACCAGTTTTCCCTCTCGTTTCTGCACCATTTATTGTGTGTAAGTAGACTGCAGTGTGAGTCAGATTCTGCTATAATTGGCACACAATTAGAAAACACGCAATGGTGTCAACTTTGTTGTGTTTGTACAAAATGTTGATGACACAGGCACAGTATTTACTATTATAGGTTGAAGTATTTGTGGAACGAGGCGGGCCTAAAAACAATAACACATGCAGGCAGAGGAACAGAGTGTGCTGGAACAGCTCTTTTGTGCATTTTCATATACCCTGGGGGACTATGAACATATTTATTCTCTCACTGCATTTAAATCCTCCTGTTTTCCCACATATCACATGTCACATGTTTGTTTTGGGTTTAGTCCTGCTTCTATCTTCACTGGGAGATTATCACTTTTCATCTTGTCCAGAGGAAAACACAAGCAGCCACCAGACGCAGTGATATAAGCACTGATCTGTTCTGCTAAAAAGGCTCCCAGATGGGAGTCGACTCACCTGCCCATCAGCTTTGGCGCCTCCTTTGGGGTTGGACGAGACGTTCTTTCTGAAGGGAATTCCAACCTTCCACCCGTTTGTGTTTGACTGGAGAGAGAAAAGTAGGAAGTCAGCAAGGAAAAGTGTGGATGATGGAGCTGAGAGAGGTGGAGGAAATGCCATCAAGTAAACAGGATGTGAGGTTGACAATGTTGAGTGCACAACAAATGCTCACCTTGCTTTTGGCTGCCATCTGTTCCCTCAGATTCTTCAGGCAATACCTCACCTGCACAAAACACAGATGTGTAGTCAGGTTTCTGACATTGATGGAAGAAGTACTTAGGTCTTTTAGTCGCTTCAAAGCAGCAATGCCAGAATCTCTACATTCTCAATATATACATTCCAAACCTTATTTTCAATGAGTGAAAGCATTTCAGGATAGCCAGCAGAGTTACTCCAAACAGTTAATTCAAAAGTATTATAGACACTAAAATGTGTTGCATATGAGTGTAACAGGATGCACCGTCCAGAAACTGACCTCCTGTATCTGTGAAACTTCATCTGACAACATTTTTAGGCTCTGCTGTTGCTTGTGCTGCTGCTGTCTGTTTGCCTCCAGGTAAACCTGGAACGATGAGGTGCAACAGCGTTAGAAAAAGTGTTTAACAAACAGATAAAAATAAGCCACGGGAAAGATCAAGCAATATGTCACATTCACCTTGATGATCTCCACCTGCTCTTCGGTCGATTTCACCGGCTCTGGGTTCAAAGCTGTCCTGTCACTAGCCGGCTGCACCAGTGCAAAAGCTCGACCAATTGGCTAGAGGAGAGAGCAGAGAGATTAATAAGAGGCATGTAATATATTGCACATTTTCCAAACGCGTTACGCAAAATGTGAACTTGAGTGAAGAAAATCCAAGAGGAGTTGTTTGGCACTGACATCACAACTCAGCATTTGTGGGAATAGGTGGGAATACATGTGTTTATTAATCGTTATGAAACGTCCGACTGGAATGTTCATATGAATGACGCAAGTAAAACTGTTAACGCAGAAGAATGAAGAACATAGTGTCTCATCATGAGCAGATTATCCCTGTGGTGCATGTAAGAGTCTGCGAGCCTCAATTATCAGGAGGCAGAAACATTTCTATGGAAACCAACCCATAAACATCTGGTGCTTCTCTGGAAGGGGTGGACAGACTTGGCCAAACCATACGCAGAGAGATTTAAGAACTTGCAGGAAAAAAAAAAGAGGTGAGGGGACATTATGCAACTCTGCTGTTCCAGAGGTCGTGCTGGTCTTCACTTAAAAAAACAAACTTGGGCAGCACTTCACTTTAAGTTCCTAAAACATATGAGGTTGTTGAGTTATTCCACAGTTAGATTAAATGTTTTTTTTTTTTCCTTTTCATTTTAACTGACAAAATGCAATTGTGTGGAGCCTCTTTAGAAGATTGATACAATTTAAATCAATTACTATTTTCTGAGCACTGATGGAGCAATGTTTGTCCTGTAACATTTTGAGTTTGCGAACCACACGAATGAAAAACCTTTTTCATCTGTGGCATCCTCATGAGCACTTTTGTTTGTTTGTTTTGTTTTTGTTTTGTTTGTGCGGATGAATGCTCTGACTGCTCTGAGCTAAATCCACACATTCATTAAGAAGATTAACCGTCAAAAATCTCAGATCCAAAAATCAACAGAACAAATGTACCTTGGATGATTGTCTCTCATTTCTTGCAACAATCATTAACTCCCCTATCAGCTCAGAAGCATGATCAATTCACATATCAGATGATATAGATGATATGATATCTTAAACAAATGTTTTCAGTATCTACAACATGGGTATCCCATACTTTTAAAGCTCAGGGATGAGTTTATTTTCTGCATTAGGGTTACAGTCTAGAGTGTAACCCAAGTCATGATGGGCAGGAAGTTCTTACCTTATCTCTGTGCTGCTCCGTGCTCCGAATGGCCTCGTTCTGGTCATGGAGTGTGAGCCGCAGTCGTCTACACCCGTCCTGAAAGTGAAACAGAGATCAAATGAATCCACAAAGAGACCGTTATGTGATGGAGGGACTGGCTTAGGACTATTTTGAGGAGAAGGGAAAAAGAGGAGGAGAGACTGAGTCATACTCACTGAACGACACAAAGACAAGGGGAGAAAGGGGGTGGTGACAAGCAAGAGAGAGTGGAACTGGAGTCAGAATGAAAGCAAATGTTTTCCCCTGCAGATTGTTTGATTTAAATTGTGTGCTACGGACGTCAGAGGGACTAAGGCGGAAACCCTCCAGATGCTCACAGCCAATTGGTAGCAGAGGGTGGATTTCTGGGAGAGTGGGCAGACAGCGTTATGTTAAATAAGACTGAATATTTCCATAGCAACAAACCCTCATGGTACCCTTAAAATGCCTGGCATGATGACAATATAAGAGGGAGGACCAAGTCAGAAACTGAACAATGCAGAAATGCTTTAGAATGAGTGCAAAGAAACCTTCACAGATTTTAAAAAGTAATAACGCAAAAAATGTTTTTCAAGATTAAAATGTAAACAAATGAGTGAGTGCAATGAAGTCATGGATGTATTTAATATTGAAAGCGCAAATCTTTTTATCTTCTTTTCATGCCTGCTGTACAGTTTCGTTTCACAATTTTCTAACACCAGGGCTTGGATTGTCTTTTGTTTTCACTGACATTTTACTGACATTTTACACAGAATCCAAACTTCTTTGGAAGCGGGGCTGTGATCACATAAGAAACTGGTTTGTGGCAGGAAAAAACCGGAGCAGGATGTCACTGGGGGTGTGTATTCCAGTAAATGGAAGCCCCCCTGTAAAGCCCCTTCAAGTATCAGGGGTAAGAATGCGGATAGGAGATGTTACATAACTCATTCCAGCCAACACAGCAGGCTGTGTTTATTTCCTCATGGGTTTGTGTCCTCCTTGTTTCAAATCTGAGACATGGCTCAGGCAAAGATGAAATGAAACTAAATGCAACCATCAATAAAAATCAAAAGCAACATGACAGAACGAGAATGTATGCAAGCACACGGACATGCTCGACCACTTTAATTGGTCATATACTATAATTAATTGGTAAATGATGGAAAAATGTGTAGAATTTAGTTGTTTTACTAAATTCTGGTTACAATGCGTATCTGCATGCACCACTCTCAGAAACGTATTTGTTTGCTTTTGGCATATGAAAGCTGAGTTACATGGATGCTTAAGGTGTTGAAAAAACAACTGCTGTAACAGAAGACTGTTAAATAAAAAGCTTTTATTTATTTACTTATTTATTTTTTAACTTCAAGAGCTTTAGAAAAGGTTTGATCAGGGATAAAGGACATTTTTATATCCCCGAGGAACAACTGGTTGCACAGGCAGCAGTAACCACACAAGTTATTAATCAAACAGGCAATTATCACAACAAAGAAGGAATGAGCAGATGTTGGATCACTATAGAAATGTAATCTGTTCCAAATTTAAACCCAGGCAGTTTAACCTGAATTATCTGTTTTACATATTCAGGAGCACATTGCCTGGTATCAACTGTTTTAACAAGTTTCTTTTGGACGACACTCTTTATTTGTGCAGCATTGTCCAAGAAAATCTCTTCCCATAGTATAAGAAAAGTTCTAATACTGAATTAGGTGAGGTGAAAAGTATATGGATTATATGGAGATCGTGAAATTCATAGGTTAAGATTTAAGAGTGGAAGAAACTTGGTGCACATAGCACAATCTTCTTAATATGTTGGGAAGCCCTATTGAACATACTGAATGCAATGTTTAATTAATAAATGGTGATTTAATCTGCAGCTTCTCTATCTTATCTGACTCGTGTTTGTTTATGGTCAGGAAAACTACACGAAAAAGAAAGAAGAAGTAAAGAACAGAGCGAACATGAGCTTATTACATGGTTCACTGTCTATTTGTAGGTTCCAGTTGTGTTGATTTGCTGCTTTTGTTTTGGTGTTAAATGGTAAGAAAATGCCTCTCTTTATGATTTTAAGTGTAAAATAGAGATTTAAAAAAATCTACTTCAAACGCAGTTAACAGCATGAGCAAAAGACTACATCTGGAGGGAAACCCTGTCGTCTTGCGGGGACAAAACGAATAACCTCTTGTTTCATAACGTCATGATAAAGAGGAGCCATAAAAGATAAGCCATGTGTACAGAGCACAGAAGACCATCAGGTAAGTTGTATGTCTGCTCAGGAAATACAGTAATAAAGGAAAAGGCAGAGAGAGACAGAGGGAGCTGAAAAATGGAGGAGAGCTCAAAGAGAGAACAAAGGCAAAAAAAAAAAAAAATCAAAAGAACACACTACATGAGTCTGGGTCCAAGCATAATAAACAAAACGCAGGGAAATGAGAGAGAGAGAAAAAAAAAACTCTGCTCTTGTTTAAAATGCTATGTGAATGTTCTGACAGGACACACCAATGAGGACAGGAAAAGAGAGGAGGGGGTGAGAACAGGAGAACAGTAGTAGGGTTGTGAAGAAGGAATTCCTCACTGTACAACTTACTTCTCTGCCCACACGTACACACACACACAAACAAAGACCCTTCTAGAGTATTTACACTCGAGCCTCTCTGTCTGCTTTCGCTTTTATATCCAATGACACAAAAATGTTGTTTTTCCCCCTTTCAAACACATCCTGTAATACGAGCCTTCCTGGGAACACACACAAAAGGTTCTGCTCATGGACGGTGATGCCCACATGCGCATGTACACAGCCACTCGTGCACTGGAAAACACACACACAGAAAAACTCAAAGAGCACAGACGGCAGAAACATGAAGCTAAGCTCACATACAGCTGGGTGCACCACAATGGACACAAAAGATGGCTCTCGGGCACAGTATGAAGGTGCTTTTGTTCTGGACTTTGGCATCAGGAGGCCTGTAAACCATATGGGTGAAGTTTGCTGAGGGATGACTAGCAACTTGGGAATGTTGCTGGTAAACAAGGGAGAGTTTTTGAATCTGTCCCTGAGAGACCAGAACATGATATTATGGTGTTTTCTTTTCTGAGCTGAGGTAGGTGCAGATATCATGGCCATGAACAGTAAAATGTCCTTTTAACCTCCAGGTGCTACACCTGGAGGTTAAAAAGACACCACAAAAAAAGAAAGAAAGAAGGAAAGAAAGAAAAAAATCCACACAGGTTTTTGTGCACACAAGTCATCCATCAAATCATGCCGTCTTGCTCGTAAACTGCTTTCTCACTCTCACGTTGCACAGATGTCACTTTTGTCTTTTGTCCAACTGCAGTATAAACCTCAGTCTCATATTCTCTGACACGACAGGAATCAAAGTTTCAGAAACTTTGATTCAGGGGCTCATACCACAGCCAAGTTTTTGTAAAACACTTAAACAAGGAAGACATGAACATAAACACACTTGTCTTTTATCTAAATAAGCAAGACCTCCTCAATACATCCACATTGTCTTAACACAAGAGGCTGAACACGGATATTTGTCCAAATGAGTTAGAATTTAAATGTCTAATTGTGACTCAGATCAGGAAATCGTCAATAAAAAAGTAAGTCAACAAAAGGTTTCGCTACCTTCTTTCAGTACGTGACAATAATTGATTTCAGACTCCATGAACCTCTTTCTCTTCTGCACGTTACCCAACATTAGCAGTCACACAGTTTTCAGTAAGACTGCAATGATTAATCAATTTACTGACTGAAAGAAAAATGAGAAAACATCATTTTAGCGCTTCATGAAGCTCAAACCATGGGATCTTAATCCCTCAAATGTGAGGATTTAAAGCCTTTCTTTGTTTGATAATATGACACAAAATGACCAGTATTTGCTTTTGGACGGTTGGCAGGGCAAAGGTTTGTGCTCTGAGAAGTTATGACGGCAATTTTTCACTTCCAAAAAGTATTGTAATGATTCATAGTATTCATAGAGTGCAAAGTTCAGATGATGCAGGGCAGAGTGAAAAATGAATGACATTTTTCTGTGGAAGAGGTAATGCAATGGGTGTGACACACACAGTTGGGCTGTTTGCATTATCATCATGTGATAACACAGTAGGGGACTGGACATTTGTAGTCCAATTTCATGGCAGAGCTGCGATCAGGACAAACTCTACGGAGACATCGAACATGGTTTTTGAAATAAATCATCCTGCCCCCTGGCTTTTTCTTGCGTTTGAATCAGGCGTGCTCCAACCTGCCACAGTTGTTCCTCAACACAGAAGCATCTGTATGTCATGTCTGGCCCATTCCCAGCCAGTGATGTCACACTCTCCTGATAGAGAATGAGGGAAAATGTCAGGAATGTGTTCAGCAGCTTTTAAAAAAGGTGACACTGAATGCCTGCAAGGATAACTGTGGCATTTTTTTTAAGTGCCTCAATAGATAAGAATACAAAGAAATAATTTATTCTGGGTTTTACAGTGATCAGAATAAAACAAAAGTTTTCAAATGACAATCAAGAAATTAGGATTTTGGTCACTGTTCTTCAAATTTCAGAAGTTTTGTTTGTTGTTGAAAAATATTGTTCTTTCTGTTCCAGACCACAAAACAACACAGCACCTGAGGGCCCGTTTCTCTGATGTCAGGAACATTCCTGTTCCTCAAGTATCTCACTGAATCATCGCCATTTAAGGTGTCAGTCACCACCCTCTCTTAGTTCCACGCAGTCATCGCGATCTGCGACATGCGGAGGTGGAATACATGAGCTGCTCTGTTTAGTCTGAGATAAAAACTCACATATGTAAATAATGAAGGTCCGTGACTATTTGCCTGCTGGATTTGACCTTGATAAGTTTTGTTTATTGGATGACGTTGATGCAAAAACTGCGTGTTAAAAAGTAATAGATTACATAAGGAATGAACAATTACGCAGCTTATTCCTTCAAACGCATGCTTCGTGTTATCATTTTATTGGTTGTGTGAGGGGTGCTGCCCTTTGAACACTGACTTTTCTGATGGATGTACGTTTACACAACTGAAAGTGGTGATTATGTCGAGACTATTGACACAAATGTCACAACTGGGTCCCGGTTTTGATCTTCTGCGCTGTTACATTTTATTTGACCCTTGTAATATCTGACAGGAGTTCAGTGGAAGGTGGCTAAGGAGTCCAGCAGGAGGTGGAAGGTGAAAGTGTCATGTTGCTCTGCAGCCACATACACCCCAGTGCTGGTTCCCAGTCTGCTTTGTCAGGTGAGCTAAATGATTTAACCACTAGTGTCAAAGACAGAAGGCCATCCGACTGGCGTCATGTGATATGCTGTGCCGCTTAGTGCTCATGCAGACGTATTCAGCAAAGCAGAAGCTGCAAATGAACAAAGCGTGCCTTTTAATCCTGTTGAACAAAACCTCACAGGCCAGGTGGTGCACAAACTGCACCAGCAAAGCTTTCGCAGGTCCTGTCTGTCACAACTGCAAGTTTAAGCCTTTAAATGATGAGTCCCAGAAGGCACCTGTGACAGACACAGATGTTATCTGGACTAATTCTGAGCTTGTCTCCATATGTGTGTATTTGGGAGGGCATAATACTTTAATTACTCCAAAGCCAGAGATTCCAGTAAATACACAACTTAGAGCAGATAAAGTGGGTCTGAAGAACTGCAAGAGACTCAGAAAATCACACAGACGATCTAATTCAGACCACAGAAAAGAGGAGACACTGTAGAAAGCAGAAGAAACTGAGAGAAGACCAAAAGTCCCTAGTTTTAAAAAAGTATTTTAAGCTACCACAGAAGGCAGGAATGCATTTAAACGTTAGATGAAATATGGAATGTTACGAAATCTGAAAAATCTACAACAAAACAAAGCAAAAGAGGAGGTTGCTTACCACACATTCCTGATTTCTGATGTCCTCAAATGTACACAGACTCCTCGTGACCCCGTTCATCTTGGACAGAACCAGGATAAACACTCCAAAAAAAGCAAAGAATGAATGAATAAATAAATAAATAAATAAGTGAATGAAGAGGAGGAGGGGGTATGGATGTCTCTCAGTGGAGTAGCCGCAGCTCAGTGTGAGGTGTCCTACTGCCTCTCGATACTCTAATAACTTTCCTCAGCACGTCAGAGTGGGAGTGAGCCACAAAAGCAAACCAGCCCGCCCACTAACCGGCCGAAACAGCCAAATAGGGAACTAGGGAAACAGGGAATGACTTCAGCTATGAAAGCAGGGTGAGCACATTGTTGTAAAGTAGCTGCTGCCACCGGTACAACAACTTCTGGAACAAAAACCTCCAGAAACTTCACATCATCACATGATACTGCAGGAGTGGAGCAGATATGCACTTTAATTATGGCATTCATTTGTATCACAGAGGATGGTCAACACCTTTTAAATATTGCTTGGTAGGCATGCAGATCAATTCACACATGAAGTGTTTATTGAGAAAAGCTTAACCCTGACTAAGCTTCTTATAAAAGCACCTCCTCACACTTCAAAACAATGGAAACAGAGATGAAATCCAATGCTCTTTATGTGAAAATATTTAACTTATATATCTAGTTATCAAATCTGAGCTATTAGTTTATTTAAAACATGACTATTTTCTTTACGTAATAACTCACTTCATTTTCAGTGTCTCTGTACTTAAACTTAAAACTCTGAAAACTGCATCAATCACAGAGAACATCATGCTCCTCTCATGCTACACAACAAGCAATTCCCAGTTCAGTCTGTACTTATGACTTTATTATCACACAAGAACAATATAAACTTGTGAAGAATCCATCCAGACTCATTGAGACTTATCTAAAGGGCTGCTGAGATATTTATACATAAATTTGACATTTAAAAAGGCATTTTAAAAAGCAGTAATCCAGCTGTTATGTGTATATGGAAGCAATCTGAGATATAAAAGACCTTAAAAATAGAGCCCCATATGGGATTATCTACTGGCTCCGTTTGAATTACTCACTTTGATTTGCTTATGTCATCATCATTCATCACCCATATATCTGAACATTGCCACATAGAAATGTTGGCAGTGTTCTAGCAAATATCTTGTGCTTACCGTATGTTTTAATAAAGTGAAATAGCTACTTGTTTATCAGAATTGTAGCAGGATGAGTTTCAGTCAGTTCACTGCTGGAAAAATGATCAACAGTAGCAAAAAAAAAAACAACAAAAAAAACAACAACAACATGCAAATGCAACACCAAAGTACAAAGTTTATCTCTTTATGTCAAGATTTGTTGCTGTTGCATAGCCTGACTTACATAGTTCCAGAGGACTGAGGTCACACTTACAGGAACAAGATGACAGAACAAAGTAACAGAGCGAGCAGTTGGAATGCAGCTGACCACAGTAGCAGCTGATTCAGGCTGCGGCACAGAGCTTTAACGTCTTTAAAGACTTTAAAGACATTAATGGCTGCAAACAACAGCTCAGAGTTGCACACAAGGGATGACACTAAGTGCATTTGGAACAGGAGCAGACACAAAGTCTTCATAGGAGCCAGAACAGGAAGAATACACTGCTCTCATCGCACATTAATAAAAGTCATTAAAGATTAGCACTCACTAAACAACAATGCAGTTAAACTTCAGGTGACACTGGGCGTCTTTTTTCAAATGGTTGATTTATCATTTGGAATCAGACTCCTCCACTTGTACACGTCCACAAACCCTCAACACACCAAAACCTCACCGTTTCTGCTGTGTGTCACAAGCAACAATCTGAACCATAATTATGCGCTTACGTCTGACTGCATCCAGAAGCACTGATCCACAGATTAGAAAACAGACTGTTGCAAGAACTACGTTTATATGCATCTTTGGCTAGAGAGACTATAGAGCGACTTCAGTCTCAGCTTCAGTATTTTCATCCGTCTACAGCATTTCGATTAGCGGACCTTATCTGGGTCTACAAAAGCAGCTCAACAAATTATCATAAAGTTTCCTAAAATGGTCTTATTTTCTTTATTAATGACTTTAAAAAGAATTTCATGCCTGCGTTGCCTGTTAAATGCCAGACATCTTGGTTTCAAAGAGCACCTTAGGCCTTCAGCAGAAAAACTGGAAGCCTAAGCTGTTTGCTATAAAATCCTGCCTCAAAGTGACTAAATACTTCTGAATTACTTCTAAAAGTGACTAATTACTTCTAAATGTATCATTTTTAATGATCAGTTCTTAAATGTTCACAGGTCTAAGCATTACAGAATCTCATCAATAAAAACAGGTTGAGTGAGATTAAATGATCATTAAAAGTGCAGGTGACACAGAGTCAAAGTTGTTTAATACAATGATGAAACATTTTGGAACTTTGACAAATGGCTCAATAAATCCTGTGACTATTTTAGTTTACCAGGATGAATCTTACAGGAAAATGTCATTTTCACTCCCCTGTCATCACCAGAGCTGTGACTCCCAGCACAACAAAATAAAGGTGGTTCCTTAATCAAGAAAAAAAACATAAAAGTTACAATCTAAGGGTGCTTGAGGACTGAAATTCCAAATGTGACTTGAAACATCTGAGTGAAACTTGCACAAGACTGTGGAGTCATTAGCTCATAATTTCTGAATTCCTGAGCGTATCGTAGTATGTGCTGTTAACTACAACCAATCTGTATTTATAGCACTGACGTATTAGAATGGCAGCCTTGTTCTTCAAACCCCATCATTATTAGAACTCCTGACGACACTTAATTCATTTAGTCCAAAACCAGTATTTATGCGTGTGAAACCCCCCCTGAGGCATTATGGAAATATCATTACGCCCTACACATACACAACAATGACAGCCATTTGTAATTACAAACACACCATGATTTCAAAACTGAATACACACCCAGCTCTTAGCAAATCAGCTGTCAGGTTAGACAGCTGTGTCTAGAAATTAGCTGGAATATAGAAACTCAATCCCACCCATGGAAAGAATGTTCGCTGGTATCATAATCTGGCAAAACAGGTACCGTACGTACACACGTTTTGATCCTGCACTGGTTTGGCTTTGCTTAATGAGAGGCATAGACTCAAGGAAGCTACGTGTGGTAAAGCAACCACTGAAGGTGTGACTACATGCCAAAAATGTGTTCCAAGTAAAGAGATTCAAGGACACTTCCCAGTAAGCAAAGAAGAAAAAGGACTTATTTTCAAAAGCAGTCACACAACAGCGCTGTGGGAGGTAAACTGGAAAATAATTTGAACATTTCTGAGGCAAAGGTCCAAAGGTGGAGTGTACAGTCAACAATTTTATGTGTATGCCAGAGAGCTGCTTTGTTAAGAGTCTCTCCAGATACAACAAAAATAAATTCTTGAAGCCATTGAAGTGCATTGTGTAGCTATTAAAGGCATGGATTTCCTCCTAGCTATGCATGAACAAATTCCCCGATAATAAAAGATAAGAGGAGTCAAAAGATAATGAAGTGTTATTCGTGGGATTCTTTATCTTTTAAAAGAGTATCTGATACCACAACCTTCTCTGGTAGTTCTAAAGAAATGTCTTTGAACCTGTTCCTTAATGATTATCTAAGCTGACCCTGCACATTCCTGTTGTGCTTCCCACTGTGGTGCTCTTGGCAGCCACGAGTCATCCATCAAAGCATATAAGAAGATACTGGCCCATTTGTAGTGATCATAAACCTCTTAACACAGTTAGAGCTTCGGCAAAGACACACTATCAATTAAATCTTAAATCTATCAAGCGATTGGCAGAGGGGGTATTTTCCCGCCTCTCTGTGGTCAGTGAACAAAGAGGCTCCTCTGAGCGCTGCGAGTGTGTCCATATAAGCGGACTGTCAGATGTGACTTTCCTTCCTGGGAACCGAGTCCACGTTTCATTTCATGATACCTGTTTGGCAAAGTAAACATTTGGTAAATCAGTAACTATGCAGAACTGTTTGTTCATAGTCATCAACACATGCAGTGTCAGTTGACTGACAACAAAGGAAGCTGAGGTTTTTAACAGATTAGGGAAGGGTCAAACTATTTGATAAGTCAGATGGAGGAATATGTCCATAAACAGGAACTCGTCTTGTGTCAACTTGGCGGTCGAGGTGATTTTACCCTTCATGATGCCTGTGATGAAAGAAAACAGTTCTGCAACAACAGATAAGACAGACAGTGGCATGTTTGTGGTTTCTGCAATATGCACAAAGTGCAAAAACAAAAGGAAAGAAAAACAATACAATGCTGCACAATATACAGTACTTGTATGTCAAATGATTTGAAATTACATCACCTTTTAATATTTATAGCATATTCCAAAATTAGCTTTTATTGAAAACACATAACATAATAATATATAATAGTATATATTTTTCCAATGATATATTAAAAGAAAAAATACATATATATATATATATATATATATATATATATATATGTAAACACCCATCCATCCATTATCTATATCCGCTATTTCCAGTACAGGGTCACGGGGGTCTGCTGGAGCCTATCCCAGCTCACTTTGGACGAAAGGCAGGGGTACACCCTGGACAGGTCGCCAGTCCATTGCAGATTGATATAAACACTTTATTTGATTTTTGGCCATGTTGTAGTTTTAGGTTCTTCCTTTTTCAGAAGCTCTTGAGAAACTTGACCATTGTCTGTCTGGCTGACAGGTCATCTGGTCAGCCAGTCCCATATCATTACATCTCCACCACTTTGCTCCATCTCCAAGACTGCAGATCCCTGGGGAAGATAATCCTTCATGCTGAGGATGAAGCCTTATCTTATTAAGGTGGCATTAGAGATAGCTAAACACTCAGCTCTTAAAAGACAATCTTTTATGTCTTTGTTACATGTTGTCCAGTTTGAGCCACAAATGCCAGAGGAAAAAAGACTAAAGCCCTTGCTTATTGAACTCCTCTCAGTTCTGTAACATACCATCTGTGACATCACTTCAGGTGAGTATTGCAGCTGATTAGCTCTTTGCATAACTATCTGATTACTGAATGATGTACCAACTGAATTTCATGTGGTAAGTCATAACCAAACTTTTCCATCTTTGTCATGTTTCACAACCCCACTGTGTCAGTTTATCTGATAACTAAAGAAAAACAAAAACTTTTATATCTTGAAAGAAGAAAAAATAAGGGAGTGGGATGGGAGGAGGGCGTTATTTTTATTATTTTAGTCATCTGGCATGCGTACACAACGAACACCTCTACTTCCATGTAAGAAACAAATCCTACAGTGAAAACAATCAATCAAAAACGACCCAGCTCTTCACCTTCTATATAATATGTATCTTTAAACATGTGAGGGGTGGCAGATATCCTACAAATGAGACCATGTTTTTAATTTAGATTTCTTGACAGACAGACTGATGAAATATATTGTTTAAATGTTGTTCTGTCATATTCTGAGTACCTCAGAACTGCTGTTTAAGAGATTTGAGTGTACGGCTACACATTCATTCAGTATTACAGGAGCAGGAGCTTTTTTTTTTTTTTGTATTATGAAGCAGTTGTGAACAGTCACATTAATTATCAACTTCCACTTGCAGCAACCCCTTCTGTGAGGCCTGCTGGTCCTACTGGAACGTTGATAAAAACCGTTTAATAGACTTGTTGACTGTAAACTTAGTGTAGCTGACAGGAAGCCTTTGTCATAGAGAAATGAAAATAAGGAATCCAATAAAACAAACAAAAACAATTCAAATACACAAAGAAAAAGCCACTCTAAAGAGCATGTACACATTTTACTTATATACTTGCTGAATTAATATGGCAGAATTTTTTTTTCCAGTCAAACATTATACAGGAATTTCTTCATACAACAATGAACAGATGAAACATCTAAAAAAAGGAAACATCATCCAGTCAAACTTTTCATTTTTTACATTGCAGAAAACAGTGATTTCATGATCGTTCAAGCTAAACAGAATCAACTTGTAACAATCTAAAAATGTTAAATATAATTCATATAAAAAGAATATGTCAAATACAAATTATACTTAAACAATTATAAGGCTTTTAAATTTATTGACAGTATACATATATATGTGTCACTTTCTGATTATAAAGAAATGCATAGAAACTGTTTGGCTTTTATTATCTATTGCAATTCGGAAAAACACAAACAATACTTCTAGTATTTTTATTCTCTGACAAACAATAATTTATTTTGCAAAAGATTCTGCAGGTAAGTGCAATCTAAACAACAGCTCCAACAGGTGGTTTAAAGTACATTAAGATTCTTGAACTTGAGACTCCATTCATTTGCTGCTCTTGTTACAGTTGGCTATATTGTACAGTTCAGCATTTTAATCTACTGTGAAATTTAAGACTGCATGGTGGAAGCCTCTTATCTGAAACTACCCTCATATACAAACATGCTGTTTGCTTTAAGTGAACAAACTCTAGCTCTCATTCACCCAGAACACTCTGCATTTCTTATTAGATTTGATTACATAAATTGAAAATTATGTGTAAAATTGTTTTCATTGCTCGGTCCTTTGTGGTTATCAAAGCACTCCATTTCAGTTTTCAGCCATTTCATGTGCAACATTAATAATTTGAAAATGTAAAGGGGGCATGTTAGGAGAACAAGAAATCTTCTGTTTGTGGAGGCACAAACAGAAGTTTAGATGTTTAAAGTGGCTACCAATTAAAAAAAAGCCCAACATAACACAACCATATCACTTTGTGTGATGCCTAAATTTGAAAATACAGTGAGAAGTCCAGACATTTTGACATCACAGACCCATATCAGAGTACAATTATCCATGCTCCTTATTTTATTTCCACAATATTTCATGCCTTGCTGCATTTGCTGTACCTTAGCAGTGGATACAATAAAGCTGCAATGCCAATTTCAAATAAGGCACATCCTGTGAATGAGTGTGTGGAGCTGACTCCACCTGCTAAAACTGGTGGCTGTGAACAGTGCTGCAAAGGCATGGTTGAAAACGAAGCTGTTGTACTATATTTCTGTGGTATTAGGATCAGTAAATGCAGCCGTCTATGAAAGTACATCATAATACGTCACCTTCAGGTCCAACTCTGTAGACAAAGAAATGAGTCCACAGTCAGTAATGTTAACTGCTTGACCCAAAAGTCTAACTTCAACCACATAGCTCAACTTGTCTCAACTTGCTTTTTGTTCTAATATTCGTTGTGGGATATGACATGCTACAGAAAACAAGTAGAGAAATGTAGGCTGCCTGCTAACAGAGGCGAGCCAAGTCAAAGTTGAGCTGTACTATGCTGATGGAAATGATGCAGGAGTCTCGTCCCTGAAATGGACTAAAAAGATTAAATTTGTACAAAAGTTACAGTTAAATTATGCTTTATTTTGAGTTTCCAGCCACATTTTCCCCTAAAATTCAATTACTAACTCTGCTCCTGGGAGCTTCTGTTTGCAGCTGTACCTTGTGTAGTACCTTATTGTTGGTCGTGTACATTGTGTGTGAAATGGAATCAGACCAGAGGAAACTCCCTTAAACTCTCAGGATGCGTTGCTTCCTTCCATTGCATCTGGCGAGGAAAATCTCTCCCCTGTTAACCTTTATTATCTATATTCAATCTCCCAGGTCCCTTTAACCTCGTTGTCTGTAGTACCATTGTGACTTTTCTCCCAGTCTTTTTTTTTTCCTCCCAGAAAACACCCCCACCATCTTTTGCATCGCAGTGTTACATATTCTCACTTGAACCTGCTCTTGAACGTTTTAACAGGAGCTGGTCTGGAGGTTGCTCTCGGTGAGGATGGAGGTGATGGTGGAGGAGTCGTACATGCTATCGTCATCATCTGAGCTGAGGGCTGATGAATCCAAAGCTGGACGTATTGCTGTTTTCCTCCTGCGAGACATACATAGCTTTCATTATGTTCTCCATTCAAACTAGTTACTGGTTCTGCCAAGTATCAGCATTTTGTCCTATTTAGCATTTCTGCAGTCAAAGTTCATGAGTGGCAGTCAGAATGCTCCCTCTGCTGGTTATGTAAGGCAGCATCATGAATTTCTTTGAGATTTAACTTCCCCAGTAGTACATGAAAAAAAGTATTGCTTAATTAAATACACTTTTACACCTGGTAATTACTGGTAGGTTTATTAGCATTGAATAAAATAATAATAATAAAAATAACAATAAAGTAAAAAATAAAAATACTGCACCTCAGGGAGGTTGTGAGAATCTTTATCAGGTATCTCATAGTTTAAGACGAATCCAGGTTTTTTTACGGCAGTTTTTTCTTTTTCATCCCGAGGAGGGGGAGGAGACGCTATCTCTCTTTTACTCACTCATTCACAAATGATGCTATAATAATCTGGCTGTCAGGAAGTGTCTTGCATAATGATTGCCAAAAGCTCAGTGAGTAACAAATTGGAAGAGAATAACTTACTTAAGCTCAGTTTCCAGAGCTGTAACTCTGCCCTGCAAGGCCTCTTTGAGCTCCATCTGTTCCTCCATGTCTCTCTGTGCTTTCCTCCTCAGTGCTTCTATCCTTTCCAACTCTGTCTCTCCCTCATCCACCTGCCTCTTCAGAGCCTTCACTCTCAGAGCAAGCTGCAACAAGTTAAGAAAAAAATTAAGGTCTGGCTGTTTGTGTATTCGTCCTTAATATATTGACAAGTCAGAAAAATGTAATCTATGAATTCACAGCCATACCTGATCTTTCTGTTCAATGTGCGCTTGCCTCTCCTCATCCAGCGTCATGTTGAGATCTTTCAGTTTCCTCTCCAAACGGCGTTGTGATGATAACACAGAGTTCTTCTCTCTTTAACAGAGGAACATGGAAGTCATACAAGCTGGTCAGTGAGCTGCTCCTCATGTTAGCGACTGGAGGCGAAGCCGTAAGAAAGACACTTGATAATTTGGTGTCGTGAAGCAGCTCTGTAGCTTAAATCTGGTTGTTTGCACATGAACAACAGCAATGACATGAAACAAAGCGTTGCATGCTTCTTCATAAAATGAAGCATGAAAAAGAATGAAATGAGGTGGAACCACACTCAATGCTGCAACAACAACGATAATAATAATAATAAGTAATATAGAAAAGCTAAAAGCAACAAAGATATTATCAATAACTGTCTTTCATCTCATAATATCCATTGACTGATTTTTATAGAATTCTGCCCAGAAACACAAATCGTTTGGTCAAACAAACGAGGTGAACATTGCAAGTGATAATTTACAGTATGTGGAAATGTTTTCCATTTCTGCTGCACTGTACCTTTCCTCCATACGCAAGCGCTCTTCCAGTTCCTGAATCTTGTTTTCCAGCTGGGACACTCCAGCCGACGACCGAGATTGACCCTCCATCTCAGCCACACGACTCCTCAGCTCCTTCAGCTGCAGGAACAGATACAGCAGTTCAACGTTACTTTCACCTAACTTGAGTGGAGTGTCAATAGTAGCAGCATACTGGCCTTGTGCCCCAATTTTCCTCAAGTGATGATGCAAAAGTGCTGAATAAAACAGGTATTTTTGCATGAAAGCCTGATCGTGGCTAATGTCAGACACAGCGTAGTGCGTGTGGACCTACATGTCTCTCCATTGCATTCTTATCCAGCTCCAGGTCTTGTTTTGAGGATCTCTCCTGCATGAGTTCAGAGCGGAGCTGATCAATCTGGTCCCTGCTCCTGGCCACTCGTTCAGTCAGCATCTCCACAGTACTTTTCTCTTCTTCCAGTTCCAGCTCCATATGCTTGAATTTGTCCTGAGACACAGACACCATGTTAATTAGGTTTACTTTCATCACTGTAATAATATATGTGTGCACCATGCATACTTATCTGTTAAGAGTCCCAGTAAAGTGAATTCAGAGGTTTGCATAAACACTACTACTTACACATTGTAAAAGTTTCAAAACTATGCTGTTCTGAGTTTCTCATTATTTTCTCTATTTCTCTATTCTCTATTTCAAATGAGCGAATGTTCATCTAAGACTGTAGCAAAGGCCAGAAGTAACTAATCACTGTGCATCTTCCCAACATCAAAGTTTGAACAGTAACATCTTCATGTATCCAATAGCATGCATCTTATTTAACAAGTAGTAATGACATAAATCCAACAAAACTGAAGAAAGAACATTAAAAGTTATTCCTCAGTCATTGCCTTTTTAGCCTGTTCTGCTCTGATACTTGCTATGTGCAAGCTCTTACTTGTGACCTAAGGTTAATTTAGCTTGAAGGTTCATTTAAGCTTGTCTGAGATTTGTTGGTGTCCACAAAAGACATGCCACCATTGATTTTCTTATGACCCTGGAAAGCAAATGTTAAATACGTATTGGCTAATTGGTCAATAATGCATTTGTTTTTCTTCTATTTATTTCTGCTTTACTCAGACTTTATGCTTGTTTCTTTGCAGATGGCAGTAAGATGTGATAAAAACAAGTGCAGACTGTGCATACAGAGCAGAAATGAGGAAATGCCTGTAGTTAAGTATTTACACACCAAAATAGTTAGTTTTTCAGAACCAGAAGCTGTACGAATAAGCATCCTACCTCAAGGATGCGAACTTCACGCGCCTTCTCATTGTGGCTGTTTTTGCTGGCTTCTACTTCTCCCTCAAGGTGACGCAATCTATTGGTGAGAAGGTCTTTATCCAGCTGGTGGTTGTCTCTCTCTTCATGTGCAAGCTGAAGCTCCCTCTTCTGCTTTGACATCTAATAAGGAAAAGGAAAAAGACTTATCAAGGGTGAAGACATGTATTAAACTGTTAAAAACAGTTCAAAACTTAAGCATAGACACACACTTCTTCCTCAAGTCTCCTTAAATTCATCTGGCTTCGTTCCAGCTCAGATTGGGCATCTTTTCCATGACGTTGTGCCTCCAGCATTTCCTTGCGGGCTCGCTCCCTCTGCTCTTCCAACTGAACACTGAGGGCCTGTCTCTCCTCCCGTAAGGACACATTCAGGGACTCATACTGAAAGGGATGATGGAGGGAGCAAAATGTTACAAAAGGTGAATAATATTATGAGTCATGTGTTCTCTGTTGAGCAGAGAGGACAATCCAGGTGGCACAATGTTTGTAAAAAAAACAAAAAAAAAACAAAGAAAAAATACTTCTTACTTACCTCTTTGTTGAGCTTCTCCAGAGCTTTCTCCTGCTGGTTTTTGGTTTCTTCCAGCTGGCTTATTGTCTGTTTCAGCGTCTCCTTGTCCTTCTCAGAGTCCTCCAGTCGCAGACTGAATTCCCGCTGTTCCTGACTCAGCCTGGAAGCTTTTCTCTTGGCTTCATCAAGTTCAGATCTCAGGCCTCTCACCTCATTGTGGAGAGCAAGCTCTGTCTCTGAGCTCTCTGTTGCATTGCTCTGCAACTGAGCCTGAGTAATCCAAAGAGGAAATGCCCTTAATGCTTGTATGCCTACTACTTTAGGCATATGAGATGACTGAGAAGTGTGTGTGAGGATTCAACCTTACCTCCATTCTTGAAAGTTTCTCTTTGAGACGAGCAGTGGCGGCCTCCTGATCGCCCTGGGCATCTTGTAGAGAGTCAACTTCACTCTGAGCTCTGCTCAGACGTGTTTTAGTGGTCTCCAGTTCATCTTCAGCTTGAGAGAGTTTCTCTTTGAGCTGGCTGGCTTCTCTTTGTGCTTCACCAAGTTTCTGTTCCAGGTCTAAAATGGTGGCTGGGTCTGGTAGCTGTTTGGAGAGACACAATCAAGTTTTCTTAGGATACAGAAAATTAAATATTTCTTACCTAACAATAATTAAATCACTTATCTCTCAATCCTGCCAACACTAAAACTACCACACGCACCTCACAATGCATTGTGGTGAACAGTTAAGCCATTAATCACCTTAGGATGAAATGAAACCAACCTGTTTATTTTTCTCTTGTAGTTTTGAAAAATCTTCTTTGGCCTTCTGTAACTGGTCCTTTAGTCTATCAATTTCATACATAAGTTCAGCCTCCTGATTCTGGTGAGTTTTTTTTAAAGAGATCATTTCCATGACCTTCTTATCAGACTCTGTCCTCTGCTTCTCCAACTCAGACTTGGCCTTCTGCAGTTCAGTATTACGTTGCTGGAGCTCCTGAACAGACATTTCACCATTTGATAGTTAAAGCACTTGACGGGTCATTCATTTGTGCATCAGTGACCATGTGGTGCTTAAGGTATGTTTACTGCACCTGGTTGAGTGACTCTGTGTGTTTGGGGTCTGGCGTCTGTTGTTTTATTGTGCTCACTTTCTCCTTAAGCTCCTTCAGTTCATCCTCAAACTCTTCTTTCTCGAGACGGGTTTGCAGGAACCTGAGAAATGAAGCATCCGATCTCCAGTCACACACCTTTATTCCATAATGCGTCATTATCTGATAAACAGCACGTGGATTTTTTTATTGATAAATCATTAATTTGCTTTGGTGAAGTGATTATTTGATTGCCAAACAGCACAAAATAAATCAGCATTCCAGGCAATTTCATTAAAGTCAAACAAATCCACAGGAAAACACAGCTACAATATTTTTTTCTAAACACAGGCACAAACTTAAGACTATTCAAACCTCTCCCATATGTGTTAACAGTGCCCTTCAGTTTTTACTGAAACCACTATATGTTCAGAATGAGGAATGTGAAACTACAATTTCCTGATGTTCTATATTACAAATGCTGTCCAAATTTAAACTAGAATTCACGTCTATTGTAAAGTGACAAAATGAGAGAAAGGAGTGTGAATAGCTTTGACACTACGATTATGGGAGGCTAGTTGTTAGCACAGACACATCTACAGTTCTGCATACGTCAGCATGAATTCTGCTAAATCAGTGACCCTCACTGTGTTTCAGGGTTGCTGGGTGGCTCTCTGACAGAAAGAAGGAGAACCAGTGATGAAACAGAATGAGAGGAGAGAAAAAAAGGAACACATTTGTAGTAAAGTAAGTGCAATGAAGAACTAAATATGTGCAGATTGACACCTGCAACTGCAAACAACTGCAATACTGCAAACCCTGGTTAGCAATCTATGTCAACACTACGTTGCAACAAAGGTGCTAGGTTTGATTAGGCTCACTCTTGTTTGGTGCTTCGAAGCTCATCTCTGGTGGCATGAAACTGCTCCATCCAGTGGTTGCTCTCATCTCTGCAATCCTCCAGCTGCTGCTGCAAGGAGCGCACTGATGCATTCACACGCAACCGTTCTGCCTCAATCCCTGCATGAGACTTGCATAGGAAAAAGCAAAATTCAGTTGTTTTTAAGTTTACCATCCTATTACAAGTGTAGTCTCGAGTCTCTTCCATAACAGACGGCTGTGGTTTTTGAATTACTGTTATTACAAGTCATACTGTATGCGGTTGGGTTTTAGAACAGGTGTCATGACATCCTTTGTTTCTTGACTTTAACTATACAGTAGTATAGCGTGGACAATCATGAAACTCTAGCGTCACAAGCTCAGTCATTGCTTAATGTCAATTAGTCATTACAAATTACCCACAGGTTTTGTCACTGATGTATTAATGTAGCATTACTTAATAAGAAGCTTAAAGAATTTCAGCTTTTCAAAGTGGCCATATCGTATTTTCATCTTTGGTACCTCTAGAGGAGCTCTGCACCCAGCATGACCCCAAAAGCCCATAATTGTTTCAGACCGACAATTACAAGAAGAACGAACAGAATTAAAAGGAAAACGATAGGATTTTGGCACAGGCAGAGTTCAGTTAGCCTTAGTTCATTTAAATAAATTAACTTGTCTTCTGATTGGTTGAACTCCGTTAGGAACATGGACTACCCTGAGACTGTAATTTCTCTCTTTTTTTACGCAATACAGATTTCCCATTTCTAATGTGTGCCATAAATGGGCTCTACTATAGTACATATCATATCTAATTTCTTTAAACTTCTAATCATATGTAAGAAAGTATAATATGGAAATGTATTATATTATTCTTTTAAATGTACTACAAAAAATGCTACAACTGAAACTCAATGGCAACGACAAAAAAACATTTGTAGACTGTCAAGCTCATGACAGGTGTTGTTTTCATGAGGCTGCGGTCACTGTTGAGTCAAGCGAAAGACAGTTTTATTGTAACATGCAGAAGAAAAAAAAAATTATGTTTAAAAGTAACACATATTATGAATGTTTATGAAAGTCCTAATAAACTCATGCAAAAAGTTAAAGTCTATATGAACCCATCATAGTAGACTCAAAACATGAGCTCATGAGATATGAAGCATTGGAAGTCATGTTGTTGATTCTGCTTTATTCAGACACTAGCAATTAAGTACTATTAGCTAACCAGTAGTGTGCATCTGACCCTGTCAGGACATGAGTAGATCTTCATTTTGTGAACATAAATATATTGCAGATGGAACAGGCCTGTTATTATTTTATGCTTGCTCAACTGTTGTCCACATGCAACACCAGTTGAGCCATATTATTTTTCTGTTGGCAAACATGACTGAAATCTAAATGAACTAGATCTGACTGACTTGATTTGGAATTAACCCTATTTACACAGATTTTGTTGTATCACTGCAAAAATACGTATCTGCAATTCTCAAATGTAATCTTGTTGCAGAACTGGTTGGCTCCCATGGCCTCCAAATTTGTAAATCAGTAATTTTTTAATCTAAGGTGTAGCTGTGAGTGACGCACACCTGAGAAACCTGCTCCATGCTGCTGCGGAGCTTTTCCATGTCAACGCTGTATTGCTCTCTGAGCGCTTCAATCTCTCTGTCATGTGTTGCCACCTCTTCCTTCAGAGCACCTTTCAAAGCTGTAAGCTCCCTCTCTCTTTGTTTTAAAGTCTCCTCCAGCTTCTGTTTCAGCTGGAAAACCTCCATCAGCTCTGCTTGACAAGAGGCGAGATCCTGCAGACATAGGGAATATACAATATCAACTTCACACAACATCAGCAACTTCACCCAGAGATAGAGTTAGGTCCATAAATATTGGGACATGGACACAATTCTCATCTTTTTGACCTTAAACAGCACACACAATGGATTTGAAATGAAACGAACAAGATGTGCTTTAACTGCAGACTTTCAGCTTTAATTTGAGGTTATTTACATCCAAATCAGGTGAACCATGTCGGAATTACAACAGTTTTTTTTATATATATAGATAAATAGTAACAGATAAATTGACAAACGTAAATCCAACATTCACTTTTTAATGTGTGCTTGCAAATCCTTTGCAGTCAACTATGACCTGAAGACTGGAACGCATATCACCAGATGATAGATTTTATCCTCGGTGATGCTCTGCCAGGCCTCTACTGCAACTGTCTTCATTTCCTGCTTTTTCTTGGGGCATTTTCCTTTCAGTCTTGTGAAATTCATTGCATGCTCAGTCGGATTCAGGTCAGGTGACAGACTTGGCCATTGCATAACATTCCGCTTCTTTGCCTTAAAAAACTCTTTGGTTGCTTTCGCAGGATGCTTCGGGTCATTGTCCATCTGCACTGTGAAGCGCCGTCCAATGAGCTCTGAAGCATTTGGCTGAATGTGAGCAGATAATATTACCCAAAAAACTGCCCAATTTATCCTGCTGCTTTTGTCAGTAGTCACATTGTCAATAAATACAAGAGAACCAATTCCATTGGCAGCCATACATGCCCATGCCATGACAGTCCCACCACCATGCTTCAATGATGAGGTGGTATGCTTTGGATTATGAGCAGCTCCCTTCCTTCTCCCTACTCTTCTCTTCCCATCACTCTGGTACAAGTTGATCTTTGTCTCATCTGTCCAAAGGATGTTGTTACAGAGCTGTAAAGGCTTTTTTACATGTTGTTTGGTAAACTCTAATCTGACCATCCTGTTTTTGTGACTCACCAATGGTTTACATCTTGTGGTGAATCCTCTGTATTCACTCTGGTGAAGTCTTCTCTTGACTGTTGACTTTGACACACACACCTCCCTCCTGGAGAGTGTCCTTGATCTGGTCAACTATTGTGAAGGGGTTTTTCTTCACCAGGGAAAGGATTCTTTGGTCATCCACCATAGTCGTTTTCCGTGGTCTTCCAGGTCTTTTGGTGTTGCTGAGCTCACAGGTGTGCTGATTTGCCCACACCTAATGTTTTTGCTATCTGTTTGATGAGTTTGTTTTGATTTTTCAGCCTAATGACTTCACTGATAGTGACATCTCATATTGAGAGTTAACAGCAACAGATTCCAAATACAAATAGCACACTTGAAATTAACTCTAGACCTTTTTATCTGCTCCTTGTAAATGGGGTATTGAGGAAATAACACACACACCTGGCCATGGAACAGCTGAGCAGCCAATTGTCCCATTACTATTGGCCCCTTAAAAAGTAGGAGGCACTTATACAAACTGTTGTAATTCCTACACTGTTCACCTGATTCAGATGTAAATATCCTCAAATTAAAGCTGAAAGTCTGCAGTTACAGCACATCTTGATCGTTTCATTTCAAATCCATTGTGTGTGGTACTTAGGGCCAAAAAAATGAGAATTGTGTCCATGTCCCCATATTTATGGACGTGACTGTATTGGCTGACATGACTTCTAACATGAATTAAAGTAAATCATGTTTTTTTCCACAGTGACCCAACAAACTATAAATAAAACGTTTTATTATGAACTTACTTAGATTAACTGTGTATGTGTGGGTGTGTTTGAGTGACCATGTGTCATGGTACCGTCTTGCTTCCATTCTCTCTTCTTAGTTCATCCTGAATCTCCGCCAGCTGGTCCTCCATCTCTCTGACACGTGTCTCTGCATTCTCCCTGTCCATGCGCAGCTGAGTCAGCCTGAAAGGAAGAGAGGACACACTTATACTTTATTGTGAAAAACTTACACTAGCTGCTTGTTCCATGCAACTGTCTGACTCATAGACAATGGTACCAAGCTCTCCTGCTTTCCAAAGTCTTTGTGTTTGAGTGTGCATAAGATGCCGCATGCTCACTCTGATTGTGTTTCATTTAATTCCTTCTTCTTCCTGTCCAGCATCTCCTGGAGTTGCAGATTTTCATCCAGACAGGACTCCAGCTCAACTTTCAGAGCTGGATCAGAATTGGTAACAGAGTTCTACACACAAGCAGACATAATGAATAAATAAGTGCAGTGAAACACAAGACATCAAGTGGCTCTGGCAGCATAAACAATTAGCTTTTAGGAAAGGTAGCAGCTCTACATTTGCCTACCAATCGATATGCATAAAAGCTTAAGTTATCAAGAGCTATTAGTGATTACCACTTGCCAAGTTTCCTTAAACCAACATATAATGAGTTATTACAGACATTTGAGTACTGTATGTCTGCACCTCTGACTGGGCAGAGGGCTTTAAGGATTAATCTGAGGATTAATCTCAAGCACACTCCAACTGACCTTCTTAGCTCTTCTGGTTAAATTTGTTAAGAGGAAAAAAACTCTGAGAACAGTTTCTTCCTCTCAACTAAAAGGGATACTTGGTGAAGCTATTTCTCATTTAGAAGAGGGCTGTGATCAAGTGCTGATATTTTCCAATGAGTGTGATCCATATAATTAGAGCTGAGTTACTTACACTGGCAGGTTGCTGTCTGGATGTTAACATTCTCAAGTGATAGGCATTTTTAATTGTAACGCAGATTTGAGAAGGATTTAAACCATCCAAGGCACAGGAACTACAGTAAAGACCTAAAAGTCCTGAATTCATTGCCTTACACGTCACTTCAAACTGTAAAGGTCCTGCAGTACAAATTGAGACTTGCATTAACTTTACTTTTGATATACGATGCACAATGAGGGAAAAAAGAGGCCAAATATTTCCTTCTCACTGAAGGTCATAAGATCCTGCTGCCTTCTCACATTTTTCTCTCTGCTTCACTTACCCTTCTTTCTTCCTGTAAGGCAGCTTGTAGTTCAGCCACCTTTATCTGAAGATCCCTTTTTTCTCTCCTCCACTCTTCCCAAGAGCTTCCTTTAGACTCCTAACAAAGAGAGTGTAAGATGAGAAATACATTTTAACTGCCTCTATTAAACAATTAAAAAAAAACAAATCCTTAGATAATTTGATTATTTCAAAAAGAACAGACCTTTAGGCTCTGAATATTCTGAAAAATAGTCTTGACTTTGTGCCTGATGACAACATCACTCTCAGTAGACCTAAGAGGAATAATTACAATTTATCTTTGCTACTATTTGATAAGGTCAGTTGAATCTTCTGAGGCAATGACATAAGAATAACTGCAAGTCTGTACCCTTGTCTGAGGATATTGTACACAGTCTTCATGATCTGCTCTTCTTCACTGCTCATCTCAGCACTCTGAACCTGGTCCAGCAAAAGGTCAGGGGTCACCTTAAGACATAGATCAGAAAACTACTCTTGCAATGTTGCATGCATTGTGGTGTTAAGAGTTCACGGAAAATCAATCGTAATGCTGAAGCAGAAAAAACAAAGAAGAATTTTTACTTGTGTGTCAGCCAAGTCCATTTGTTGTGTCTCCACTGAAGTCCACTGATTGGTTGACTGTGCAGGAATGTTGCTAATGGGGCCCTGGCTGCGTCCTAAGCTGCTGTGGCTTGAGGATGGAGGTGAGGTGTAGGGGTTGGGGTGGAGGTGAGGAGATGCAACTCTGTGATTGTGTTGTGCAGAAGGGACTCCTCTCTGCTGGCCTCCAGATGATCCATCAAACCTGTTTATGAGTCTGTTGACAGTAGTCTGTCTTTGATTAGACTGAGGCTCATTTGCTTGTTGAGCAGGGTAAGAGTACAGCCGATTATCACCAAGTGACTCCTGTGACCTACTGATCCCCGTTCGATATGTACGATCCCACATAGTACTTTCCATGCCCCCCTCTCTGTCTCCCCTTACTCCAATTCCTCCATCAAGATTCCCATAACTCCCAGACTTTCCATCCCCAGGTGGTCTAGCTAGCTGAAAATCCTCACTGTCTGGCGCTACATCCCTGTCTAGTAGCGACCCATGAGACTGAGCCCGACGTAGTGCCCCTCCCTGGTCTCCCCCTTCATCTGCCCCCTCTGATCCTGGCTCGGCCTTGTCTTTCCTCCGAGGCAGGCTGCGGTAACCAGGGGAGTAGTTAGTCCTAAGCTGTACCCCGTACGAGTCCCCCTTCTTTCCATCCTTCAGGACCACATACGGCTGGCCGGCGATGCCCTGCACCCTGATTGCTACACCGTATTTGGAGGTGGTCTGAGTCTTGCTTTTAGGATGGGACAAAGGCTGTCCTGTACCACTGTCAGCAAGGTTGTTGATGAAGCGGATCTGGACACCATGGTCCACTGGGGTATTCCGGCCTGAGGACTGTGTGGTCATTCTGGTAATACAAAGGAGATGAGAGGAAGAAAATGAGGGAAGAAAAAAAGATTTGGTTAGACCAGACAGGAAGAATGCTTGCTCACTCTATCTGGAAATGAAGCCACATATTTTCCTTAGTCTGTTATTATTATCACTGTTATCATATCCACACTGCAGCGCAATACGACTCGGTAAACTTTCAGCGTGCTCTTTGTTTTCCACCCAAATCCAGGGCCCCAAATTGTATTTACATGATCTGCTTCTGCTGTATGCCCCAAATTAGAAACAAAAGAAAACCTTAAAAGCAAAGGGTCACATAATTCTCCGTGTCAAGAGCTACTGTCTTATGAGATCAAATTCTCTACATACTTATGTGTGAGTAAACATCAGCGCAGTGCTATTCTGGCACTCAGAAGAAATCAGTGACTAAGAGTGACAAAGATCACTTGCTAATGTGTCTTAAGTATTTTGATGCTTTTTTAAATGTGTGACTTCAAGCTATGTATGATGGTAATAAACCATTAATAAGTGACATAACCAAGGCAGAGGGATTTCAGAAGAAAAGTGTACACTCTGACATCAATTCAGTCACATAAAAGATCTATAATAAAAGGAAATCACATCTTTAACAAAGTTGGGAACAATCATCTCATCTACAATGTGAAGAAAACAAAGTAGATGAATATGGATTTTAGAAGAGTTAACACAACACAGTGATTCAGCAACAGAGTGTCAGAGCTGGAGGGACAAATCAAAGCTTCTACATATCTGTCATCAGCAAAAAAAAAAAAATTCTTAGATTCTCAACACAAAAATGCAATATCGGCCGTTTGCAAAATAATATCTAAATCTGCTTGACACTTTCTGGACTGTTTTAGCAACATATGAAGCAAATGTACCTTTGAAGAAGAAAAAACTGTGTGTAGAACCTCATGATAAGAACACAAAAGTGGAAGAGGTGGCTTGATGATGCTCTGGGGTTTTTGTTGCAGCTATTATAGTTACCAATGCAGTCTAGAGGACAAGAGTAGCATTTCTACAATTGTAAAACAATCGTAAGAAAAGAAAAAGAGAAAAAAATTCTGTCTCTGACAAGCAGAGCGCCTATTTGCTCTACAATGAAAGAATAAAGCACCAAGTGTAGATAAGTGGT